>CM067479.1:8536069-8554742 GCA_034552555.1 Semaprochilodus insignis | reverse complement strand
GTTTAGTGTAAATGTAGGGGTTAGGGTTTAGTGTAAATGTAGGAGGTTAGAGTTTAGTGTAAATGTAGGGGTTAGGGTTTAGTGTAAATGTAGGAGGTTAGAGTTTAGTGTAAATGTAGGGGTTAGGGTTTAGTGTAAAGCTGTGCTTCAGGATACTCCCTCCTCTTCAGTCGGTGTGATTAGCGACTATGAAAGAACCTGAGCTCCTGAATGTTTCGTGCCCAGCGCAGTGAGAGAGCTGAGCAGCGCTCCTCTGCTTGTTCAGCTGAGAAAGCCCTGGCTCCCTGTTTGTATGTGGTATTTGGTTAAGCGTGGCTCTTGTGGGCTTCTACATTCCTGAGGTTATGTTATAGTAAGCTGATCTTTTTCTCCTGCAAAAACAAACGATAAAGACAGATTTCAAAAGACGTCCAGCTAATCAGATTTCCTTAATGGAGGTTTGATCCTGAAGATTTCATTAACATTATGGCTAGAAACATAAATGTGCAATGAGCCAATGGAGTAAATAAACACAGTCACGTACAACCTGTGTGTCTCCTCAGCATGTGTTTTAACTTGGTCACATTGCTAACAGATGTATAAAGTCAAACTCACTGTCATGCAGTCTCCAAAGACAAACACTGGCAGTGAACTGGTTGTACTACAGAGCTCAGTGACTTTAATCGTGGCACTGTCATAGGATGTCAGACAGGGTCTACCCCGCTAGAGCTGCCTCAGACAACTGCAAGTACGATTACTGTGAAATGGAAGAGTCTAGCAGCAGCAAGTAGACCACACAAACTCACGCAGCTAGTGTGTAAAAATGGCCTGTCCTCTTCTACTCTCTTCAGTTCCACACTGCCTCTCGAAGCAACATCATCACAAGGACCATGTGTTTGGGAGCTTCATGAAATGGGTCCCCATGGCTGAGCGACTCCACCCAAGCCTAAGACCACTATACGTCATGCCAAGTGTCAGCTGGAGTGACGCTCCACTGGACTCTGGAGCAGTGCAAACGTGTTCTCTGGAGTGATGAATCACACTTCACTATCTGGCAGTCTGATGGAGGAATCTGAATCCAGGAGAACGTTACATACCAGAGAGTAGAGATTGGTGGAGGGCGGTTAAAGGTCTGGGAGGGGGCGCGGGTTCAGCTGTGCAGCTCCATAAAGACATGGTTTAAGAAGACAAAAGTGGGACTCATCACTGAAGCTGACCCGCTGACATTCTGAGTCAATCCATGACAGTCTGGCACGACACCATTGCAGTCTTTGGTGACGGTGACGTGGTGTTAAGGACAGTCGTGGTAACGGTCTGTGTGCATGTAGTCCTGTGTGGTGCAGCCATCTGCCAATGGTGCTGCACTAACAGGATGACTCATGGAGGACACCACTGCTCGCTGAATGTCTGCAATCGTGGCTGTTGGGTCAGTCAGGTACAGCGATAAGGCCCGTCCTTGCCTACGTCACATGTGTGGACAAGTGTTAAACTTGAACCATTGGCATGTCTCACGATGTCAAACCTACACACCAAGTTTCCATTCTGGTGCAGCTATTCTTTTGATGAAGAGTGGATATGTGGCCATACAGTGCCCTTAAAGAACCAGGTTTTTATGCTGTAGTTTTTATGAAGTCTTTGAAGTGAAGCCTCCCCTCGGCCGAAACATTTGTGCAACTCCAGAGTTCGACAAATCTGCTACATGTAATATAAGTTTCAGGCTTAGTTTAATGGCTTTTTTTTACTATTCCTCTGTTACATGAACCTGCAAAAGCAGCTTGGTATCCAGCAGGCCCCGCTAGTTATCCCCAGCGCCTGCGAGTGACGTTATTTAAGCGGTGCACAGATGCGTGGCAAGCAGTGACAGTAATGGAGTTTTGAAGCCTCGAAGTTTCCCACTAGGATCAGGCCTGCTACACCACCACGTGCCTTTCTCATGTTCGCCCAGATGTTCTCTTCTGAGGCTGCACAAAAGGCTAGCATCAAGGCTAGCATGAAAGATGCACGAGCACTGAGGAAACCCCTTAGGATCGTTCAGTCTGCTCTCACTATACACCATTATGGTGGGGAGCCAGGATACTCAAGCCCAAGTGCAACAACAGTGCACTGTTAGCTCGTTCATCACTCTCCAAGCCCTGTGCCTTGATCTGAGTCTGTCTTTTGCACACATTTTGAAGTTAGTGTTCCTTGTCAGCTTTAGGCTTTTCCAGAGTTTGTCAAATTCTGTAAGAGAAATGACTATGACATCACCCTTATGGTGCTTAAATACACCCCAGACCCCCCCAGGATCCCTCATTAACCTCTTGGATACCCGGAATGTCTCCAAATCAAACGTCTGGAGGGGTCCCTGAAAATAAACGCCATTTGAAGCTTTGCTGTGTGTTAAGAAACAACTGAGAAATACAGCTTTAGGGAAAGATTCAGGGAAGGTGGGCACCGTAGCAAGTTGGTTCAACCAGTTAGTCCTCAAGGCCTGGCAACGGTAATGATTCCCGAGTTGACTCTCCTTTTAAGACTCTGATTCCTGGGATAACTCTCCTTTGAAGACTCTGATTCCTGGGATAACTCTCCTTTGAAGACCTTGATTCCTGGGATAGCTCTCCTCTGACGACTTTGATTCCTGGGATAACTCTCCTCTAAAGACCTTGATTCCTGGGATAACTCTCCTCTAAAGACCTTGATTCCTGGGATAACTCTCCTCTGACGACTTTGATTCTTGGGATAACTCTCCCCTATCTTGGCAACATGGGACCCCCAACTACCAAAGGGGTATTTCATGCACTGCCCCTATCTTTCTGCTTTCAGGAATCAGGAATGGCCATATGGATATACAACAGAAAGCCATTGGTAAGGGAGATCATTTGGTCATCACATAATGTGAAGCTGTACTATGTCTTTTCTTTCCTTGGTCAAGCTGAAAGATGGCTCGGTGTTCAGGTCTCACACGATCTCAAAATCTACATCATACTGATGAAGATATGATGGCAATAGAAGGTCATTCACTCACATCCTCAGAAGACACGTCCTTCCTCAGTTTTGAGCTCTCTTGAATTCTCTTTCAATGCACTAACAATCATAAGATTCATCCAGTTGGAAGAGCATAACCAGCGTTACTTCAGATTGCATGCAATTACATCTTTCCACCAGAGAGGTCTCCAAATCCCCCAAACCTAGAGCTTGAAAACACCAGAATGTTCCAGAGAGGTTCCAGACTGCTAGGTCAAGCATAATTATGATAGCTGTGGTAGAAGGTGAGGTCAGCATGGACTTAGTTTCCTTCCTCGCCGGTGGTACTATCCATGGCCCCACCAATTCACAATCTCACATGGGCCGCCAAACATGCAGGCAGGACCAAGACTGAGGCAGGATAAGGTCTGTGGCCCCAGAGCTGGAACAGAAATCACAGGCTTACGAGGCCTCAGGGTGCTGTTTCAGCCTGGCAGTGCGTTCAGGCAAAACTCACAAAAACGACATGTCCAACAGCTCCAGAGCCCCAGAGCCACAGGGCTGCTTTATGAGAGCTGGAGCACAAACAGTCAGGCAGAGGCACAGTTAAAAGTGCCTGGCCTCCACAATCAAAGGTCTGAAATCCCAAGGACGCCTCTTTATGTTGACTTCTTTGTCAGCTTGCATTCAGTTGATTTGTCTCAGGATTTTGGTGCTTCTCTCGAAAGTTTGACACATTTGCCCAGACCCACCGGGACTCTGCTGTTACTGTAGGGGGTTTAGGTTCAGACATCTTTGCTCACATATTTGGTTGGGGCTCTGATTTCCAGTTTGGGTGTCTCACAGCACGTCTGTCACCTTTGTTGGATTTTGCCATGTGTTTATCTCCTCTCTGACTTCCTCCCTACTTTTTCCTTCCTGTTAACTTTAACATCTAAAATCCCAAATATCTCATCCGTCATTGTAGGGTCACTTGTTGGGACAGAATGTTGTCAGGATATAAACAGGCTATACAGCTGGGCTACAGTCAGATTCAGACAGAATTTTGACAGCTACAGTTGCAGTCGTAAACAGACTTGTCAGCTACAGTCGGATTTAGACAGAATTTTGTGAGCTACAGTCAGATTCAGGCAACTGTGTCCGCTACAGTCAGATTCAGACAACTATGTCTGCTACAGTTGGATTCCGACAACTTTGTCTGCTATAGTTGGATTCAGACAACTATGTCCGCTACAGTCGGAATCAGTCTACTATGTCTGCTGCAGTCGGATGCAGACAACTGTGTCCGCTACAGTCAGATTCAGACAACTGTGTCTGCTACAGTCGGATTCAGACAACTGTGTCCGCTACAGTCGGACACTTTACTACAATTTGGCTGCTTGTCATGCTAGAATTGGATTCAAACAGAATTTTGTCAGGTTACATTCAGGTAGACAGAATTTAGTCGGTCTATTGTTAGGTTCAGAGGGAAACTGATCAGGTATCAGTCATGTTCAGAATTTTGTGAGACTACAAGCAGTATCAGACAGAATTTTGCGTTTGGACAGAATTTTGTCAGGTCACAGTTGTTTGTACAACACAGAGTTGGTATGTACGTAACTTTGGCTGGAATTTTGTGGAGCTATGGTTTAGTTTGGGACAGATTTTTATTAGGATCCAGTCCATTTTGGACAGAATTCTTTTGGGCTACCATTCAGGACAGCATTTTGTCGGGATATGATTGGCTTTGGGCAGACTTTTGTGAGGCTACACTCCAGGCTCCAGATGGAATATGTTCGGCCTACAGTTTGGTTTGGGACGGAATTTTGTTGGGATATAGTGGACTTTGGACAGAATGTCCTTAGACTGCAGTCAAGATGAAAGGTTATTCACTCCTGTCCCCTCTCTCACCACCCTCTCACTTTCCTTCTTTCTTTCCCACTCACTCTGTCACTTGGTCTCTTCAACTTCTTCTTTTCACCCGCTCCCTCTTTCCACGTGTTAGAGGTTAGGCCTTCCCGTGGGAGCCTTCGTCCCCTGACCGCTGCTCTTCCTCAGTATCACCTCTCAGGCTGAGACGAAGCAGGGCTCCTCCTGGCCTTTGAAAGCAGCGGGGCGGCCCTCCCCCCTAACTCTCCCTCCTCATTAAACTTGAAAAGAGAGATCAGTCCAGCTAGGGCCGAGATAACAGGTCGGATGACGCTGGCCAGCAAGACACTCAAAGCAGAGCCTGCGTGCGACTGGTTTGTTTTTCTCCTTTCGGCTGGTTATGAGGAAACTGGAGTTCCTGGTGTTTCAGTGTTCCAGGCTGGTTGCTCGTAAGACACTGACGTCTGCCGACAAGATCTTTACTGCTCTGCACGAAATGTCGCAAAACCACCAAACAGCCTTACATAATGGGTAACGATAACCAAATGAAAGCCTGCACGTCCCCGTCAAGCAGTTACCACTGTTTTTATACCGCTTCTAAGATATATTATAGAGCTCATGATAAATGCGATGACAGCGTTTGCTCCATTGATGTAATGCCCACGAGCCGTCAGCTAAGGAAAGCAGGGTTTATAGCCAGTCAATCACCCTCAGCCAGCTTGGAACAGGCGGAACAACTGGACAGCATGCCTTTGTACATTTTGGTGTGACGGTGTGCAGAAATAACACGGAGCCCGCGAGATCCGAGCCGAAGGATGGCTCCAAAGTAAATGAGACCTTTCCAGAGAGGCGCTTTCACGGCTCGCTATTTATCCTACTTTCCGGGTTTGCGTTTCCAAAAAAGCTGGTTCCTTTGCTTCCTGTCAGCAGGGCCTGGACAGCCATGCCCCCGGCTTTCGGATTAGGCATAGCCAGAAAGAAATTAGGAAAAATAGAATTCTGTTTTTTGGCAGTTTTTTGTTTTGTTTTGGTGGTTGTTCAAAAATGGCATTATCACAGCCTTCACCGTCACAGCTTTCACCGGCACAGCCTTCACCGTCACAGCCTGCACCATCACAGCCTTCCCTGGCACAGCCTGCACCGTCACAGCCTTCACCGTCACAGCCTGCACCATCATAGCCTTCACCGTCACAGCCTGCACCGCCACAACCTTCACCATCACAGCATCAACAGCCACGACTGCAGACATTCAGCGAGCAGTGATGGCTCCATGAGTCATCCTGTTAGTGCAGCACCATTGGCAGACGGCTGCACCAAGCAGGACTACATGCACACAGACCGTTACCACGACTGTCCTTAACACCACGTCACCGTCACCAAAGACTGCAATGGTGTCGTGCCAGACTGTCATGGAGTGACTCAGAATGGCAGCAGGTCATCTTCAGTGACGAGTCCCACTTTTGTCTTGGTGGAGACGACCAACGAATCCGTGCGTGGAGGCACCGTGGTCAGCACCAAGATGAACGGTTTGTTGTCACACGCCACACGTCCAGAAGGCCTGGTGTCACTCCACCTCCAGTCCTACCACATGGGCACTGTGACTGTTAGATGTGATGTTTGTGACTGTACTGGACTACAGTCATGTTATGGTCTCCTTTGGATTCTAGACCATCCAGTGAGCTGCCTTGAGACTAGCCCAAACCCAGGCGTCCCATATCCTGTGCCTTATCCACTCTCATTACTCACTTCTGTCTCAGGCTATAACTCTCCAGCAGAACCAGAAATCAACTGGTTTTATTACTAAGGTCCGTTAACGGAGTGATTCTGTGAGATCCTAAAGGAAATGAGAGCATGTGTGTTGGAGGACGGCTTGTATTTGTCTCGTACTGATGTGTCTGTCTCTGGAGGGAGGAGCACCGACCATTGGTAGCAGTGAACACGCTTAGGCAGGTCATTTAAAACCACAGACAAGATGAATAGCAGGAGTGACTAAAAAAAGGGGCTTTGGATACTTTCCGGAAGGGGGTCATGGATTAGCTCTGCTAGCCTTAATGGTGCTTATCAGCTTCCGCTCTACGTACCTATTTCCTTTAAGGTGCCATCGAATGCAGTCATTCAGTATTATGAATTCCCCTCCACATAGAAGGCTAGATGTGGTTTTCCCCCCTATGATCTGGTCCTATAATGAAGCGAGCTGTTTCCCCTTTTTTGGTGAGCTCATGAATAATCATATGAGCTCTGTTCTGATTGGCTGGTTTACAGCGAGACACTGTCCATGATGGTCACACAGAAGCACCATGTAGAAATAGACTAAATAAAATGAGCCTCTGTGTAAATAAGCTCCGCCCTCATACTATTTAGTTAGCTATGCTAGTTACTTGGAGCTATTGCTAGTAGCTAACGTTCCCTGTACTAGCTACTGGCTTTCCATCTGGACATCAACACACAGTAGATTAAAGTTGATCCTCACTATGGAACTCTCAGTTTAAGATGATCTGCTTCAACCGGCAAACACGGATACAATCACACAGCGTGGCTGCTACTTACAGGCTGCTGTTGGGGTAGTGATGCTAATAAAGGCGGAGCTGCTCCTCCCTTCAGTCTCTCCAGGGTCAAACGCTGAGCGGAGTTGCTCCATATTGTCCAGAGAGGTTTGGGAAACTGTCCGGATTGGAATGTGCAGATTGCAGGGTTAAAGTTGTTCCGGGATCCTGTTAAAGATGTGGGAGCTGCTTGTTTTGGGAATTTTCCGTTCCACCTTAAATGGTGCTACAGTTACATGCTGCTGCCTGTACAAGCTGCACCATTTAAGGTGGAACGGTGGAACACTGGATTAAGAAGCTGGTGAACAGGAAGCAACTTCAGCCTGGTTTAAAGATGAACATCAACCATGTACCGCTGACAGTTGGGTTCCTTGGGAAGGGAATGAAATGTGCCGACATTCCCAATCTACAGCCTGGAACGCTGGATTTCTCCACATAGTCCACCATGTTGGTTGCTGTAGCTCTGTTGTTGTGGTTGTATGTAAAGGTTGGGGGTGTAAATATGAATGAGTCTGTTCCAGAACAGTTTAGGATTTTGGAATATGGTCCATTTAGACCATCCTCTTTTGGAAATGCAGGAATTGGATTTGAGGGAGGAGCAACAGTGTTTGAGGTTCATGGTATGTCGGTTCTAGGTACCGAATTCTCAGTATTTAACTATGACAATGTAAATACAGGTGTACATTCTACGCCACCTTTAAACCTAGGACAGGTTTTCCAGCGGGAAGAGCCTGTGATGATGAATTCCAGGCTCCTGAATGGATCCCGGGAAGCCAGAAGCTAAAGTGAAGGTAACCGAGACTTCCTTTCGTTACTGTGTTGCTCTAATGATGTGAAGTTGAATAAAACTTCCCGGCGGATCTTTCTCTCGGCCTGTCCCATCCTAACCTGCCCATAACCCCACCCTCACATTGAAGTCAGCGTCGCCAGTGTTTCAGCCTGGACTCCTGAGGCCAATCAGCCAATCCGGACAGAGCTCATTTACATCCATCAGTCCTTTTAATTCCAGGGGAACACAAAAACATCAGGCCTTAAAGCAGCAATGAAAGGACATGCTGAGAAATGGAGAGCTCCGCGTGCGTGCCGTTGCACCCGCACCCTAAACAGAAGCCGCACAGGCCGATCCGAACAGGTCAGTGCGTGCCGGTCGGGATTGACCAGGTCCAGCTTAAGCCTACCCTGCATAATTGGTTAAACTCTTCATGGTCTCTGTAGTCCAGGTTGTATATCACTGCCTTGAAGTTCACTTTATCTTAAGGTCCTCTTCAGAGCCTGCGTGCCTCTCAAGTTGACTTCAAAGCGCTCCTCAGAAAGCCTGCAAAGCCCGGCTTTAAAGACCTCCATATCTGCGCCGGGAGCGAGTGTGGGAAACCACCAGACCTCGCGGGCTCAGCTGGAACTAGCCTCAGAGCCGCTCCGCTCAGACAGATCTGGCTGCACATAAAGACCCAGCACGTGATGAGCAGTGTGGCTCTCTATTCCTACGGTTGAGTCGTCGTTCTGCTGTATGGTCCCGTAGAGTGACTCTGGCTGTTCATCTTATTGTGCTTGCGAATGACCACATGCAAATGACCCCTGTTCTGATTGGTTGCACTGTCTGGGCTGAAATACTCGTCACTACTGAAACACAGAGGGTTTAGTATGTGAACTAGTGCAGTGTAGGGTACAGAACTTTACAGGCAGCAAAGTCACTGAACTCCGCTTTCCTACAGGCTGATGTTCACAGACCTGCTCACAGATCATTCAGCCTACACAGCAAAAAGTGCTTTATTGTTTCAACCTCATATATACATACATATACACATATACACTCATCATCTAAAGAACAGCTGCCCCCAGAAGGAGGTGTGGGACTGCAGTGCTGTTGGGAACGAAGATGAAGGTTACCAGGAACAATAAATGATGATAAATTTAGACTGAATATTAATGCTAATTCTAATGATAATGCTAATTCTAATGATAATGCTAATTCCAATGCTTATGCTAATTCTAATGCTTGTGCTAATTCTTATGATATTGCTAATTCCAATGCTTATGCTAATTCTAATTCTAATGCTTGTGCTAATTCTAATTCTAATGATAATTCCAATGCTTATGCTAATTCTAATGCTAATGCTAATTCTAATGATAATGCTAATTCTAATGCTTATGCTAATTCTAATGCTAATGCTAATTCTAATGCTAATTCCAATGCTTATGCTAATTCTAATGCTAATTCCAATGCTTATGCTAATTCTAATGAAAATGCTAATTCCAATGCTTATGCTAATTCTAATGCATGTGCTAATTCCAATGATAATGCTAATTCTATTGCTAATTCCAGCACATGCTAATTCAAATGATAATGTTAATTCCAGTGCTTATGCTAATTCTAATGCTTGTGCTAATTCCAATGCTTATGCTAATTCTAATAATAATGGATCATTCTCAGCACTGCGGTGACACTGACGTGGTGGTGGTGTGTTAGTGTGTGTTGTGCTGGTGTGAGTGAATCATTCACCAACCAAAACTGTCCAGCCTACAGCATCCTGTGGGCAGCGTCCTGTGGGGCAGCGTCCTGTGGGCAGCGTCCTGTGGGGCAGCATCCTGTGGGCAGCGTCCTGTTGGCAGCGTCCTGGGGGCAGCGTCCTGTGGGCAGCGTCCTGTTGGCAGCGTCCTGTGTCCACTGATGAAGGACTAGAGGATGACCAACACTGCACTGTGCAGCAGCAGATGAGCTATCGTCTCTGACTGTACATCTACAAGGTGGACCAGCAAGGTAGGAGTGTCTAATAGAGTGGACAGTGAGTGGACACAGTGTTTAAACACTCCAGCAGCACTGCTGTGTCTGATCCACTCACACCAGCACAACACACTAACACACCACCACCACGTCAGTGTCACTGCAGTGCTGAGAATGATCCACCACACACATACTCGGACATCAGGGAGAGCTGTGTTCCTAACGTCTACAGCTTGATGAGCTGCTCTTACACAACGCATGACATAAACGTTTTGCCGGTACGAGTGATTCAGTGGGCGGTCCGATCAGTCGTGTTCAGCACTGATGAAGGGAGAAGGCTGTGAATCCGGTCACGTCAGATTTTCTGTGGTGATTTGATTCACCAGAACAACGCGACTGACTCGTATTGGAAACATGTGCCGCGTGCCAAAAGCCTCCGAGACAGCCGCTCTTCCTGTGCAGCTTTCAGAGATGGAACGGTTCAAGCCGGCGAAGCGTACAGTCCACACACGTCCCTACAAGAACAACAACCCAAATGTGTTTTCCAGAACTTTTCAGGCAGCAAAGTCACAGAACTCTTTCCTACAGGCTGATGTTTACAGACCGGTTCCATCATTCCGCCTACACGGCAACAAGGACTTTATTGTTTCAACCTAATACATATACACTCATCACCTAAAGAACAGCTGACCCAGAAGGAGGTGTGGGATTGGTGAATTCTAATACTAATGCTAAATCTAACAATAAAGCTAATTCCAATGCTTATGCTAATTCAAATTCTCATGCTAATGCTAATTCTAATGCTAATCCTAATGTTAATTCTAATGTTGAGGTTAATTCTAATTCTATGATTAATTCTAATGCTAATTTCAAAGCTGTCTAATGCTATTGCTAATTCTAATAATACTGCTAACGATAAGTCTAATAATAATGTTAATTCTAATGCTAATCCTAACGTTAATTCTAATGCTAATTCCAATGCTTATGCTAATTATATTGCTAAATCTAATGCTAAGGCTAATTCTAATGCTAATTCCAATGCTTATGCTAATGATAATTCTAATTCTAATAATAATGTTAATTCGAATGGCAATTCTAATGTTAATTAAAATATTAATGCTTATTCTAATTCTAATGATTATTCTAATAATAATAATAATGCTAATGCTAATACCTATGCTAGTGTTATTTCTAATGATCAAACTAATTCTAATGATAATGCTAATACTAATGTTAATTCTTATGATAATTCCAATGCTAACGCTAATTCCAAAGATAATGCTAATTCTTATGATCATGCTAATTCTAATCCTAAGGATAATGCCAATGCTGATTCTAATGCTAATGCTAATGCCAGAAAGAAACAGATGAGAACGGGCTTCAAGACAGGAATGAAGTTTATTTGAAAAAGTGACAAGGCAAGAAAGAAAACACGTACAAACAGCTACGAACAGACCGGCCCACCGCCGGAGCAGAGGAGCAGAGCGGAGGAGACGCGGGACAGTCCCGTACGGTCACTTACACAGAGATTAACGACGAGTCACACGTGACGAACAGCATAAATTCACATACGCGCACACAGACACGCTTTTACATCAGCAGTACAGGAACCAGACAGACCATGAAGACTCGCTGGTGAAGTGAGATGGAGCCAGGTGGAGAGTAG
The DNA here is from genome assembly GCA_034552555.1 of Semaprochilodus insignis. Classification (NCBI taxonomy): domain Eukaryota; kingdom Metazoa; phylum Chordata; class Actinopteri; order Characiformes; family Prochilodontidae; genus Semaprochilodus; species Semaprochilodus insignis. The sequence continues at coordinate 8,543,041 of CM067479.1, read as the reverse complement.
TGGAGCACTTTCAGAGTAGAGGGGGCTTTAAGGTACCTCCAGAGGGGGCCGACAGAGCGAGCGAGCGAGAGAGAGAGAGAGAGGGGGGGGAGCGATTACCCGAACATCAAACCTGCATGTGGAGGTAAACACGTCACCGGGGAGCGAGGAGGAAATGATCGCTTTTTAAAGGGGGCTCCCTCCGCTGTCCCCCCACCACCCCCACCCACTCCCACTGTAATTTGCCCTGACAGTAAATCAGCTCATGGCCGGCCTCTGGTCCCCTCGTCCTCTCCCAGCATTCCTGCGCTCATGAATCACCCCCATTCCTGGCTTCCACCAGGCATTTCCTGCTCAGCCCTCGCTCCCTGCGTTTGATTTCGGCCCGTGGGAGAGCACGGCAGAGCACGGAGCGGGGTTCCGCAGTGACACTTTTGCACTGAATTCCAAGTACTTTCTTAAAATTCCTGCATAATTGAGTGGCTGTTATTCGGGCTGCTCGGAAAGCCGTTCACAGTGGTGGTGTATGGAACCAGACGTCCGTCTCTAGAAGCTCCCTGACAGAAAGTCCATGTCCGAGACACCGTTTTACAAAGACTCCGGCCCAATATACATACACATATGTACATACTGATGGTGGACGGATACAAGCAGGATGCCGTGGGGCAAAATATCACCACCACCGTAAGGAAATCCAGGGTTGGTGTGGAATTCTGAAATATTAGTGGAGTTCCCCTCACGCTTGAGAATTTAAAGGGGCACTCCGCCATTTTTCAACTTGACCTCCATCTTTTTGCGCTCGACTTGTACAATTAGTTACCACACACAGTCACTTCCACACGTTTCCCAGAACTTCAAAAACGATGCAACACCTGCTCACTTGTCATAGAAGTCAATGGGCAGTGGCTGACCATACAGTTCCACAGCCATAGAGCACGGATTCAATCTACAGCCATAGAAGATACAGCTCTGACAGCGCAGGTTAGGATGGGACAGGCCGAGAGAAAGATCCGCCGGGACGTTTTATTCAACTTCACATCATTAGAGCAACACAGTAACGAAAGGAAGTCTCGGTTACCTTCACTTTAGCTTCTGGCTTTCCCGGGATCCATTCAGGATCCTGGAATTCATCATCACAGGCTCTTCCCGCTGGAAAACCTGTCCTAGGTTTAAAGGTGCCATAGAAAGTACACCTGTATTTACATTGTCATAGTTAAATACAGAGAGTTCGGTACCTGGAACCCACATACCGTGAACCTCAAACACTGTTACTCCTCCCTCAAATCCAATTCCTGCATTTCCAAAAGAGGATGGTCTAAACAGACCATATTCCAAAATCCTAAACTGTTCTGGAACAGACATTCATATTCACACCCCCAACACCTACATACAACGGAGCTACAACAACCAACATGGTGGACTATGTGGAGAAATCCAGCGTTCCAGGCTGTAGATTGGGAATGTCGGTACATTTCATTCCCATCCCAGGGATCCCAACTGTCAGCGGTACATGGTTGATGTTCATCTTTAAACCAGGCTGAAGTTGCTTCCTATTCACCAGCTTCCTAATCCAATGTTCCACGGTGCATGTTCCATGGTTAAATGGTGCAGCTTGTACAGGCAGCAGCATGTAACTGTAGCACCATTTAAGGTGGAACGGAAAATTCCCAAAACAAGCAGCTCCCACATCTTTAACAGGATCCTGGAACAACCTTAATCCTGCAGTCTGCACATTTCACTCCGGACAGTTTCCCAAACCTCTCTAGACAATATGGAGCAGCTCCGCTCAGCGTTTGACCCTGAAGAGACGGAAGAGAGGAGCAGCTCCACCTTTATTAGCATCACCACCCCAACAGCAGCCTGTAAGTAGCAGCCACGCTGTGTGATTGTATCCGTGTTTGCCGGTTGAAGCAGATCATCTTAAACTGAGAGTTACATAGTGAGGACCAACTTTAATCTACTGTGTGTTGACGTCCAGATGGAAAGCCAGTAGCTAGTACAGGGAACGTTAGCTACTAGCATTAGCTCCAAGTAACTAGCATAGCTAACTAAATAGTATGAGGGCGGAGCTTATTTAAACAGAGGCTCATTTTATTTAGTCTATTTCCACATGGTGCTGATCACTGGGGGAGGCTGTCTCGCTGTAAACCAGCCAGAGCAGAGCTCATCTAAATATTCATGAGCTCACCAAGCTTTATTAACAGAATTCTGGTGCCCATTGACTTCCATTATAAGTCTGAGTTTCGAAACTGGTTTTATGGATTCCGGGAAACGTATTGAAGTTATTGTCCGTGGAAATCGATCATACACTGCACACCAAAAGATGGAGACTGAGTTGGAAAACACTGAAGTGTTCCTTTAATTGGCCGTCCTTTATGATGAACATGTATTGAAACATTAATAAAGTCCTTCTGTAGACGAAGAGTAGGCTGCTGCAGTCTAACACTGAAGTAATAATAATTATTCAGTAATAATAATAATAATAATAATAATAATAATAATAACAATAACAACAATCAAAATCATCCAAAATTAAAGCTATGGCGTGAAAAAAAATTCATCAGTGATTTTTCTACATGAGCTCCAGCATGGCTCGGTTCCGGCGGGCGGACAGAACGTATAAAGGGCGGTAATTCCAGGTCCTCTTCCACATAAAGACGTTTAGCATTCTGGATTTTCTGGATTCTCTTCTCTCGGCTATATACAGAACATTACAACATACGATACAGGAGATCACTTCACGAGTTCACGAACGGAAACAGTCCTGAAGGGCTCGGAGCCGGGGAGCGAGGGCGTGTGTACGTGTGGCGCCCCTGCCTGCGATCAGATGGCGGCCCGTATTACCAGCCTTCCGTTCACCTGGTGAAGGTAGGTGCTCTCTTTAGCCTGTGATTCGTCGTCGCTGTCGACTGGCTCCTCCTTGATTTTGATCACTTCGCCGCTGCCGCCAGTGCTGGTGCTGCTGCTGCGGCTGGGGCTGCACCTCCGGATCACGCCAGCAGAGGGTGAGCTGTCCTCCTGCTCACAGGCGTCATCTTCTTCCTCTGACTCATGCAGGCGGCCGCTGGGCTGCCGCAGCTGTTCGATGGACTTGGAGAGCAGCTGCAAGAGAGAGACAACAGTTTAGTTCAACTCAGTTCAACTCAGTTCAGTTCAGCTGAGTTATTCAGTTCTGTTCAGCTCAACTCAGTTCAGTTCTGTTCAACTCAGTTCAGTTCAGTTCAACTGAGTTCAGCTGAGTTATTCAGTTCTGTTCAGTTCTGTTCAGCTCAACTCAGTCCAGTTATGTTCAGTTCAACTCAGTCCAGTTCTGTTCAGTTCAACTCAGTTCAGCTGAGTTGTTCAGTTCTGTTATGTTCAGTTCAACTCAGTACAGTTATGTTCTGTTCAGCTCTGTTCAGCTCTGTTCAGTTCAGTTCAGTTCAGTTCAGTTCATTTAATTTCAGTTCAGTTCAGTTCAGTTCAGCCAAGTTATTCAGTTCAGCTCAGTTCAGCTCAGCGCTATTAAACTTAGTTTAAGTAACTCAGTTCAGGCTATTTAGGCTCAGTTCATTTTAATTCAGTTCTATTCAATTCAGTTCTATTCTGTTCAGTTATATTTCTTCAATTCAGTACAGCTCAGTTGTATTCGGTTCAGTTTAGTTCAGTTCACTTATTCATTTTAGTTTGGATCCGTTATATTCATTTCAGTTCAATTCAGTTCAGTTACATTTGGTTCAGTTCAACTTAGCTGAGTTAAGCGCTGTTCAGTATGGCCTGGTTCAGTTCTGTTTTATTCAGGTCAGTTCAGTTCAATTTAGTGTTACTAAATTCAGTTCAGTTTAGCTAAATTCAAATTTAGTCCAGTTCAATTCAATTTAATTTGGTCTGGTCCGGTTCCATCTGATCCTGTTCTGTTTCGGTCAATTTAGTTCAGTTCAGTCCAGTTTGGTGATGTACCCAAACAGCGACGTAGAATTATTAAAACATGCATCCCTGAGGACTAAACAGGGGCAATACCTTTACAGCCAATCCCGCTTAAGAAGTCAAATTCCAAGTCATTTCCATCCACACAGGTGCAGGTCGGCCTGTAGTTATTTGATGTATTAGCTGCTACAGTTTTTAATCCACCATACGCTGAATTCCGCAGCTTCTGTACCTGCACCATTTACCGCAGACTAAGCAGGCTGGAGCATATGGCGGGAAAACACAGGCCAATCAGGCTTAGAGAATCTAGGCCCCACATAAATATCCGCTCAGGCCAAAATAGCTCTCGGTTAAGTGAATTAGCAAACTGCTTTTCATACACACTAAAGCCCATAAGCTCGCGCCCCATTCCGTCAGCGCCTTCTTTAGCACATGTAAACATTTCCCAATGCCCTGGATCTGTTCCGGAGACGGAGCCGGAACCGGGGTCCTGATCCTGACCATGAAACAGCATAGGCTAATCTCTGATTACAGGGCATTAATAACCTCTAAACTCCATTTATTTACGGCCTAATTCAGGGAAAACCTCCCGGTACCACACCAGGTAGACTGCGCACTTCCTACAGGGCCGTCCTGGAGCAAATCTGAATGTACCGTCGGCTAGCGTTAGACGGGACGTCCTTGAAGCCATCACAATAAACTCACATGTTAGGAAAGGAGCGAGAACTGCTTCTCCCTGAACTCTTTTGATCTCCGTTTCTGAGAATTGCTCTCGTAGCCTTGAATCTCCCGCAGAGCCTTCAGCAGTAATACAGCGGATCAATCTACGGGCTCCAGCGCACAATGGGGCCTTTCAGCGCGCTAGCCTCCCTCCTCGCTAGCCTCGCACGCTCTGCAGAATAATTACCCTCAGACGGATGGCCAGGGTCACCAATGCCACCGCGCAGAAACACAAACATTTCCACACGGGAACAAGAGGACGTATTCTCTTTAGCCCTGTGTGCATCCGAGCTAAGGCACTTTTGGGGAAAGGGCGGTATGCCACCAGCACTGACAGCTAACAATGGCTGGAATCTATCAATTGAGCCAAGAGGAAGGTTTCCTTGAGGCCTGTCATATACACGCTCGAGTCACATTATTATGACCACCAGCTAATATCCAGAGTAGCCGCCGTGTGCTGCACGGACAGCAGCTAGACGGGCTGGGAGTGACTCAGTAAGGTACTGGTAGGATGTCACACGTATCTGGAGCCATGCTGACTGCAGTGCATCCCACAGCTGCTGGAGGGGGCGTGGGGGAGGATCTATAGAGCGAACAGGATGATCGAGGTGGTCCCACAGATGCTCAGTTGGGTTCAAGTCTGGGGAGTTAGGGGACCAGGGTAGCACTTGGAAGTCTTGGTCATGCTCTTCCAGCCAATGTGGGACATTTCTAGTTGTGTGACATGTAGCATCGTCTTGCTGGAAGATCCCATCCACCCCAGGGAGGACAATCTTATCCCAATTGCTTACTGGGCAGAAGGCAGGAAACACCCTGGACAGGCCAACAGTCTATCACAGGGCAGATACACACAGACACACACCTAGGGGGACAACTTAGCATCTCCAGTCAGCCTTACCACATGTTTTTGGACATGCATGTGGCAGGAAACCAGAGGAGGAGGAAACCCACACAGACACGGACAGAACATGCAAACTCCAGGTAGAAAGGACCCGGATGCCGAATTGAACCCAGACCCTTCTTGCTGTGGGATAGCCGTACCTTGTTGATGTGGACCTGTTGCTGATACTGCTTCTGCTTCTCCAAGAAGTGCTGGTGCTGCTGAATGACAAGTTGGGCCAGCATGCTCTGGGGCAGTGGGGCAGACTGTGTGCGGTTGAGGGGCCTGTGCCGCTGCAGTTTGGGCCGCACACCGGACGAGCAGCGATCCTTCATGGCCAGTGGAGACGGAGGGTGCACAGACACTGGGCTTGGACCTACAGAGCGAAAAACACTACTTCAGGCATTGGTACATACGTGTTGCACAGCTACAGGATCAAGCGAGCTTACAACGAGAGCATTACAATCAAGCTAGCAGCTAATGCTAATGTCCATGCCAGCTACCAGTGCTCTACTTTACTGGCACAGGCTTAAAACGGTAGCATTGGTGATGTTCATGCTGACCAAATGGGTCATCATCCTATCAAATGATTCTTTTCAGTGCAACCATGGAGACTGGATGTAGGCCACATCAAATGTTCAGACATCAAAGAATTGGGAAGTTGGTCCAGATTTGGTGGATGCCTTCCCTGGCACAATTCCGAGGAGAATTCCCTGTGGACTGGGATTTTAGCCACTGCTGGTAGACCCGTATGACCGTACGCTTCCATACACCTGCAGATTCAGCTACTTCCTTCACACTATGGTCTTTGACACGCCCAAATGCAGTCACTCCTTTTAGCCAATCATTAACATCTGCTTTGGAGCCATTTTCCACACATGGAACGAGACATTCCCTGCACTGTACCACTTCTTCCCAATCTATGGATCCCGTCACTCACACCCCGCAGGTATTTATAGCCCCATCATCCTCGTGCAGCGCCTTCTGCAAGAGTCTGAAGTTACTAACACCACAAAATGTGGAAAAAGGTGAGGGACATGGATGTCGTATCAAGCCGTGAAGTTATATGGTTCCGTTCCACCTGAACATAAACAACAGTGAGGTGCTGTGGCACATATGCCGAACATCCCTACACCACACTCCAGTGGCCATCTTGCTTAACGCAGTGGTGATTTTTGGCACGGGTGGCCGGTGACTGGAAACGACTGGCCCTACAGACAGTCCCATTTGCGGAGCACAGTTTTCCGAAGGGGGTCCAAACGTTTCTCCAAGAACTGTCTGGTGTGTTTGTGTTCCCACATGCAAGGCTGAAGTTGGCTTGTCATTCTGGCGCCATTTAAGGTGGAACAGGAAGTTCAAATAAGAAGCCAACTTCAGCTTCATCAAGGTGGTCGCTGTTGGGGCGGAAGAGAGATTCCACCCCTCACTAGGTGGGCTGCTGCTCGCGCCATCCCATAAAAAGGCGGCCAATGTCCGTAAAGACAGTC
>CM067479.1:8515077-8535569 GCA_034552555.1 Semaprochilodus insignis | reverse complement strand
CATCTACAAGGACAGCTCACGTCCAGAGCTCCACAATCCAGCCCTAAGCATCTATAAGGACAGCCCACATCCAAAGCCCCCCAGATCCGTGCACTCCATCCCTGACCAGCAGAGAGACAGGTTGAAGCTCAGGTGTGAGCAAAATGTTCCTCAGAGCAGCAGCAGCTGAAAGCACATCCGTGTGTCCCCACTGTGCCACAGCTAAAGCTGACAGGAGCCTGACAGGTGTGTGAGACTGAGCAGCGACCTAGAAACATCAATACACAGACACACCGCCTCTCAGCAGGAACCGGCACGCTCAGTGACGTTACCAAACCTGAAACCATCCCATCTGCAGTGACCAAAGGAAAAAACTGATAAACGAATTAAAACTAGCTTCTATTTTATCTTGATCTAAGCAGCTCCCGCGTCTTGATGCTAGCCCTTCTTGTGAAGCCCCTTCATGAGCAGCCACCTGAGATGATTTTCCAACAGGACTGAAGAAGACACACATACTGAATATGCGGAAAAAACACTTTTTTCGGGTGCATAAAAAATTACAACTGAATATGTCATATTCAGCAGATAAGCAGTAACTGGACATACAGATGTGCAGAAGTGTAGAGGATGTGCAACTTATTTCCATACAGAAAATCAACACGTTTAATTTGGGGTGGCCAAACTTCTGCACACGACTGTAGATCGAAATGTCTTTGTTCAGGTCTCTCTGAACTTTTAGCTGGTCCAGCATTTCTCCTCTTTAAATCGACACTATGCTAAACTCGTATTAGATTACAGAAAGTGCATCTCACCTGTCTATCTAGTAACAGGAGAATAGCAGAATGAGCAACACTGCTAAAGCTTAGTGCACATGAGCAGTGAACAAGTAAAGGAGACCTAATGAACTTGATGACGTGGAGGGTCAAGATCCAAAGCATACCACCTTATCCATGAAACATGGTGGTGGGAGTATTCGAGCCTGGGCCTGTATGCAAGAAACAAGCACTGGCTCACTTATCTTCCCTGATGATGTAACTGCCAATGGAGTAAAATTCCAAGTTCAGGAAAATGCTTCCAAACATCGCTCCACAGCAAGACAATGACCCCAAACATACTAGCAAAACAACAAAGAATCCAAATGAGCATGCCTTTCATAGGCTGCAGGAAACATGTATGGGGACTAGACCCCCAGATCAGTATACTTAATTACATGATTATACATAATTGCTAGCGGTGCACAATGATACTGGCATCATACACCCACCAGGTATACCTATATACACTCACTGTTCATTTTATCAGCTCCACTGACCATATAAGAGCACTCTGTAGTCCATCTGTTTCTCTGTATACTTTATTACCCTGTTCTTCAATGGTCAGGACCCCCACAGGACCACCACAGAGCAGGTATTATGTGGGTGGTGGATCATTCTCAGCACTGCAATGACACTGACGTGGTGGTGGTGTGTTAGCGTGTGTTGTGCTGGTGTGAGTGGATCAGACACAGCAGTGCTGCTGGACACCTCAGTGTTACTGCTGGACTGAGAATCGTCCACTAACCAAAACTGTCCAGCCAATGTCGTGTGGGCAGCGTCCTGTGGGCACTGATGAAAGACTAGAGGATGACCAACACTGCACTGTGCTGCAGGAGATGAGCTATCGTCTCTGACTGTACATCTACAAGGTGGACCAGCAAGGTAGGAGTGTCTAATAGAGTGGACAGTGAGTGGACACAGTGTTTAAACACTCCAGCAGCACTGCTGTGTCTGTTCCAAGGGGTGCTGGAGCCTATCCTAGGGTTCAATGGACGAAAGGCAGGAAACAGCCTGGAGGGGCCACTAATCCATCACAGGGCAGGCACACAGACATACACCTTCACTCACACCTAGGAGTCAATTTTAGGGGCCAATTCTGACAGCATGTCTTAGGACTGAAGGAGGAAACCGGAGCACCAATTGCTGTGAGGCGACAGTGCTACCCACCACCGTGTACATCACTACAGGACACAACTTCCTAAAACATATCATCAGTCATGAAACCTACCTCCAGCACCAGCCACAGCTGGTCTCCATTTTTAAGATCCTTCTTGTAGTACATGCCGTAGAACTTCACCACATTTGGATGGTCTGACAGCGCTTTCAGGATGTTGTACTCCGCCTCGATCTCCTCGTCGATATCCTAAAACACAACACAGAATGTTATAGTCCAGTACTGGAGACGCTGTGTTTGCACAGTGTGGAGCAGTACAATCTGTGTCTAATGTACTAAGCTTTGCAGACATAAACAGGACTCATTCAGGACTCTGCCAGCATGCTGTCTAGGAAACTGGCATACAAACCTAAACCTGTGACTTAAAGAAGGGGAAGGCCTTATTATTCCTGGGAACAAAAGAAAGCATGTCTGTAATGCTATTTGGCTATTTGTACATCATGCTTATATTAGAAGTGCTGCTCTTATTTCATTGCTATGTCTGCATGGATACAAGAGGGTTAAGTTCTTCAAACACCAAGCAGAAAAATATTTTCCTCAATTGTATGCAGGTAAATCCAGCTATGCAGGCTCTCGTATTAGTTTTCTGTGCAGAAAAAGAGATAAAAGTTTTTACACAGCTACATATACAGCTCGGAAAAATGTAAGAGACCACCTCAAAATGATCAGTTCCTCTAGTTGTACAGTTTCTGGGTTTGTGTTGGACCAAAATGAGCAGTTCTGTTTGATTCTATACCCTACTGGAAACACGTCTCCCAAATTCCAGATCAAATATTGTATTTAGATCTGTTTATTTAGAAAATCACTAATGACCCTCCAGACGCCTGTTTTTAGAACCATGCTTGCTGTGCATTTCACCCCAGCCACCGCTCGCCAGTCTTTCTGTGCATTGAGGTCATCTTACGGTGGTTAAGTGACATTGGAATGAGGTGGCGCTCATCACGGTCAGTAGAGAGGGGTTTTGGCCCTCTGCCAGTCTGTAGCTGTATTGTCCTGTGTGTTTGCTGCTTGACCTTGTTCTTATGAACCAGACGCTCACTGTATCTGCAAGTAAAGCTAGAACCCAACCTTCTGTTCCTCACTAAGAACCTGCTGTACATGTGGAGATGCTGATTTAAGAAGAAACTGGAGTGCTCTCTTATTTATTTCCAGAGCTGTATATTAGAGGTGGATTGTCATGCCTGCTGGTTCTCCTCTCACCTCCGATATCCCGGACCCCATTTCCCATAACCCACCACCTGATGACTTCACTGTCACATGTCCGCCATCTCCCAGTCCCGTTCTGTTTTCTAGATCCAAATCACCCGAATATTGATCACACCTGTTGTTAAATTGGTCTGTTTGTACAAATACTCCTGTCTCACACTGACCCATTGCGAAGTATTGCCACTCTGTGCGTACTGAGCGTTTCTTCCTGTTGTTGTTCTTGTTAGTGTCTCTGGTTTGACTCTCTTTTGACTTTCTGGTTTACTCTTTTGTCCTTTCCGTTTTGATACTGTTGCTGGTCTGGTTGTTTGCCTGGTTTTGACTTCTGTCTGTTTTCTTACTCTCTCAGTCCTTGCCCCTTGGTTATGTCTGCTTTGATCCGGTTGCTGCTGTGTTGCACTACCAGTCTGTTTAATAAACATCGTTTTGCTTTTAGCTCAGCGCACATCACCATCTGTCTGTCTATCAACACATGGAGATATGAAGAAATATAATACTGTGGTACATCAAGAGTATATGTGGTATATGTACTGTTTCAGACTCTGAAACAGTCAGACTGGAGAGTCTTTAAGATCACCAATAACATCCATTTAGTTGGGAGTCTTTAAACGTTTGACTGATACTGTACATGCATATGCATTTAAGGTAGGATCAGGCAAAATACAAGATGACCACACAGAGAATCGTGTGTTTGGGGGTTGGCGCTGGCTGGGAATCTCAGTACTACCCATTGGTTAAACTCAGTTCCACTGAAAGAGCTTCATGTGTTAGCATTTCTATGTATGGACTGCGCATGTGCAATAAACTAACAACCAGTGAGCAACTCAGCAACTCTAGACTCACGCATTAAGTATTAACAGTGTTTGCACCCAGCTGCCTAAACAATGCTCCTTATCACTTGGAGACATTTTCCAGTCTCAGCATTCCGTAGCTGGCTGGGCTTTTCAATGGGGAAAAGAAACTAAACACGGTGTCGTTTGTAGGTTGCACCACCCTGTCTGCCCCCGAGCCCACATGGGTCACAAACCCACAAAACAAACAGGGCTACAGCAAAGCGCCGAGTGCACCCTGCATGTCTGGCTCTAGAATATTCAGCAAATAGTCCCTTGATTTTGTGCATAAAAGCTTTTCAGGGGAAGACAATCAGCCAATTGATTGATTAATACGAGGGCAATGATCGCCTATGGCTAACAGGTAATTACTCAAAAGTAATGAGCAACGGACGGGGAAATATTCAGCATAATGAAGATCAATCTGAGAAGTGCAGTCACAATGATTCACTAAAATTATTATTTCAAAATGCTGCTCAAAGCCTTCGAGACATGACAATGTTCTTTAAGGCCACATATCAGCGTGTTCAAGGTGGTAGTAACTTCAGGCTCCTGCAGGTGGTGCTGCACGAGGATGATGGGGCTATAAATACCTGCGGGGTGTGAGTGACGGGATCCGTAGATTGAGAAGAGGTGGTACAGTGCAGTGAATGTCTCGTTCCATGTGTGGAAAATGGCTCCAAAGCAGATGTTAATGATTGGTTAAAAGGAGTGACTGCATTTGGGCATGCCAAAGACCATAGTGTGAAGGAAGTAGCTGAATCTGCAGGTGTATGGAAGCAGCGTACGGTCATACGGGTCTACAAGCAGTGGCTAAAATCCCAGCCTACAGGGAATTCTCCTCGGAATTGTGCCAGGGAAGGCATCCACCAAATCTGACCCAACTGCACAATTCTTGGATGCAAGAGTGTCTGAACATTGACGTGGCCTACATCCAGAAACTTGTCCAGTCCATGCCAAAGCCAATCCCAGCTGTTACTGGCGCTCATGGAGGTATTACATCCAGGTATGTTTTAGTCACAGGTGACTCAGTCAGGTGAGGTTATGCATGTAAACACTGTTAAACGTTATGTAACAGGCTGTTTATGCTCCCGTCTATAAAGACCATATATGAATTTTGAAGTTTAGCCCCGCCCATTCGTAAGTTACTGGGAGTTATTCAGCCTGGAGCTAAACAGCTCATTTAACTTCAATGAGGTGCAGTTCACGCCTAAACCTCATAGTCCTTATAGGCAGTACATTAAGCTTAAGGTTTGCATATAGACGGTAGGGACCAATATTTTGGTTTGGATCAGGTCAGGATCATGATTGCGTCACTTATAAGGTCTTAAGTTTAAAGCTAGCTTTAGACTATTCCAATGTGCTTCGGAGAGGCCACACCTCCACTACAACTAATTGAGGCATACTAGCATTTGACTGGCTGAAAAGGAGGGGGCAATCAGAGGGATCATCTCATGATCTGGAAATACTGTACTTACTTGGTGGTGGTTGTTTAATAGAGGAGTAATGGGTGGGTTGTTGTGTCCCTACCAATGTTACGACCACATCCACCCTTTACTGTGATGTCATGAAAGTCAACAGATTTACATATATCCACCTATTCATTCTACAGCAGTTTAGCTCCGCCCATTCACAAGTTACAAGAAGTTATTCAGCTTGCAGCTACAATGAAGTAGGCTGATTACTTCATGGACATAATCCATACAGTCCATATAATTGCATATATCCATTGGACTGCTTTCCGAATGAGACAGAATACCGGGCAGCAGTCTTAAAGGCAGAGCAACAAAAACATCCTGTCTAATTCACACACTATATTGCCAAAAGTATTCACCCACCCATCCAAATCATTGAATTCAGGTGTTCCAATCACTTCCAAGGCCACAGGTATATAAAACCAAGCACCTAGTCATGCATACTGCTTCTACAGACATTACTGAGAGAATGGGTCGCTCTCAGGAGCTCAGTGAATTCCAGTGTGGTACCGTGACAGGATGCCACCAAGCAACAAGTCCAATCGTGAAATTTCCTCACTACTAAATATTCCACAGATTATAACACAGTGGGAGCGATTGGGAACGACAGCAACTCAGCCACAAAGTGGTAGGCCACGTACAGTGACAGGGTCAGCGGATGCTGAGGGGCATAGTGCGCAGAGGTCGCCAACGTTTTGCCGAGTCAATCGCTACAGACCTCCAAACTTCATGTGGGCTTCAAATCAGCTCAAGAACAGTGCATAGAGAGCTTCATGGAATGGGTTTCCATGGCCGGGCAGCTGCATCCAAGCCTTACATCACCAAGCACAGTGCAAAGCGTCGAATGCAATGATGTAAATCGCCGCCACTGGACTCTAGAGCAGTGGAGACGTGTTCTCTGGAGTGACTCATCACGCTTCTCCGTCTGGCAATCCAATGGACGAGTCTGTGTTTGGCGGTTGCCAGGAGAACTTTGGAGTCCTTGTCTGACTGCACTGTGCCAAGTGTAAAGTTTGGTGGAGGGGGGATTATGGTGTGGGGGTTGTTGTTCAGGAGTTGGGCTCGGCCCCTCAGTTCCAGTGAAAGGAACTCTTAATGCTTCAGCAGACCAAGAGATTCTGGACAATTACATGCTCCCAACTTTGTGGGAACAGTTTGGGGACGGCCCCTTCCTGTTCCAACATGACTGCACACCAGTGCACAAAGCAAGGCCCATAAAGACATGGATGAGGGGGTTTGGTGTGGAAGAACTGGACTGTCCTGACCTCAACCCGATAGAACACCTTTGGGATGACCTCACAAATGCGCTTCTGGAAGAATGGACAAAAATTCCCATAAACACATTCCTAAACCTTGTGGAAAGCATTCCCAGAGAAGTTGAAGCTACTACAGCTGTAAAGAGTGGGCCGACATCATATTACACCCTATGGATTAAGAATGGGACGTCACTCATACAAATGTCATAAGATGACTTTAATTCCTGAGTGTTGATCTGATGAAGCCACACTGATAAAAATGACAGATTCAGTATTAATTTCTAATTATTAGCAATAAAATACAAATCCAGGATCTAAATATCATCCAAATAGTGAATTCAGCACAGTATCATTTCTATGCAAAAGCATTGATCAACAAAATGAGAAGCTCTGGAGCAACCAGCCATGTGCCTATGGTACCTACAAGTACCAACCACAGGGGTATAAAGCACCTGAGCACTGGACTGAGGAGCAGTGGAACTGGATTCTCTGGACTGAGATTCGTTGGAGTGATCCAAAACTGATCATCCAGCATCAGTACCTGACCTCACTGATGCTCTTGTCAATGGTGAATGCAATCAAATCCTCACTGTTCCAACATCTTTCCAGAAGGCTTTACACATACTGAGTGCTCATTTATAAGAGGACTCTCTATCACATGTCACCATATCAACAATCCCAAGTGGTCATACTATTCTTCCAGCTCCACATCAGCCAACCGTCTCCACACAGAGAGAAAGACTCCTACCTCGGATTGTATTTACATCTGTTTTGCAGTATGGCTAACAAAGTGCACGCTGTGTGTGCTCCAAACAAGCCAATCATTTCAGCCCAGGAACATCCTGCTGAGCACTTTGGGTCTGAATGATGAGTGTTCTGTGGTTTCCTGAGTTCCGAGTTGTTCCTGAGTATATTTGCTCGGAACTCGACGGAAATAAACACTTACACATAACCAGGACACAAAGACGCTGGCCGTCGCTGTACATCTAATTTAGCCCAGTTTTCTGCAACCTGAATGAGTAATTTGGAGCACAACTAGGCAGGTACTGGACCCTGACGCACTCGTGCCTTTCAGACACCGGGCCTTAAAACGGAGAGTAGGACTGTACCTAATGAATACAAATGGTACTTTTCCCCCAGAGCCATCTCATCATGATTAAGCAGATCGGGGTGCATGCTGGGAAGGAGGAGAGGGAGAGAGAGAGAGAGAGAGAAACAGAGAGAAAGAGAGAGAGTAAGAGAGAGAGAAAAACACAGAGAGAGAAAGAGAGAGAGAGACAGAGAGAGAGTGAGTGAGTGAGAGAGAGAGAGAAACCGAGAGAGACAGAGAAACAGAAAGAGAGAGGGAAACAGAGAAAGAGAGAGCAAGAGAGAGAGGAAGAGAGAGAGAAACACTGAGAAACAGAGAAAGAGAGAAAGTGTGAGAGAGAGAAACAGAAAAAGAAAGAGAAAGAGAGAGAGAAAGAGAGGAGAGAGCGAGAGAGAGAAAGAGAGAAAGAGAGAGAGAAACAGAAAGAGAGAGAAAGAGAGAGAAAGTGTGAGAGAAACAGAGAAAAAGAGTGAGAGAGAGAAACAGAGCAAGAGACAGAGAGANAGAAAGAGAGAGAAAGTGTGAGAGAAACAGAGAAAAAGAGTGAGAGAGAGAAACAGAGCAAGAGACATAGAGAGAGAGAGAGAGAGAGAGAGAGAGAGAGAAAGTGTGAGAGAAAGAGAGTGAGAAAAACAGAGCAAGAGAGAGAGAGAGAAAGATAGAGAGAAAGTGTGAGAGAAAGAGAGAGAGAGAGAGAAACAGAAAGAGAAAGAGAGAGAGTCTACAGCATGTCTTTCAGATACAGGTGTGCTGTTCCTAATCAGACAAAGGTATGTTTACATGATGGCCTACGGAGTTCAGGGCACAAACAGACTGCAGGACATAAAGGCCCATGGCAGAGACACACACTCACACCAGCCTGTTAATGTGAACTGATGCTCATACCTGTGTGAGACTAAAACTGCCCCCAGGGTTTACAGGACATGGGGGAGCTCAGGATATACGAGAGGCTGACCTTGGTTTACTCACTGTGTCATATGAACTCACACTCCAGACAAATGCCGTGTGCAAGCTCACTGGTCAAATAAGTGTCTCTAAGTTCTAAGTAATGTGATGCGCTTGAGACAGATAAGCCCCACACCATGCCTTTAATAAGTGGAGCATTACTCACGTGAATTGGATCCAGGATTTTGACGGCTGCTTTGCTGCCATTGAGCTTGTTCAGCACCTTGTAGACTTTGCCGTAAGTCCCTTTTCCGATGGTCTCGATGATCTCCCAGGTGTCGGATGGATCTGGAAAGCTGTCAAAGACGATGGATTTCCCAGATTGTGGAAACATCTTCCTGAGGGATCTCCTGAGGATGAAGAAGAGACATAATTAACTCTCCCAAACGCAGTCGCTCCTTTTAGCCAATCAGTCATTAACATCTGCTTTGGAGCCATTTCCCACACAGACATTCCCTGCACTGTAGCACCTCTTCTCAATCTATGGATCCCGTCACTCACACCCCGCAGGGATTTATAGCCCCCATCATCCTCGTGCAGCACCCTCTGCAGGAGCCTACCACACACTACCATCCTACCACACACAAGGTGACTCATTTATCTGGGGAGCTTAAGTGGCAGATTTCTTATAGAACTATAGAGCAATTAAGGTTTTGGAAACCCAAAACTTCCATGTCATTCTAAGAAGAACGATGGAAGTTGAAGAACTCAAACAGTACCAGTATTAACGCTGTGGAAGTCAACGACAATAAAGCTTCAGTTCTGAGCAGTACAACGAGAGGAGGAACTACCTGAGGAGCCATGACAGCACAGCTCTGATTGGTCAGTCTGTTGGCTAAGGCATCAACACCAGGCAGTGATGTGAAAGATAGGCTCTGCGGGAATCATGCAGTGACCCAGAACAAACACGTTCATGACCCAGTAGTGTGTCTGTGGGTGTGCGGCTTATGTACAGTGCTAGTGATATTTGATATTCATGCCCTATGAAGTGCCTAAACCCTGGAAAATTGTGGAGATGATGAAAGCGTCAGTCCCAGCAGTATGGGAGAATTTCACCACGCGGGTCCGCATGAGCACAGCAGGAGAGAGCTTTACACAAACCTGGACTGTATGTGTTGGAGCCTGTGGTGCGCTGACTTTAGGAGAAAGTCCAAGTGCTAATGGGATAGTATGGATCTGATGGAATGGGGAAAAGTGGGATTAGGGCTGCATGATATTAGGAAAAAACTGAGATTGCAATATAGATTTATTTTCCACAATATTTACTGCTAAAAACCACAGGGATTTTTCACCAGATAGCTTTATTAACAGCTCGGAGTGTTGATGATAGAGTCTGTTGACTTTACACATTGCAATGACAATGCTCAGACGATATACTGTGCTGCCCTAAGTGGGATATTCCCTAGTTGGGTTGCATCCTTTTTGCACATGTCATGCCTGCTGGCTCTCTTCTCACCCCTGATCTCCCGGACTCCATTTCCCATAACCCACCACCCAATGACGTCACTTTCATATGTCCACCATCTCCCAATCCTGTTCCGTTTCCTAGATCCGAGTCTCCCGAGTATTCATCCCACCTGTTGTTAATTTAGTCTGTTTGTATATATACTCCTCTCTCCCACTGACCTGTTGTGAAGTATTGCCACTCTGTGCGTACCGAGCGGTTCTCTCTGTGATTACTCTTGTTTGCTACTCTGGTTTTGACTTTATTCTGATTCTCTGATTTACTCTTTTGTCTTTGCCCTTTTGGTACTTTGGCTGGTCTGATTGTTTGGCCTGGTTTTCGGCGTCCGCTTGTTTCTTGACTCTGACCCTGTCTTGCCCTTCTGTTATGTCCGCCTCGCTCTTGTTGCTGCTGTGGTTGATTACAGACCAGTTAAATAAACCTCGCCTTGATTTTAGCTCAGCGCTCGTCACAATCTGTTTGTCCATCAACATAGCACACACACACTAGAGTCTCTTCACCTACACTGAGCTGATTAAGAGTCTTGTTCCAGAAATGATAATAGGACATTAGAGCCATAATAAATCATGCTCCTGTTACTCTCCATACTGAAGTACATTTGAAGGTACATACTTTAGTACTGTTACTCCAGTGGAGGTCTAAAGGGAGGAACTTCTACTGACACTGGAGGAGTATTGTACCTTGGGGATCTCTACTCTAACTCAACTACATGGTCTGTGTACTTCGTCCATTACTGCTGCTGACCTGGTCTGTGAGAAGAGAATATAGCTCAGTGGTGGAGAATAGAGAATACAAACCAATTAAATAGAACATGCAACCAATGATGCTGAACTGACAATTTGCCATTTTGTTAATAAATAAATAATGGATTAATAAAGAGCCGGCAGCGTTTTTCAACTGTTCACATGTACTATATGGAATCTTACAGAAGAGTAACAAACAAACAGCTGGCAGATGTTCAAGCCTGTGACTGTGCCTTTCCTCATGCCTACCAGATGCTGTATGCCAAATCTCCATACAATACAACAGTCCTATCCAACGTTAGCTCTATTTTCTGTCAGCTAGCCTGCGGTTAGCAGCATAGCCCCCACCTCCCGACCCCCTGTGGCTTAAGCCCTCAGTAAGAGCCAGCGTGGTGGAGGCGACCAGGCCGCTATAATCTAAATGGGTTACTGAGGCTCTCTTACAAACAGCTTTCATCTTTTTCAGGAGTTGTTCATTTTGTTTCTCTTCCCCTTTGTTTCTCGCTCACGGCATTAGACACTCGCATGAAGCGTGCAGGCAACAGGAATGGCGGATGACGATCACAGATCATACATGAGTGAGTGTGGAATCGCTAATGGGCCAGTGTGACATTTGCTCAGGCCTTAGTGAAGAAGCAGAGCAGTTGGTAGCATCAGTGCTGACTTCCAGGAAAGGTCATTGGTTGGAAGACAGGATCAGGCAGTTCTCTCTATAGGAAACTCATGATCATTCCTTGCCTATCCAGAGGGAGAAATGCTCCTATGGCCAATAGTCTGCACCCCTCATAAAGCCCCAGATAACACACATTAATCCTTCCAGTTTAAGGTTATTCCGCCTTATAAGTCCATGATGAAACACTCAGACAAACTGGGGCACACTCTAATGTGGTGTAAAATGTTCTGATTCATTTGATGCTTCTTTTTAATATATATACATTTAGTTTTTGGGTTAAATGTAAAATAAAATATTCATCCACTAACGTATGGTGCATGTTCAGCGGTGGCCCACTGGGAATCAATAAAGTTTATTCAGTTGATTTCAATAAAACTCAGTTCACTTCAGTTCCGAAATTCAATCTGAAACTGACCATTTATATTGTTATTGGGCTAATATAAGCTCACCAGACGAAAAAAAAAGAGTCAGCTTGTATATTTAAGGTGGTAGTAACTTCAGGCTCCTGCAGATGGCACTGCACGAGGATGTTGAGGCTATAAATAGATGGAGAAGAGGTGCTACAGTGCAGGGAATGTCTCGTTCCATGTGTGGAAAATGGCTCCAAAGCAGATGTTAATGATGGGCTAAAAGGAGTGACTGTATTTGGGTGTGCCAAAGACCATAGTGGGAAGGAAGCAGCTGAATCTGCAGGTGTATGGAAGCAGCGTATGGTCATACGGGTCTACCAGCAGTGGCTAAAATCCCAGTCTACAGGAAATGCAAGTGTCTGAACATTACTGTGTCCAGAAACCATCCAGAAACTTGTACAGTCCGTATTACACACTACTAGGAAACACCCTGGATAAGCTGCCAGTCCTGCTGCCACACCTAGAGGGGGCAACCTGGCATATCCAGTTCACTTGACTGCACCTCTTTGGTCTGAAACCGGAGCAGCCGGAGGAAACCCAGACAGACATGGAGAAAACTCCATACAGACAGGACCCCAGCCAGGAATCGAACCCAGACCCTTCTTAGCCAACAGCACTACCCACTGCGCCACTATGCCTACTACAGATCAGCCACATAGTAAATCAATTATACTTTAGTTTAATCGTGCTGATATTTGCTCTTCTCATTCACTGTGTTCACATCAACACCAGGCGTTTCAGTAGCCATTACAACTAGCCCTCTCTAGTTGGAGCTCCGCTCGGCTGGGCTGCCGTTGCACACAAGCTTATCAGAGGCATGTAAGCTAACACGTGCTGTATTCATTACCACTGTATACATGCAGGTCACCTGTGTCCATCTGGTGTTGTCATAAACAGAATGATATACAGTATCACGTTTTAACATGACAGCCAGTGTCACCTGTCACTTCACCGCAATCTGAAACCGAAACCTGCAATGAATATGTCCAAAACATTCATAAAAATCATGTGTGCAACCAACTGCTGCCTTTCCGGGCCTCCGCAAAGGCCACAGTGCTTACGGCCTGTTACACAACCACACTGGACACACAGCCAACAGCAATGCAACATTTCTGTTGTGGTTTGTGGAAAACCGTAGTGTTATACCGTTACATAACTCCCTCTCAGCGTCTACCTGGAACAAACAAGCAGGCTAGGCTCCGTCCAGCTACTTCGCTACGACATAAACAAACCAGAATCCATTTCTTATACGGCTCTCTGCAATAACTCACTCAAACACAAGCTGAATTCAGAGCAAACTTACATGGTTCTCTCACAAGGCGGGCGACCTCTTGAAGGAATTAGTCCATAGCTTTCACCGTGTCGAACTGGGGCCTGAGGAACAGGCACGCAGGGCTGCGGCACTAACTAGTGCTTATTGCTAATCTCAGCAGCGATCCAACACTGCACACTGCACACTGGCCGCCAAGCTAAGTAGTAGCAGATATGGCAGGATTAAGAGGAATTAGCCAGGGTTGCGCCATGAGTCTTTCTCCATTTAGACTCCCATTCATTCCCAGCTCACCAAAGCTGGTTAACCCCACCACTAAGAATACAGCACCAGAGGGGGGTCGACCACCTTCACTAGGGAGAGAAGACCATGTAGCTCATCATGGTGGTGATTAGAGCTCGAAACATCCAATATAACTATAATAACTATATATTGTTTTAAAGATTCTTAGTTAATACGAAGAATTCAAGACCTAGGTAATCAGCCTTGGTATCCATGAGCTAATAAACAGGAGTGTTCCAAAACCTAAACTGCTGATACAATAAAATACACTCATCATCAAAATACACAAATAGCTGCACCCAGAAGGAATCAAACAACAGGAATGGAACTTGGCGGGTAGGTTTGACATTGTGAGACATGCTAATGATTCAAGTTTCACGCTCAGCCGTGTGATGTAAGCTAGGATGGGTCTTATCACTGTACCTGACTGACCCAACATCCACAATGGCAGACATTCAGTGGGCAGTGATGTCCTCCACGAGTCATCCTGTTAGTGCCAGCGCCACTGGCAGACGGCTGCACCACGCAGGACTACATGCACGCAGACCGTTACGACGACTGTCCTTAACACCACGTCACCGTCACCAAAGACTGCAATGGTGTCGTGATAGACTGTCATGGAGTGACCCAGAATGGCAGCGGGTCATCTTCAGTAACAAGTCCCGCTTTTGTCTTGGTGGCAAAAGAAAATGTGGAGGCACCGTGGTCAGCCCCAAGATGAACGGTTTGTTATCCCGCGTCACACATCCAGAAGGCCTGGTGTCACTCCACCTCCACCCCTACCACAAAGTCTGCAGGAGCTGTGTGAGAATATTCAAGCTGCATGGGATGGATTATCACAGGACACCATTAGGAACCTCTACAACTCCATGCTCCATGGGACGTCTGCATGTTGCGTTAGCCATACTGAGAGACAGACTTCTGTATGTGTAGCTCAATAAATATTGATCATATCAGTCTAAATGTATCATCATTTATTGATCCTAGTAATCTTTATCTTCCTTCCCAATAGACCTGCAATCCCACACCTCCTTCTGGGTGCAGCTGTTCTTTTGATGACGAGTGTACTTTTAAAAAAACTGCCCATCAGACCTCTGTAAGAACTGTCTGGGTGCGGTCCTCATATTGTAATAAGCATGCATGACTGACATCCTTCAGTCTAACAATGCCAGCCTACTATGCTGCTGTAGCAGAACTAAACCCTATAGCCCTAGCGAGGGGAAACTGAGTGTGGCAAGCTCAATATGAGCTCCCCAAACAAAAAATTATCCTCAAACACTTCTCCTCATGTGTTTAAGGTGGTGGTAACTGCAGGCTCCTGCAGGTGGCGCTGCACGAGGATGATGGGGCCATAAATCTCTGCGTGGTGTGAGTGACGGGATCAGTAGATTGGGAAGAGGTGCTACAGTGCAGGGAATGTCTCGTTCCATGTGTGGAAAATGGCTCCAAAGCAGATGTTAATGATTGGCTAAAAGGAGTGACTGCATTTGGGCGTGCCAAAGACCAGAGTGTGATATAATGCTAAATGCTAAAACGTTAGAATGAACATCACTCAGTGTCACCCTCTACACATGAGCATAGAACTGTTTGTATCGGCTCCACAATGTCTCAATAAATGCTGCTTCTACTGCTTATTTACATTGACTTATTTGCACCCACCCAGCGCACCCAATTCACATTTAGTTTGCTGCAGCATACTATGAGGGTCAAATCCAACAACTACAGAAAATGACTACAGTCATCTTAAATAATCGCAATCACCCCAAATAATTGCGAGTCGGTGTTTATGTAGTAGTTGTGCTGGGCCTAGTATGTATGTACACACTACTTAAGATTAGGGCCACCCAGTCTGGACTTCTGTACACTATGTGCCCACACAGATTAACCTACTTAGAAAGAAAACACAGATTTAGGTTCCCTGAGCTTTAGATCACATTTACTTCTTATTTGTAACGTAAAGAGCATATACAGTACCAGTCGAAAGTTTAGACACTGCTACTCATAGAAGCCTTCTGTTTATCTTAATGCTTTACTGTAGAGTAAAAGTGAAGATATCAAACTATAAAATAGCACTCATGGAATTATACAGTCCACCTTAAAAACCTCCAAAATGGAGCTTTACAGGAGGATGAACCAGCTTTCTTAACCTGCAGTGGAGGCTGATAGAACAAGGTTTATTACTAAGCAGGTTTGGAGCAATTCTATTGGTCGGTCCATCATGAATATTCACTAAACTGAAAGGAGATCTAGAGCTTTTACACTGTGCAGAAAAAGAGATCAAAGTTTTTACACCACTAAATATATATTAGAGGTGGAGATATGGAGAAATATCATACTGTGGTACATCAAGAGTATATGTGGTATATCAGGATATGTACTGGTTCAGACTCTCATCAGTTGGAGCTGTTAAGTGTAAGATTGTAGAGTCTTTAAGATCACCAACAACATCCAATCAGATGGGTGTGTCTAAACTTTTGACTGCTACTGTATCTCATAATATGAGGTTTACTGGACAGGAGTAATTTAATATTGTATATACACACGTTGGCTGTAACATCACAGGAATCTGTATTGAAATCAAGGCATAATTATTGGTATCAATATCAAACGTTTCAAGACCACGACCACATTCATTCTTCTGAAACTTGTACTGTAGATCATTTACAGACTGTATACGAACCCACCCGCAGCCAGCGTCCCGTAACTACAAGTTGGCCAGTTTTATACCGCAGTAAAACATGAATAAATCAGGCAAACAAGATAAGGAAGTGTCGCAAACTCTAATCAGAGAGTGCATTCCAGAGGCCATTATTCAGGGCATTATCAGCGATTACTTATGCTGAACAATTAGCCCCCCGTATCGGCGGGCCACACATTAGGTAATGGAGCTCTTGTCGGCCTAACGTAAAGGACCCGAGTCAAATGCAGACATCTTCAATAATAAATGGAGCCTCTATATGTGACAAAACACAGAGAGGGGACCAACACTGGAGACAACAGCTGTGCATGGAGTTTATTTCATTTGCTCAGTATGAAGTACAGCTTGAAATATCCATCCAGCTGCCTAAGTCAGGTTCCCCAGTACGTTGGGGTGGTGGGGACTTGTATTTCCCCTGCATTTCATCTTAAGGTAAACAGCTGTCGTGACTTAGTGACTCCAACTGACCAAGCCAGACATCAAAATAAAAGATCTCTGTTTTTAGAATATAAACTAACTCAAACAAACACGTCAGACGCTGGGTTCTGGATTAAAGAGAAAAGGCTCCAAGCTTTATTTAATTTAGGTGACGCCAATCATTCTCTGTGTAGAGAGTTTTGGGCCATTTTGGGCCATTTGTGTTTACACACATAGGAATCTGTCTTCCGCATTTAACCCATCCGTGAAGTGAAGCACATATATACACACACACACACACACACACACACACACACACACACTAGTGAACACACTTGCCCGGAGCAGTGGGCACCCCTATCCACAGCGCCTGGGGAGCAGTTGGGGGTTAGGTGCCTTGCAATTGTAATGCCCCTCCTGCTCTTCTACACATTTCCAAACTAGGTGTTGTTCGCATTATCTCCAGGTTCACTCCACACATCCACACACTGAATGTATTTTTCACCCCATGTCTTCAACCAGAATGCCTGTATCTCATAAAGAAATATGACTCCTGACTTCTCAGTCCCCATCCTGAAGTCTTAGGATTGTAAATTCATATGTCGTTTCCTGCTTATAGTCCTGGGCTGTAAATTAAATACTGCCTTATGCATTATAAACACTTCCCTCGGCTTTTTCGGGTCTGTTTATGCTGTATCCTAGCCTCACTACGCAGGATTTAACTGTGCCATTATGTCTAAGGTATTAACAATTACATATTCCTTACACGATTACCAAATTATTCCCTCACAGCATAGAAGTTCAGGAAAGTGCAGGTTAGTGCAGCCAAAACGCTTTTTTATATGTTTAATAGGTTCTATCTGTGATAGACTGTCCACTGTTCAAGGAGTTTCCTGCCTTCTGTCCAGTGACTGCTGGAACAGGCTCCAGAAGATGAATAAATGAATGAATGAATGAATGAATGAATGAATGAATATGTTCTATGTAGCATGTGTATATATGTAAAGGAACAGGGCTTTGGGATGAAGCAGGTGGTGGGAAGGTAACACATCTTCTACACAATCAAGTCACAATCAAGTACCTTTATGTGGGGTAATATAAGAGAGTCATGTTAATATTACCGGCAACTGTTATGACATCTCATAACGTTTGATGTCTTGACGGCTAACTAGAGTACACTTAGCAAAAACAGACCTGACTGTAATGATTAGTGGTTGATGTGGCTCAGCGGTTAACACCACTGACGGTGGTTCAAATCCCAGTCTAGGTAGCAAATACTGAGCTACACCAATAAGAGTGCTTGGGCAAGACTCCTAACACTGCACTGGCCTACCTATAAAACAAACAACCTTGCAAGTCGCTCTGGATAAGAGCGTCAGATAAATGCCGTAAATGTAATGACATCAAATGTTGCGGCATCTGTCATGACGGTTTTTGGTAATGGTGACTTAAGAGTGTCGTATTACAGAACAAAATCATCAGTTATAAACATTTATAACAGCATAATGACATTTGGCTTGACATGTATATAGTCACTGTCAAGAAGTATCCTCAAAATACTTTCTTTACTGTCAATGTAAGTCAATGGAACGAGGTTTTATCCCAGGCAATTTTAGAGCATTTCTATCGGTCCATTGATCAGGACATTTTCATGCAATGTAAAGGGCAGCTGCTAAGCCAGTACTACTAGATACTGGGATACCAGCTATTCCTCTAGCAGGGATGATATGGCATGGTTATGTCAGTGTTATGTAGCATTTGAGATGCTGTTTGAAAGCACTGAATCTGCAGGTGTATGTAAGCGTACGGTCATACAGGTCTACCAGCAGTGGCTAAAATCCCAGTCTAAAGGGAATTCCCCTTGGAATTGTGCCAGGGAAGGCATCCACCAAATCTGGCCCAACTGCGCAATTCTTTGATTCAAGAGTGTCTGAACACTGATGTGGCCTACATCCAGAAACTTGTCCAGTACATGCCAAATCCAGCCACAGCCGTTACTGGTGTACATGTTATTAGGTACATTTTAGTCACAAGTTTTAGTCAGGCGCTTGTCAGTCCAGACCTAAAGTGTGATGAAAACCTTTAAGCAGTATTTGGTTCTAACTAAAACTTCAGGCCCGACTGAGGCTCTAGGATGCGTGCAGGTGCCTCCCTGCCTGTCAGCCGTGGTTGTAGGTAAAATGAGCAATCATATAAACAGGCATAAAGGAATTAATGTGCGAAAAGGAAATGATGTGTTGGCATTAACCACAAACCAGTCAGTCAACATCCCAGAGTGCATCACAGCAAGCCTAGTCCACACCAGCACTGTGAATACCAGCATGCCAAATTCCACTCACAGAACACAAACACCCCCCAAAACGTTCCAGCATACCTGCTCCTGGCTGAGGCCATTTCTCCCTGCTTTATCTCCAGACGCCAGCTTTAACCATCTCCAGAGACACCTTAAACAACAACAAAACAGAAAGTGCTCAAAGCTCTGAAGAGCTCAAAGCCAAACCCCCCGGCTTTGCACTGCAGAAGAACCTGTCTCCTTATTTCCCCCTTTTTAGAGAACAAAAGTGCAGGCAACTCGAGGAGCCCGAGGAAACAGGATCCGCAACGGGTAGCGAGAGAAAGGAGACCTGAGCTCGGCTAATCACGGCTGCTGTGCGGGTTGAAGTTTCAGTTTAACCTTAGCATGCAAAGTGGAGCGAGGTAGAGGATACAGGGAGACATCCTCCCTAATGGGCTTCAGGATATAGACATCGCCCGCTTCGGGAATGACAACACCACTAATGTGCAACACAATATCTTACTTCTCTATGCAGTCATGTTTGCATTACAACAGGGGGAAGCTTTCCCCTCCGTGCTGGTGTTCTGATGAACCCAACTCCACCCTGAGGATGCGCAGTTCCCTAATATTACATCACTAAAGCTCATATTGTGGAATATTGTGTTTCTGTTTTTTGGCGTAGCTCACCAAAACATGAGATTTGGCATGTACTGGACAAGTTTCTGGATGTAGGCCACATCAATGTTCAGACACTCCTGCATCAAAGAATCAGTTGGGCCAGATGTGGTGGATGCCTTCCCTGATACAATTCCGAGGAGAATTCCCTGTAGACTGGGATTTTAGCCACTGCTGGTAGACCCGTATGACCGTACGTTGCTTCCATACACCTGCAGATTCAGCTACTTCCTTCACACTATGGTCTTTGGCACGCCCAAATGCGGTCACTCCTTTTAGCCAATCATTCTATGCTCACACTGAGTAATGCTCATTCATTTGTTAGCTATGTAGCTAATTCTAACGTTTTAGCATTTAGCATTACATCACACTATGGTCTTTGGCACTCCCAAATGCAGTCACTCCTTTTAGCCAATCATTAACATCTGCTCTGGAGCCATTTTCCACACATGGAACGAGACATTCACTGCACTGTAGCACCTCTTCTCAATCTATGGATCCCGTCACTCACACCCCACAGGGATTTATAGCCCGATCATCCTCGTGTAGTGCCATCTGTAGGAGCCTGAAACTACTACTACCTTAAACATTCAAGGTGATGCTTTTTTTGTCCGGTGAGCTTATTTAGCAGCTACTTCAAAAGCTACTGAACACTCGTCAGCTCGTCTTGTCACTGTGTTACACACATACAACTGACTAATTAGCTTAAAATAAAGCAAATTTCATGTGAAATAAAAAAAATCATGTGAAATAATGGCTTCTGCTCGGCCTGGAAGTTCATCAGGTGGTCTAGAACATAACAACAGTAACGTGG
>CM067479.1:8498038-8514577 GCA_034552555.1 Semaprochilodus insignis | reverse complement strand
GGCGGCCCGACACCATACCGAGAGACACTACTTCTGTATGTGTAGCTCAATAAATATTGATCATATCAGTCTAAATGTATCATCATTTATTGTTCCTGGTGACCTTTATCTTCCTTCCCAACAGCAGTGCAATCCCAGACCTCCTTCTGGGAGCAGCTGTTCTTTTGATGATGAGTGTATCAGTACTTTTACTGGAGTATTCATTTAGGCTACTCTACCCTCTTCTGAACAGACCCCGAAGAGGACGTTACTGAGTAGTGGTTCTTCTCACTGCTGATTCTCTGTTACTTCATTGCATCATACTGGATTAAAGAAAGAAGAGTCCATATGTTAATCATTTATTGAAATACCCCGTGGTCACAGCCCTAGCCCTGCTGTCTCCTCAACACTCCAGATCCAGAAAAGACTCCAAGATACATCTGAACATGTTTGGATGGCTGACAATCAGGCCTGTTAACCCCTCAATAAATAAAAGCATCTGAATAAATAAAGAGTCTAATTTTAGACTCTGGTGTATGTCAACCTGGCACTCTAACTCTCTCACATACTGTCTCTCTCTCTCTCTCTCTCTCTGTCGCATGCTCTCGCGCTCTGTGTTCTTGTGCTCAGAGGAAGCCAGCTATAATCGGGAGGATGTTCCTAATGTCCTAATGCTTACAGAGGAGGAAAGACCTCCAGGCAGATGTGGGAAATGTTTCTCTCTTTCTCTCTCTCTCTCTCAAAGTCGGCTTTATTGCCATTTCTTCTCATCACAGATGTGTTGAGAGAGGAACGAAATGTAGTTTATCCAGGACACAAGGCTACATTAAACATGGAGCAGCAGCAGACAGACAATAACTAGAGACCAACACTGTGCAGCAAACTCTATATATACACTATATGGCCAAAGGTATGTGGACACCTATACATCAAACCCTTGTGATTTAGTTTGAAGTCATGGGAATTATGATGGAGTTGCCCCCACTTTGCACCTGTAACGCCCTCCATATTTCTGGTAAGGCTTTCCACAAGATTTTGGAGTGTGTCTGTGGGAATTTGTGCCCATTCAGTCAAAAGACCATCTGTGAGGTCAGGCACTGGTTATTGGACGAGAAGGTCTGGCTCACAGTCGACATTACAGTTCCTACCAAAGCTGTTCAGTGGGGTTGAGGTCACGGCTCTAGGCACAGGGCCACAGTCGTGCAGGAACAGGAAAGGGTCTTTCCCAAACTGCTACCACAAAGAATTAGAATTAGAACCATTTGCCAATTGTGCTTGCGCACAGAGAAATACGGGTACAGCATTTAACCCATCCGTGCAGTGAAACCGCCCACCTCCCCCACACACACTAGTGAACACACACACACTAAGGGGCAGTGGGCACATTTGCCCGGATCGGTCGGCAGGCTTATCCACGGGGCCCAGGGAGCAGTTGAGGGTTAGTTGCCTTGCTCAAGGGCACTTCAGTCATGTCCTGTTGGTTCAGGGATTCGAACTGGTGACCCAACACAAAGCTTTTTCCCTAACCTCCACCCAATGACTGCCCCCAACAGATGCAGGTATATGATTGTGTAAAATGGCTTTGTATGCTGTAGCACTAATATCAGTCTTCACTGGAACCAAAACCCCAAAAAACAGGCCTAGACTAATATCCCCCTTCACCCTTTACTGTTGGCACTATGCATTCCAGTAGGTAGTGTTCTCCTGGTATCCTCCAAACCCAGGTTCATCCATCACACCACCAGATAGTGTAATACATCACTCAAGAGAACACGTCACTGCTGAGTCTAGAGGTAGCACTTCAGGCGGACCTTGGCATTGTGCATAGCGACCTTAGGCTTGTGTGTAGCTGCTCTACTTATTTCATGAAGTTCTTGAAGCACAGTTCATGAGCTGATGTTGCTTCCTGAGACAGATTAGAAGTCTGTACCAAGGGCAACAATGGGTAAGTCGGTTTTACATGCCTTTGTTCTCTGTGGCATTTGCTTGGTGATGCTTCCGTTTCACTAAAATCGCGCTTACAGTTGTTCAGAGCAGCTCTAGCAGGACAGAAATTTCAGAAATTGAATTATGGCAAAGTTGGCGTCCTATGACAGTGCCACGTTTAAAGTCACGGAGCTCTTCAGCACGACACATCCTCCTGCCATTCTTTGTCTAAGGAGACTTCATGGCTACAGGCTTGATTTTATACAGCTCTTAGCATTGGGGCGTGTGGGTGAATTACGTGGACTCAGTAATTAAGAAGCGACATATTTTTTGCCCATACCTTTATGACATGTGCGGTTATGGACTCTGGAGTTTGTGGTGACTTTGTTAAGCTTAGAAGCATACTCATTTCCTTTACCATGCAAATGCGTATTTAAATATTTGATTACATTGTAATTATGTAATTATGTAACTACAACATTTATGCATAACAACAACACAATATAAGATACCAGTGATTTCCTACCTGCACATTTTGGCCTGCTCTCAACACACCTGATCCAACTCCAACTAATCTGCTGACTGACAAACCCTTCCTAGCATAGAGTGTGGGGTTTTTTTTGTGGCAAGAAAACACAAAAACGTGCAGGACAGGGCCAGGGTTGGGAGCTGCTGTCATAGACCACCCTTCATGTATTATTATTTTGCTTCCAGTAATTTTTCCAGTATCTGTTCTATTTTTCTAATGAGGTTAGTTATATATCAGAATCTACTTGCATAAGGGAGAGGACATTTTGGAGTTTCCGAAACTGGGGTTAAAAATGATTAAAAGCTAAAGGCTAGCTCCTAACAACCACCTGGAAGGCCTGTCCCTATTAGATAAACAGCTCCACATCTAGCTCCACTCTTGCTTCAGATCTGAGAACATCCACAGGTGTTTCTGTCCATCCTTCTTCCACTGTGAGAAGATACCTCAACGCTATGGAGGTCTGAAAGGATGTGCTGCTGTTCACGAAGTTCCTCAATGAGAAAAGGAGACATTGGACACATCTAACAAAGGACAATGGACTGACCACCCCAGAGTCCAGACCTCAACACCACTAAATGCATTTGGGGTTATTTGGATGGTGAGAAGAAGCAGAAAACGCTCAACCAGCTTCTAAGACTGAACTGTGGAGGTATAGAAGAACATCCCAGCAGATTTCTCCTCCTGGCCGTCTGCTATTTGACAGTACTGCAACAAACACAGATGTGGTGTGGATTAAAAGTTCACACTTTCTACAGAATTCCTCTGCTCTCTATGAGCGGGATATCGTCGTAGACCCTTGCATCCCGGGACTGTTTTTCTATTCAGCAGTTTTCTCAGCTTCCAGAATCCAGCCGCTGAGCTGTGACTGCATCCTCCAGCTCCTCTCTGAGCACCCGAGCTGCTGCGTGTTCTGCTCTGCTTGCGCTGCAGTGAGATTTTCCTCGCGCGCCTCACGGCTCTGCGTGGCGGCCAGCGACTCTGCCGCCTCCTCTGGGGTCCGTTGCGTCCCTCCACTGACTCACGCGCAGCCAGCCAAAAATCTCCACATGCCTGCATCTTTTCTGCTGCCATGGGAAAACTATTAATGCCTCTGCTAATCGGATTAACATTAACAATCCCGCGGGGGCCCTGGCGCCGCATCTGCCTCGCACTGATAATTGCACGGCCTCAGATGTTTGTTCTTTTTTTGTCTTTCATGTTTTGGATGCGGCCCCGGCACTGCAGCACATCACATGTTTTGCCCTCACCTTCGTGCACCTGCGCTCTGATCAAACACGTGCTCACAAGTCGGGGTTAGGAGTCCTGAGGAAGGTGACAGCGTGCTTAACTGATTTTTTGCTGTCTCGTGTATCAATTAAAGGCCGTAATTGCTTTTCACTGAGTGTCAGCACGAATGGGGTATGAAGTATCCGTAATGCCAGCAGACCATTAGCTTGGGAGTAGTGAAGATGATTCCTTTCAATATATTTCAAGCGCTGCTTTTTGTGCAATGTAAAAAAATTCTTTTACAATGTAAAAAAAAAAGTTAATTAATGAAAATTAACGGTAAATATCTGTATTATTACAGTCCACTGCCTTTACTACCATTCCCTATCTAGTAGTTAGCTCTAACATACAGTGTTTTAGCATAATAACAGTAAAAACTGCTAAGGTATGAGGTGTGCATCAGTACCAATAATGGTATTGGGTATCGGACCAATACAGCTCTCACTTACTTATACCAGTACCCATGTGACATAAGCCGGGTGTATGCTGCCGCACCAATGATCAAATGACTCCAGTCGCCAGTGAAGGAGGATTTGCTCCCTGACACTGTGAAGGTCGGACACAAAGCCATCAGTCACTTTAAACATTCCACCTTGTCAGATTCCTTTCAACCAGGAAGACACTGTGAGGTTTTAGCACATTCATAAAGACACACCAACACAATCTAAACCACTTGCCCAATGCAGCTGGAGATAACCGCTTTCTCAATACGACTAGAGACAATGCTAACAAGACGGAGAAAAACTCGACATTCCCTACCAAAGTGCTTAAATGCAGACTTCACTCTATTTTACTGAATTCAATACAAATAATACACATATTGTAGCATAAAGAGTCTCCTTGATGAGTCACAGGTCCAGTCCAAATCAAAACCTTTATTCCAGGATTGATAAACAGCAGAAACAGCAAGGAAAAGCACAGGCTGTCTTAGCTCAAAGCTAAAAACACAGCCAGTCTTAGCTCAAAGCTAAAAACATAGCCAGTCTTAGCTCAAAGCTAAAAACACAGCTTCACTTAGCTCAAAGCTAAAAACACAGCTTCACTTAGCTCAGAGCTAAAAACACAGCTTCACTTAGCTCAAAGCTAAAAACACTGCCTATCTTAGCTCAAAGCTAAAAACACTGCCCATCTTAGCTCAAAGCTAAAAACACTGCCCATCTTAGTTCAAAGCTAAAAACACTGCCTATCTTAGCTCAAAGCTAAAACTCTGCCTATCTTAGCTCAAAGCTAAAAACATAAGCTGTCTTAGCTCAAAGCTAAAAACACAGGTTCACTTAGCTCAAAGCTAAAAACACAGGTTCACTTAGCTCAAAGCTAAAAGCACAGCCTATCTTAGCTCAAAGCTAAAAACACTGCCTATCTTAGCTCAAAGCTAAAAACACTGCCTATCTTAGCTCAAAGCTAAAAACACAGCCTGACTTAGCTCAAAGCTAAAAACACTGCCTATCTTAGCTCAAAGCTAAAAACACAGCCTGACTTAGCTCAAAGCTAAAAACACAGGTTCACTTAGCTCAAAGCTAAAAACACAGTCTGACTTAGCTCAAAGCTAAAAACACTGCCTATCTTAGCTCAAAGCTAAAAACACAGCCTGACTTAGCTCAAAGCCAAAAGCTTAGCCTCAAAGCTGCTGCCCCTGAGCACCCCCATTTCTTTATTCATATTGGTCATTCACATAGGATGCACACTCCTGTTTGTCAGCAGATCTTCTTTAATGGTGGTTAAGGTCTTTCTAAGCTGTTGTTCCAGGTGGTTGTTATTGAGCTGCTAAGCTGATGCTGTTTTATATTATTGTCCGTTATTTGATTATAAAAGTCAGTTCTTCTAATTTTAAAATGACTTTTAGCTCTTTCACTTCAGTGATCCTGAAATCTGAGGGGTGTTGCAGCCCCATCAGCAACCTAAAGTCTCACATCTAAGCTGTAAAAAGTGTTTCATTGACCCAACCTAAAAGAATTACTCTAATTTGTTACAAGCAAATGAATTAGGTTTATTTAACCTAAAAAAAAGGGGACTCTGGATGAACGATTCTTTCAATCAAAGTCATTTTTTGAGTTGAGTAAAACGTATTCTACTGCTTGTAACAAATTAGAGTCATTTTCTTAGGTTGCACACCGTGCCACAAACATTCATTCAGTATTAGCCATGTTAGCACTTCATTGCTGTCTGAGCAAAACCTTTACAGGAACTTTACAGGAGAAAAAAAAAGTATAATAGAAGTTAATATAAAAAGAATGATTACGTTACATCATTCCTTCTTTAATGATGACCGTTGGAGCAGTGCTGGACGAAGCAGGGAGTCGTGCTGGAGGCCTCCGCTGTTCTCTTTTCTCGTTAGGAGCTGGCCGCCTCACTGCTGTAAAGTTCTCTCAAGCATTTATCAAGCTAAGTCTTGTCTGACTCAGGCCAGCGTTAATAGGAGCAAAGCACGAGCACAAAAGCTAACAAACACCATCTCAGCTGGAGAGATGGCCCAGATCCTTAAAGGTACCAAAAAGAGTTGTTTGGAGAGATGCCCTAGCAGAACCACTTTTGGGTCTCTAAAAATTCCTGCAGAGGAACCCATTTGTTCCTCTTGTACATCAATTAAAGATGTTTCCTAGAAGCATAAAGTCAGAGCCCACTGTTCTGTTTATTTAATTTCCAAGCAAAACTTTAGAATTTAGAACACCTTATGTGACCAATAGTGCTGACACACATAGCCTGTTTTGACCCAAAATAGCCCAGGTTCTTGAGCAGGTTCCATTCAGGCTTCCTAGAGCCTTGGTGCTGTTCAGGGAACCAGCCTGCATTTGCACCAGTTTTTGTTGGAACCAAGGAACATCGATTGATACGTCATCAGCAGAGGGCGCTGCACAGTGGTGCCATCCAAAAAGCAAGTACAGATCAACTACTGGTGATAAGTAGACCTAGAAGAGGTTCGTCTGTAGACCACTGGGTGCTGCCATTGTTGCCTTCCCCTTCCACAATACTATACGCACACGGATGTCGTCACGGTTCGTGCTCTGGTTCCATCCGAGAATTAACTTTATAACTGGTTCCACACTGGTGAAAAAGGCCTAACAGAGGAACTGGACCTCCATATTTATCCCATCCATGCAGTGAGCAGCTCCATCCATAGCGCCCAGGGAGCAGTTGGGGGTTGGGTGTCTTGCTCAAGGGCACTTCAGTCATTACTGTTCGTTCAGGGGACCAAACCAGTGACCCTCCAGTCACAAGGCTGGTTCCCTAACCTTCAGCCCATGACTGCCCCCTCAAGAAGCAGTGATGAAGTTACAGGTTATTCATCTTTTTTATTGTTCATTATTTTCATTTTTTCATACTTGCTTCCGAAGCACCAAACAGGACATACTTTTGGACAGTAATTCCAGTAAGTCCAGTAATTGGGATTATTTGGATCATGAGAACCAAAACAGCAACGAACTTCTCAGACTGGACTTTGGAGATGTGTCTGCAGATGTGAGTTTTCATTATATACTCGTAAGCAATAATGAGTCACTGTTTTTCCCTTTTTAGTTTTTTAACCAACCCCTCCAGCCCCCCAGGAAAGACCACCTGGCTGGCAGCAGACCCCAAGTAATTTAAGTGTAAGACCCTTGTTTTAGGGTGTGCTTCTGTTGTTAGTCACTCAACTTAATTATGACAAAGCAAAGTGAGCTGGAACACTTCATAAGTACAGGTGCATCATTAGACTGCAAGCGAGTTCCCCGACTGTGTACATAGGCCGAGTGCAGCGAAGCAGTACATGCTCCAGCCGAATACGGTGAGGAGGTGGCCATGGGGGCCACAGCTGTGAATTTGTATTTCAATCAGAGTTCAGGCCCAACAGCTCAAGTCTATCTGCTTAGCTGGAATAGGCAGAGCATTCCGAGCTGTGCTGTGATGGAATGGTTCACTGCCTGCTAATTCCTCAGAGTCCATTGAAATGAGCCTGAGCAGTACAGTATTGGCCAGGAGTCTGGGTAGTAACATATTAGCCACTTTGGATTTACAGTGGATGGATGGGTTCTAGCTAGCAGATGCTATAACAATTTCAATATAGTCTCTAAACTAGGCATCTGGAGTATTGTAGGGCTGCAGGAACTACTCTCAGGTACCATCACTTTCAGAGTCTATCAGTAGAGCTGTTCCATCATCCAGTTAGCTGTTAGGTGGTCAGTGTATTTTAAGTCCCCCGTATTCAACACACTGCATTAGCCTTCATTACGAAATGGGTGAAAATAAGCAGCTCAATAAAATATCAAATAAATAAATAAGGCTAGTTAATTTGCAAGAATAACGTTGTTGTCAAAAAAACATAACATCACAGTGTGACTTAATGGAAAAGCATTTTATTTTTTATTTCAAGATAATTTGGAGCATTTCTATTGGTCCATTCGTCATGACATTGTCACCAGTGTAAAAGATAACTGCTGTATTCAAATATATATATACTCCCAGAAGGAGGTGTGGGATTGCAGTGCTATTGGGAAGGAAGATAAAGGTTACCAGGAACAATAAATGATGATCAATTTAGACTGATATGATCAATATTTATTGAGCTACACATACAGAAGTAGTGTCTCTCAGTATCGCGTCAGGCCGCCATGTTTGCTAATCCAACATGCCAGATGTCTCGGCATGGAGTTGTAGAGGTTCCTAACGGTGTCCTGTGATAATCCATCCCATGCAGCTTGAATATTCTCACACAGTTCCTGCAGATGGTGCGGTAGGGGTGGAGGTGGAGTGACACCAGGCCTTCTGGATATGTGACGTGTGACAACAAACCGTTCACCTTGGCGCTGACCGCGGTGCCTCCAGCTCAATGTTATATAATAGTAGCGTTATACATACACTTATATTGGCCTCTTCTAGTACAATGTTTACTTTCCTGGCAGTACATGTACACATGGAGAAATGAAATGAATGAATGAATGAATGAAAGAATGAAAGAAAGAAAGAGTTCTAAAAGTAAAATGTCTATTAATAAATAAATGGTCAGGAAAATGGATTGAACGTGTCATAACTGGATGAGTGTGTGAGTAGTGTTGGACCTTCACAGTACTGTGTATTTATGACAGCGTCAGATCTGCTGGTAAGTCAGACACCTCTGGCTCTGCGCTCTTTCTGAAAGCGGTTGTTGAACTCGGTAGTTTTTATTCATCTTTTTTATGCTGACAGCAGCCAAGGACAGAACAGCAGGGGTCTGTCATGAAATGCCTCTTTCTTTCGGCAGTAAACAGAACAAGCTTCTGCAATTATGGAAATGCATGTACATATAAATGCTCTTGTGTTTTCCGCAGGTGATGGTTCTGTACTTCCAGCCCAGCGTGTTCCGCTGTATCCTGCTGAGATGGGTGCGCATGCTCGGGTTTGCTACAGTGTATGGAACAATCACACTCAAGCTGTACAGGTACTCACACACATACATATGTTCCATTTTCAATGAACAAAGAGATGGATGGATGGATTGATTGATGATGAATAAATAGATGAATGGATGGATGAAAGGACAAATAATGGATGGTTGTATGGATAAATGGATGGATGGATGGATGGATGGACAAATGATTGATGGTTGGACAAAAGATAGATGGATGGATTGATGGACAAATTATGGATGGATGGGTGGACAAGAGATGGATGATGGATTCATGGATTGATGGACAGGTGATGAATGGACAAAAGATGGATAGATGGACGGATGGATGAATCGACAGATGGATGGATGGATGGAGGGAATCATGGATGGATGGATGGACAAAAGATGAATGGATAGTTAGACTGATGGACAGGTGATGGATAGAAAAATGATGGATGATGGATGGATAGATGGACAGATGATGGATGAATTGATAGATAAATGAGACAAATGATGCATAGATGGATTTATGGACAGGTGATGGATGGATAATTGATGGATTTATGGATGGATGGATAGATGGATTGACAGTTGATGCAAGAAAAGATATAAGGATGGATCGAGAGATGGACGAATGATGGATAGATGGATTGATAGACAGACTGATGGACAGGCAGTGGATGGACAAATGATGGATTATGGATGAGAGAATAGATTGATTGGATAGATGGATTGATGGACAAATTATGGATGGATGGGTGGACAAATGATGGATAGATGGACGGATGGATCGACAGATGGATAGATGAATGAATGGATGCATGGATCGAGGGATGGGTGGATGGACAGGCAATGAATGGACAAATGATGGATGGATGGCTGAATGGATAGATAGATGAATGAATGGATGGACAAATGATGGATGGACAGCTGAATGGATAGATAGATGAATGGATGGATGGACAGGCAATGGAAGGACAAATGATGGATTGATTGAAAGGATGGATGGATGGATAAAAGAGTATAAGCTGTCCATTGAGAATTAGAGGACTAAAATTGGGGATCACCGTGTAAACACACACTTATTTATTTGTTTATTTATTTATTTATTTATTTGTTTGTTTGTTTGTTTGTTTGTTTGTTTATTAATCATGGCTCTAATCATGGTAGACCTCCTGTAATGTCACACCGGCTATAGAGCAGAGTTAAATCATCAGCAGGCTTTGGCTTGTGGATGTGCGTGAGTGCTCTGGAAGAGACATTCTGTCTCCAAGGATTTTTGATCAGTGCCTGCAGGAGACCGAGAGGTAGATGCACACCTACACACACACACACACACACACACACACACACACACACACACAAACACACGTACGCATGCAGGAACACACGCTCACCCACCCCCGCATGCACCGGGTGACTCACAGGCATTTCACGGCTGGCCATGTTATTAAATGTCAGAACGTGCACTTTCCTAATATGGCTGCCGATGAGGCGCTGTCCGCGGTGGGCTCTGCCATTTCAGAGCGATCTGTCAGAACAGCCCCACAGACCGCTGGCTGGAGAGGGGGAAAGAAATGTCAGCCGGCAGATTGGCTGGTGCAGGACAGGGACAAGAGGCTTTGCCTCTATGCCATCCAAGGCCAAGCGGTGTTTGCATATTCGGTTGGGCTCCTGCATCAGATTAAAGGGTTAGTTTTTCCAAAAATGTGAAAGCCATCAATTAGCATTATGCAAATAACAATGCAATCCTGCTAACTGGTGATCACCAGTCTCCAGTCATTGTGAGCCATGTTAGCATATGTGTTTAAGCCGCTAACTCAGATAAGCATCAATTAGCGTTGTGCAAATATCAGTGCAATCATGCTAACTGGTGATTACCAGCCTCCAGTCATTTTTAGCCACATTAGCGTGTTTGGTTGGGCAGGTGCAGAACAGAGGCTGAAGGCTTTCTCTCATTGTCTTCAAAGGCCAAGTTGGAATGGTGCTGAATGATGGATAGATGGACAGATGATGGATGAATTGATAGATGGATAGAAAAATTATGCATAGATGGATTTATGGACAGGTGATGGATGCATAATCGATGGATTTAAGGAGGGATGGATGAATGGATGGATAGATGGATTGACAGTTGATGCAAGAAAAGATGGATCGAGAGATGGATGAATGACGGATAGATGCATTGATAGACTGATTGACAGGCAGTGGATGGACAAATGATGGATGGACGGCTGAATGGATAAATAGATGAATGGATGGATGGACAGGCAATGTAAGGACAAATGATGGATTTATGAATGATGGATGGATTGATTGAAAAGATGGATGGATGGATAGAAGGGTAATGAGCTGTTCAATGAGAACTAGAGGACTAAAATTGGGGATCACCATGTAAACACACAGTATTTAACACACTATCCAGTTTGGAACTTGCTGATACAAGTTGGTCCTGCCTCAAAAAATTGTTCAGTCGGAATTGCTAATCATGCTAACAGTGAAATAAGCGAATAGCCAGCATTCTGCACATCACAATAAAATTATTCTTATTTATAATATATGCTCCCAGTCATTGTTAGCCATGCTAGCATCTTTATTTGAGGTACTGATACTAGGGGTGGTCTGAACCCTACGTCCAGGTTAGGAAGGCAAATATAAACCACAGAAATTCCTGTGCACCTTTTCTGGATGCATACATTTGGTGTTAATTGAAGACCCATCTGATCTTGCTTCAGATTAAAAGATTAGCTTGCCCCAAAGTGCTAATGTTGCTAATAATAAAATGCTACTGAAAGGCTACTAATTGACATTATGTGAATAAACATACAGTTATGCTAACTGATGGTTACTAGCTTCCAGTCATAGTTAGCATATTTAGTTGGGTAGAACCCCACTTACCAAGACTTTGTGGACCACATCTTTGGGTTTGTTCTGGCCTAGCATAAAGTCAGATAAGTCCCACACCTTGTAAAGAGAGTAGAACTAGCAATTGTGGCCCATATCTGGCCCAAAACCATTCATGCCAGAACTGGCCCATAGATATATGCGTAATGAGAAAACGTATGCAGCTGTATGGCATCTGGTCTTATTCCGACCTGCATGCCTAACATCTGCCTGGCTGTCAAATAACAAACCAGAATCGGCCCAAAATTGTCTGCTATATGGAACTGAAGCTAAAGGCTTTGCCTCAGTGCCCGTTACAAAAACCAAGCTGATCCTGTTTCAGACTACAGAAAGAGTTTAGTCAGAAATCATGCTAATGGTGTTAACAGTGAATGAATGAAAAGTGAATAGCCATCAGTTAGCGCTATGTATAGAAAGTTCAGGCTAATTGTTGTTATAGCGCTCAGACACTCTAGAACATGTTAGCATAGTTGTCTGAGCTGTGGTACTGACAAGTACCATGGCTATCTTGAGTCTATAACATCTGGCAGCGGAAGTCGATTAAGCCTTATTATAAGAGGAATCATGCCTACCATGTCTTGATGAACAAATGTGATGCTAATTAAAGACCAGTGTTATCCTCCTTTAGATTAAAAGAAGAATAGTTTAGCCTGAAATGCTAATGTTGCTAGCTGTGAATGAAAGTGAATGGCCACCAATAAGCGTTTACGTGCCTATGCTAACAGGTGGTTACTGGCTTCTAGACATTCTTAAGGGGCCGTAGGCTAATCTGATCCTCTTTCAGACAGGCAATTAAATGCTAGTGCTGCTAACCATGAATGAAAGTAAATGGCTCCCAAATAGCATGTTGCAAATAATAACATGCTAGTCTGATCATCTGCAGTTACTAGCTTTTGGATAACCATGGTTATCATGCTACTAGCATGGTTGCCTGACTTACTCGGTTGATGTGTTTGGCCATACTAGTACCGGTGGCTGTTTTGAGGCCTTGTTATGAGAGCTGTCATGCGTACCTTGACCAATAAGATGCTAATTTTTATAGAGTACTATGAAATACTTCTTTGTGAGTCCTTTATACACCGTTAAGTAGGTCCTGTATTATTTCTGTGGCCATTTAATGAACTTTTGATCACGGCTGTAACGTTTTTCGCCCTCTGCTTCTCCTGGCGTTCGGTCTTTGGGCTGCTTTATTAAGAAAGGTTTTCCCCCTGATGAGTCACTGCGGTCTCCTTTTACACGCAGTTAAGGTTTATATTAGCCCTAATTCCCATTTAATGTCAGCGGCCTATAAAATCTGTTGGCACTGCGTGTTCCCCGGCTACTTTGGGTGAAGTATACTTTAAAAAAAGATTCATGACCTTGTTAAGCCGCGCAGAAGAAAGGCCCTGCTGAAACCGTAGCAGAGAAAAAAAACAAATAACAGAAGGCACTTAGGCCAAAATGGCCACAATTTATTACATTTTATCGAATGGTTGAGACAGCAGAGGCAGAAGACAAATGGAGAGCGACTCGTCCGCTGGGACCTGGAGCCTGAAACCTGGAGCCAGGCCTTGAGACCAGGAAGAGCGCTCGAGAAGTGGAGGAGGGTGGGGAGCAATAAGAGACAAGGCGGAGACACGCAGACAGATGACCGACACGGCTGTTCACGACATCATTAGCGATACGCTCTGTTCTTCTTCTTCTTCTGGATGTTTGTCCACTAAGTCGTCCCACAGTTTTCGAGATATCAGCACCATTCCAACTCTGAAATGTCCAGTCTGATGGGGAATGGTCTGCTTGTATACGGCTTTTAGATTGGAAGTACAGTTTTCCTACAATCATCTTTAAATATCCAATGTTGTGTCCCATAGGAATAAATGAGGTCCAAACATTTTTGCCCAACATTTGCCACGTTTTGTTGAAACTTTATTGGTGTCCATGGGAGGAGTGTGAGGACCTGCCCTGAGTGAGTACATGCAGTTTGGTGGCTGTCAGGCAAATGAAACAATAGGGTTTGTATGGGGGCACAAATGAATGGGACTCTAAGGGAGGAGCGAGGGATAAAAAACTACACATAGAGGAGTGTAGGTCAGTATGGCTGTGGATTAGAGTTTGGGGATCTGCTCTGAGTAAGCCCATGCGATTTATTCCTTTATTCGGGTAAAGGCAACAATAGGATTTGGTGGGGCCAAAAATGAATTGGACTCTATGGGAAGAAAGGGAGATGGACAAAAAAGACAAACTGAGGTTTTGGGGTTGTACCAATGTTGAATTAATACTTGGGGATCTCCACTGAGATGCGAATTGGTGTCCATCAATCGAGCAGTAGTACAGTGGATGCATTGTTACTGGGAAAAAATTGGAAGCTGTATATAAGCATACCATTCCCGATCAGATTGAACATTCCAGAGTTGGATCGGTGTCGATATCTCAAAAATTGTGGGATGAGTTAGCCGACAAGAAAAATGTGCACCAAGAAGAAAATCCGATGGAACCATATGGAATACAATAGCAACCTCACTAGCAACCACCTTGGATGCCATAGCAACCACCTAGCAACACCTTAGCAACCACTTGGAATACCATAGCAACCACCTAGCAACAACCACCTAGCAACAAACTTAAGCTCCGGAACTTTTGACTTTTCTTCAGGAAACAGAGAAAGAACATTTGCAAATCAAACCAGAAGCTGCATCGCCACACGTGGCCCTAGAGGACTGGCAATGTTTGGTGTGGTCCGATGAGTCACAAAACCAGTTGTTTCAGGCTGATGGTAGGGTTTGTGTGTGGCGCAGACCCCATGAACCCATGGACCTAAGCTGTCAACAAGGCACTGTGCAGGCTGGTGGTGGTTCCATACTGGTGTGGTGTGAGTTCTCATGGCACGGGTTGGATCCACAGTTACGCCTAAACACAGCATTGACTGGTGATTGACTGCGTTTCACTGCTTGGTGACCATTTGCAGCCTTTCATAGGCTTCACGTACCCATACAGTGATGGGATATTCCAGCAGGATGATGCTCTGTGCCATCATGCTCAAGTTGTCCAGATCTGGTTTGAGGAGCATTCTGGAGAGTTTAGAAGAATGGTGTGGCCTGCACGTTCACTCGACATGAGGTCAATCTAAGCATTCCACTATCATGCCTTGTTTGAACTCTGGTAACCTCACTCAATGACACAGGTGTGGGTGTTCCCAAGCTGTTCCCTGAGGTAACACCACTTCGTAATCAATTTACATACTGCTACCCCGTGACTTTTGGTATGTCGGTGTATCTAAAAGCAAAACATTCAGACATACTGCAGCCAAAAACACTCACTGACCTAAACCGCTTCATCCTTCTGGGTCATGAAGGATGCTGGCTTTCCCAGGAAACACCCTGGATAGGCCGCCAGTTCATCACAGGGCATGCACACAGACATACTGTACATAGTCACAGGGCAATTTAGCATCTCCAGTTAACCTGACTGCATGTCTTTGAACTGTGGGAGGAAACCCACACAGACATGGGGAGAACATGCAAACTCCACACTGGAAGGACCCTGGACGCTGCCACCAGAAATGAAATCTAGGCCCTTCTTGTTGTGGGGCGACAGCACTACCCATCACACCACGGTTTGTTTTCTTATAACTGGGACAAACGTACTTCCATACAAATAGGAGTAGAACAAGAGATGAGAGGTTCCTTGGACTTCCATTAAGTCCTGTAAAGTTAACACATTGGAGATACGAGGTTGTGTTCTGATGGGGAGCAATATGTCAGTTATGAAGATGCGCCTATGCATGGAGGTTCTTAACAAGTAACTGAGTAAACTGGCCACCTGGCCCAGCACAGTATCTGTAGGCCGTAGAGTATCTGCCTCTAGACACTGAACTGAACACCTGAATTAGGAGGTTGTTTGTTTGGACACTCTGAACACAGTTTGACAGTACAAACGCACATGTACTTTTTGTGTCAGTAAAGCAAATATTGAAT
This sequence comes from Semaprochilodus insignis, assembly GCA_034552555.1. Lineage (NCBI taxonomy): Eukaryota > Metazoa > Chordata > Actinopteri > Characiformes > Prochilodontidae > Semaprochilodus > Semaprochilodus insignis. The sequence goes on along the minus strand of CM067479.1, from coordinate 8,498,682 downwards.
CGAGCTGAATTGATAGACGAATAGAAACACAAAGAGACTACAGAGGTGAATAAAATGACTGATGGAGAGAGGGGAAAGGGAGGGAGGGAGGCCCATGACGATGAATAAGAGATAATGAGGTCGTCGGCCTTTGTATGTAAAGATGAGAGACGAGCGCACCGCAAGGTTCTGTCTGGAGAAGAAAAGCATCAGGTGGAAGTGTCAAAAAGGGCTAATGACATTCGTAATTAAGCCAGCCGAGATGAACGGCTGCGCGGCTAATCTGGACAGAGGCGAGGCGGGCCCGTGGAGGTGAAAGTTAACACATTGCCAGATCAATTTTTGATAGAGCCTCATTAAGCCAGTGCAGAGGACACTTTATCAACGTGACTTAGAGAGAGTGGGGGCGCTAATGAGGAAGGCCCCACGCGTGCAAGCTGACTCCGAGAGTAGCGTGCGGCTAGTCTGATGAGACTTTTCACCAAGTATTAAAGAGCTACAGCAGAGCTCCGGCCAGCGAGAGGCATTTACTACAGCTAATGCCTTTATTAAACTATGAATGGTAAAATACTAAACCAGTACAGCTCCGGCTAAGACAGGAACCATCGTGAGGTTTAATAGGGTTGCATAAATACATTGTGATGCACTGATGGGAAGGCGGAGAT
>CM067479.1:8450281-8488312 GCA_034552555.1 Semaprochilodus insignis | reverse complement strand
ATATATATATATATATATATATATATATATATGTGTGTATATATGTATACTTCAATTTATATGGAAGTGTTCTAGAGTGGTTTTATATATACAGTTTTCCAGTTTATATATATATATATATATATATATATATATATATAGAGAGAGAGAGAGAGAGAGAGAGAGTAAGAGTGCCCTGCATGTATCCCTCCACCATAAAACGTGGTAATGCCGTAAAATGTCTCAGGCATACATGTGAAAATTGTCTCAGGTGTATATATGTAGGAGACGAGATATGTAGGGGCTTAAACTCTTCAGACGTCTGTAAACTATTCTGAGTCTGGAAGTTCCTCTGCTCCACATCAGTCCACTCTAAAATAAGTGTACACACCCGCTGTCTGAAACCCTCTGTTATAGCCTCTCCATGAGCCCAGTGTGCTCTGATTGGTTAGCTTGCTCACTCTGTTCTGATCGGTCAAGCGCCAAAGTGGCATCCTGCTACAAGTTCCGCCCCCCCACCTCTATGTGGCTCTTCTTACAGTGGTGTCAGTCTTACTGTATCAGGTTGAGCCCATAAGTCAGCCAATAAGGACTATGTTGCGAGATGTCATCACTTTGTAACAGAGTAAAGGGCTGGAATTTCAACAAGGCATTTCAGGCAGCTGAGAAAAATGGCTTCTGTGGGAGAGAGTTTCTCCTCTGGAGTGTACTTGGGGTTTTATATTTATATTTACATGTACAAAAAGCTACAACACACTAAAGGAAGGAGGAAAAAATTGAAAAACGTAATAATTCCTCTTTACAAAGCAGAGAGAAACACTAAATGCAGCCTAATGCATCTATTCAATATGGGAGACAGGGCACAGTAAGCACAGAGGATAGCATCAGCCTTTGCTTTCCCGATCCAAGGTGTTTTCCCAGCAGCGGGAATAAATATTGGGACGTATAGGAGGAATGAAATACACTCAGGCTCGGGCAGACAGCACATAAATTCACAGGCGCTTAATATAAACAGGCTATATCCTGTTTCTGTCTCTCTCACTGTCTGCACTGCTTGAGCGGTTTACTGTCTTTTCAATGCCGTTACTCATCCATTAACCGCAGCACGCGCATCACTCACTCCTATTGCACCCAGAACACGGCATGAGGCTGGATGCAGCCACTGAGTCACACTTAAGGCTGACAGTGCTGCAATAATCAGCGGCGCTCAATCACACCTGAAGTGTTATGGACCCGTTTACACAGGCAGGTTAAGTCTGGGCTTTTTCACAAGTGGGGCAACTGTCTAAACATTGGCTCTGTTGTCAGGGGATCATGAAGTTGATCCCTGGCGATGCCACAGCCATCCGTGGTTGGCAGTTCAAGGCAGTATAATTGGCTTTGCTCTCTCTGGTGCTCTCACTCAACATGGACATCTCTTAGCTGATGTAACAGGACTATTCACACCTAGTCTGAGTATATGGGGGGAAGTAAGCGGCAAGTTATGAAAACCAAAACTGGCATATTAACACTGCCTTTCACACTGAGGCTGGAACTGACAGACTGTGATGCTGGGTAAAGTTTTAGGTCAGAGCCAGTCTGATATTCTGCATTATACAGATGTGTTGGAAAGATTTGTTGTCATTTTTGCAGTCCAGCTAAATTGTAGCAGTACAGCTCATGTTGCTCGAAATGCTTACACATCAAGAAACAAGCTGACTATGAAAACAAGTTTGAAAAAAAAATACTCCCAGTGAATGACTGGAAGAAAAATTGTGGAAAAATTGGGAATTTTTTCCCCATTTTTGGAAAAGGAGAAGATAGAGCCATAACAACTCAAAGAAACTTACAGTATGCATACAGTTCCAATGCATGGCTAAATCGTTCTTCAATAGTGTAGCGTCAGCATAGAAGAAGATGTGGCAAACATAGTGGTTTAGACAAATGCTGTCTTGTTGAACACCTCGCTGACTGTTGACCCATTCACTGTTCACGGTACTCAGCAATGTCTTTTTTTTTATAATTCAAATATTTATTGATTTTGTTATATATAACTTACAAACATATAAAATGGGGCTCATCAATTCACATCTACAGTCATTCCCCTACAGCAGATGTACAATCAAGATACACAAGTCATGCTGGAAACAATATTGTGAGAGTACACAATAGGCTGTTGTGTCTAAAATATTCTCCACCATACCTTTAGTCAGTGGAAGCTGTATCAATTATATTAAAAACATGGCTCCAAGTGTGGGAAATGTTTCCGGTGTCACCCGTATGTCTTGCTAACATGCATTCATATGCTGCTGTTTCTGTCATTAATGTTATCCAGTCTTTTGACTTGGGCACATTTGAACTCTTCCAGTGTATTAGGATTATTCTAGCCGCTGTAACAGCCAGCTTTTTTAAAATTGGGGGGGGATCCCACTTCTGACACCAAATCACATGGGAGCGTAGCACTTTAGACGAACGCTCTCCTATTGGTCACAGCAGCAGGGGAGAAGCCCAGGACTTATTGAACAACTTAGATAGAAGGCAGTCACTTCTAACCATACAGCTGTCCTTGATGGTAGGCACTAACCCTGACCCAACTACCTATCACAAAACAGCCCATGCAATACACATGCACATTGTTTAGCCAACAATCTATTTATGAGGTTAAAGTCTCCCTCCAGTGGTTCCCATGAGCCTCTACGTGTCCACAGTTGCATGAGCCAGTAGGGCGAGGTTACAATAAGATGTAGATCATTTAGTATATTGTTGCTGTGGAATCTTGCATCTCCAGTTCTCTCATTATTTTAGATTATCTAAAGTGCCAGATGCTGTTTACACCATGTCAGAATGATATGATGCTAACACACCAGTAGAAATGGTCCAAAGAGGCATTTTGATGCATGTGACAAAGACTGTGCTATGAAATTCTGCACTAATTTATAGAACCGTTTCTTCTCCCTGTTTAGAGACATAAGGGTTTGGTCTGACCGTGATGTTATGGCTCTTTAAGCAGATCTTCCAATGTCATTCTACATGTGGTACCAAAAAGGGTTCCGCTGAGAGTGTTGGCTTAGTCTAGAAAACTGTAGGGATTTATTCTTGACCATGTGGTAAAACCTCAAGATCTGTCTAGAAAATGGTCCAAACTGCAAAAAAAAAGCAAATGCAGATGAAAACACAATTGCAAAACAGCACTAGTAAATAAGCTTCTGTGATGCATTTGATCAGTGTAGCCATGTAGTACATAGGAGATGGAGCGCATAGAAGAAATACGGCCAAGCTTTACCGCATTGCTCACGAAAGCTATAACTCAACGGCTTCTCTGAATGAGTGCTACAATTAATGACCCTGCATAACATTATTCAGATCACAGTGAGAGAGCGGTCGGAATGCTGATTAAGAGCCTGCTAAGAATACCACCAAGTCTGCTGAATGAGAATGAGGCTCAAAGGTGTTTTGCTAAGGCGACATACAGCTGGATAATAACTTAAAATAATGTATATAACAATAACGTCAGTCTTACTGAAGATCCCTTGGTCATATGTAGAAGTGTGTCCACACAGGGCGTTAATGGATCTGTGTCCTGTTCTTTCTGTTTATCTATTTGCAGGTTCACTCTTGCCCAGGAGCTGCACCCTGACTGGATGCTCATGCTCTTCTTCGCTCATACACATTTAACAGTGACGGTGACATTAGGACTCTTACTCATTCCAAAGGTAAACCCCATGTTCTTCATTTTATCTTTATTCAGGCAGTTTATTTCTGGGTGGTGGTTTCTTAGCTCCTAGAGAGCTTACCTTGGTTATTGGTTCAGTCATAGCTCATGGACATTCCCACTCGACCCCATGTTATCTGCTCAACAGGCACTTTATTAGAAATCCCTACCACTAAGTCCACCTTACTGGTGCACAGTTGGAGACTGTAGCTCATCGGTTGATACACAGTTTAATAGAGTTATCCATCCTCTAGTCCTTCATCAAAGGTCAGTTTCTGACCACAGAGCTGCTCTTGGCTGGATGTGTTTGGGTGGCAGACCACTCTCTACCCAGCAGTGACATGACACTGGCATGTGTAAAACTCCCAGCACTGCATTGGTACAAGTTCATTGCATGCTACAGTGCGGAGGTCCAGACACAGGGTGTCTGACAAATTGACCTAACAGATGGACTACAGTCTATAATTGTACACCTGCAGTACTTTGGGAAAGCCAGAGACCACCCTTTAGTTACAGTCAAGTAGTTACCGTGTTTAACGTTTGCTTTTATTACAGCTTTCAGATTTAAAAAAAAAACCTGCAGGTATTTTTTTTTTTACACCTTTAAAGTTCAGTCTTAGAAGTTGGTTGCATTTTCTTCTTTTCAGATTCCAAGTCATCTCAAACTCATTCAGTGATGTTAAAGTCTACCAGAGAGGGAAGCGGTCACTGGTTGAAATATGAATCCAATGCTCAACATGGAAATCTGCATAAGCGCAGTAACCAAAACTTATGTGTATGGACAGCACATCTGTAAAACATAAGTGTGTCGATTCACATTTGATAAAAAATCTTGGCATCAGTGACTAAGATGGAAGTGGCTACTTGATTTACACTGCCTTCACCAAACATTTGTCTACCAACCAAACCAGTACACCATCCTAACCTGTTACCACTGATTAAGAAGAGAACCATATTGTCGTTATCCATGGAATATTTACACACATGTCGATTTGCACAGGATTGATATATTTGTGGTTTATTGTTTATATGTTTGTGGTTTATTGGAAGGTAAAGGGCACCAGAATCTTTAGTGACATGGGAGCATGCAGTCGGCCAAATTAAATTCAGTGCAACTTTATTGTCGTTATACTAATACAGGGTTGTACAGTATAACAAAACACAGTCAGGCTCTATCCTCAGTGCAGTGATGTGCTGTGCAGTCTTTACCACCCTCTGCAGGGCCTTGTGCTCGGCAGCTGTGGCGCTGCTACTCCACACAGTGATGCAGTAATGCAAAAACGACTGACAAGGTGCATTCAGACGGGACTAAGATCAATGAGAAACGGTGGTAATACAATGACATTACCCCACCTCCTATGTAAAATGAATCCCGTCCCAACAGGGCTTTATTGAGCCAAACGCCAAAAACCATTTACAGAATGTTTGTTAGATTTTATCAGTGATTCGAATGTGCTTCAGAAACAGTAATTTACCCTTCGGTTTTGATGATTTTGTTTTTTCCCATTCAGAGAAATAGAACCTGGTCTTGTATGCCTGAAAATACTGCTGCTGTTGCTGCTACTGAGTGAAGAGACTTTCCTATCAGGGAACTTTAAGTTTGCTCTGTTCGGAAAGCACAATGAGCATCTTTGTTTGATTTGCAGATTTCCTTTACTCACTGAGGAGCTTCTTGATGGCTACACATTCTTTCAGACCCACAGCATTGGGTTGTCCTCTCAGGAGCACAAGCAAAGCTTGATTTTCCGTTCTCTCTCTAAGATAAAAGTACTGTTAATCTGATGGGGACAGTTTAGGTGATCCATCATGCTTGCACACTTTGTGCAGTACTGTATACCGTGGCTCCACATGGTAGGTGGATCGAGTGCAGCCAGTAAGTGAAAGTGCAAGGTATCATTTCTCATATCTGTCCTTCAGTTCCTGTTTGCGGGGACACACCTGAGAGACGACATCGCGACTGAGGCATACGAGGATGAGTTGGACATGGGGCGTTCGGGGTCATACCTGAACAGCAGCATCACCTCTGCGTGGAGTGAGCACAGTCTGGACCCAGAGGACATCCGGGTCAGTATGCCCCTTCTTCCCGTTCTGCTCGTTCACTCTGCCTTTCCCATTTCCTGTAAATGCACATTTTCATAATCTCCTTGTCGTATGATTCACAAAAATACTGAGCCATGGCAGTTTTTTATTGCAGACACCAGACGAAATGGGCCAGCTCAGTTCTATTAATGGCTGTGGCGTAAGGTCTTGCGACAGTCTTTGGGAAAAACGTACCAACGTGAGCAGAGGTTTTTGTTTCTTTGTTAGAGCTGAAGAAGTCTCGAAACACTGTCAGTGGCAAGGAGGCAAGGGCAATTTGACAGAGGGTTAGATTGGGGGCGGGGGGCTCTCTGCTTTGGAGAACAGGCAGAGATTGGTTTACTCTAAATTGATCCAGATTCTTCAGAGGCTGTTTCAGACCTAACAAGAGAACACACGAAATGTCTATATTCGATGCTGTCCCCAGACTGTCCTGTTTATAGTCACTGTCCAAGAGCATGTCATAATGTTCAATCGTCTTTGCGGCACTGTCTGTAGTTGCGTGCAATAACTCGTACTGCATGTTTTCTGTGCAATAGATCGTCTGCTTTGCTGTAACTCCATTTCCGAACCTTCTGCACCATTAGATGTAAGACGCTGATTGCTAATGGATGTCTTTTCTTTTTTTTTGGCATTCTTTTTTTTTTTATTATTCATATCATTACTTACAGGAGGAGTTAAAGAAGCTCTATTCTCAGCTGGAGATCTACAAAAGGAAAAAGATGTTGGCCAACAATCCCCACCTCCAGAAGAAACGTAGCTCCAAGAAAGGCCTGGGACGATCCCTCATGAGACGCATCACTGAGATCCCAGAAACCATGGGCCGCCAGCACAGTCGTGAGGACAAAGAGCTGGGTGACCATGGTAGTAACTGCAACAGCATCTGTGCTCTGAAGAAGAATCCTTTTGACCCATCACATTCAGCCAAACCTGCCAAGGAGGAGTCCCTGAAGAGCAAGGTCTTTTCCCTGAAGAAGTCTCACAGCAGCTACGACCATGTACGAGACCAGAGTGAGGACTCTAGCAGCTCAGCAACTGATAAGATGGAAGTGTCCACCACGGAGGCATCTCTTCTTGAAACCTTAATGGGGAAGAAACTGGTAAAGAAAAAGTCAACCGAGAAAATTGATGCCGCCAGCGAGTCCACTGAGTCGGTACCTTTGGTCTGCAAGTCAGCCAGCGCTCATAATTTAACGGCTGACAAGAAACCCCTTCACCCACGAACGTCTATGCTACAGAAGTCCCTCAGCGTTATTGCCAGCGCCAAAGAGAAGACCCTAGGCCTCACCGGGAAGACCCAGAGTGTGGAGGACCCCAACAAGAAGGTGCAACAAAAGAACAAAGAGGTTAAAACCCCTGTTGAGAACGAGGAGAAGGAGGGCTACATGAAGATGATCATCAGTCAGTCGGTGGAATATAAGCAGACAGCTGCCAAAGCTGGAATAATGAAGCATCAGGTTAGTGGGAGCCAACCGTCCATCTGCTCGGAGGCAAAGGGCAAGGATGTTTTCGATCTGTCTGAGGTATGCCCCTGGGAAGTAGAAGACTTACCCACTCCCTCAGAGAACAAGGTCCAAAAGCATGTATCCATTGCTCCGGATGAGACCACAACAATCCATGGGAGCAGCACCAAGCCAACCAAACAGAAACAGAAAGGCACTGACCAGTCGCCCTCGGTTACCCGCCGACCCAACCAGAAAGCTGCGGACAGAGCAGAAATATGTCCTTGGGAGGAAGGTAACAATGAAAGGCAGGGCCAGACTGATGGGTCAAAGTCAAATTCCAAGAGTCAACCAGCCAAGTCCCAAACACTGGCATCTGGAGAGGGTAACAAATCTCAAAGAGCAGAGGTTTGTCCATGGGACTTTGAGGAGTTGCCAGTCAAACCAACAGACTCTGCCCGTTCCTCTGACCAAGCCAGGCCTAAAAGCATGCCTGCGGAAGTCAAAAGCAAAGCAGGAACCATTGCGACAGAAGTGAAAAGCAAGGGAAGCACCCCTGTAGAGGGAAAACCGAAAGATGTTCTCCCTGAGTCCTCCAAACCTTCAGGCGGGTCACTGCAGCCTCCTTCCAAGGAAGAGATCTGTCCATGGGATTATGAGTCAATAAGCCCCACCTCTGACAAAATGCCCAGCTGCTCTCAGGTTTCTAAAACAAAGGAGACCCCTGGAGCGAAGAAGGGTACTACACCTCTGAGAACATTCCAGAAAGAGAAGGAGAAGACGAAGGGTACAGAAGACGAAAAAGCCAAAACTAAGTCTAAGGACAAGGCTACTTCGGGTAAGACAACTGAAAGACCTCTTAGTCAAGCTAAAGTGGCTGAGGTTTGTCCCTGGGATGTGGACAGCAGTCAGGAAGCGGGTGCGGTCCAAAAACAAAAAAGTCCAGTAGGGCAAAGCAAGCAAGCCGATGTACGTCCATGGGATTTTGAGGATGTGGCACCGACTAAAGAAGTGAACAGAAGTACTGGTTCCTCCATAGCAAGACAGAAAGGTCTGAATTCTAAAGGGGGAGTTGCTGGCGGGGGCGGGGCCAAAATGGCAGACGTCTGTCCATGGGACTTCGAGGACCCGACGTCAACAAAAAAGGCATGACACTTGACCTATCTGGACCAGTGAAAAATGTAGTTCTCATTGTATGTGCATTGTGTCATCTTACAAACCCCTGGAATACGAACTCTAGATATAATTTATGGTGACTTGGGGGAATAAAAATCAAGTCGCACAAGCTGCCTTTCTTTCCAATAAATTTTTTCCTTTGTGCTTTTTGAAAAAAAAAGAAGAAGAAAAAAACGAAACAAAAAAAAAGAGAGAGAGAGAAATGCAACGAATCATTAAGCATTCCAGATTCTTACAAAATACTTGTGGAAACTTTAAATACAAACAGTAGTTTGACAATTATGCAACTATTTATGTGCAATGTAGAAAAGAACCTGCCTATACTCATCACTTGTATCCCCATTAATTAACCATTTGGGTTTTCGTAATTCCATGATAGCTGCATCTGTAGCATGGTCTTCTAGACTGTGTTGGTCATATGAGATTGTACAATTTCAAGTTCCAGCAGAAACGGGTGGAGTGTGGCGGGAGGGGGGCGGCGGGGCTTGAAATCATCTACGTATTTTAATAATACTCAGATGGCGCATGCGTGACTTGTTTTAGGATAAGCATGATCTGTGGTGTTTTAAGTCAAAGTCGGGTCGACGTTGAGAAATTGCCAAAGACAGAGGTAACGTTTGAAGGCATCATCTGAGTCATAAACAAGAGAACTCCAACGCATAACAGGATCTCCCTGCAGTTCTGTTGTGAGCCCAGTTCATGTGGTCGTTTGTGGGGACATTTTAGCCTGTAGCACTTTAGTAACTAGCATATTCAATGACTAAAAGAGGTATGTATATGGAAGACATGCTGTAACTGCATTCATGTTATAGTCTAGAATTATTTCTATTTATTTATTTATCTAGTCTTTCTCACTGCATATCTGCCACATAATGTAGACTGATATTTTATAATAATCCTGTACATCTAAAAGCCCTTTGAAATGCTTCCGAATTTGCTGGGATGTATTACTGAATGTGCCTAATCGAAGAGTCCCGTATCAGTCCTAGGTTGTATTGGGAAAAAGCACAGAATTTGCCCCGTCTTGCGACTGTACCCTGAAGTACAGGACATAAATGGGATTCAAACGTCTTTTTAAGCTGATGGAAATGTTGAAATGTTAAAATGTTTATGATCTGGACATACCAGGATATCACACCCCACTATCCATTTTGAAGAAAGAGGTCAGCAATTTTTGGGAAGTCGGTGACTTCCAAACTAAAGTTTCCAGGATCCAGGAGGATCAGTGGTTAAACTTATTTTCAGTTTATTTATATTTTACAACAGCAAATGATCCAACTATACAATAAACGCCTGTGTTTATTAATTTTATGGTCCTGCTTCATACTGTGTGACTAATAACTGTGTAATTACACATTAATAATACATGCAACAACAATGTAACTACTGGTGATGTATTCACTGTGGCGTGGAGACAGAAGTACAGAAAATGTAAATACACATGTCTCAACTGTAATTACACAACCGTATCTTCATACTTCATATCAGTACCACTGCTGTGTCTGATCCATATGTGCCACCACAACAGACATTAACACACGACCACCACATCAGTGTCACTGCAGTGCTGAGAATGATCCACCACCCACATAACACCTGCTCTGTGGTGGTCCTGAGGGGGGGTCCTGACCATTCAAGAACGGGGTAACAAAGCATACAGAGACAAAAAAAAACGAGTCCCCTGTGACTGAAATGCACCTAATGGTGTGTAATACCTCCATGAGCACCAATAACAGCTGTGATTGAATTTGCACCTGGACTGGATTTGGTGGATGCCTGCCCTGGCACAATTCCGAGGAGAATTTTCTATGCATGGAACGAAACATTCACTGCACTGTAGCGCCTCTTCTTAATCTATGGATCCCGTCACTCACACCCCACTGAAGTTACTACCACCTTAAACACACAAGGTGACTCTTTTTTTTCGTCCGGTGAGCTTATATATCAGTAATGAGAAACAGACATGATCAAAACAGTCAAACACTTATGGATGTGGTACTGCTGTTATACGTCACCACTAGTTACATTGTTGTTACATGTAATTAATATGTAGTTACACAGTTATTACAGGCACCTAACGTAAAGTGGGGCTAATGTTTCTAATGCTCTGTGTCACTCCAGCCGCAGTCGCTGTACCTGTAGCGATGTCTTGAAAATTGACCTCTTAACCAGTGCAATTTTATGTCTGTTCATTTTCAGTGACTTTTAATGCAGCTCTGAATCATGTGTCACGACTACTGTTGGAATGTTTAGCTACATGGTTTGCTTTGTTTCCAGCCCAGGGGCATTTTGTCAATGTTACTGATTGAAGTCATGTGAATTTGTCCTTCTATATGTGGCATGAACTGTTTTACAGTAGGATGCCTAGTATTAAAGACTCTGGAAGTGCTCGGAACATTCCTCAGATTAGAGTAAATGGCTCAGTTAATGCGGTCATGAATCGTGTCGATCGAATACGAAATCTCAGTTCGTGCTGTTGCTCTGCCGTGTATATATCTTGTATGTACCAAAGAGGTAGGAAAAAAACAGACGCTGTATTTCTCAAAAAACACTCCATAAAAGAAAGTAATGCGATGCATCTGACTCCCATCGTCCCTTACCGTGAGCTATACTGCATCTCCCAGTGTTCGAACCGCGTGAGAGGTAGTATCGGCCTGTATATGTGTATGAGCTAGTGCTTTATTGGCTGCCGAGATGTAGCCTGATCACCCCCGATGTCTCTTTCCCCTGATTGATCGTAATGGCTTTTATATTGCGTCTATATTTATGAACCTAGGACGTCATCCATATCGGTCATATGTGTTTCTGGCTCACGTAAAAAGAGATATAAAAAAGAATAACATGAAAAAATAAAGCCTGCCCCCCACCCCACCCCACCCCACCCCCGGTTCTCTCGTTCCCCCATGTACGAGTAAGCCGTTCCGGGTTTCTAAACAGAACAGAACCTCTGTCAGTGTGGTATAGCCGTTCTTAGTGTATTGCTAGATGGACGTGTGAACTCTTGCCATCATTGTCACATAGAGAATGTTTCTGGGAATGGTCGTCGTTTCGTAGTTGCATCTAACTAGCTTCCCCGCGTCCGCCCACCAATCTACCGCTCTGAACTCTGTGTAGTACGGTGTGAGCGGTCCGCACCCTGTCGTCACTGGTTTACATGGTCTTAGTGCAATGTTCAGTTTACGATGTTTTCTTTCGTCCTCTTCGTTTCCTTTCTTCCCCAAACCGAAGTCACACCTGCTATTTGGTTCGGTTACGTTAACTTGGCCCCTCTGTGTGTGACTCACCATCGTCACCTGCTGGGGAAACACTACTACTACTACTACTACTACTACCACTTAACGCTGTAATGTCTTAACTATCGCTCTCGTGGCTTCTGCATGATACGATGAAATTAGTAGGACTGATGTTACACTGCCCTTGATAGAACTTTGAAAAAAAGAAAAAGAGTAAATAAATAAATGAATAAATAAATAAATAACCTTTGGTCTTTTATGGACTGTTACAAGTTGTATAGTGAGTAAAACTGTACTTAACCCACTGTAATTTGTGGTTGTTATAATAAATGCTCTATGACAAGCTAATAGCATACACTTACTGGAGATTTGGTAGATTTATATGGTGTTATATTGTGATAGCATGTACATAAAATACCTCCTCTGCAATAAATATTTCTATACAAATCACTTGTGGGGCTGGTTGTTGTGCTGCGCTGTCAGTTTTCATCCTTCAGTTTCATGAAATTGGTTTGGTGCTGAATTCCAAAGTGCTATAAGCTATTTCTATAGCTTAGTTTCCATGTATGGGGCATGACAGTGTTTAATTTAGTAACTAGCCCGTATATATGGAAGCTAAGCTAAAGATATCGTCTGTTTGGAACTGTTTTTATGATGTCACAAACACTTTCTACGTTCAAGAGTTCACATATCATTCAGTCCCGGGATTCGAATACTACCTTTAGGTTAAGCTTGTGTGATGTAATATGCGATTTACCATATAGTACAAATCCTGAGGTGGATATATTACAAGTGTTATGTTTAATGGGTAAATGCTATACAAGTGCACATTCCTAACAACACTCCCCAAAAGTTTGATCTCTATTAAAGACTCTTCGACTGTTAAATATCAAGAAAAGCTTAAAAATGATTCAAATTTGTGATATATATGTCTCATTCACTCCCTGGCCTATATAGTCAATATATCAATATATCGCTGCTGTTGGAACGAAACCTTGTATCTCCATAATGACAACTTTACAGGAGAAGGAAACAACACGTTTTACTTGTAATGTTAGTCAATGGAACCAGATGTTTTTCCAAGTCATTCTGGGATATTTCATTTAGCACATCCATCAAAATAATGTAAAACAATATAATAATAATAATAAATTGAGATATGAGGTTTTGTTCCAACAGCAGTGGTGTGGAAATTTACCTGCAGAAACAGCCCACTTAGAAGTTTGTAAAACTGATTTTGTGACAGTATGGTGGTGACACATGCCAACAAACCGTTCATCTTGGTGCTGACCACGGTGCCTCCACACACAGATTCGTTGGTCGTCTCCACCAAGACCAAAGTGGGACTCGTCACTGAAGATGACCCGCTGCCATTCTGAGTCACTCCATGACAGTCTGGTACGACACCATTGCAGTCTTTGGTGACGTTGACGTGGTGTTAAGGACAGTCGTCGTAACGGTCTGTGTGCATGTAGTCCTGCGTCGTGCAGCCGTCTGCCAATGGTGCTGGCACTAACAGGATGACTCATGGAGGACATCACTGCTCGCTGAATGTCTGTAATGGTGGCTGTTGGGTCAGTCAGGTACAGCGATAAGGCCCGTCCTTGCTTACGCCACATGCACAGCTGAGTGTGAAACTTGAATCATTAGAATGTCTCACAATGTCAAACCTACCCACCAAGTTTCATTCCTGTCGGGTGATTCCTTCTAGGTGCAGCTATTTTTCCGATGATTAGGGAGTCATATTGGGATGATGACTGACTTTCCAAAGCAAACGTTCATCTCAAAGTAAGCCAGTGGAGACAGAAAAATGAGAAGAGCTCTGAAGTCAGAAGTTCTCCTCCATCTCCATGTATTCATTTTTTAAATTATTCATTTATCCGGTTTGTTGAATAAACAGAGAACAGTCTGTTTTGGAAGCTGCCGGCTCATCACCACTCATTATGGGACTCTGAATGGAGCCGTGGCTGCTCAGGTGGCAGCTGTGAAGCCCAGAGCACTTCACATCAATATTCAATCTGTTTTAGGCAATTCATTTAGAGCTAGAAATGCACCTCAGGGATACAGCACTGTGTAGAAATCAGAGACCACCCTTCCATTTGTTTCAAATCCAGTCAAAACAGCCGGTGAAACAAAAAAACAGGAAATGTATATTCAACAGGAAATTACACAAACATGGTATAATAACAAATTTATCAATATTTCATTTGTCCACTTATTAACTGCTTTCCAAAAGCGAGGCTACAGCCGAGATGGGTGGGTCCTCAGTATGGACTGTCCTAAGAGGACTCTATGTAAGATCACAGGACAAAAAGCTGAGTCCCCTGTGACTGAGACGTAGCACATAGCGTGTACCTCCACGAGCACCAATAACAGCTGTGATTGGATTGGGCATGTCCTGGACAAGTTTCTGGATGTAGGCCACATCAATGTTCAGACACTCTTACATCAAAGAATTGGTCAGTTGGGCCAGATTTGGTGGATGTCTTCCCTGGCACAATTCCGAGGAGAATTCCCTGTAGACTGGGATTTTAGCCACTCCTGGTAGACCCGTATGACCGTACGCTGCTTCCATACACCTGCAGATTCAGCTACTTCCTTCACACTATGGTCTTTGGGACACCCGAATGCAGTCACTCCTTTTAGCCAATCATTAACATCTGCTTTGGAGCCATTTTCCACACATGGAACGAGACATTCCCTGCACTGTAGCACCTCTTCTCAATCTATGGATTCCGTCACTCACACCCCGCAGGTATTTATAGACCCATCATCCTCGTGCAGCGCCATCTGCAGGGGCCTGAAGTTACTACCACCTTAAACACACAGGGTGACATGTTTTTTTGTCCGGTGAGCTTATAAACAGACTGGTGTGCCACTTTAATGTGTCATCAGTGTTACTTTAGCTAACTTGGATCAAAACTGGCAAAGGTAACCTTTACAGCAGATGTCACTCACTTGAATAAGCATTTATATGCATTTACGTAGGACTAGGTCAGAAGTTGAGGCAAGCTTATATAGGTGTCATTTAGCAACCAACAGTAAAGTGTTACTGAAAAACAATATGGGTTTTTGTATGATGGATAGACAGAAACTCCAGCCTTCAAAATGACTTCAGTTTCGTCTGTTGTCTCAGACAACATCAGAAACTAGGAAGAACATTTGCACTAAAGCACCAAAAATGGACATCCGAGATGTGGAGTCTGGTCTTATGAACCAAATTTGTAATTGGGGTTATTCGAATGGCGAGAAGCAGAAAATGCTGAACCAACTTTTAAGACTGAACTTTGGAGGTGAAGCTCCAGATTTCTTTGAGAAAGTGGAAGTGAGTCTCCTGAAAAGAAGGGAAGCTGTAATAAAGGTGAAGAGTGGACACACTGAGCACTCAAACATGTAATATCACATTTAGTTCTTGAAACTAGAAAATTTCTGGTCAATATGTTTTCTGCTTTGTGATGCTGAAAAATTAATTTTATGTACATCCTTAAAAAAAAGTAATGTTTTTTCAAGGGTTCCTTAGCAAAGAAAATGGTTCTATAGAGAACCATAACAAGCCAAGATCACTTTGCATGCTTAAACGGTTCTTTGGATGGAGAAATTGTTCTTTAGATGGATGGAGAATGTGAATATAGCATTTTTTTGGGGCTATATAGAACAATTTTCCAAAAAGATTCTATATAGAACCATGCAAATAATGCTTAAATCATGCAAAGGGTTCTTTGACTTGATTTATGGTTCTATACAGAACCATACTTGACTAAAGAACCCTTAAAGAACCAACTTTTCTAAGCTTATTTACATGAACTGACTTTTGTACAACACCGTAGGCAACAATAACCATCAGGTAGTGACCAGAGCTGACGAAGTCCTGCTAATCGAGCGCGGTAAAGCTGATGTTCCTCTGTTCTAACATGCATGTTAAATTCATGAAGGGCTTGTTAAGTGGAGGCGAATCAATCACGGCTTGAAGGACGTTCAGGACGTTTAGCTCCTTCACAACTGCAGCTGTTTGGTCTGTTTGACGGGCACAGTCTCAAAAATGAAGTAGCGACCATCAGCATCTTCACCTTCATTAAAGCTTTCTCCCTCCACCTCCCTGGCACCAGCCTTCTCCCAGGGCGCAGTAATCTTCCTCTCCCCGGAGTTTGTTTAAAGTCCGAAAAATACAGGCCTTTAAAAGCTCCCCGCTTCAGGATTTCCATATGCATGCTTTGGCTCAGCTCCTGAATTGCTTTTACGGAGACGCTGTAGTCTTTCTGACAGGGATCAATAGAAGCCTTGTTCGGCTCGGTGGAAGTGGATAAGGCGATATCGGACTCGACCTCCTTCTAACACCATCAGTGTCTTGGCTACTGCTGTAGCGTGGGGGAAAAACAGTAGAACGATCTACATACATTTATCTATACATAAAGGCTCCTGAATAGTTCTCGGTTTGGATCTGTAAACGTTTAATGGATATACAGGAGAACCTCATAGAAGGATTGGAGGTTCTTTAGACATTAGAAAGGTCCTTTACTTCCATATAATGCATTATAGTAAGAATAATCCATTGGAAGGTTCTTTAGGGATTCAAAAGTGCTCCGAAGGGCCCTTTTGTACGGTGGCCGAGAAGTGGAAAACAAACTAACATTTCAGAAAATTACAAAAATAAAAACAAATTTACAGATGAAAAAAAATTGCATTTCAGAAAACAAAGTTAGAAAAGTAAAAACAAGTTTACAAGACGTGAAACTTTTACCAGTACCGAAACACTTTTACAAACTGCGGACTTTTCCACACAGGAAGTGCTTGTTGCAGACAAGTGAGTGGAAGAAAGAGACGAACAGGCGACGTCTAAACCACTTAGGGTTGGAAATGTTAAGGAAACTAAGTGGACTGTAACGCTAGCTATAGTGGATAACCAGTGGTTTATAACCAACTCCAAGTGGTTTAGAGTCACCTGTTCGCCTCTTTCTCCCGTCTGCTCTATTAAAAACTCTAAAGACCTTCCACAGGAAAAACAAAAGCATACCAGCTGGATAAAATGCGTGCCACAAAATGGACAAAACAGTCTTTAGCATTGTGACCATCCAAACTCCACTCACTATACCACCGCAAAACAGTTTGATTGACAGGGGTCCACAAGAAGCACTTCCTGTGTGTTAGACCCGCCCTTTCTGTCAGAATTCACAGTTTGTAAAAGTGTTTCGGTACTGGTAAAAGTGTTTCACATCTTGTAAAAATTCGCCCTTGTAAAATGGTTTTTGCTTTTGTAATTTTGTTTCCTGAATGTTTTTTTTTTTCATTTGTAAATTTGTTTTTATTTTATTTGTTTAATTCATTTTATTTTGTTTTCTGAAATGTTAATTTGTTTTGCACTTCTCGGCCACTGTACTTTTGGCAGCTCTGTTCTTATAGGTTTATGTTGCCAGTGTGGTGAAAGAAAGTTTTTATTGTAACATGTACAGTTGCAAGATAAGACGTAGTGAATTCTGGAATTAGCTGGAATTTGGCATGTGGTCTGATTATTTCATCACTGTCCATAGACAAGCAAGTATCTCCAGGATGGTAACTTTACAGGAGAGAGTAAAAATGGTCTTCACTTTCAATGTTAGCCAATGTGAAAAGGCTTTAATTGAAGCACTTTAGGAGCATTTCTGTTGGTCCATCCATCATGGAATTTCTAATAATGCTCAAATAAAGCAGAAAAGTAAAATATGATTTTCTTTGGACAGGGACGTTTATGGGCCAACACAGTCTAACTCAGCTAATAACACACAAACTGTTGTACTTGTAATGTCTTTTATTGAGCACATGGAGTAACATCCACAGTGCAGGCCAGGAACAGTAAGTGGTCCTCTGTGTTAATGACTTCTTCAAGAGCCAACTGGTAAAAGGTGTTTGAATTAAGGAGCAGCACCAAAGCCTGGTTGCTGATGCATCTGTTCTTCCCAAGAAAGGTTAATGTGAACCGTGAACAACTTTCAGAAGACCTCAGAAGATGGTATTATAGGGACGAATGAAGATGTATGAAGCTTGAAAAGGCTACATGATGATTCACACAATGCAGTGACTGGTTTCAAATCATGTGTCAATGTAAATGTGTCAATATAGCCAATATTTCTCTTTATAAGGTTGTTATAAGGATATTACAGAAGACTATTAAACCTATATATACCTATAGACCTATATACATATTTATATATGACTGAAACTGACCTAATAGCGTGTAATACCTCCACGAGCACCAATAACAGCTGTGACTGCATTTGGCATGTACTGGACAAGTTTCTGGATGTAGACCACATCAATGTTCAGACACTGTTACATCAAAGAATTCCACAATTGGGACAGATTTGGTTAACGCCTTCCCTGGCACAATTCCGAGGAGAATTCCCTGTAGACTGGGATTTTAGCCACTGCTGGTAGACCCGTATGACCGTACGCTTCCATACACCTGCAGATTCAGCTACTTCCTTCACACTATGGTCTTTGGCACGCCCAAATGCAGTCACTCCTTTTAGCCAATCATTAACATCTGCTTTGGAGCCATTTTCCACACATGGAATGAGACATTCACTGCACTGTACCACCTCTTCTCCATCTATGGATCCCGTCACTCACACCCCGCATGGGAAGCATCCTCTTCATGATTGATTTACTAAGGTAAGTTCATGTCACTGAATCTGAGTTTTAAACTGGGACACTGTTAATGTTTGAAACTAAACATTCATCTTTTAAAAAATGTGTCTGATATTTCAGGGGGGGAAACAAAATGTTGGCACAGTGGACGCTCCAGAATTAGGACGAGCCACGAGGTAAGGGCACACCGAAGGAAAATAAGCAAATCATTTTAGCATTGATTGCTCTATTCAGAAGCACTCTGCGTGTTGAACAGCCAGTCAATACTGTGAGGTCTGCCTCCCACAATGGGTTCAAATCAATCTCTAATAGGTCATTACAGAGGTTAGCCTGCTCCATACATTTATAGAGGCTCATTTAAAAGAAGACCTTTTAACTCATTATTATGGATTCGGTTATTTCATAACAATAACAGCAAACGTGTTATGAGTATATGTTGCATGCTAATTCATTTATTGACTTTAATTGTTTAAAAAAAACACAGTATAAGAACAGGGCTTAGAGCATTCCTGCACAGTTCAGTCTGTACAGTTTGAGAAAGTGAGTAGGTGTCACAGATAGTTACTGGCCAAAGGGTCAAAAATGTAGCAGTAAATGTGACTGGTACATTACATTAAGTACTGACAAGCATGACGTAATGCATTAGTTAACATGCGGTAACGCCTTAACAGTGGTTAACTAATGTATAGTAAACATGTAACAACGGTTATGAGTTTACTTAACATGTATACACACAGTTATCACATGTTTACTGAACATTAGTTAACCATTGTTAATGTATTACTTCATGTTAGTCAACATTTAATGTAAACTGTTTCCCCCTTATACTTTAATATAGAAACACTTCTTGGTTTAATCAACAGTGAAATACCCCCAGGGTTGGGAGGGTTACTGGAGGGTTATTTTAATTATGTATTCTGTTACAGATTACTGATTACCTGAATCAAAAACTGGAATTATAACTAGTATTAACTAGCATTACTGTGTTAGGGTAATGTCATCTGATTACTAGGGCTGAACCCGAGTATTGGGGTACTCATTCATTGGGTAGGTATTCATTTTTAATTTTGGGATTTGGCTATTCGCTTTTTTCCCTTTTTACTTCAGTAAATGTACCTGCAAAATGCACTTCGCCGCGCTAGAGAGAAGGTAAGAGAAAGACACAGTCACAGAACCTGTAAACCTTTTCACAGTCGCTTCCTTGTTTATTCAGCACCGCTGGGGTTTAAAAGGGTTCAGATCTATTCACTCCAGTCTGCTTGTTAATACGTCCAGGTCCGAACCTCTACTGACCAGCTGAGGTTCGTCTGTCCAACACGCTGTGGTTCTGTGTTCATTATTGTTTAAACTGTGTCCAGAAAACTACTTAGTTATTATATGTTTCCCCTCATTCATACTGTTCTAGAAAGTTCCCCCTCCATTCATACTGTTCTAGAAAGTTCCCCCTCCATTCGTACTGTTCTAGAAAATTCCCCCTCCATTCATACTGTTCTAGAAAGTTCCCTCTCCATTCGTACTGTTCTAGAAAGTTCCCCCTCCATTCTTACTGTTCTAGAGTTCCCCCATTCATACAGTTCTAGAAAGTTCTCCCCTCATTCATACAGTTCTAGAAAGTCCCCCCGATTCATACTGCTCTAGAACGCCCCACTTCATTCGTACTGTTCTAGAAAGTTCCCCCTCCATTCATACTGTTCTAGACAGTTCTCCCCTCATTCATA
This sequence comes from Semaprochilodus insignis, assembly GCA_034552555.1. Taxonomy (NCBI): domain Eukaryota; kingdom Metazoa; phylum Chordata; class Actinopteri; order Characiformes; family Prochilodontidae; genus Semaprochilodus; species Semaprochilodus insignis. The sequence continues at coordinate 8,468,373 of CM067479.1, read as the reverse complement.
CAGTTCTAGAAAGTTCCACCCTCATTCATACAGTTCTAGAAAGTTCCCCCTCCATTCATGCTGTTATAGAGTTCCCCCCTCATCCATACTGTTCTAGAATACTTCCCCTCATTGATACTGTTCTAGAAAGTTCCCCCTTCATTCATATCATTCTAAAATGCTTCTCCTCATTCATTCTAGTATAGAATGCTCCCCCTCATGTACCCTGTTTTAGATGTTTGAACTCATTCATGCTGTTCCAGAACTGTTTCCCTCGTTCACACTGGTATGACTGAGTTATATATCTGTCCTGGAATAACAGAGGATCTTACTTTTGTGTGTAAACCACAAAATAAGCTAAAATAAAAGAGGAAAATGAGTTTCTTTACTGTCGTTTGAACAACAGTGCAGTTAAAGTACAGAGCGAGACATTTCTGTCTCATCGCATGCATCAGTGCAGGTCTATCGAGGACTCAGGACTCAGCAAGGCATTGCGTAAGAGAAGTATGACACAAAGCAGGCTTGACCTATTGCGTCGGTTTGGACGGGTCATGCCACGCGAAGCAGGAGACCGAGTTTATTCTGAAAGCTGCTCCAGTAGAGAGGGCTGATGAATCACTGTCTCTGTGGAGGCAGCAGGCGGTAGACAGGGGACATACAATGGGGAGGCAGTGAAAGGTGACTCATCTTTCTTCTTGGATGGAGAGATGGAGGGGGTGTCATGGGTCACCTGTGAGGTCATCATACCTCTAACAGATAATGAGTCACTCACAAGGGACAGCGGTGTCCTACACAACAGCTATGAAACATACTGATAAGCCATATCAGCTCCTGAGGAGAACATTCTAGACCAGTATGAACCCAGGAGAGTGTTCTAGATCAGCACGAATGGGGGAGAACTTTAAAGAGCCAGTACTAGTGAATGAAAATGCAGGTGAAAGCATGAAACAGATAGATAGATAGATAGATAGATAGATAGATAGATAGATAGATAGATAGATAGATACTTTATTGACCCAGAAGCAGTTGCACAGTAATATAATACAATTATAAAGGTGGTACAGTATGAACATAAGTAAGTACCGGCTCAGCAAAAATTAACTATTAACTATGAACTATAAATATACTACTGTCTACTATAGGGAAATATATCTCACTTATTACAAGGCAAGAATGTACACAAGACAGTCTATCTACAAAAATACAAATATCACTGTAGATGACAGGTAGAAAATATGTAAAAATATGCATTAAGATACTGGAGATAAAAAGGCAGTGCAATAATAAAATGTGCAAGAGGCATAGATATCAGCAGATAATGATAATAATCATCATTCATGCCTATCAAGAAGAACATATTCAAACTCTGTTTAAGGACCATGGAGAGCAGCAAGTGAATGTTCTTGAACAGTGGTCCTAGCTAGGCACGATCCAGAAGCGAGAATGCTGGGACAAGAATATAGAACGGAGAAGCATATTCAAGAACAGCGTAATAGAGGAACGTAATAGAGCAGTGTTAATAGAGGGACAACCAACAAAGCTACCGATGACCCCCCTCACAACACTCTAACAGCCCACATCCCCCCAACCAGGATAACACCATAAACACATATAGGCTACATACAACATTAACAATAAGAAGTTACTTTTTTATGGAGGCACATGCTTCTCAGGATCCTCCTGGCATGGCCATCAGCCTGGACACACCTCCCACGCTTCTAAAGGCCAGCGCCAGCCAGTATTGGGTTGCTACATAGCCTCCGCTTCTGAGGTCCACTGTCCACAGTGACCCGCCAACTCAAGCCAAGTCCCCAGCCGCGTGCACGGTCCCGGGCAGACCAAATGCCGTAGGGCTCTCGCTACTGGTCTCTTCTATTGTACGGTAAAACTCCACTGTTGGAGACTGACCTGAGCTGGACGACGGTCACCTTCCAGTCATTTGATGTGTCTTTCTGCTGGTGTTTTTCTAAAAAGGCCAACTCAACAGCAGAACCACTACCCTGCGTTCACACCAGCACTGACACGATGCAACAAAGTGGGCGAATGTCATTCGTTTTCTAAGAAAGTCAGGAGGCAGTGCAAACATTGGCAATGTAAAGTGGGCGGGGCAACAAAGTTGAACTGAAGCAGTGTGGCAAACACCAACGGGAACTGACCTTTGAGCAGGATTGTGCTTTATCTCCCCCACTTTGAAAAGGTATGCTCCTGTTCTGGTTCACAGATAGCTGTTCCTACTAGAGATAAGGACACTGCTGCACATAGACGGCAAAGACGGACTGTTGTGTTCATGTACTGACAGCACAGACAGTGGCGCCCTATGCAATATTCTGAGGACAGTTTTATGTAGACTGGGATTTTAGCCACTGCTGGTAGACCCGTATGACCGTACGCTTCCATACACCTGCAGATTCAGCTACTTCCTTCACACTATGGTCTTTGGCACACCCAAATGCAGTCACTCCTTTTAGCCAATCATTAACATCTGCTTTGGAGCCATTTTCCACACATGGAACGAGACGTTCACTGCACTGTAGCACCTCTTCTCAAGCAGGTGTTTATAGCCCCATCATCCTCATGCAGCACCATCTGCAGGAGCCTGAAGTTATCACCACCTTAAACTTGCAAGGTGATCAGTTTTTGTCTGGTGAGTGTAACTAAGCAGGGGGTGTTATGAAATGGTATTACCTACATTTCTATATGCTTCAAGATCTACATGTGCAATTACATAAGCTGATCTACTGTGTTTGATCGGTAACAGTGACTACTACAGCAGTAGTTACATTGTTTTAACATGTATTGTTAATGTGTAACTACACAGTTATTAAAGACGCTTCATGTAAAGTGGGACCAGATTTTCTTAATATGACAATCATAATAATGTTGTAAACTGTGATAACCTATGAGGTAATAATCACCATATTCTTATATGAGCACATGCCTAGTCATGCTATGGAGGAAATATGGTTTCCAGATGCTCTTTGACTTTAACACACATTTGGTCAAATCTGTAGGTAAAGCATTTTAGTGTGAACCATGAAATAGCTGTTTTCATAAGAGGCATTAGATGAAAGTGGCTAATTGCGGTCCCGGAGGGTCAGAGTTCAGCACAGACCGGTGACTTTCCCTGCTGCAACACACCTTATTAAACTCTGAGTTAATTACCAAGTTTAGCAGCTCTGTAAGAGCAGCAAAGCCTCCAAATTGTGCCAGACTCGGGCCCTCCAGGACCGCGCTCGGGCTCCCTGCATTAGCGGATAGGCTACATCAAAAAAGGTTCCAGAGCTCGCCACATCACTGAGGGAGAACCAATTATCCTCGCACAAAATTCACACAGCAATTAGCCCGGACTTGAAAGCATCCTAAAGCCGAGCTAGGAACAAGCCACATTCTTCACTGACCTAAGACCATTTCCCAAACGACCACTGTTTCCGAGCGCTCCTCCCCCTTTTCTTTCTTTAGCCATGATTAAGTGTGAGCCCTTATGGCATGTAGGCCCAATTAAACCGGCCCTTCTTCCTCCTGTCTGCACCGCGGATCCTTTCTGTGAAGAATTTTCTCTGTGCACTGCTGTCAGGAAATACCGTGGAACAGAGCACCCACCTCCGTTACACCCACGAGAGAGAGAGAGAGAGAGAAGGACAGGGAGTGAGAGAAGTCTGGAAGATGCATCTTTTTCATGCCACCAGTTTTTGTGTGAATTCCATGGAACTGATCTAATGACATGTAAACAAAGGCACCCAGACTAGACCTGGTTCATGTTCTTTACAGTGGTGGTGATGGGAACAAGTGGTGGCCATGTCTACAACACCAACATAGCCATTTTATTTACTATCTAGAACCACCAGTGAACCTGCAGAGGCCATCTGAGCTTCTGTATGTAATGCTGATGATGGTCAAAGGTTGATGAATCTAAATAAGTAAGTTGTTATTGGGTTGTGGGTTTGGGAACCAGCCTTGTGACTAAAGTCGCTGGTACAATTCCCTGAACCAACAGGACATGAAGTGCCCTTGAGCAAGGCAGCTAATCCCCCAACTGCTCCCCGGGTGTCATGGATAGGGCTCCCCCTCACTCCAGGCAAGTGTCCCCTAGCGTGTCTTCACTAGTGCGTGTGTGTATGTGTGTGTTATGGATGGGTTAAATGTGGTAGACAAATTCCTCTGTGTGCAAGAACATATGGCAAATGGTTCTAATGGTGTAAGCAAGACCTTAAGCATGTCTCAGCCATCGGATGGCAGATTCCGGTAAGGCAGATCTAGGGATCTTGGGATAAGAACTATGTGACGTAGTTAAATGTATACTCTACAGGGAAGTAAATGAGTCGATGCTGGTCCTTTTATAAAGCTTTACTAGGAAGTAGAGTACTACATAATTCAGCTTGGGGTAAACAGGACAATCACATTCATAAACATGTCTGTAAATGTCCCCAAAAGCACATCTCCAAAATCTCAACTACGTCACGCTTCCAGGTTCTCCCCATGCCTCCGACGCTCCAAACTACACTACCCATCAGCCATCTCCGCATGACATCATCCCCGCGTGTTCCCAGAACGCAATCACAACCAGCTATCCTGTTCTGCCTCGCCCGAGTTCTAAGCCATCTCACCTGTTGCTCATTATACTCCTTTGTATTTATACCAGTCTGTTTGCGCTCTCTCTCTTTGCGAGGTATTGCCAACCCAGTTGTCTTACTGAGTGTTTTTCCCACTTATCTCTATCTTGACTCGCTGACTTTCTCTATATATCTCTATGTTGACTTTCGTTTTATTTGGTCGCTGGCTCTGTTTGACTGCTTTGGTTTTGACCCTTGCTTGTCTCATGGTTTTTGGCTTTGTTCTTATCCCCTCTGTCATGTTTGCTCTGAATTAGTTTTCACCTCCATGGAAGCTGCAACGCCTTCCAGTGTTACCTATGGTGTGTTACACTCTGCTTAAATCTCTTATAACAGCATGTCGTGTATATGTGTGAAGAACTGTACATACATACTATATACACTATATATATATCATTGTGTGTCATTTGTGTTACACTATGGGGACCAAACCTTGTTCATAAACTCATAAGGTCAGCATAAAGTTGAGGCAGGGCAGGGTTAAGACTAGTAGAAGTCCTGCTTAAGGTTTGGGTGGGTTTCTAATGTACATATACATGTACACTCATCCTCAAAAGAATAGCTGCACCCAGAGGGAAGTGTCAGATTGCAATGCTATTGGGAAGGAAGATAAAAGTTATGATAATTCATAAATTGAATTGATAAATGATGATAAATTGGGACTGATTTATTGAGCTACACATACAGAAGTAGTGTCTCTCAGTATGGTGTCGGGCCGCCATGTTTGCTAAACCAACATGCCAGACATCTCGGCATGGAGATGTAGAGGTTCCTAATGGTGTCCTGTGATAATCCATCCCATGCAGCTAGAACATTCTCACACAGTTCCTGCAGATTTAAAAGAGATGTTGTTGTAGATTGTGTGAGGCAGACTGGCTGGCTGCTGTAGGAGCACAGCTCCCCGAGGTGACTGGGCATGAGAGATGCAAAGAGAAGGAGGCGACTAGAGTAAGTTATACGTCTTCATTATAGGGCTGTCAGACTGTTATGATGATAAACAGCAGTTAATTGCATTTGTTTGTGTAGTTTATCACGATGAATCGCTTTTTGTCTTATCTGCTCAGATATAACCACAAAGAAAATGTCCATTACATTATGTAGTAAATAAGATTCATCTGAATGTATTTACATTCGCTAAAGTAAAGAATGTTATTTTCATAGTGTGAATGCAGAGTTAACATTAACCTGGGCATTCACTGAGAGAAGGAGTGCCTGCATATTACAGCCAACGAGTGTATATACAATATTATAGTACTCCTGTCCAGTATACCGTTATGAGATACAGTAGCAGTCAAACATTTAGACACACCCAACTAAATGGACGTAGTTGGTGATCTTAAAGACTCTACAGTCTTACACTTAACACTTCCAACCGATGAGAACCTGAAACAGTGCATATCCTGATACACCACATATACTCTTGATGTACCGCAGTATGATATTTCTCCATATCTCCACCTCTAATATATATTTTGTTTCCTTGTATATACACTCATCATTAAAAGAATAGCTGCACAAATTGTTGCACCCAGTATGAATCAGCCAACAGGAATGAAACTTGGTGGGTAGGTTTGACGTCGTGAGACATGCAAATGATTCAAGTTTCATGCTGTGCCGTGCATGTGACATAAGCAAGGACGGGCCTTATCGCTGTACCTGACTGACCCAACAGCCACAATGGCAGATATTCAGCGAGCATTGTTGCTCTTCATGAGTCAACCTGTTAGTGCCAGCACCATTGGCAGATGGCTTCACCACGCAGGACTACATGCACTCAGACCGTTATGACGACTGTCCTTAAAACCACGTCAACGTCACCAAAGACTGCAATGGTGTCGTGCCAGACTGTCATGGAGTGACTCAGAATGGCAGCGGGTCATCTTCAGTGACGAGTCCCATTTTTGTCTTGGTGGCAAAAGTGAATGAATCCGTGTGTGGAGCGCGTGGTCAGCGCCAAGATGAACGGTTTGTTGTCATGCATCACACGTCCAGAAGGCCTGGTGTCACTCCACCTCCACCCCTACCACAGCATCTGCAGGAACTGTGTGAGAATGTTCAAGCTGCATGGGATGGATTATCACAGGACACCATTAGGAACCTCTACAACTCCATGGCGAGACGTCTGGCATGTCGGGTTAGCAAACACTGAGGCTCGACGTCATACTGAGAGACACTACTTCTGTATGTGTAGCTTAATAAATATTGATCATATCAGTCTAAATTTATCATCATTTATTGATCCTGGTGACCTTTATCTTCCTTCCCAATAGCACTGCAATCCCACACCTCCTTCTGGGTGCAGCTGTTCTTTTGATGACAAGTGTATATTTTGTTGCATAAAAAACTTTGATCTCTTTTTCTGCACGGTGTAAAAGCTCTAGTTCTCCTTTCAGTTTAGTGAATATTCATGATGGACAGACCAATAGAATTGCTCCAAAACTGTTCAGAAAAAAAGTATTGTTCTATCAGCCTCCACTGCAGGTTAGGAAAGCTGTTTTATCTTTTCTGGAGGTTTTTAAGGTGGACTGCATAATTCCATGAGTGCTATTTTATAGTTTGATGTCTTCAGAAATCTCCACCAAAGTTCTGCATAATTAAATGACTAAGATGTTAAAACGGAATTAAATACAAAGTCATTCAGAGTGGTTTGGTGTGAAACGCTTTGTTCTAGAGAAACTTACAGAATTAGGGTCAGAATTATTTCCAGTGGTGGTGATAGGAAACAAATGGCTGAAGGGTTTAATGTCTCTAAAAGTTCCCTCACTAACAGCAATTACATGCCATGGCTAAGAATACACTGCCTGATGTCTGACACATTGTTTTACAATAGTTGTGAGAGAAGAACGTACATGCAAGGCCTCTTAGTCCGTAAAGAAAAGTACATACAGAGCCGCTTAGTCCCCAAAGGAATCTAGAAGTACATGCAGAGCCACTTAGTCCCCAAAGGAATCTAGAAGTACATGCAGAGCCTCTTAGTCCGTAAAGAAAAGTACATACAGAGCCGCTTAGTCCCCAAAGGAATCTTGGAGTACATGCAGAGCCTCTTAGTCCGTAAAGAAAAGTACATACAGAGCCGCTTAGTCCCCAAAGGAATCTAGAAGTGCATACAGAGCCGCTTAGTCCCCAAAGGAATCTTGGAGTACATGCAGAGCCGCTTAGTCCCCAAAGGAATCTAGAAGTACATACAGAGCCTCTTAGTCCCCAAAGGAATCTTGGAGTACATGCAGAGCCTCTTAGTCCCCAAAGGAATCTAGAAGTACATACAGAGCCTCTTAGTCCCCAAAGAATATTTTACCATTATCAGCATCACATATAATAAAGTGCAGATTCACTGGTGGCTTTGGATGGTAAATAAAATGTCTGTATTTGTGTGTTTCACACCAAACCACTCTGAATGACTTCTTAATTATTGCATTAATCAGAGATTTGGTGTTTATGGCCTGACTAATAGTAGACCCTTCCCTCGGTCATGAAATCTGGTCACATCTGGTCAGTGGAGACACATTGGGGAAACTGTAAGCAGCTATGCTGTATGCCTCACTTGAGACAGATGCCAACCATGCCGAACCATCTGGAGTTTATTTGAAGGTGAAGGTTCTCGTGTCGAGAGTCAAGTTCTGTTTTATTTAGAACATTTTCTCTTTTGTAAACAGCGAATGAGGCAGAACATCAGAAGGTCAAGGTGAACGAGAAGGCCAGGAGACTGGTGAGTCAGAGCCTGCAGCGTAGGATGGACAGGGATGAAGGGTCCCCACTCGTCCTGTGGTCATGCTCATCCACTGGCAACCTGCCTAAAGTTTTAGTAAATGTCAGAGGATGTGTCATCCACGGAGGGGGGCGTCTGATGGCACATGGTCATGGACAGTGCCCTCAAAACTCCTCAAAACAGTGCCTTTTATTGTGTAATGAGTGGAATGTGCTTGATAAAAATAGGAGTGCCTGATAAGGTCAAAATGGAACGTTGTGATACCTGGTGATACCTGGACATTTTGGCAATAAATAAAATTTAAAAAGGTACAATGATTTATGAGCATAAAGAGGATTAAGTTATAAAGATCATATCACAAACCCAAAAGCTAAATCCAACCCTAAACCTAACCCTAAACCTAACCCTTCAACCTAAAAGCTAAATCTAACCCTAAAGCTAACCCTAAATCTAACCCTTCAACCTAAAAGCTAAATCTAACCCTAAAGCTAACCCTAATCCTAACCCTTCAACCTAAAACCTAAATCTAACCCTAAAGCTAACCCTAATCCTAACCCTTCAACCTAAAAGCTAAATCTAACCCTAAAGCTAACCCTAATCCTAACCCTTCAACCTAAAAACTAAACCTAACCCTAATCCAAACCCTTCAACCTAAAAGTTAAATCTAACCCTAGCTCTAACTCTTCAACCTAAAAGCTAAATCTAACCCTAAACCTAACCCTAGCTCTAACCCTTCAACCTAAATCTAACCCTAGCTCTAACCCTTCAACCTAAAAGTTAAATCTAACCCTAACCCTAACCCTAGCTCTAACTCATCAACCTAAAAGCTAAATTTAAACCTAACCCTAGCTCTAACCCTTCAACCTAAAAGTTAAATCTAACCCTAACCCTAACCCTAGCTCTAACTCATCAACCTAAAAGCTAAATTTAAACCTAACCCTAGCTCTAACCCTTCAACCTAAAAGTTAAATCTAACCCTAACCCTAACCCTAGCTCTAACTCATCAACCTAAAAGCTAAATTTAAACCTAACCCTAGCTCTAACCCTTCAACCTAAAAGTTAAATCTAACCCTAACCCTAACCCTAGCTCTAACTCATCAACCTAAAAGCTAAATTTAAACCTAACCCTAGCTCTAACCCTTCAACCTAAAAGTTAAATCTAACCCTAACCCTAACCCTAGCTCTAACTCATCAACCTAAAAGCTAAATTTAAACCTAACCCTAGCTCTAACCCTTCAACCTAAAAGTTAAATCTAACCCTAACCCTAACCCTAGCTCTAACTCATCAACCTAAAAGCTAAATTTAAACCTAACCCTAGCTCTAACCCTTCAACCTAAAAGTTAAATCTAACCCTAACCCTAACCCTAGCTCTAACTCATCAACCTAAAAGCTAAATCTAACCCTAGTTCTAACCCTTAAACCTAAAAGCTAAACCTAACCCTAAATGTAACCCTAGCTCTAACCATTCAATCTAAAAGCTAAACCTGACCCTAAACCTAACCCTAGCTCTAACCATTCAACCTAAAAGCTAAACCTAACCCTAAACCTAACCCTAGCTCTAACCCTCCAACCTAAAAGCTAAACTTAACCCTAGCTCTAACACTTCAACCGAAAAGCTAAGCCTAACCCTAAACCTAACTCTAGCTCTAACCCTTCAACCTAAAGGCTAAACCTAACCCTAAACCTAACCCTAGCTCTAACATTTCAGCCTAAAAGCTAAGCCTAACCCTAAACCTAGCCCTAACTCTAACACTTCAACCTAAAAGCTAAATCTAACTCTGAACTTACACTTAACCCTTCAACCTAAAGCCTAAAAATAAATATAAAACTGAGAAAAACTGAGATTTTTGTTCAAACGTGTAAGACAAAATAAAGTGCTGCCAGTATTTAGACGATGGACAGAAAGCATCCGCCCTTCACCAGCTATAACAGGACCTTCTCTGACACTGTGTTTCCTGCTTTGAGTTTTCGTCCGAGCTGCTGGCCAATGGATATGAGGCCGGCTTCCTCGGGGAGGAAAGTGAGCTCATTACGGGCTGTGTTTACTGCGCTTATTGTGTGTTTAGCTCCGAGTCCCCCTCATCTCCACTCATCTTGAGAGAATCTTTGAAGCCTCTTCTCAGATCCCTTAAGAAACGTTGGGTTTTTCCGTCCAGAGGTAATGAGAGATGATGAAGTTGAGTGTAATGGAGAGAGTAAGGATCTGGTGACTGGTTTCAGAGCGCCTGTGCTCCGTCTCCCTCGTTCTATTTTTGTTCTCTGCTTCTTTTCCCAGTGAGAGGAAAGTGGAAACGGAACAGTCCTGCCTCGTTCAGCTCTCCCTCTGAAACCCTGGGAGACTCACTGTACCAGAATACAAAGCATGTGTTTGACTACACAGTGACAGACTTTAAAGGGAAGAGGACAGGTGAGCCGCTCTCCCTGCCATAGACAGAAAAAGCCTGGCGGTTATATGTACATGTAGGTTTTTCCGATCCCCCTCTCAGCAGGAGGTATATTAACATATATCCCTGAGTCTCCCGGGAGGAAAAATGGAATTCCAAGAGTGGATTTCACCATTCATTCAGATCTTCAATGTAATTCAAGAGAATTTAGAGCTGAGATGATCTTTCGGAGTGGTTTGATGTGAAATGGCTCATTTGTAGACAGTCTTACAGACTCTGATTTTTACAGTGGTGATGATGGGAACCAGGGGTCTCCATGTCTACCACACACATATAGCCACTTTATTTAGTATCCAAGACCACCGGTGACCCCACACTTGTCTTCTGAGTGCTTATATGTGATGTTGTAAAGGTACAACTCTGGTAGATCTGAAACATATAAGTCTCCACTAGGAATGTATTGTTACTGTCCAAAGAAGCCAAGTGTCTCCACGGCAACTAAAGGTCATTACTGAGCTGCTACTCTGTATTAGCTACTATCCTGAATGAAGTTATCATGGAGAGAAACCAGATGAGAGAAGTTTAGAGGTAAGATGTTTCTGCAATATAACCCCAGGGGTGTAGCTATAGAGGGCCTTGGCTTCCAAAAAAGGAGGCCTATGCCCCCCACAGCCACCCCCACCCCCAGTTCTGTTCCTGAGACACACACATCTCACAATTCTTATCCTTTACAGAGAAAGGAAAAGACAGCGTTGACAGAGATATGGAGAGATGAAGGTATGATGTCAGTATTTCTCTAGATGCACAGTAAGTAGACAGCTAACTGACAGGGAGATTCAGTGGCACAAGATACCTCCACCTGAAAGCCTCAGCAAGGTCAACCAGCAGACAGATAGATAAATAGACAGATAGACAGACAGACAGACAGACAGACAAACAGACAGATACATAGACAGACAGACAGATACATAGACAGACAGACAGATAAATAGACATACAGTCAGAAAGACAGACAGATAGACAGACAGACAGACAGACAGATAGGCAGACAGACATATAGACAGACAGATAAATAGACATACAGTCAGAAAGACAGACAGATAGACATACAGACCGACAGACAGACAGACAAACAGACAGATAGACAGATAGACAGATAAACAGACATACAGTCAGAAAGACAGACAGATAGACAGACAGACACATAAATAAACATACAGTCAGAAAGACAGACAGATAGATAGATAGATAGATAGATAGATAGATGTAATAGGAGGTCTTCACACTTTTAGATGTGACTGTGTATAACTATGCCTGCATGAGGTCACAAGGGGGCAGCCTTGCACCATAACTGTTGTTGTTTCAGTCAGTGGTGGTCAGAAGTGGTCATACAGGTCTAATAGAGAGTGTACGTACATGTTCACTGCACATTTCCTCCTAAATCCTGGACTCGTTTTAGACAACCTCTTCATCATCACCTCAGAGCGGAGGACAGAGGACCATCAGACAGCAAGACGAGTTCAGACACCTTCACACAGGTACGATATGGGCCTGCGGTAACGTGTTACTGGAGCTTTTCTCAGCATTAGTGTCAGTAATACGCTCCCTTGAAGCTCCTCAGTGCTGGGTGGCGAGTAGATGGTGTTTCAGTGTAGATGGTGTTTCAGTGTAGAAGAGCTGAAGAGATGCTGCTAGGAAGACCCGGGTCAGCAGGTGGAGCAGAAGAGGGAGCAGATGGAGAGGGATGAGAGGTGTGATGCTGAAGCTGAGTGCATAGTAACTTATCATGTGAGCTTCTCATGTACAGCTATTAGACAGCAGGCAGTAACCACACAGGGATAGAGACACATATCAGCGAAAGACGCTGGATCAGTGAAAGACACACTTTTAAAGAAGAGTGTGATGCAGTACTGAACACTGTTTACGTTTCGGGATCGAATGTAATCAGTCATAAACAGTCATCAACACACATGCAAATAACACCTTCACCCATCACACCGCTGTGGCTCCGTTCACACTGAGGTGATGAGGAAGGCTGATACAAAGAGAACCTGTTAGTGCATACAGAGCAGCCAATCAGAACAGAGGCTATTTACATAGAACAGTCTTAAAGGCACAGTCAGCAAAATAACACAACACTGCCTTTCTAAACAAGGACATTCTTCCTTTCTAACTTTCTGTCTTTCTTTCTAGATTATTTGTTCTTTTCTTCATTCTTCATTCATTCGTTAATCTATTCATTCATTAATTTATTAATTAATTAATTCATTCATTCACTCACTCACTCACTCACTCATTCATGAATCCAATCATTAATTAACTAATTCATCCATTTATTCATTCATTAATTCATTCTTCCTTCTTTCTTTCTTTACTGTCTTTCCTGTTTTCCTGTTTATTACACATATTTGTTTTTCTTTCTTTCTTGTTTTTCTCTTTTTCTTACTGTTTCCTTCTTTCTTTATTGTTGTATGTCTGTTTACTTTTTCATTTTTATTTTTTCGCTTCCCTTTGCGCTTGTCTTGCTGTCTATTCTTGTCATGTGCTTTTGTTTACTTATTTTTTCTTTTTTTTCATTCATTCATTTATTCATTCATTCATGATTAATGTTAGTTCTTTCTTAATATTATTTTTTCTTTCTTTTTTCTGCATTCATCTCTACTTCTTTCTTTCTCTTCCTTCTTTATTATCTATCGTTTCTTTCTTGTCTGTGCCACAGTGTGGCCCCTGCCTTTCTGTTTCTAAATTTTGACCACACTGGTGGAGTTCCCCTTCAAATACCTCAACATCTTCCCACGTATCTGATTTCTCTCAGTTCAGATGTAGATCTGAGTAAAGAGCTTTATCACAGGAGTGTGACTCTCCATCCAGATAATGACAGTATAACTGATAAATGAGGGACAGATAAATGCTCTGACGGACAGAAGTAAAGGCTTCTCAGGGGCAGGACAGTCTGAAAGCAGGACGACTGGACACACGTGTTGGGGGAGGTGAAAAGAACCCTACCTTCCCCTCCTTCTTCAAAACAGAGATGATCCGTTTATCTTTCTTCCCTTATAATGTGTAAACAACCTCCTCAGTAACTCGTACGCATGTCGCCTTTCAGCAGGGCCGGCCTCGCTCCGGAATAAAGAACAGAGTCGTTTCAGAGGGGTCTGGTGGGCGGACATGTTTTGAGAAAGCAAAATGTCAAAGCCGCTGAATGAGCTGATATGAAGGGAGGTGATTCAGCTCGAGTCTTGCTGCTGCAGTCTGAGATATGTGTCACACAAAGCAGGTGAGAGAAGAATCTCAGATCTGCAGCGTAGCTTAGATGACGGTGTCAATAGAGTTTGTTTGATAGTTGGATGAGTGACCTGCTGCATCCTTCCACAGCCGACCACCTGTACCGGTTTGTTCTCAGTCAGCTGCTTTAATATAGACAGCGTTTCAAACAAGCAAAATCGCCTGCCATCTGATGGCTGCCCTCAACACCACGTCAACGTCCCCAAAGACTGCAATGGTGTCGTACCAGACTGTCATGGAGTGACTCAGAATGGCAGCGGGTCATCTTCAGTGACGAGTCCCGCTTTTGTCTTGGTGGAGACGACCAACGAATCCATGTGTGGAGACATCCTGGTCAGCACCAAGATGAACGGTTTGTTGTCACACGTCACATGTCCAGAAGGTCTGGTGTCACTCCACCTCCACCCCTACCGCACCATCTGCAGGAACTGTGTGAGAATATTCAAGCTGCATGGTATGGATTATCACATATAACACCATTAGGAACCTCTACACCTCCATGTCGAGACGTCTGGCATGTTGCGTTAGCCATACTGAGAGACACTTCTTCTGTATGTGTAGCTCAATAAATATTGATCATATCAGTCTAAATGTATCATCATTTGTTGTTCCTGGTAACCTTTATCTTCCTTCCCAATAGCACTGCAGTCCAAGAACAGCTGCCATGATATTATTCATGATGACACAATCCGTCTCGTGTTCTCTTTTTTAACCAGCCAGCAACAGTTAATGGGGAATTTCTCAGATATTTCAGAACCTCTGCATAATGTAGTTCTTGAGATGTGAACATTCTAAGATGAAGTAATTCCGAGTGCTTTAATGCTGAATTGTTATTTATAAATTGTTAACATACTGACTCAAACCTACGACGGTAGTGATGGGAACCAGGGGCCACTGTGTCTTCAATACAAATACAGCCATTTTATTCACAATCAAAACCACCAGTGAACTCACACTCTTTGGCCTTTTAACCCCCAGCATGCACCACTCCACCATGGACTGATTAATAAAATACAATCACCGTCATCTTCCATACCACCTTATCCTATGCTGCCAACCCATCACAGGGCAGACTCACAGACATACACACTCAAACCTGGGGGGGCACTTCAGAATCTCCATGAGAACCTGTGGTTGGTGTGGCTCAGAGGATAACACCACTACCCATCAGGGAGTGACCACCCCATGTGGGAGATCGGGGTTTGATTCCTGGTCTTGGATAACTGTGTAAAAGACCAAGGACTCTTTACTGGTGTTTTACACAGTTACCCAAGACCAGGAATCAAACCCCGAGACTCCTAACACTACGTTGGCCTATCTGTAATATGAATAACCTTGTAAGTCGCTCTGGAACATGCAGTCTCCACACAGAGAGGACCCTGGACCTCCCAGCTGGGAATCAAACCCAGGTCCTTCTTGATGTGAGGCAACAATGCCACCCACTTCGCCACCATACATTTTATGCCAAAGCCGAATTGCGAAGCTATCATCAACCAGTGTCTCGGGCAACGTATCCATAACCATTTCTTATAGTAACTTTCTATAAGGGACCTTTTAGAGGCTATCAACTCTTCAGACGTCTGGTTCCCATCACCACCACTGGGGGCAATTCTCTAGAACAATGCGTTTCACACCAAACCACTCTGAATGACTTTATTTACCTCTTAGCTATTTAATTAGGCAGAACCTTGGGGAAACAAACTGGAGATCCCACTTGAATGAATTAGCTGTACAAATTCAAATGTATACAAACACAAATGGTGTTTATTGTATTGTGTGTAACTGAGAAAAGACAGCTAGTTACTTCCCACCATTGTTAGCCTGTCTGATTCAGACAAGTAGGTTGCTCATTCATGCAGGCCGTCATCGCAGGAAAACATTGCTCATACCTCCTCCAAGTAAGCAGCGGTTAGCGTCGCTTAAGAACTATAATTAAAAAGTGGGAGGCAGGCTGTCCAACTGTGGCTTAGCCCTAATGAAACTCACTTCTCCTCAACAGCATAAGCAGGGACTGAGCTTAATGCCCAACTGCTCTTGTAAAGTTAACCCAGGCTGTGCCCAGAGATGGGGAGTAACCGGATACATCTACTCACTTCAAATTCGAGAGCAGCATCCCACTTTATCCCTCTGGCGGTCCCAACGTGAATGCGACCTGTAAGAGAAAAGAGGAGTCACAACCTGTAAGTAGATACGGCAGTCAGTGGGACTGCACTGAATGAATGGTTGAATGGACCATTTTGATGTTGATGTCAAAGTGGTTTTGATGGACTACTCCACCCTATCACAAGTGAGATCATAAAAGATAAACAGTCACGCATACAGTGGAAGAAAAATGGTTTGATGTTGCCAGTACGGTGTATAAAATGACCCAGATAGAAGACAGATGTCAGCCACTTCTGGCAAACATACGGCACTGCAGCCCAGTTAGGTAAATGTGCCTGGCCCATGTGTGGGCTTTGGTCTCGTTCTGGCCCTGCATATTGTTGGGTCATCAGCCCAGACACTGCAAACTGAGTAGAAGTAACTAATGTGGCCCAAATCTGGCCCAAATACATCATTGCTACACAACGTTAATGCCAGAATTGACCCACAACTATAGACCTTAGGCAAAACCGTATGCAGCTGTATGACATCTGGCCCTATTCTACCAAGCATGCCTAACACTCAACCAACACTCTGTCAGCACTGGAGAATCACAGGTGAGTCAAAAGTGGACAACATTAAAACATGCTTATTTGGCTCACATGTCTTAAAACAGATCTGGGCCAAATAGATAAGGCAGTATAATGGCCTATGTAGCATTTTATAACGTGAAAAAAGTAATATACAATTTTGTGTTCATTAAATACTGAGTAGTAAGTTTGATGAAGTTGTTCCATGGCTGGGTGAAAGTAGAAACTGGGCTATCACTATCTGGATTAATAACTGGTCAGATAAATAAATATACAGGATGTTATATACACTGCATGGCCAGAAGGGTCCAAGTTTTATTATTTATTAAATTATATACTATATATACGTCTAAATTAATCATCATTTATTGTTCCTGGTAACATTTATATTCCTTCCCAATAGCATTGCAAACCCACACTTCCTTCTGAGTGCAGCTGTTCTTTTAGCCAAAATGTCCAATTCTGTCCCTTCATAGTGGACATGTACCTGCAGTGTTTTTGGTCTAACATATAATGAAAAACAGGTGAAATATAGAATCAAACCTGAAATAATATGTTTTCTTTGTGAACTGTTTTGCCATAGAATGTCCTGCATGTATCACTCCACCATGTCTTATGTTTAAGAGGGCGCCTTCATAACCACTGTATCTAATAACTTTATGTGAGGGAGCTTTCAGTGGTGGACATCTGGTTCCACTGTGAACAATTCTGACTTGGCAAGATACATACCAAACCACCCTAAATGACTGTTTACATCTTATCCATTAAATTATGTAGAATGTCTGAAAAATGGGTGGAGTTCCCCTTTAAACACCCGCTTTCACACGGTTTTACATGGCTGCTTTTAATCAGTTTAAACATTCAAAGTAATGCATTAATGTTGCATAACCTTTTCTAAATGTTTGAACCCCCCTTTACCTTTTTAACCATATTTTAAAATTCATGTCTTTTTCGTTGTTTGGTCAGTTTGCTGACTTTTTGCTCCAGACTTTAGGACTGTGAATTCTTCATGGCTTTGCAACTTGATCACGTGACACAAGGGGGCCCCATTTTGCGCATGCGCAGCAGCGGAGAAGCTTCGTCAGCTGGCTCACCCATCGGCACTTCGGATCAAGTTTTACTCGGGCTGACTGGAAAACATAATAATCAAAAATGGGAAACTGTCAGGTAAATATCGCTCGTTTTTAGTATTTGTGGCTGAAATTGCTGTGTTTGTAGCGGTTAAAAAGCAGTGACGTTGCCAGAAGCATATTTAATTAACCAACCGTTCAGCTAAATTTAACGTTATGATTTAACGTGACGGTTTAACGGTTTGTGAGGTGAAGTGATGGAAATCAACCGGAAAACTGGAGCTGAATATGAATTTGTGTTTTTTGTTTGGAAGGATGTCGAGGTGGTTTGTGTAGCGTTGGAAGCTAAAAGAGGTGATGCGGGGAGGGTATTCGCCAGCTTCTT
>CM067479.1:8427123-8440603 GCA_034552555.1 Semaprochilodus insignis | reverse complement strand
ATATTATATTATATTATATTATATTATGTCATATTATGTTATATTATATTATATTATATTATATTATGTTATATTATGTTATTTTATATTATATTATATTATGTTATATTATATTGTATTATATTATATTATGACAAGTTTAAAAAAGTTTTTATTCTGGTTTAGAGACAGTGTTGAATAGTACAGTACCTACAGTTTGTGCAGAAGCTGTTCGTCTATAAATTTTCGGTGTTCTTGTTAATCTCTAAAACAAAATGTTGCCGACCTAAAATGTACCCGACTCTTATAGAATGATAATAATAGTCTTGTTATTAAAATAAGTAATATATAGCAGTAATAGTCTTATAGTCTGTTATTAGAACTATGATAATAAGATAATAGTAGTAATAGCCTTTTAGTTTTATTATTATAACTATAATAATAGGTAATAATTAGACGTTGTAGTCTTGTTGTCTTATTGTTAGAATGATAATAATAATAAGAAGAAGAAAAATATAATAAAAAGAAAAAGAAGACAAATCACCTGGAACAGCCAAGCAGTAGCCTAGCAACATATTACCAACTCACCTGGTATAGCACAGCGATGGCCTTACAACATCTTAGCCAATACCTGGAACAGCACAGCAAAGCCCGAAGGTGCAGTTCCCACTTCTATACTGTGTAACAAACTTTATTAACCTTTGCTAATGACTTCTCGCACCTCTCCCGATCACAAGTTGTAAAGTTAACACAGGCCAGTGGGGAAGTAGATGAGGTGGCTGCCACACACTCATATCGGTATTATGACAGGCTGTAAATCAATATTGCTGATTTATTATCATGATTTATTTACTTCCTATCAGAGCCGTCAACATGTTTAAATTCAGGTTTAAATTAGGTTTATTTCCCCATAGCCTGTTTTTTTTACCTGTATTGTTTGTCCTTTACTCCTGCTGTCTTTCCTCCAGGGCAATCGAGATGAGAGCTATGAGGTGGACGAGGGTTTGGCCGAACAAGACGCCTTGTCCCTGTTTGAGGTGGGAGATTTGGTTTAGTGTGAAGGCGATAAAACACTGCGTTGGTGTTATTTTATTTGATTCTGAGGTTTTGTATATCTGTCCCAGGCTGGCGAGGCTCGTTTTGGCACAGACGAGTCTACGTTCAGCTACATCCTGGCCTCCAGGAACTACCTGCAGCTACAGGCCACATTCAAAGCCTATGAAGCTGTGAGTGTGTCATTTATTTGCCTCAGTCTGTGGAAACAAGGCCACTGCTGTGTCGAGCTGTCTGTGAGAGCCGTCAGTCACGGATTGTGTTTCATCCTCTAATTGTCTTAGATTGCTGGAACGGAGATCTTGGATGCCATTGAGAACGAAACTTCTGGAACCCTGAAAGACTGCTACATGTCACTGGGTCAGTATTAAAGATTAATGAGGATTAATAGTGATGTCAGAGATATTAAATTACATTAATTGTTTTTAATACAAAGGTTTTTATAATCAAATTCAGATCGCGCTGTTGCCGGGTCTCACGTCGGACAAAGTCTGATTGACGCCCTCTGAGCTAAAATCAAGGCTGGGTTTATTTAACAGATTGGCAGTGAGGTTCAACAAACCGCATCCAGCCAATCAAAGCACAAGGGACAGGCAAAGTCAAAAACAGGAGACAGGCAAGAGTCCAATTACCAAACAGACGATAAGCGAGGGCGAAACAAAACCAGAGGAAAACCAGAGAAGAGAAAGCCAGAGATCAGAACAGGGTCAGAAAGCAAGAAATTCAGAACCGGGTCAACAGAGGTAGAACGCTTGGTAAGCTACAAAAATGTGGCAATACCACAGAAAAGCAGAGGTGTATGTACAAGCAGAGGTAATGACTGACAGGTGTGTTAGCAATACTCGGGGAAATCCAATCTAACAGGAAACGGGACGGGATTGGTGGGTGAGGGACATGTGACTGTGATGTCACGAGGTGGGGGGTTCTGGGAGATGGAGTTTCCGGGATCGGAGGCAGAGGGGAAGCCTGGAAATGTGACACCGGGACAAATGTTGGCGATTTTTGGCAGGAGTGGGACAAATTTTAGCAGGAGCGGATGGGAGCAGGATGAAGGATGCAGATCTCTACCAGCAATTTTGCTTTCTGAATCTCACTATGAAAGTTATCATATCAAATGACCCACGAGCTCTGTGTGATTTAAAACTGTCCACCTGAAGTTCTGTAAACTACATCCAGTCAAACGTCCTCCCTCCAAATTTTCACCTCAAACCTTCTGTAGAAACAGAAACTGTTATGGATCTACCAGAGAGAAAAAGAGAGCAGTTGTCGTCCCTCTCTGCTTTCGGAGATGTTGATGTATAAGACCAGTCTGCTTTTCCTTGATTGACTAAACTAAGCATTGTGGCAGCATAACGTAGCAATTACATGTATGGCATTTAGCTGACGCTCTTATCCAGAGCACCTTACAAGGTTAATCATATTCCAGTGCAGTGTTAGGAGTCTTGCCCAAGGAGTCTTATTGATGTAGCACAGCATAGTTACCCAGACCAGGAATCAAACCCCCGCCTCCCACATGGGGTGGTAGCTCTCTGATGGGTAGTGGTGTTATCCGCTGAGCCACACCACCCACTGAACATGCTGAACATTTTTGGCTGGACCCCAGTGGCATGTGGCGAACCCTGAAATCTACAGTTTAGCAGGCTCATGTGCTTGGGTTGTAACTCACTCACCCATGTTTAGCAGACTGAAGATTTTCCACAAGGTGGCGCTGTTAGCACTCAGACAGCTTTGATAAGAGCAGGGAAGGCTGCAGCCGAGATGAACTGAATCTAAATAATTGGTGGTGTTCTCTAACTTCAACACAGTACTGAATGCCATGCTGAATTATTGTATTCTGAATTGTATTATGTTTGGTAGGGAAATACGTTGAAGGCACTGACTCATCCATTTATCCACAGTGAGATGTGCTAAGAATCCCGAGCTCTACTTCGCCCGCCGGCTTAACGCTGCCATGAAGGGCGCAGGCACGGATGAGGACACTCTTATCCGCATCATCGTGGGCCGCTCAGAGGTAGGTGCCCCATTGTTTTGTCGAAGGACTGGTCCCAGATCAGCCCTTTCTCCATATAGCCACTTAGGAAAGTCCTTGTTGCCTCCGTGTTGGTGAATGAACCTGTGGTGGCAATAAGATGGGCAGTAAGAGATATTTGATCATCATCACGATGATCAATTTTGCGGTCATATGCTTTACTGAGCCTATCATGGATGTTATCCAACACTGCATGTTTCTGTAACGAGGACAAGACGAGGAGGCAGGAAGCAAGTGCAAGTCTTTAATGATGAACCAATAAGAACGAGCAGAAACCAAAGACACAAAACACTAAGACCAAAGATGCAAAATAACCAACATGGAGACAAAATAGAAAGACTGGCGAGCGGTGGCGAGCATGGTCCAAAATACAGGCCTCTGGAGGCGTCATTAGTGATTTTCTAAATAAACAGATCTAAAATACAATATTTGATCTGGAATTTGGGAGACATGTTTCCAGTAGTGTATAGAATAAAACAGAACTGCTCATTTTGGTCAAACACAAACCCAGAAACTGTACAACTAGATCATTTTGATCATTTTGAGGTGGTCTCTTACATTTTTCCAGAGATGTCGGTGTAGTTGTACACGTTTTTCATGTGTTCTGAACAGACAGTAGTGTAGGTTCCACCTAGTGCTGTATAGTCCCACCTACAAGTCATGTTTTCACCTTATAAGGGTTCTGGGTGGAGCTCGGTCTTGGAACAATGAAATTGTTCTGTATTAGGTTCATCAGTCTTCTCAGCTAATCTCCTGCATATTCTCTCTACGACTGCAAGCTCCGAACCGTAACATCTGTATACGTTGTTGGTTTGGCACGTACGTTACACCCCTAAATGTTGAACTTTTGAATGGTAGTGTATGCTGTATACTTTGTGTTTGTGATACGTTGTAATACGTTGTAATACGCTTCTTGGTAAAATGGCCAGTGGAAAGTAATAATCAGGCAGTTAAGCTGAACTAGGATTGAACTTGAACTGGGACTGAACCCTTATGTTGTATGTGATGCTGATGTGCTTTAGGAACATGGCCAGTTCAGATCTGGGGCTGCATGGCGGGTTAGTCTGCACTGTACTCTGGTGGTAGTTCAGTCTAAGCTCTTAAAACTACAAGCAGTTCTTCACTATGATAAATACACAACTTACATAGTAGTTCTGTCGTAGTTACTGAATAATTGGTGTTATAATTGGTAACCGAGTAATGAGATTAGAACTTTAGGGGTTAAGCAGTTCATTACCTATAAACGTTTACGCTGTTGAATGATTAACAACACATAGGGATCACATGACCTCCTGCTGGCTTTCGGTAATTGCAGTGCCTTCCAGAATTGTGGTCAGCTTTGGTAAGGAAGGGCTGTGAAAACGTCTTTCTTTATAAGCTCAAACAGATTAAATTTAGTACGTTTGAGTGACTCCTTTAATCAGAGAGTAAAGACTATTATTACCACTAAATTCATGCTTTGTTTTCATGCTTTGTGTGTTTGGTTGACTCTTTCCGGTAATGGATTTTGCCTGGCTAACCCCGGATGGAAGCCGCCATAGGAGTATTGTTTTCTTTATGGTTTCTTTATTGATCGCAGCCGCAGCAGTTGCAATCTTGGCCTACTACCTTACCACAACACGTCCACAGCAGTCTTTTATTTCTTAGGAATGGAATTACTGAGTCTACAGAGAGTTTGTGCTGGTCTTGTGTCCAATTTACTGGATTATCTACCAGTAACTTTTGCAGATGAGCAGAAATATTAGTATTTGAAATACAAGCAGAACAATGTATACCTCCACAGAGTCGGTCCTTTTTGTGTGGAAGCTTGTTTCCTTGGTTTGTAATTGTGTCGTCCGCCCTCTTTTGTTTTAGGCAGCAGTATGTCCAAAAAGCAGTCCTTTGCTTTTTATGTTAAAAGTTTGACGTTTCATCTCGACTTGATTTCTCCATAGCGTCTTGTCTCAAGCCGAAAGTCATTCGTAAAAAAACAATGTTATAAAATATCAAATGCGGCTCCATTTTTGCACATGCCGATTTTCTTCCCGCCCCCCAAAAGTGTTCCACGGATGAACAGTAATTGTGTATTAAGAGGTTCTCTCTAGACGACCCCAAAACCTTTGCATACAACTTTGAGATAATAAGTTGTTACAGTATTTCAACATACGATTGTCAAAGTATGGACACAGTATATTGACACGCACACTGTCTGTACATTTTAGAGCACGCTTGGTGTTTGTTAACTGAACTGAACACATTGGGAAATATAAATATAAATAAGTCCATTTGTATGTGCGTTCGCTGTAGAGGATGCGGTGACTTATATTCACTTACAAAATCAGCTTGTTTTGCAAATGACTGATTGATTACGTTTTTGGGTAAAGTATAATCATTTTGAGAAAATAAGTCATCATGTCAGCATGTAAACAACATGTATTTCAACATAATAATTACTAGTTTCAAAACCCAAGCTGAAATGTTACGTATTGCTGCCTAAAACTGTGGAAATACAATACTACTAATACTTTTATACTTTGAAAATAAAGCTCTGTGTATTCAATAAGGCCAAAATACATAACAGCAGTGGCCGCACCCTTTGAGCCACAGCTCTGGAAATAAATAAGACAGCACTCCAGTTTCTTCTTAAATCAGCATCTCCACATGTACAGCAGGTTCTTAGTGAGGAGCAGAAGGTTCGGTTCTAGCTTTACTGGCAGATACAGTGAGCGTCTGGTTCATAAGAACAAGGTCAAGCAGCAAACACACAGGACAACACAGCTACAGACTGGCAGAGGGCCAAAACCACTCTCTGCTGACCGTGATGAGCGCCACCTCATTCCAATGTCCCTTAACCACCGTAAGATGACCTCAAGTGACCTACAGGAAGACTCGTGAGCAGTGGCTGGGGTGAAATGCACAGCGAGCATGGTTCTAAAAACAGGCTTCTGGAGGCGTCATTAGTGATTTTCTAAATAAACAGATCTAAATACAATATTTGATCTGGAATTTGGGAGACGTGTTTCCAGTAGTGTATAGAATAAAACAGAACTGCTCATTCTGGGCGAACACAAACCCAGAACCTGTACAACTAGAGGAACTGATCATTTTGAGGTGGTCTCTTCCATTCTTCCAGACCTGTAAAGCAAAAGTTTGAACACCCCTGGTCTAATGACAAGATTTCTTGAACTGAACTTAAGTGAACAGATACAGATCCTCTACAGAGAACACACTAACACACATTTTAGTACATAGCTACAGTTTATTTACTGGATTTAACAATCTGGATTGAAATACAAGTAATCCATTTTTCCAAATATTTGAAATTCAGCATATGAACACAACTCGTGCTCTGATATCTGATAAGTAAGCCAGCATGCCGTATCATTTGACCAGGTCCCCCAAAGTTTTCCCGTAGAACTGTATGCAGTTAATCCCGTGAGACACTTCAGTACAAGACATTCGCAGAGCTGATCTGATCTGAATTTGATGTATGTATTGTAATGTTTTGGAACAGATCGACCTGGAGACCATTAAGGACATGTACCTGGAGAAGTACGACGTGCCTCTGAAGGAAGCCATCAGCTCCGAATGCAGCGGTGACTTCAAGCGCCTCCTAGTGGCCATCTGTCACTAAGACAGGAGAGTGCAGAGGACCACTTGCACTGTCCGATAAGCAGGATAAACTAACACTACTTACTTACAGTGGGTTCTGTTGCACACAAATACACTTGACACTTCAATGGCAAAGTAACGGGAGGAGCCGGGCAAACCTCAGAATCAACCCTGTACGTAGTTCCCATGCAGTAATTGGAGACAGAGTTCAATATGATGTGTGCTTTGAATTTTAGTAGCCTTTTAGCCTGACTGAGCTCTATGCATCCGTGTCTTGTAAACAGTGTTTGGTGTCTTTCTCCTACAGTTCACTGTTCCGTGGCCAAATTGACCCAGTTCAGTCATCAGTATATGGTGTCTCAGGCTGGGCTGTAAACAAAAAAAGCTTTTTGTGGGCATCGAAAAAAAAGGCCCATACGCTGCCTATTATCTCGTTTGGCACAGCATAAACGTGTCCTTTTCAGGAAACGAAGAAATATGCAGCGTAAGGTCGAACATTAACCAGCAGAATGCAAAAGAGTGAAAGATGAAAAGTTAATAGGTTACCAAAGCAGTGCTCGTACCATATCCTGAAGCCAGTATTTTTCTTTCACTACATTCTACATTAGCTGTTTGTCATGGGAACGGCACCAGAACTCTCATTCTTGAAACTTCAGCACGACTGTTACAAAAACATGCTACGCACTTTGATTTGCATGAACTATGTGAACTATGAAAAGAATGACTCCATGAAGCGTGTCGTCGCCGTCCAAAGGAAAACATGTATCTCCAAAATGACAACTTTACAGGAGAGGGCGAAAACCCCATTTAATTCTAATGTAAGTCAATGGAACCAGACGTCTTTCCAAGCAGATTTGGGTCAGTTCTGTTGGTCCATTCATCATGAAATTCCCACATAGTGTAAACAGCAGCTGCTGTGTTCAAATGATGCAGAAAAGTACAAATCGACAAAAATGGAGATGCATGTTTTTCTTTGGACAGCGACGATATGTAAGACATTAAGAGCTTCCTTATTGTATTTACAATCACTAAAACCATCAGTCACTTTATACCATGTAGTCTGTGAAGGAGGGAAGGCTTCATACGTCATGCGACAGAGCTTCAGCCATCATGGTCAGTCACGTTCTTATGTCGTTGTAATACTAACACAAATAATATATATTTTGAATGTATCAACAGTATATTGTATTTTTCATTATAGGCCGTATTTGGAGGTCATGTTGAGGCCTGTAGGTTTAAAGGCAGGGAGATAATGGCTGTGATGGAGGGAGCAATCGAATGCAGACACTAGTCTGCTGTTGTCTTTTAAACCCCCCCCCCACAACGTTTATCACAGCGGCAGCTGGGTTTTTAACAAGTAGTCTAGATTTGAATCGGTCGCAGTGCATTTTTATTATTATCCTCTCAGTAAGTACGACAAAGCATGGTGTCTACAGTTTAAGGAGTTTGTCCAGACATTAAATGGGACCAGACGTCAGACCTGTGGAAAGAAATTGAAGACCGGTAACTGCCTGTAAAAGCAAATCGCTTATTTGGATATCCCAATAAATATTAATATTAAATGATAATACTTGTTGTCGTTATTTATTTATGCATTCATTTTTCTTTGTGGTCTTACTGTATGCATTCAAACCGATAGAGGGGGATAAACTAAGGATACTCTGTTTTGTAATAGGAAAGCTCCATGCAGCGTTCAGATATTGGACTCCAAGTCCCAGAGTGCTTTGCAAAGACCTGCACAGATTTGGCATGCTGCTGTGTAGGATGGTGTCCAGAAGTTTGCGTGTACTTTTATGTGTAAAGCAGAAGCAATATATAAAAATACATATTTCAGTGTATAAATGTACACCTTCAAAGTGTTTTGGATGAACATTAATACGTACATAAGCTCACCGGACCGCTCACCTGTGACTGAAACATACCCAATAGCTTGTAACACCTCCACAAGCACCAATAACAGCTGTGATTGGATTTGGATTTTCTGGATGTAGTCCACATCAATGTTCAGACACTCTTGCATCAAAGAATTGGTCAGTTGGGCCAGATTTGGTGGATGCCTTCCCGGGCACAATTCCGAGGAGAATTCCCTGTAGACTGGGATTTTAGCCACTGCTGATAGACACGTATGACCGTACGCTGCTTCCATACACCTGCAGATTCAGCTACTTCCTTCACACTATGGTCTTTGGCACCCCCAAATACAGTCACTCCTTTTAGCCAATCATTAACATCTGCTTTGGAGCCGTTTTCCACACATGGAACGAGACATAGTTGCAGTTTCTAAACTGTGAAGGACCACCTTGGCCAGCCCCCCTGAGGCAGACCAGTGCTGCATCACTAGGTAGTTAAGAATACCAGAGACAGAAGCTTGCTGATTGGTGGGTGAAGCAGCTCAACAATGCCCATAATAATATGACAAGTTAATAACTCCCCGGAAGTTAGATTTCAAGACATTCAGGGGATCCAGGAGGTTAATAAGGTGGTCCCAGACCCCCCATGACGCACTTTCCATACAAGAAATGTCTGCTTGTTTGCTTGAAAAGGCTTAGTGAGTGGAGAGGTACTGACAGAGCTGACTAGAGTTCACTAAACTCACAATCAGGCCGAAGTATTATTAGCTCTGGTGAAATGGTGACCCAGGTGGAGCAGTAAGGGAGTACCTTTTCGTCAACCTAGTAGAAGTACAAATTAGCAGCTTCCAGCTCCTCCAGTACCGGGTGAACATACACAGACAGAAGAACTGCTTAGTATCCGTCACCGGCATAAGAACGGATGTTTGTTAGGCTCTGTTCTTCTCTTTTTCAGCCTGCAACAATCAATCAAACGTCACAAAGCAACAAAAGGCCTAAAGGGTCAACATATTTCGTTTGGTGGGTCATTCTCAGCACTGCAGTGACACTGACGTGGTGGTGGTGTGTTAGTGTGTGTTGTGCTGGTGTGAGTGGATCAGACACAGCAGTGCTGCTGGAGTGTTTAAACACTGTGTCCACTCACTGTCCACTCTATTAGACACTCCTACCTTGCTGGTCCACCTTGTAGATGTACAGTCAGAGACGATAGCTCATCTGCTGCTGCACAGTGCAGTGTTGGTCATCCTCTAGTCCTTCATCAGTGCCCACAGGACGCTGCCCACAGGACGCTGCCCACGGGACGCTGTTGGCTGGATAGTTTTGATTGGTGGACGTTTCTCAGTCCAGCAGTGACACTGAGGTGTCCAGCAGCACTGCTGTGTCTGATCCACTCACACCAGCACAACACACACTAACACACCACCACCACGTCAGTGTCACTGTAGTGCTGAGAATGATCCACCATCCACATAAGACCTGCTCTGTGGTGGTCCTGTGGGGGTCCTGACCGTTGAAGAACAGGGTAATACAGTATACAGAGAAACAGATGGACTACAGTCTGGAACTGTAGAACTACAGAGTGGTCCTATATGGTCAGTGGAGCTGATAAACTGGACACTGAGTGTAAATACAAAGGGGTGTGCCTAATTAAGTGGCAGGTGGGTTTATTACGCCCACTGGGTACTGTATCACGACGCTCACACTAGGGTCATATCGATTGGTAGAGTGCCGGTGAACTCGCAACCAATCACAGCGCAGCTGGGCGGGGCTTGTCGGCATACCAGTCGGTGGTAAAGCAAACGCTAATGTGGCTGTAGGTGTTAATGGTGTTTGGCATTTTCTGTTATCGGCTGGACGCTGATGTGTAAGGACTGCATGAGCTTCACCACTGTCAGCTGAAAACGGCGAAGGTAAAGAGACAGCGTGCATGCTTTGGTCGTGCTTGATTGTGTTAAGGTCTCATTAAAACGCCGCTGCTGTATAACTCGGTGCCATTTTCCTCCTTCATGGTGGAATAATTAAAGCAGAGCTTTGTCCTCCAGCGCAGCTGCAGCTGCAGCGTTCGGCTGGCTTTAAAAATGGAGGGCTGCTCATATGAGATGGGAGTCATAAACGGAACCGTTCGGCTGTTTTAACGCTTCTCAGAGCTGGGAAAAAGACGTGGATTGGCGGCGGAGACACCGGTGTTTGAAATTCCTGCAGACGCGGGAAAGTTTGTTGTTGTCTGCTCAGACGAGGCTGGAGTTGGCTTCTTGTTCGGGAGCTTAGTTTCCCGTTCCACCTTAAATGGTGCCGCTGTTCCATTCTAAGAGCGCGCGTGCGGTGTAGTGACTGCTGGAGCATTTAAGGTGGAACGGGAAATTGGAAATAGACGCTGGCGAGCAAGAAAGCCTCATGTTTTTTACCCTGTCCGGCCAGACTGAGACTTTTCTCCCCACAGACCACCTTTTATCAGCTCTCATTTTGTTTTGTATAGCTTACTTAAACAGAGACGGAACACAGCTGTGTTGGCTAGCCGTGTTGCTAGCTAGCTAAGCTGTGCTAACCCAAACAAACCAAAGTAGTTTACGCAGCTTATTAACTCTTTCCTCATAAAAGCTGCAGCTTTTTGTTACTGAAATAACGTCATTTATAAGAGGTCTATGTTTTTATCCTGCTGGCAACATGTGGTTTCCACTAACAGCTGAGAAAATCTGCCACAACTGGAAGAAGGAGGGCACAGATTTCGTGTAAAGTACTTGCTAGCCATGTTAGATTTGCTTAGCAAACAGTGCTGGTGTGTGTTCACCATGGAGTTTGCAGGGATAGTAGGCAGGCCCGTCCCTGCTGAGATGTGAAGGCTGGTATTTAAAGTGGGCGTGGTCGTGATTCCGAATGAGTGCCATTGAGAAAGAGACGAATGGATTATTAAATAGTCAGGCATGTAGCCTATAAGTAAAGACTGTCTCTGAATATCTCACTCCTTCAGGTGTAAACAGAGTCATTCAGAGTGGTCTGCTGTGAGATGGTTCTTGCAGGCTTGTGGTAATATTGCAGTTACAGATTGTAACGTCTCTGCATACTCTGTCACCCTGTTCTTCAGTGGTCAGGACCCGCCAGGACCACTACAGAGCAGGTATTATGTGGGTGGTGGGTCATTCTCAGCACTGCAGTGACACTGACGTGATGGTGGTGTGTTAGTAGTGTGTGCTGGTGTAAGTGGATCAGAGTCTTTTAAACACTCCATAGTGTCACTCCTGGACTGGGCATCGTCCAACAAGCAAACCTATCCAGCTGGCAGCGTCCTGTGGGCAGCGTCCTGTGGGCACTGATGAAGGACTAGAGGATGACCAACACTGCACTGTGCAGCAGCAGATGAGCTATCGTCTCTGACTGTACATCTACAAGGTGGACCAGCAAGGCCGTGAGAGTGGATCAGACACAGCAGTGCTGCTGGAGTGTTTAAACACTGTGTCCACTCACTGTCCACTCTATTAGACACTCCTACCTTGCTGGTCCACCTTGTAGATGTACAGTCGGAGACGATAGCTCATCTACTGCTGCACAATGCAGTGTTGGTCATCCTCTAGTCCTTCATCAGTGCCCGTGGGACGCTGCCCGCGGGACGCTGCCAGCTGGATAGACAATTCTTTGAGGTGTCCAGCTGAGGTGTTCGGCAGCACTGCTGTGTCTGATCCACTCACACCAGCACAACACACACTAACACACCACCACCACGTCAG
The DNA here is from genome assembly GCA_034552555.1 of Semaprochilodus insignis. NCBI lineage: Eukaryota > Metazoa > Chordata > Actinopteri > Characiformes > Prochilodontidae > Semaprochilodus > Semaprochilodus insignis. Next base: position 8,428,379 of record CM067479.1, on the reverse strand, counting down.
TGTCACTGCAGTGCTGAGAATGATCCACCACCCACATAATACCTGCTCTATGGTGGTCCTGTGCGGGTCCTGACCATTGAAGAACAGGGTAATAAAGTATACAGAGAATCAGATGGACGACAGTCTGTAACTGTAGAACTGAAAAGTCCATCTCTGTGGTCAGTGGAGCTGATAAGATGGACAACGAGTGTAGATACGAGGTGGGTGTACGTTGTTATTAAGTACTCATTACTGTACCCTGTTGAGAGTACTGATTTATGAGTCAGTAAAACAGAGTGGGGACGAATGAGAATCTACGTTTCAGATCCACGTCTGAGAAAGTCTGCTGCAGACTAATTAACCCCTTTGAAAGGTGCACTGCGGGGGGTAACTGAAATCACTGTAACGTACCACCGCGGTGTTTAATATTTAATCCTTTTATTACCCCTCTGTCTGCAGCCGCTCCAGGCAGGAAGTGAGATGTCCGCTCCGTGGCAGCAGCCTCTTGCTCCCTTTTCCTCCGAGATCCACATCGACTCCAGCTCCCGAAGGAGAAAGGCCCGGTTAAGCTCACAACACTGGATGAAGCAGGAAGACGACACCGAGGTCATCCAGTGGCAGACCATGACCTCGGGAGTGGGCAGTGACTCGGAGCAAGACAACACACCAAGCAGCGCCGTCTCCAGTAAGGGCTTAGCATGCCATCACTGATCTCTTGACCAGAGAGAGAAAATAAGGGCACTGCCGTGCCGAAGTTTGGTGAGGGTCTGTCACGGTCTTGTTTTAGCTGATGGTTAATTACCGTATAATTAATAGCAATCAATAATCAATTTATCTTTATTGTTCATTGTGTTCACATATTGAAGTACAAGTGACTGACTTGTGCAGGTGCTTAGGTGTAACTGAGAACTGTGTGGGCGTGGCTAATAAGCAGCTTGATTGACAGCTCTCCACCCAGCACTCTTTCTCTGCCTCTGAAACTGTTTTGTGTGGGCGTGGCAAGAGAGTCAGCCTTGTAATTGTTCAGGGGAATGCTTATTACACAAGATTGGGTTTTCCCAGTTTACACGGAGAGGAGAGAAATATGGTGACACATATCCGTCATTTATTGGGAATAGGAACTTTATTTAATGGCTTTGACGCCTGTATACAAGATTAACCTCGTTAGAAAGAAAATGCATGTTCAAGTTCCCTGTGTCTTTTAAGAAACCTGCACATGAAGTATAAAGATACACTAAAATGAATATCCAAAATGATTATAAACACACAATTACAGT
>CM067479.1:8406484-8423434 GCA_034552555.1 Semaprochilodus insignis | reverse complement strand
AAACAGCTCTAAAGGGATCTATATACATTCTGATTAAGTTGCTTTTGTCCCCAAAGGCAAAGCTCAACAAACGGCCAAGCCAAGCACACAGCGCAGCTGGGATCGGACCTGGATCCTGGTCGACGCGGGCGCCTGCTTGAGTAAACTCCACATGAGTAACCTCCAACATGTTGGCTCCACAGAAGTCAGCAAAAGGCACAACAGTATTCAGCGAGCCGGGCAGCGAGAGCTAGCGGACTCCTGAAGGGCGTAATTTTATAGACAGGGTTTTCATTACTGTGGGGGGGGAAGGAAAATGAAGTCAATGAAAAATCAAATGACTAAAAGGTAGAGCCAGATAAACACCGCCGATCCCTGGGTGCTCTGGGATCTTATCAACTGGGTGGAGAAAAAAAAAACAACCCAAAAAACACACGCACACATGTGTAATCAAGGTCGCTGCGGAGAAATGGCATCATTTGAATGCCAGCTGAAGGTTAACGAGAGATTGGAAATGCCAAGGTAAGCCATGGATGAATGTCTCCCATACAGACTCTGCTATGAAGACAAAGGTTACCATGAAGTCAATACAGCTTTCCTATCGTAATTGAATGTATTAGGTTGGGATTGTTAGCTTCTGCGGTCAAGAAGTCATGGATTGTTTTTGTCTCTCTCTCTCCCCGCATGACATAAAGGATGTACTGGCCTTTGATAATGAATTTAGGTGGTAAAATGTGAAACAACCCAGAAAGACTGAGGAATTTCTGCATCCATGTGAGACTGCACCATACATCATGTGTTAACTGCAGTATTGGCCTTTGTGGCTTGGTGCACTGAGCACACAGAGGGCCTCCCTATACAAACGGAGCCCTCTAACCAATCACAGTGGGTTATTTTTTTTTTTTTTTTTACTGCTGGCTGACCAATCGCAGCAGTTTCTCTGGTTGTTCTGATGAATGAAAGGTATTCATGCAAATCAACAGCAAACGACTGTGGTCAAAACAGTGCAGGCCCACATCACAGAAACAGAATGTAGAACCACGGACCGATTGCGCTTCCACACAGTGAAATGTGTCCATGTGAATCTGTTCCCACACACACACACACACACACACACACACGAGGCAGTCAGCAAACCTGCCCAGAGCAGTGGGCATCCCTATCCACAGCACCTGGGAAGCGGATTAGGTGCCTTGCTCAAGGGCACTTCAGTTGCGTCTTGTCGGTTCAAGGAATTGAACCGGTGACCTTCCGGTCACAAGGCTAGTTTAACCAATCTGTGCAGTTAACTGCCTGCATACACCTACACTAGGGGGCACTGAGCACACTCACCTGGAGCAGAGGTTAACTTAGGTGCCTTGCTCAGTCATGTCCTGTCAGTCCCAGGCATCGAACCAGCAACCTTCCGGTCACAAGGATGGTTCCCTAACCTCCAGCCAACGACTACTCCAGTGTTCACCATGTCACACCACTGTTTTCTGGCTCTTACAAAGAGGCAGACAGTCGAGTTCAGCACACGCTTTTAGGAAGGATTTAAAAGTGGATTTTTACAACCAGGTTTCAGATTAATTACTAATTAATTTTATTAACTTATTTTACTTTGGAATTATATTTTATTCTTAATTTTTTTTTTTGTTTCACATTTTTAATGCTCACCTGGAAACTACTTAACCTTGTTATTAATTCAAATACTGTTATTCACTGATTTCATTCACCTGTCATTTTATTTCATTTAATTCTTTAACCACTTCAGTTTCATTCTTTCAGTTCTTTGTTGTGTTTTTGCTGTTATGACTTATGATTCATTGCAAACAACAAAATAAGGAGGGGCGTTCAAACCTTTACACATGACTGTAGCAATAAATAACCAGGAAAAAAAGAATAAATAAATAATTTAAAAAAACACAAAACAAAGGTGCTAGTTCACGTCTAGAGGTAGGGTTGTGCCGATTGTTGTTGAGATGGAGGGGTGAGGTGTTAGGGCTACACGTCTCTTCAAACGGAGGTTTTTCAGAGGCACACTCCCAAAGGAGGGTTATAAGAAAATTCCCAGAATGCCCTGCGAATCATCGGCAAGATGGCTGCCCAAGCGACCAAAGAGACCCATAAATATGAGGTATGTTCTGTAAAAATGTTTTATGGCCATTTTCTTCAAAACACGCGTAAAAATCGCTAGTACTACGATCATGTCTCGGCACTACCTAGCGAAATTTCCCGCTCCACCTTAAATGGTGCTGCAATTACATTCTGGTACCTGTGGTTGCTGCACCATTTAAGGTGGAGCGGGAAAATTCAATCATGAAGCTGGTGATTAAAAAGCTCAATTCAGCTTCATATCACTGAAGAATTCTTGGTGGCAATAATAAATAAGGGTCATCCGCCTCTTTGAGGTCATATGATGCCCTAAATGTGTTGAAGCAGTGAGGAGCTGAACTCCACCCTCCTCTGCTGTCACTGCAGACTGGCAGGGTCGCCTACAGAGCACCGCTAGCAGCCTGTTAATGACGTCATGTAGTTTCTGTTTGTGCTCTTGTTTACTGGGTGACTCATTAGACTGATGGATGTGTAAAACTGAAGTTGTGAATGAATCGCTTTTCGTCTGTTTACATAAAAGCCACTGACGACGTATCCGGTTCTTGAAGGGTGGTCCCATTTCATAGGGGAAAGATTTTTAACCACTACCCCTTGTAACTCAGTTCCAAGGGGGAGGGTTACACTCGAAAACAAGGGACAGTGGTAAAAATAAGAAATGGGATTGGGCCTAAGGATCCCTAAATTGAGTCGTTTCTCCTGGGATGCCGCACTGGTGTCAGAAGTGGGAAATTTGCTGTTTCCAACAACACAGCTGGCAGAGGTGTCACTGAGCATTACAGTATGGCTATACTTTACAGTATACTACAGTGTCTGGTCTACAATGTGACCCAGACGTTAAGTAAAACCTTAGCACAGGAATTCCGGACCTCACAATGTGCCTGTGAGGGCAAAATCAACGCAAAATACACTCTCTGAAGATGAAAAACCCCCCTCCTTCCCTCTCTGCCTCCTTCTGTCGGTTCCAGTTCAGTATGAGGCTCCTACAGACTTCACTCAATAACTGTCCCTTATTCACAAACACAGCACATTTCCATAATGTCAGTCACTGTCTCCCCCATCGCTCTCTCTCTCTCTCTCTGCCGGTTTAGAGTCTGATCCAGCAGCCCCTGCCAAAGACCCAGGAGATTACACACAACGAGCACCTCCAGCTTTAGCATTCAGAGCACACAGGCCAGGCTATGAAACACAATTACACTCAATGGTATGAGTAAGTGGTAGAGGCCGGCTTATGACAGCGCAGTCTTAATGAGCATTGCTGAGGGAAATCATCATTAATGCCCCGCACAAAGGCAATTTTCGCCCAGAGCGCAGCAGAATAACTGAACCAGGACTGCTTCTAAAACTCTCTGCCTCCCTCTCACCCTTTCCTGCTAATTGGCGGGTATTTTGTAGGGTGGGACGGGGTGGTGGTGGTGGGTACAGATTGAAAGCCTCGGAGGCAAGGGGATTGGGGGCTCTTTTTTTTCCCCCAACATCTGAAAAACTTCTATTGCGATTCGAGCACGTACCACCGAGGTGGAACTCTACCTGAGCGGCCCACTGTGTCTGCTGACTCCCTTCCGACTCGCTAGCTTTTCTGTTTCACGCCATCCGAGCCCCCTCTGTATCCCAAAAAGCTGGCTGGCTGGCAAATTAGTCTCCAATTACAAGCAGCTCAGTTAGTTACGCAACCTGTGTTCCAGAAAACGCCTGAATCCGGTGGTGCCCTGGCCTATAAACAGCCATTCTGCAAATTCCCTAATGATGCTGCAATGAAGTGCTGCACGGCTCAGCGCTGAATTTCCACACAAGTGCACATGCGGTAGTTTTTACTGAGGGTGGGTGATACAGCACAAACGCAACATTAGAATATATGTTAATGACACGACATGCGACGTTTCCCTAAAATGGGTTGGCAGACATGTGGGAATAGACCAAACTCCCTTAAATGGGAATTCTACCGATTTTATAAACCAAGAGTGGTTTTAAGTATAAAATGGTTAATTGTAACGAAGCTCCACACTCCATACAGTCCGTATACGGTAACCAAATGTCAGAAACAGTTGGATTTATTGTTTTTGTGAGGTTTCAGCTCGGGCGGTATTCCAGAAAGCTGGATGAACTCTCAGTTAGCCAGATAACTAAAGTCTCAACAGGAAACAAAACCTCACTGTGTACAAAACCGCACAGAACACACACCACATTCCCATTTCACGATGGATATTTGTCTTGGCGTAAAGGTCTTCTTAGCGCTTAGCTTAGTGTTATGTATACACAGAGTAAGGGCGCCCACAGAGGACAAACTCAATCACATTGTAAACCATGGTAAACTTTTGAATCTGGTAGGAAGTTAGGGGGCCGATGTTGGGGGACGTCCATGATGTTGCTGGTACTGGTGTCTAAGAAACAAAAAAATATCAATTCTGAAAAATAGTCAAATAAGTATTGGACATTACTCAACACATATCTCCCATTAAAAACATTTATTTGAGTGAGTACAGTGCTTCAGTTTACTTACAGTACTGTTAATGCACTTTATTCATTGCCAAGCCTACTGTATACGCATGTTTACATACTGTTCTCATATTATTTCTGCCTCAGATGTTATTTTCATTGTGTACAGACTGCATTTCATTGGCTCTGTACCCATACTCTGCACAATGACAATAAAGTTTAATCTAATCTAATCTAATAGGAGGTACCTACTGGAGGGTCATCGGTTCGATTCCCTGAACCGACAGGACATGACTGAAGTGCCCTTGGGCGAGGTACCTAGCCCTACACTCAACTGCACTGTGGACAGGGCTGCCCACCGCTCTGGGCAAGTGTGCTCATGTGCTTATGTTCACTAGTGTGTGTGTGTGTGTGTGTGTGTGTGTGTGTGTGTGTGTGTGTGTGTGTGTGGGCGTTTCACTTCATGGATGGGTAAAATATGGTAGAAAAATGGCTTACCGTGGCTACCTAATGGGTCAACATTGACTGAACTTTTACCACATAACTGTCGACTCTAAAAACTACAAAGTCGGAGACATACAGTTCAGGTTTAATCCTGGTCTGCTTTATTAACATTTACATTTAGGCATTTAGCTGACGCTCTTATCCAGAGCGACTTACAAGGTTATTTGTTTTACAGGTAGGCCAGTGCAGTGTTATGCTGACCTTACACCAAACGATTTTCAAGCGATTTTACTGTCGCAGACAAATTTCCAAAGTCGGAACAAAATCATGAGAGTCTTGCCAGAGTTGCGTCGCGCTCGCGTCATCTCGATCGTTAAGTGTAAGGTGGTCAGGATTGCAGTTTAAACCCAGTCTGTTTCCCGTCCTGGCGTTCCGATAAAATCAACCGTGTTTAATACAATCATAAGTCGGCTCACGCAAACAGTGACGTGAACATTGTCGACAACCAATAGGAGAGCTCTTTTCAGCTCCAAACGGGAAGCCGCGAGTCAAGTACAGGAATGTCTGGCGGAGATTCGACATGGAGGGAAGTCTGGCGAGGGCTCGGAAACCGCGGTTCTCCTGGACTGCTCAAAAGGAGGAGAAGCTGCTGAAGCCCTCGAAATCCCCGGGGCTAACGCGAGCCCGAGTCACGTGCCCGAGACGTCACAAACGTAAACACATCCAGTTCATTAATGGGCAGAAATGCGCAGTAAACAGTCCGATTCTAAATCACGCACGATTTAAAGCTATTTTCACGTTATCCTAACTTGTAACGAAGGGTAGTTATGCTATGCTAAAGCTAACTAGCTAGCTAGCTAGCTAAAACACTGCCGAACGGGGCTACAGCGTTTACATTTAGCCTACCAGCGAACATGATGGGAAATAAACTTAAAATCTAGTTGCAGTCTTGTAAATAGTGACTCTGTAAGATTCCCAGTCTTTGCTAAATCATAGCCTGTGACTTGTCTTTAGATGTGAGAAGGTGTCAGACTTTAGTCTGTTAAATGTCTTTTCAGAGTCTTCTAGTGTATGGTTAGCATTAGGAGTCTTGCCCAAGGACTCTTATTGGTGTAGCTCAGCATCTGCTACCTAGACTGAGATTCAAACCCCCATCTCCCACATGGGGTGGTAGCTCTCTTGTGAGTAGTGGTGTTAACCGCTGAGCCACACCAACCACCTTATTTCAAGACCAGGAGCTCCACAAGCCCCTCTTCAGCCCTATAGGCAGTACCCCCAACATAAACAGGAAGGTATATCTCAACACAAGTTATGATAACAGGATCATTGGCGATATATTACCCACCTCTAATACTCACTCAAACTAACCGAGTCTGCAGCTCAACAGGAGGCAGCTTACTGCTTCCCTGATATTCAATAAAGCAGCCTTTCAAAAGAAAATCCCGGAATCTCAGCTTTGGTGCGGGTTTCACCCGTTCCCGTTCAGATCAGACACCAGTCCACTGGAAGAATAACAATAACAATAACAGAGTGAATGCAGGTCTTCCTGACGGTAGGAACTGCAACCGCTTGAATCATTAACAATGTGCTCGTAACACCAGTTCCACTAAACTGCGGTGAACATCCAGGCAGAGGGTGAAGCAGAAGGCAATATGAAATATTCATCTATTGTAAACTCATTATTTCGCCCGCGCCCGGGCCCGCAGCCTTGCCTAGCTAAGCGGTGATTGATTGCTTCGGACTGGGGAAGGAAAGAGAGAGAGAGAGAGAGAGAGAGAGAGAGAGAGGACGAGCGAGAGACAGAGAGCACAGCAGACAGAGATGGGTGGTATGGAGAAACAAAACGCTGCTGCGAGTGTTGGATTTTTCACACGCGCCAACTTTATAACGGCAAATTGAGGAGCGCGAGGGGCCTTTTCAGCATGCAGGAACAGGATCGCTGCGTCAGCTGTCTGCACAGGAGAAGACCAAAGCAAACTTCTCACTCGGCATGTGTACACGTGTACCGTCTGTGCTGCTCTGTAATTGTGTCCCAAAGGTGCAGCCTCATTTCAAACGCCTTCCATGTCGCTCAGTGAAGGACATACACCAAAGGGAGCTCCTGCGAGGATCATGTATTGATAATGTAGGCCTCCACGATCTTCACCGTGCAGAACACATGGATGCAACTGCAACACTGAGGCATGTAAAGGCGTATATATTTGAGGGAAGTTGCTCAACATTTCAACATGTCTTGTGCATCCTGTCATTGGTATTGACACTATGGCAACAGGAGCCTTTATGCCCAGTTCATTTACAGGCACTTTCATTTAAGGGCTCGGCTGTGTGAACGTAATAGAGCTAGCCTGTTACGTACCATACTCACATGTGTCCTCTGAGTATATGTAAGCTCACCAGACAAAGAAATGTGTGTCGCCTTGCTTGTTTAAGGAGGTAGTACCTTCAGGCTCCTGCAGGTGGCACTGCATAAGGATGATGGGGCTATAAATACCTGCGGGGTGTGAGTGACAGGATCCATAGATTGGGAAGAGGTGGTACAGTGCAGTGAATGTCTCGTTCCATGTGTGGAAAATGGTTCCAAAGCAGATGTTAATGATTGGCTAAAAGGAGTGACTGCATTTGGGTGTGCCAAAGACCATAGTGTGAAGGAAGTAGCTGAATCTGCAGGTGTATGGGAGCGTATGGTCATACGGGTGTACCAGTAGTGGCTAAAATCCCAGTCTACAGGGAATTCTCCTCGGAATTGTGCCAACTTTGTACAGTTCTTTGATGCAAGACTGGCTGAATGCTGATAATTAAATTAGATTAGATTAAATTAATTATGCTCATTTTCATTCATTCATTCAATCATTCATTCATCCATCCATCCATCCTCCAAACTGCTTATCCTACTGGTTTTGGAGGGGCGCTGAAGCCTATCCCATTGCTCACTGGGTGGAAGGCAGGATGCTCATTTTCAGTGTGTAGAACTGCACATCTGTATTCCCCCTCTGTCTGAAAAGCTCTGTTAGAGCTCCTGTGTCTTTAAGCCCCGCCTCCCAATCAGCCCTGGGTGCTCTGATTGGTCAGCTTAACCACTCATTTCTGACCAGTCAACCACCAGAGAAGCATCCTGCTACAGCTCCGCTCCCCACACCACTGTATGTGTGTACACAATGGCGTCGCTTCTGCTAAATCAGTTTGATTCAGAGTTCGGTCCTGAAAGTCTGGCAGAACAAGCTGATCAACATACTCGATTACTAGCACGATCGACGGCGTGTGCCCTATGCTGAATTTGTAGTTACCTTGATTACACTATCAGCCAAACCACAGAGACTCCTAATCACTACAGCATGCGTTGGCTTTGACTTGGCTCATATGTCTTTAAACGTGACACAGTCACTGAGAAATACACGCTGCATGACGGATACCAGGAGGCCTAATGAAGCGCCGCAGACACACAGATCCTGTGCCGAGAAACGGCGGGCTGCTTAAAGGTCGTTATAAATCACGGCCCTCTTTTCCCTGCTCCCACTCCGCAACCGCCAGAGGGCCGACCCCAATCAAATAAAGCAGCTCCAGCAGGCTCCGTGCATGCAGACCCACGCTTATCGGGACAGGCCCTACAGCAGGGCTCCGCCTGTCAAAGCCATGCTTCAGTTATTCCCCTTCTGTCTACTCTCCGTCAATCTGGCTCTACAGGCGTCATGGACATGTGATGGCGGGCCTCTAACTGTGCCGGTTACCTCTGAATAAGGACCAGTTCAGAGACCACGGAGAAGTTGATGTGCCATCCAGTGTGCAGAAGAGTGCAGGAGGAGGAGGAGGAGGAGGAGGAGAAGGAGGAGGAGGAGTAAATTGCACAATATCGCCATAGTTCTTTGTGCTGAATCACTGAAAGGAAAAAACGAAGCTGGTGCTGCATCAGGGATGCTGTGACATTCTCAGAGCGCACAGTCGAATCTGTTTTACTGGCTGACTCTATATAATCGCTGGTCGTATTAAAACTGGAAGTTAACAGGAAGTGCTCACGTCAGGTCTGGACCACATTTCCCGGGTATTTATTGAGCTCACTTTGGGTTCAAGTTTCACATACGGGTTCTCCACCGTCACCGTCACACTTTAAACACCCTGCTTTTGTTTCTCTCTCCACTTTATTCGTTCTCTCCACTCTGCTTTCATTCCCATGATTCATTTTAATCTGGTATTCTGGAGCACAGTTTAGTTCAGCCACAAAGGTCATTTAAATTGAATTTCTTCTCAGTCTTTTAAAGATCACTGCTGTCCAAGATTAATTATTGTTTTTTTAATTTATTTATTTTTTATTTGTCTACATCATTTGAGCAGCTGCCCTTTACACTCTGAATCTATTTATAATAATGCATCTTCAAATACTATAAAAGCTCCCCAGGTTTAAGGTGGTAGTAACTCCTGCAGATGGCGCTGCACGAGGATGATGGGGCTATAAATACCTGCAGGGTGTGAGTGACAGGATCCATAGATTGGGAAGAGGTGCTACAGTGCAGGGAATGTCTCGTTCCATGTGTGGAAAATGGCTCCAGAGCAGATGTTAATGATTGGCTAAAAGGGAGGGACTGCATTTGGGCGTGCCAAAGACCATAGTGTGAAGGAAGTAGCTGAATCTGCAGGTGTATGGAAGCCTACGGACATCTGTCTCACCCTGGACACAACATATTTCAACTCCTCTCCTCTCATATTTCAACTCAGACACATGAACAGCTTCTTTCATAAGGCCATCACCTTCATAAACAGCTGACCAGTCACATCATCTGCTGGACCATAGTTTCATGCCAGATTATACAACACAGTCTCTTCCCAATACATGTACGCTAATACTGCTGCACTACAATAACACTACTACCTCTACGTCTCAACACTACTGCCTTATACTGTTGGTAAATAATGTGTAAACTGTATATTACTTGTAGTTTGTTTATTGCTTGTATATTGTGTATATTGTGAAGATTGTATATTGTAATTGTCTGTATTTATTGTGTATATGGTGTATATGTGGAGTCATTGTGTATATTGTGGACTGTCAGTACTATAGAGACATGAACTGCTGAAACCAAATTCCTTGTGTGTGTCAACATTCATTGTGTGCCAATAAACCTGATTCTGATATATAGCAAGCTGTAGCTGTACTGCTCTATGAGGGGGTTGGGATGACCTTATTTTGAAAGTTCAAGATGATGCTTTACAGATGTTTGTGGACAGCTGTGGTCTGACATAGTAATAAAGCTTGTTCCTATCTGCTGTTCATTTTATGCCCTTAATCTGGCCAGTAATATCTATTTAATATCTCAGTGGCTAGATTATGAAGAAAACATCCCAAACAAAATCAACACGGGCTGCATTTTTAATCAGCAACAGAACAATAAAAGGGCACAGAGACCATGCTGGGGTACAATACATGACCAAGGCTGGAGTGGGAGGGATACCGCCACTGCTACGGAAACCAACATCCAATCAGAAACACAGAAATAACCGTCTTTGTTTTGGACAGTAGGAGTATTTGAAGATCTGTTATATGTAATAAGCTCTTTGTGAACATAATAAAAAAATGGTCTTAGGGTTTAAAGGTGAAGCCTAGCGCAGCATGGGAACAGACCTAAAATCAAGATAATCAAAAGAGTTGATTCTTTTATATCCTATTATTTTACATGATTCAATTTCTTTCATGTTCTAATTATTCATGATGGCCATTATTGCCGCATGCTGTAAGTAAAGAGGAATCTCCCCAGTTGTTTTTGCATAATTCATTCATTGGGGCGTAAAAACGTGAAATGTAAAGATGTGAGACGCTCCAGTCTAGAGAATGAGTGGTGGTGATGGGAACCAGACATCAAATAAATAAATAAATAAATAAATAAAAAACAAAAAGTTCACTGCCTCTAAAAGCTCCTTCACAGAAAGTTATTACATGAAATGGTTATGAATACGCTGCCTGATGTCCAAGACGTCGTTTTGCTCATTTGTGGCTCAGAGGAACAAGCAGGACATTATGAGGAAAAACAGTGCCCAGTTTCCTATAGTGTTCAGGCTTAGCACTATTTCACCATCATCAACATCACATCTAAAAGCTCAGAGGTCATGTGTAAATACTCTGATCAGATCGTATCATCACTGCTGTAAAGAAACCCAGGATTCTGTACAATAAAGCATTTGGCACTAAATCACAGTGACTGAATTAAACCGAAATTCAGGAAAAATGGGCGGAGCTTCCCGTATTATAATGCTGATACTGATATGATTCCGGTATGAATCCTATTCACATCAACATGCATCGTTTTTCGCTCCTCTGTTAAAGTTATCCGGTTAGACACACAAAGACATACATAGACTTTCCGGAAACAACACCATCATGATCCTGTATTTTCTCCTCCACTGATCTCCTGCTTTTCTTTCCTCTCATCCACAGTAGATCACTGTATCTCGTTTTGGTACAGAACCACATGTTCTGCACATGTACTTGAGCCAATAAGCCACATTAGCTTCTCTCCAGCATTAACCATAATGCCCTGCAGGGCCAGCTTGCAGTGAGCATTGACAGGGAAGAGCAGTAATCACAGCCAAGTTCTGGATGTCGACCAAGTGCATCAGGAACACACACACACGCACGCACACACACACACGCACACACTCCAGCAGCACAGACACAAAACCAGAGCCCCAGGAGCTTCAGCGCCTTAACAGCAATACTTAACTCCAAAACGTCTATAATAATTAATGGAAGCATCTACTGGTCGTTAGAATACACAAACCCCGTCAGTGTCCGTCGGTGTTCAGAAATACAGTGCTAAGACCATCTAAGGCTGAACCCCTATGGTGAGACGTGCTTGGCCAGCATGTCAGACAACTCCACTGGGTTTTCCTCATTCTGCAAAACAGCAGGGCCTTCTATCAATTCATACCGATTTTGGCTCCCACAGAGCAAAAGCAGCTTTAGCTCCAACACTATTCTCTTACATATATACACACACACACACACACACACACACACACACACAGCATCCACCATCAGAAACACCTCCCCTGTACCTCTACTCACTGGCCACTTTACTAGAAACACCACCCCTGTACCTCCACTCACTGACCACTTTACCAGAAACACCTCCCTGTACCTCCACTCACTGGTCACTTTACCAGAAACACCTCCCCTGTACTTTCACTCACTGGCCACTTTACCAGAAACACCTCCCCTGTACTTTCACTCACTGGCCACTTTACTAGAAACACCACCCCTGTACCTCCACTCACTGACCACTTTACCAGAAACACCTCCCCTGTACCTCCACTCACTGGCCACTTTACCAGAAACACCTCCCATGTACCTCCACTCACTGGCCACTTTACCAGAAACACCTCCCATGTACCTCCACTCACTGGCCACTTTACTAGAAACACCTCCCCTGTACCTCCACTCACTGGCCACTTCATTAGAAACACCTACCTTGCACTTCCACGCACTGGCCGATTTATCAGAAACACTCACCTTGTACTTCCACTCAGTGGCCACCTGCATAGTTCCTCCAACTCCCTGGCCACATTATCAGAAACACCTACCTTGCACTTCCACTCACTGGGCACTTTATTAGAAACACCTACCTTGTACTTCCACTCACTGGCCACTTTATTAGAAACACCTACCTTGTACTTCCACTCACTGGTCACTTTATTAGAAACACCTACCTTGCACTTCCACTCACTGGCCACTTTATTAGAAACACCTGCCTTGTGGTTCCAAAAAAAAAAAAAATGTTAGACCTTAAATATTTAAGGACTTAAATTGTTATGTATTTTTTTGTACCATGTGTGTGTGTGTGTGTGTGTGTGTGACCATGTTTGTTTCTTGTTCCAATAAGTTGCAAAGGTAAATTTTGTGGTATTTTATACAATAACAATAAAGGGAATTAAATTCCGTTCAATTCAATTCAATTCGATTCAACTGCCAGTGAGTAGATGCACAGGGTGACTGTTTCTGATAAAGTGGCCAATCTGTGGAAGTACAAGGTAGGTGTTTCTAACAATTGAGCGATTCATAACCCGAATGACTATTCGTTTCAATATTCGATCGATTATTCAACTATCAAAATAATCATTTTTTGCAGCCCTAATAAACACATTGCATTTATTCTGCCACAAAGCAAATACATTGCGTCTGACTGATAGAAAAACGGTGAGATATGAATTAAAAGTATTCCAATGACCAATAATAGGCCACTTCTCTTCAATGCAAACCAAACCACCACTTGGCCAATACTGATAAACCTGCAGACCAAAAATATCAGCCAACGTTACCGGCAAACTGATTCATCAGTCAGCTCCGGAATGAAGGTAGGATTCAGTCCCGTGTGTTTCTTTTGTCCACTTACCTCAAACTCTCGGTTTCAGCTGTCACACGCTGTATACTTCAACACAAAGCCCCACCTCAATATCATAAAGCAGAGCCTGGGCTCAGGGGAACGCCAGGGGAATGGGAATTCTGACACTTTCCAGCTTTACGTCGCATGATTTTGTTTATCATTCCACCCATCAGTTCAAATCTCGCACCTGAGCACGTCGAGTGAACGGTGTACATGTGCAGCAATTCACCCGTCTCCCTGCTGATTCAGACTCTAACAGTAGCGGACAGGCTGTCAGCCAGGCTCCGCTGCACTCACATCACCATCCACAGCCAAACACGCCGGCTTTTTACAGCTGTACCGCCAATAAATCTCTTTCTCTCTCTCTCTCTCTTTTTTTTCTCTCTTTCTCTGCAAGGAGAGTGGAAGTACAAGGATCCCACTCATCCCCGATACACAACAGTTCAACATTAGCATTCAATAAACCGTATTACAATACAAAAATCAGCTTTTAATATCACTCATTTTCTGTATCGCGCTGATTTCAAATGCTCTCCTAAACCTTCAGATGCTTGGGCTGCACAATTCAATGTTTGTTAATCACCGTTTTGATTTCTGCATTTATTGACGCTGCATGAGGCTGCAAACAGGGCTGCATGCGTGATATTACACTCATCATCAAAAGAACAGCTGCACAAATAGCTGCACCCAGAAGGAATCAGCCGACAGGAATGAAACTTGGTGGGTAGGTTTGACATTGTGAGACATGCCAATGATTCAAGTTTCACACTCAGCTGCACATGTGACGTCAGCAAGGACAGGCCTTATTCGCTGTACCTGACTGACCCGACAGGCACGATTGCAGACGTTCAGCGAGTGATGCCCTCCTGTTAGTGCAGCACCATTGGCAGACGGCTGCACCACGCAGGACTACATGCATGCAGACCATTACAACGACTGTCCTTAACACCACGTCAACGTCACCAAAGACTGCAATGGTGTCGTGCCAGACTGTCATGGAGTGACTCAGAATGGCAGCGGGTCATCTTCAGTGACGAGTCCCGCTTTGGTCTTGGTGGAGACGACCAACGAATCCGTGTGCGGAGGCACCGTGGTCAGCACCAAGATGAACTGTGTGGACGTGGGTTATAACCAGCACTCTGTTCAATGCTCCTTGCCTGCTCCGCCACTCATACAGAACTGATGTCATTATCTAGCTTTTACGTGATGCTAGCTGGACTAAAAAATGTCAAACCGATGCGGAGACGGATGACCACGTGGCCTCTTAATAATAGGGAGTGACAGGCACGTATGAAGATACACGCAGATAGTGTTGTGACTTAGTGGCTCCCATTGACCAAGCCAGACACAAAACGCAACACCTCTGTTCCTATAAACCAAACCATCAGACGCTGGGTTCTGGATTCAAGAGAAAAGGTTCCAAACTTTATTCTCAGGTGTGTGCTGAAAAACATCCTCCTGGGCGGATTGAACTCAATGGGCACTATACGGTACAGAGTTTCCATACTTATACAGTGTTTCAGAAGGTGATGTGATGCCCCTCCTACTATTCTATACATTTCCAAACTAGGTGTTGTTCCCATTATCTTAGGGTATGCAGTGTATACAGTGAATGTATTTTAAAGACTGCTCAGGAAGTTCCCACATGCTGAAGTCTTGAGACTGCAAATCAAGTTATCATTTTCTGCTTTTACTCCTATGTTGTAAATTAAGCACTGCCTCTGGCCTTATGCATTATAAACACTTCCCTTGATCTTTGGGATCTGGTTATCCTGTATCCTAGCCTCACAACAAAGGATATAATTGTGCCCTTATGTCTAAGGCATTAACACTTATATATTTCTTAAATGATTACCAAATTATTCCTTCAATAGAATTCCATAACTTTGGACCTACAACACTGAAAGCTCTTTCGCCATACATGCATCATTTGGCAGGGGGGAATGAGCATCAGCAAACCGGAGAGAACGTGAAGGAGGGTATCTGGACAACAAGGCAGAAAGGTAATCAGTAGTATTATTTTATATTGTATTGTTTTGTACTGAATCGGGAGCCAGTGCAGGTCTTTTAACCTAGGAGTTACGTGTTCCCATGATCTAACGTGGGTGAGGACTCTGGCTGCTGAGTTCTGGACATATTAGAGCTTCTGTGGACGACTAGGACTGAACTGCAATAATCCAGTCTAATGAAGGCTGGTATGAGGATTCCAGCTTCAGAGTCAGGGAGAGAGGGATGCGAGCTGGCAATGTTTTCAAGGTGGAAAAAGGCCATTTTAGATGAATGAACACTGTTGCTATATGCTTTACCTATGAGAACAACATTAACCTCATTAGAAACAAAACAGATTTAGGTTCCTCGAGTCTTCAACAAACACTTCCCTCTAGCTGAGGATAAAATCACCAAGTGCACTATTACATCAGCAAGTGCACTATTAGACCACAAAGCATACTACTACATCCCCAAGTGTACTATTACATCACAAAGCACACTATCACATCATCAAGTGTACTATTAGACCACAAACCATACTATAACATCACCAAGCACACCATTACATCAAGTGTACTATTAGACCACAAACCATACTATTACATCACCAAGCACACCATTACATCATCAAGTGTACTATTACATCAAGTGTACTATTAGACCACAAAGCATACTATTACATCACCAAGTGCACTATTACATCATCAAGTGTACTATGAGACCACAAACCATACTATTACACCACCAAGTCCACTATTACATCATCGATAAGTGCACCAGGATGTAAACTAGGCCAGTATGTTAAGAAGCTAATTGCTATTTCCAGATGTATTATTTATTATTTGAGTCTGCCAGAAAACTGGCACCAACATTAATAGTTTTTATGCTGTCCTCTACAGAATCAGTGCTGCTCACACTTCTTCAGTGGTCAGAGAAAACCATGAGGTTTATTTGACCCTACAGGCAATTCTGTATAATGAGTGTGAGTGCAGAACAGTGCAGTGTATCATTTCACATCAGTTAGTCGAGTGCACGATAACAAGCATGGAAGCAGCTCGTTAGTCAAACTTGAGAGGAATAACAAAAAGACAATAAAAACATTCATCTTATTTATTTACAAGACGGCCTAGGAGCGACTCAATAAGGTCCTGGAGCCATGCTGGCTGCAGTGTATCCCACAGCTGCTGGAGGATGCGTGGGGGACGATCCATAGAGCGAACACCACGATTAAGGTGGTCCCACAGGTGGTTTCAAGTCTGGGGAATTATCAGGCCAGGGTAGTACTTGGAAGTCTTGGTCATGCTCTCCCAACAAGTGTCACACATTTCTAGCAGTGTGACATGTGGTATTGTCTTGCTGGAAGTTCCCATCCGCCCCCGGGAAGACAATCAGCATGTATGGGTGTACGTGACCCGGAAAGATGGGTTCATACCCAAATCAGTTGGGTTCATAACCAAATGTGACTGTGTACATTGAGGGTGACCCTCATTTTCAATTTTCAATTTAATTTTCATTTTCAACTAGATTAAAAGAAAGACTTCAGAGAATAATTTGACAATAAACTCAAACAGAATGATAAAAGTATTAAGATTTAAGAAAAATTAAGATTTAACTATACTGATTTGTGGCACTAAAATTCAAAGAA
>CM067479.1:8383671-8396600 GCA_034552555.1 Semaprochilodus insignis | reverse complement strand
GTTTGACGCTGGTAACAGACTGTGGAAGTGGGTTTGACTCTGGTAACAGACTGTGGTAGTGTGTTTGACGCTGGTAACAGACTGTGGCAGTGGGTTTCTTTAATGTTGTAATCTCTCTGTGGGGGGCGTGCTGGGCTGAGGTTATATCCTGAGCTGTCCTGTGGGTCTGTAATGAGACAGCGCTCGTTTGTAATGACAGGTTTGAGAGCAGGAGATGTTCTGTGTGGTGTAGATTACCTCTACTGCTGCTGCTCACAATGTTTTATTAGTGTTCTGGAGCCCCTGGCAGATGCCCCATATACCCCGCGACCATAAGGGGCATTTAACTTCGACTAATATGCGCACTGAGCTGCTCAGAGATGGCCGATTCTCAGTCTCTTTGTGTGTGTGTGTGTGTGTCTCATTCTCTCTCACTCTTTCTTTTTCTCTCCGACCTCCTTTCTCTCTCCATCTCTCTCTATCTGTATTCATTCCCCCTCTCTCTTTATATTCTCTCTGTATTTTCTCCTCCATTCAGTCTCACCTTCTGTCTATTCTCTTTCTTTCTCCTCTCTCTATTCTCCCTCTCCATCTCTCCATCTATTCTCTCCCATCCTCTCTCCTCCTCCCTCTATTCACTCTTTCCCTCTCCCTCTGTATTCTTGCTCTCTAATTTCTCTTTCTCCTTCTCTTTCTCTATTCTCTCTCCCTCTCTCTTGTCTGTATTCTTTCTGACTGTTTTTCTTTCCTCTCTTTCACTCTCTCTTTATCCCCTCTGAGGCTCTATATACTTCTCTCTCTCTCTCTCTCTCGCTCTCTTTTGCTCTCCCTCACCTAAAAGCGAAGGGATTTATCAAGAACCCTGAAATGAGAATCATTAATAACGCGCACGCTGCGCGGAGGGCCTTTATTTCCCTCCCTCCTCAGCCAGGGCCTCCTCCGCCGCTCCGCTTCGGCTAAATTGAAACCGATTTGCTATTGAGTCTGTGTAATTCAGGCCGTGCTGAGGCAGGCACGTAGCTTTATGAACTTTCTTCAGCTTTGCGCATCAAAAGACCCGTCGCTCCTCCATACACCGGCCCGTCGAGCGCTCAGCTTTGCACCCCATGCCAGCTCCTGCGGGCGGAGACGTGCACAGCTGCCAGCTAGCTCAGACTCATCGTTCACCTGGGCTGCGAAGCAGGTGAAAACGAGGAGCGTGATATGGAGAAGGGTGGCAGATACCTGCTGTTCATAGCTAACCCCTCACATTAATATGCAGACACGCACACGGCCTACACCGGAGGAGGCCCTACTTTTAGAGGAACGGTAATGAATCCTAACCTTTTGTTATCCGCCTTTGTTCCGTCATGCATTAGGAGAATTCAGAATTGTTACCCAATCGGTCACGACTCTTTCCGTAAACGTATAGCCCTGGAAAGAAGAGAAAAAGGTGTGCATAATTACGGTCATTATTCACAATGCTGCATATTTGATTCCAGTGTTTTCTGATTTGATTCTATTCTGCTTTCCATTCCATCCTTTTCTCCACTTCTTTTATGAGCTAATGAAGCACTAATCACCTGAGTGGACTGCATGCATAAGAGCTATGATTAAGGTACATCATACAGCCCTGCGCACCATTCAGCCACCGCTGCATTCATTAGCTATAGTAATTATCTTTACTTCTGAAGAGAACGGAGCAAAGGAGGGCAGCGAGACTACAGTCCATGTCAATGGGCCGGCACCTCAGCCTGAAAGGATGCTACCGCCCTGTCCGACTGAGCAAACCAACCTTGAGCTCTTTACAGATGTAGGAAAAGAGCTGAATAATTTCTTCATGGTGGTGTACAAGAGAAAGTCAGTGTATGTCTGGGTGAGGATAACTCAGTTAGGACCTCATACTGGGTCATAAAATCATGTGGCATGATAGGGAGCATCCATAGCAGCTGCATCACTGCTTGGTTTGGGAATTGCACCATCTCTCTCTTCCCTCCGTCATGGACTTTTACACCACATGTTGCATCCATAAAGCCATCAGTTTTGTAGATGACCCCACACACAAATAGCTTTCGGGCCCTCACAGCCAGACTGTCTAACAGTTCCTACCCACAAGCTGTCCGATTCCTCAACTCCACCAACAGGAATCAAAATTGATGGGTGGGTTTGACATGGTGAGACACGGCAATGATTCAAGTTTCAAGCTCAGCCACGCATGTGACGTAAGCAAGAATGAGCCTTATCACTGTACCTGACTGACCCAACAGCCACGATTGCGGACATTCAGCGAACAGTTAGTGCCAGCAGTTAGTGGCAGACGGCTGCACGATGCAGGACTACATACACACAGACCGTTACGCCATTACAATGACTGTCCCTAACACCACGTCAACATCGCCATCAAAGACTGCAATGGTGTCGTGCCAGACTGACATGTAGTGACTCAGAATGTCAGCGGGTCATCTTCAGTGACGAGTCCCACTTTGGTCTTGGTGGAAACGCAACGAATCTGTGTGTGGTGGCACCGTGGTCAGCGCCAAGATGAACAGTTTGTTGTCACACGTCCAGAAGGCCTGGTATCACTCCACCTCCACCCCTACCGCACCATCTGCAGGAACTGTGTGAGGATATTCAAGCTGCATGGGATGGATTATCACAGGACATCATTAGGAACCTCTACAACTCCATGCCGAGACGTCTGGCATGTTGGGTTAGCAAACATGGCGGCTGCCGACGCCATACTGAGAGACACTACTTCTGTATGTGTAGCTCAATAAATATTGATCATATCAGTCTAAATTGATCATCATTTATTGTTCCTGGTGACCTTTATCTTCCTTCCCAACAGCACTGCAATCCCACACTTCTTTCTGGGTGCAGCTGTTCTTTTGACGATGAGTGTATATATAAATATCAACAATACAAATATCAGTATAAGCTGGCTAGCATCAAAGCTAACTCCATCAGATACTAACACTTTTGGAGAAACTGGACCGCAGTTGATTCTCCAAATTATCCACCTGTTCAAACATAAAAGCCTGTTAAATTATCTAAAAGGAAACTAGCACAGGGCTGCTTTGGTTTTATCCTCTTCAAAGGTGAACGTTTTCATCACTCTTGTTTCTGATGCATGAGTTCAATATCTTCATAAGTCCCCTGACGGCCGGCGGCTGAGAGAAAAGAGGACGTGGCTTTATTGGAGAAAGAGTGGAGGGGCCTGCGGTACGGCTGCTAATAATGGAGGTATTGATGAAACATCAGAGTGACATGCCACTCACTTTATTGTGCTAGATGATTGCTATGACCATGATGAACTTGTCGTGAAAGTCCTAGCGAGGAGTCTCCGCAAATCGATCGCATCTCCCAGCGGATTTGGGATAGCAGAGTTCGTATACTGTAGCGCTTTGTTCAGTGTCGTGCAGCATTTAGTGATTCTGTACTGATTCAACCACTGAGATGCCAACGACGTCCTTTAGACTGGGTTCCTGTGAAAACGGTTCACTGTATAGAAAACAAGCCAGACTTGTTTACAGTGGCGGTGATGGGAACCAGACTGTAGTCCATCTGTTTCTCTGTATACTGTATTACCCTGTTCTTCAATGGTCAGGACCCCCACAGGACCACCACAGAGCAGGTACTATGTGGGTGGTGGATCATTCTCAGCACTGCAGTGACACTGACATGGTGGTGGTGTGTTAGTGTGTGTTGTGCTGGTGTGAGTGGATCAGACACAGCAGTGCTGCTGGAGTGTTTAAACACTGTGTCCACTCACTGTCCACTCTATTAGACCCTCCTACCTTGCTGGTCCACCTTGTAGATGTACAGTCAGAGACGATAGCTCATCTGCTGCTGCACAGTGCAGTGTTGGTCATCCTCTAGTCCTTCTTCAGTGGTTACAGGACCCGCCCACAGGACGCTTGCCCTAAGGACGCTGCCTATAGTGTTGGTAGGTGGACGACTCTCAGTCCAGCAGTGACGCTGAGGTGTCCAACAGGACTGCTGTCTCAGATTTTTCCCCGTTCCAGCAGATACTCTTTGGCGTTTGAGGCTGTCTTCACACGTGTGGGTTCACTGGTGGTTTAGATAGTAAATAAAATGTCTATGAGTGTGTTGTAGACATGGAGACCCCTGGCTCCCATCACCGCCACTGTAGAGAACATCTCCAAACCCACTCTGAATGACTGTTTACATCCCAACCACTGAATTATTGAACACCCCCCCCGCCCCCCGTTGTGATTCCATACCCCATGTATTCCTTTTATTTTACATTCATTCATTTTTATATGAACATCTTCCATCCTCTTTTTATCCCTCAGAATTAAACAGCCTGTTTTTGTTGCTGCACCTTCAGAATAGTTCAAAGGCGTATTTCGCTTACAAGTATGTGCCACATATAAAGCCAATGGCGAATAGAGGACAGGCTCTGAATCAGCAGCCACAGGATGGTAAATTTCACAGCTGCTTCTGATCAAAGTACAGAATTACATCAAAGCACGTAGCCCACCTCCGAGCGGCAAACGACAAAATAAACGGGTTAAGACTGATGCACGGGGACGCTGATAAGGCGGAGCTTTGTCGGTAGTTGTCCTGCAGTTGAGTTGCACCTTGACCGTCCCCTTAGATGCTGTAGTAAGTCTAAGACTAAGATGGTGGAGTCCAGAGCAGTGATCTACCTCCTCCAACACATCAGACTCTACTCACCGCTTACAAGTAGAGATGGTCAAGATCCAATCCTGTTATGTAATATGAATGGAGACTGGCAACTAGCACACATCTATCTCCTCCAGCATAACACACTGCGAACACCTTCCCTGTGGTGCCGTAGAGACAGCTTATTACAGAACAACGAAAAAACAGTATGAGTTTTTGTAATAAGTGAGTAATAACTGAGTAATTGTAATAAGTGAGTAATAAAGGAGTAATTACACTAATACAGTAATAAGTGAGTAATAACTGAGTAATTGTAATAAGTGAGTAATAACTGAGTAATTGTAATAAGTAATAATTAATAATTGTAATAAGTGAGTAATAACTGAGTAATTGTAATAAGTAATAAATTAATAATTGTAATACGTGAGTAATAAAGGCGTTATAGTAATAATTGAGTAATTGTAATACGTGAGTAATAATTGAGTAATTGTAATAAGTGAGTAATTACTGAGTAATTGTAATAATTGAGTGATAACTGAGTAACTGTAATAAGTGAGTAATAAGTGAATAATTGTAATAAGTGAGTAATAAAGGAGCTATAGTAATAATTGAGTAATTGTAATAAGTGAGTAATAATTGAGTAATTGTAATAAGTGAGTATTAAGTGAGTACTAAAGGAGTAATTGCACTAATAAGAGTAATATGTGAGTAATTGTAATAAGTGAGTAATAATTGAGTAATTGTAATAAGTGAGTAATAATTGAGTAATTGTAATACAAACCGTTAAATTGTAAAACAAACCGTTCATCTTGGTGCTGACCACGGTGCCTCCACACAGGAATTCGTTGGTCGTCTCCACCAAGACTAAAGCGGGACTCATCACTGAAGATGACCCGCTGCCATTCTGAGTCACTTCATGACAGTCTGGCACGACACCATTGCAGTCTTTGGTGACGGTGACGTGGTGTTAAGGACAGTCGTCGTAACGGTCTGTGTGCATGTAGTCCTGCGTGGTGCAGCCGTCTGCCAATGGTGCTGCACTAACAGGATGACTCATGGAGGACATCACTGCTCGCTGAATGTCTGCAATCGTGGCTGTTGGGTCAGTCAGGTACAGTGATAAGACCCGTCCTTGCTTATGTCACATGCATGGCCGAGCATGAAACCTGACTCATTCGGCTGTCTCACGATGTGAAACCTACCCACCCAGTTTCATTCCTGTCGGTTTTATTGCTTCTGGGTGCAGCTATTCTTTTGACGAAGAGTGTATAAAAAGGTTTACTGGTGGTTTTGAGACATCAGCCGCTTTTCTTCTGCATGGTTACTAGACCCAGTCTGTGCAACAGCGGCTATTCTGACCCCTGGTTGCTATCACCACCTCCATAACTGGGTTAGGACATTGAACCTACAATGAACCCGTTCACATCAAACCACTCTGAATGACCGTGTTTACGTCTTAAGGGTGTAAAAAGTGACAACCTGGCAACCTGGCAAACCCTAAATAAGCACTTCCAATTAAAGTGTCCGGCACACAAAATTAAAAAGCCCAACATCAGAGGCCTAAAAATCTCGACGAGGACACAGAGTACAGTGACATTAGCATTCACTCAGGATATCTGAAATGTTTCTAGGTCACAGCTGGATGGTATTTACACTTGACCTTCCACTTGGCCTACAAATCAGCACCTGCATCTGCAGCGAATGTTAAGCTCTGTATGCTGGAGCGCCTCCGTGTGTAGGTACTGCTGGGGACTGTGCTGCAGGCCCGGCAGAGTGCGCATGGAGGATTTTAAAGGCATTGATTGGGCTTGGGAGGACTCCATCTCCACACCAATAAAAGCCTTGTTTATGTTCCAGCGGTGAGCGTTCGTTGTTGAGTCGAAGCGGCTGCTCGTTTGGCGGCCGTGTACGACACGAACGGAGCTCACCCGTAATATCCAACAAATCATTCTCCTTAACGGCCTGGACCGCGCGTGTGCCTCCTGAGCGCGATCACTGGGGGTTATACGCCACGGATTCTGAATGAGTCAATAAAACATTCCGCCGCGGTTATAGTAAGACGAGTAGGGTTATGTGACCGAGCTACGCTATGCATTTCAATGAAGGGGAGGGCGATTTCCAAGGCAGTGAGGGGACTGGAGCGCTCGGGTGGACAATATACACTGTCCGTCAAAGGTTGAGGCTGCCTAGCTCCTCAAAATGTTTGTATTAGCTAAATTAGCATTAGCTCGTTACAACACATCAAAGGCCCAGCGAGCCTAAACAGGTTCAGAGTCAGAGAAACTTGGTAAGCTAACGCTAACCAGCATAACCAAAAGCTAGCAAGCTGGATCATCTGACTGTAGCTGCCTGTTCATCCCTTCATTCCTTTATCCATCAGCAGCATTGTTCCTTCATCCGTTCATTCTTTTATCCATACACCAACATTGTTCCTTCACCTGTTCATTCCTTTATCCATCACCAACATTGCTCCTTCATCCGTTCATTCCTTTATCCGTACACCAACATTGTTCCTTTCTCTGTTCATTCCTTTATCCATACACCAACATTGTTCCTTCATCCGTTCATTCCTTTAACCATACACCAACATTGTTCCTTCACCTGTTCATTCCTTTATCCATCACCAACATCGTTCCTTCATCTGTTCATTCCTTTATCAGTACACCAACATTGCTCCTTCATCCATTCATTCCTTTACCCATCACCAACATTGCTCCTTCATCCCTTCATTCCTTTATCTGTACACCAACATTGTTCCTTCATCCGTTCATTCCTTTATCCATCACCAACATCGTTCCTTCATCCATTCATTCCTTTATCCGTACACCAACATTGTTCCTTCACCCGTTCATTCCTTTATCCATCAGCAACATTGTTCCTTCACCCGTTCATTCCTTTACCCATCACCAACTTTGTTCCTTCATCCGTTCATTCCTTTAACCGTACACCAACATCGTTCCTTCATCCATTCATTCCTTTATCCGTACACCAACATTGTTCCTTCACCCGTTCATTCCTTTACCCATCACCAACTTTGTTCCTTCATCCGTTCATTCCTTTATCCATACACCAACATTGCTCCTTCATCCGTTCATTCCTTTATCAGTACACCAACATTGTTCCTTTCTCTGTTAGTTTGTTCATCCATTGATTCCTCTGCACGTTCATTTGTCTATTCCGTTGCACATTGATTCATCCATCCATTCCTTTGTCTGTCTGTTTGCCTGTCTGTCCACCTGTACATCTGTTTGTCTGAGAGTCCAGTTAGCATCATATAGCAGCTGGATAATGATGTTAGCTCTATATGAGGGGCGGAGCAGGCTAGTGTTGGACAGGGAGCTGTCAATCAAGCTGTTCATTAGCCACGCCCACACAGTCCTCAGATGGGTCCGATCAGTGATTTAATGCCGTATTTTATCATATTTATTAAGTCTTATATTTTGTTATTCAAGTTTTGCTGGATATGTAATATAACTCTCAAGGTTAAAATCATATAAACATGTTTTAATATTTTACTTCAAGCAGAAAATTCCTGGCATTTTTCCTGGCCAAGGCTGTAAACCTGAAGGATAGTGCCAAAGCTCTCTCTAAAGCTTTCAGCCATGCTGAAAAGCTGCTGCTCTTCCGGTGCAGGAGCCAGACCACAGTGACCTGACTGCCTCACCAAAACAAAGCCAGGCTGTGCAAGGCAATGTGCTCAGGTTCAATCTACACACACACCCTGTGCACAGTTTGGCGTTGAGCTTGTCAGTTTGCCATAACTAACCATGAGCAGGTTTATTAGGTGGATAGCGATACTGCTCATGTGAATATTAGCGACAGCGCTAGCTTGGGGAAAACAGCTGAACCCCCCGTGTTGTGATGTCAGCAGCCTAACTAACCTTGTTCCTTCATCCCTCATTCCTTTATCCATCACCAACATTGTTCCTTCATCCCTCATTCCTTTATCCATCACCAACATTGTTCCTTCATCCCTTCATTCCTTTATCCATACACCAACATTGTTCCTTCATCCCTTTATCCATCACCAACACTGTTCCTATCTATACACCAACATTGTTATTTCATCCCTTCATTCATTTATCCATCACCAACATTGTTCCTTCATCCCTCATTCCTTTATTCATCACCAACATTGTTCCTTCATCCCTCATTCCTTTATCCATCACCAGCATTGTTCCTTCATCCCTTCATTCCTTTATCCATACACCAATATTGTTCCAACAAAATGGTTCCTCCATCCCTTCATTCCTTTATCCATACACCAACATTGTTCACTCATCCATTCATTCCTTTATCCACCTCCAACATTGTTCATTCATCCCTTCATTCCCTTATCCATACACCAACATTGTTCCTTCATCCCTTCATTCATTTATCCATACACCAACATTGTTCCTTCATCCATTCATTCCTTTATCCACCTCCAACNTTCATTCGTTTATCCATACACCAACATTGTTCCTTCATCCCTTCATTGCTTTGTCCATACACCAACATGGTTCTTTCATCCCTTCATTCCTTTGTCCATCCACCAACATTGTTATTTCATCCCTTCATTCGTTTATCCATCCACCAACATTGTTCCTTCATCCGTTTATTTCTTTATCCATCACCAACAATGATTGCTACTTCATCTGTTCATTCCTGTATCCCATTCTTTTATCCAGACACCGACACTGTTCCTTCATCCTTTTATTCCTTCATCCATACACTATTAATTCTGTTCATTCATTCAACCATACACAGTTCATTCCATTTACTCCTTTATCCATACACCATTCGTTCTGTTTATTCCTTTTTCCATACAGTGTTCTTTCTGTTCATTTCCTTTATCCATCACCAACATTGTTCCTTCATCTTTTCATTCCTTCATCCATACACATTTCATTCCATTTATTCTTTGATCCATACACAATTCATTTCATTCATTCCTTTATCCATACTCCAACATTGTTCCCTCTTTCATCCTTTTTTTCATTTCATTTCATTTTGTTAGTGTCATAATCACATGATTAGCAACATTCAACATCAAACCCTATTAAAGGCACCATCGAGCAGTAAAGCTGACTAGTCGACTAGCCTGTGGACCCGCTAATCACAGCGCATTCAAACTGCCATAGTCAAACAGCCGACAAGCCGAGGTGCTGTTTAACAGTCGTACGGCTGTGTGGTGTGAATACACACTTAGCCTTTCGGAATGTTTTGACAGGCTAAATGCTCATGCTTTCTCTCTCTCTCTCGCTCTCTCTCTCTCTCTCTCTCTCGCTCTCTCTCTCTCTCTCTTTCGCGCTCTCTCTCTCTTTTGGTTTAAATAACTCATTATCATCAGAATTAGCATTAGCCTCCGTCAGTCTGTGCCGTTTATCACCATCCGTTCCCTTTCAGCACGGGGATGTAGGCCAGCCGGCCTGTTTATCAGTCATTTGGAATGCAGTTAATTACACCGGCCTGCACGTCCCACAAATGAGCATCAGAGGAATAAAAGGATGGGGTATCTTTGATCTTCGATTTGATTTCCCTTTAATGAAAACGAGTGAGAGAGAGAGAGAGAATGATAGAGAGAGAGCGAGAAGAAAAGACCACATGACTCGAGAACGATCTTAAGACTAATACACCGGGCGGTGCTGTCCTTGCCAAAACGAGAAGGATCCACTGCGAGCGGAAGAGGAGAAGAGGAAGAAAGACTGTTATCAAAAATCTCATGAAAAAGACATAGTCCTTCAAGGGACGCGTCCGAGCCGACTGCATTACCGCTGCTGAATAATAACTCAGCCCACTCCAGCAGGTCTCCTTACGCAGTAATTATGTTTGCATCTTTTAGTGGGCCAAATCCAAAGTGAGAACCGAGGACTCGCTGTGGGACGATTCCGTACGTCAAACAAGAGACGAACCTCCGGAGGAGTCAGGAAAATAGGGCATACGAGAACTCCAGTAATAAGTGATGATGCTTCGGTACTGCTGGCTATTTCCACTAAAGCACAGAACACCAGATCCAGGCCTGCGCATTCATAGTGCATGAATTGTCAGTATAATCAGCTGTGTATTCATGAAGCTCGCAGCTCCCACTCGCAGTTCGCACTGACAGAGCTAAGGTGCTGTTTTGCCTCTGTACAGTTTCAGTGCAGGGGGGGGGGTATTTAGGGTCTATATGTGTTTTCTCATCCACCAGAGGGCAAGCTTTCTCTTATCAGCATCTGGCTAAAGACCGGAGCTGCCAGTTCTCCACATACAGAAGTCAGAAGTCAAGAATGCACTGAACATCATTATTAGAACTAGACCCCAGAAAACCAGACTAAAAATCAGAGGCGCCAGAAACGGCCCTCTTAGCCCATTTCCACCAACAAAGCACCAGTGCTCGAGCTAGAGCTGGTGCTGGTTCCCTGGACCAAACAAACCTGTTAAGAACAGGCCCCCTATTTCCACTGGTTTGGGAGCTGAGCGATTATGTATCTGGATGTGGGTGGTCCTTAGTCCAGGAGCGGAAGTCGGTGGACCATGCATAAAACAACATGGTGGACATACTCTTCCTTCAGCAGACCACTGATGGGTACATTTTGCTGCTGCTGCTTTCATTGTTTTCACCTCTCCTGTTCACTCATTCTCCTGTTCACTCATTCCCCTGTTCACTCATTCCCCTGTTCACTCGTTCTCCCGTTCACTCATTCTCCTGTTCACTCATTCTCCTGTCACTGTTGGCTGGATAGTACATAGGATAGGACATAGTTAGCTCAGTTAGGTTAGGAACAGGCATCGCTACTGGAAGAGAAAACACGGCATCGTTCCATCCCTAGTATGTAATTGTATATTTACAGCCTTTGTATTTCTAATTCCCACAGACGTAGTGGTTATGTAAGCCTGTGTGTGTGTGTGTGTGTGTGTGTGTGAGCAGCTGCTAAACTCGGGGGCCTGAGTGCTCTGACTGACTCACAGCTTTGCACAGCAGAACAACCCAACTTCACTTTAGTTAATGTAGAAGAACCTGCTGGAATATCCTGTTTCACCTCCACGTCCCGCTACTCCCAACTATCATCGATGCTCAGCTTGAGCAGATACCCTCCCTGAGACCGCCTTTCAGAAATACGTCACTGTACCGAGGAATAAATGGAATGAACAGTGTATGGCTGAATGAATGCACAGAATTAACAGTATATGGATGAAGGAATAAAATGATGAAAGAACAGCGTTGGTGTATGGATAAAAGAATGGACGGAATGAATGGTGTATGGATGAAGGAATAAAATGATGAAAGAATAGCGCTGGTGATGGATAAAGGAATGAACAGAAAAAAGGGTGTATGGATAAAGGAATGAACACGGAATTGACGGCAGATTCATGTTGACTTTAAAGCGGCACTAGCAACATGGTTTGTTCTGACGTCATAACTACGTCTGCATGAGTTTGCACTTTATTTAAAACAAGGCTAGAACAGATCAGATGTTACAATTAGCTATAAAAACATCCACATATATAAAACTGGACGCTTCAGTTTCTCGTTAGGCTGAATGAGGTTCATATCAGCATTCCTCACAGCTTGACCATTTGCGAGTGGTCAATTAAGCGAATGCAACAGGATGGAAGTTGGAAAGTACTTCCAACCAGCGACCAAAGTGCTCCCCTCTGATATCTGCAGAAATGGTGTGAGCAGTAAGCGATGGTTAAAGAGTGGAGCTCCTGCTGATTCTCCCGCAGCGTTTTATTGCAGCTCTAATCGGACCCACATGACTCGATCAACTCAATCAGCTGTTGCAAAAAAGACACCATTAAAATTACCCTGAAGAAATGCAGAGTGATTGCGCTAGTTGAGCTAGTTGCTAGCCGGTTGCTAAAGTGCGGCTAAAAATGAATGGGAGTCTATGGGAGGAACAAGGGATGAATCGACGTCAATGACGAACGATGAATCAGCTGCCCTGAGTGAGTACATGCAGTTTGGTGGCTGTAGGTTAAAGGAAACAATATGGAAGATGGAGGTTTGGAGGGCATTTACTTGAACCTGTAAATGTTGTTTTAGTTTAGTCAACATTTAAAAACATGACTAAGACTAGAACAAGTTTAAGACTATACACAATCTGCATTGTATAATGCTTCCAACAGGCAAACTAAAGATTAAAACAGTCAAACAGAAGGGTTATAAAAAACAAAAAACAAAAAAAACAAACAAACAAAAAAATTAAAATTATGATGAACTCAAATGAAATAAAAAATACTGAAAAAATAAAAAATAAAGAAAATACTATAATTAAAAAATATAAATGATAAAAAATTAAATAAGAATAGAATAACAAATATAATATTAATTAATTAATATTAATGAATAAAGA
>CM067479.1:8335809-8353936 GCA_034552555.1 Semaprochilodus insignis | reverse complement strand
CCAACACTTACTATACCAACACAGACACAACACTGATATTACTAACACAGTCCCAACACTTACTATACCAACACAGACACAACACTGATATTACTAACACTGTTCCAGCACTTACTATACCAACACAGACACAACACTGACATTACTAACACTGTTCCAGCACTTACTATACCAACACAGACACAACACTGATATTACTAACACTGTTCCAGCACTTACTATACCAACACAGACACAACACTGATCATTACTAACACTGTTCCAGCACTTACTATACCAACACAGTCCCAACACTGATATTACTAACACTGTTCCAGCACTTACTATACCAACACAGACACAACACGGACATTACTAACACTGTTCCAGCACTTACTATACCAACACAGTCCCAACACTGACATTACTAACACTGTTCCAGCACTTACTATACCAACACAGTCACAACACTTGCTAAACCAACACAGTCCCAACACTGACATTACTAACACTGTTCCAGCATCAACTATACCAGCACAGTCACACCACTTACTATGCCAACACAGTCCCAACATTGTACCAGCACTTAGTATAACAACACAGCCCCAACACTAACATTACCAACACTGTCACAGCACTTACTATACCAACACAGTCTCAACAATGACATTACCAACACAGTCCCAACACAGACTGACAGAATTAACATCAGCTCATTAAGCTTCTCTCACAGAACTCCAGATTAGACTGAGGTTGTTTAAAACAGAATAAAGAGTTTGCATAGTAATAATATCATAGAATCCAAAAATCAATCTAACGACAGCCCTTCTGTTTTTGGTTTCTATTTGCTTCTGGCAAAAATAGTATGTTTGTTGATGCAAGATTTATTTCTTGTGGAATCAGTATAAATGTCAGGTAAATTAATATAGCAGTTTGTTTAGTGTGCTGGACATGATGAGCATCTATCCATTGATCTTCATGGCTGAATGCAGACTGTTCACTTTTACAGCCACCTCTCCGGCTGAGGAGAATCCACAAATCCTCCGAGGCAAGGAAACACTTCCAGATGTGTACAGGCTGGGCGGGTGTCCATTGGCCCAGACGGTATCCAAGTAAAGGGCTCATTACAGAAGAAAAGCTCAGGGCATGCTCCAGTCCCCCAGTGGCTTTACCATTTGCAAAATATGGGTCACTACATGAGGCAGGAGTGCACAGGGCACCACTGAGACGCTGAGATGTATTCAGCTGCACCGCAGAAACAGAACAAGAACAATTTACAGCAATTTCCAGAGCGCATCTGAGCTTTATCGCTGTTCTGACAAGGACAATATAGGGCCAATTTGTGGAGTAAATTGCTGCTATCTGGGACTCTGAAGAGTTTACCAGAAACTCCTGATTACCTGAAGATGGTTTCTGACCACAATCACTGCGCTAATAGTAAAGCATCTATCCCTCACGTTACGTAATTGATCATAATTAATGCTGACACATTCTGATGCAGTAGCTGATTTGTTAACCTCTATAGAGTCACATCGTAATAATCCATGAGTTCATGAGGGAAAAGGCTTCGCTTCATTTTCTCTCCAATAAATTAGATCATATTGTTTAACCAGCAGTAGAAATGTGACATTATGCATTTCCTGATAAAGTGCTGGTGTAATACACACGACTATGGCACAGAAATCCGACTGAGTACAGGATGTAGGGAACATGTGTGAAAGGATAACCATTCTCCTAAAACTCCTATTAATTAGTCCTTCAAGGTGGATAAACCAAGATTACTGCAGTATTAGAAATAACTCATCCCCTTACAGGGACATTAGCAACACAGCCCCATCATTTACTATAAAGACAGAGTCCCAACACAGCCCCAACACTTACAGTACCAACATAGCCCCAACCCAGCCCTAACACACCCCCAACAATTACTATACCAACACAGCCCCATCATTTACTATATCGACAAAGCTCCAACACTTACAGTACCAATATAGCCCCAACCCAGCACTAACACAGCCCCAACACTTACTATACCAACACAGCCCCATCATTTACTATATCAACAAAGCTCCAACACTTACAGTACCAACATAGCCCCAACCCAGCACTAACACAGCCCTAACACTTACTATACCAACACAGCCCCAACACTTACAATACCACCATAGCCCCAACACAGCTCTAACACACCCCCAACAATTACTATACTAACACAGCCCCAACACAACCCAAACACTGACTAAGACCAACACTGCCCAACACTTACTATACCAACACAGCCCTAACACACCCCAACAATTACTATACCAACACAATCCTAAAACAACCCAAACACTGACTAATACCAACACTGCCCCAAAACAGCCCCAACAATTACTATACCAACACAGTCCCAAAACAACCCAAACACTGACTAATACCAACACAGTCCCAAAACAACCCAAACACTGACTAATACCAACATAGCGCCAATACAACCCAAACACTGACTAAGACCAACACTGCCCCAACACTTACTATACCAACACAGCCATAACACAGTCCCAACACTTACTATACCAACACAGTCCAAAAACTTACTATACCAACACAACCCTAATGCTGACTATACCAACACAGTCCCAACACTGACTATACCAACACAACCCCAACATTGACTATACCAACATAATCCCAACACTGACTATACCAACACAACCCAAACACTGACTACCAGCACAACCGTAACACTGACTTTGCCAATACAGTCCCAATACTTTCTATACTGCCACTGTCCCAACACTGACTTTATCAACACAGTCCCAAAGCTGGCTCTACCATCACAGTACAAACACAAACATTTCCAAAACAGTCACAGCTTTGACATTACCCGCACAGCCCCAACTCAGTCCCAACACTATAGCTACACAGTCGTAACACTGACATCACCAACACTGTCCCAGCCCTTACTATGCCAACAGAGTCCCAACACTGACATTACTAACACTGTCCCAACACTGACTATACCAACACAAACCAAACACTGACTTACCAATAGAGTCCCAACACTGACTATATCAACCCAGTCTCAACACTGCCTGTATCAGCACAGTCTCAACACTTCCTTACCAGCACCTTTACCAACAGTCTCAACACTGAGTGTACCAACATGATCTCAACACATCTCAATACTTACTATACCACACAACCCCATCAATGACTATCTAAACATCACCTCAACACCAGCTTTAGTCCAACCTAGTCTCAGAAAAACTTTACCAACATGACCCCAACACCAACGGTATCAACACAACCCCAACACACAATCCCAACACAACAAAGGCAACACGGGGCATTCCAGCCCCTGACACTTGCCCCCCACCCCACACAATGACTTTATCAACACAGCAGCCAGGACAGCCTTAACAACGCAACGCCAGCAGCGCTTCCTTCACTTACTTTCCCTCCTTTCGAGCACCTCCTGTAAGTGTTGGTGACGGTTGCGGTTTGGTTCATGCTTCCTTCAGTCCTGCAGCGTCTTCTGAAACAAAACGCAGCGCGTCTCATCCACACAGACTTCATCTAGAACATCACACTAAAACAGAACCAGAAGAACCATAACCTGCCCCTCACCTCACGAGCACTCCTCGGCGCGATGGAAGTTCACCAAGATGATGAAAGGAGCCTAAAGTACCGCTTTCTTCCTCCCTCTGTTCTCCAGAGTTGGAAACTCGCCGTCCCTCTCGTGTGCGCGCTCCCAGCACGCGAAGGAGAGGAGTAGGAGGACGGTGACGGAGCTGGAGTCCCACAAATCAGCGTTTCAGCGAGAGAAAGTCAGCGCTCAACTTTAGAGCAACGGTATTCCAGACTCGGTTCCAGTTTCAGGTCCTCCAGTGAGGAAAAGCTCTGTAGGTTTGTAGGAGAAGAGGCTGGAATGTTGGGAATGCCGCTGTCCCGTTGGCTATAAGGGAGGAAAGTGAATGAGTTGCAGCGTCGTGTTCCCTCTCTGCGCTCTCCAGTCGAGAGGTGGCACACAAACGCAGAAACTTCCACCATCAGCACGTTGCGAGGCTCGTACAGGAACATCACTGCAATACAGCACGTGGGTTTAGCAGCTCCTCTCCTCCTTTAACTCTTTCAGAATCAAAGCCTTTATTCCTTCATTCCTTCTCTTACACTCTTAAAACAGATGGTGGGTTCTTTGGTAAAGGGATTGGGTTCTTTATAGAACCATTTCACGCTTAAAAGTTTCTTTGCCTGATGTAAACGTGGGTGGAGAATGCATTATATATATATAGGGTTCTGTAAAGAACCGAAAAGGGTTCTTCCATTGTCAAGCTTGTAACAATGCATTCTTAAAAAAGAATGGTTCTTCAGATGTCTTTGGTCCCATATAGAACCACAGACAGTCAAAGAGCCATTTGCTGCCTTCTTTGCATGGTGTTAAGGTTCTACACATTGATAGAGAATGCACTGTATATGGTTCTATAAGGAACCCTTAGCACAGAACAGGGTTCTTCTAATGTCAAGCTTGTAAGAATGCATTCTTAAAAAAAAAAAAGGTTCTTCAGAGGGGTTTGGTCCCCATATAGAACCACAGGCAGTCAAAGAGCCATCTTCTCTCTTCTTTGCGTGGTGTTAAGGTTCTTCAGATTGATGGAGAATGCAAGTTATATGGTTCTATGGTGATTTTATATAGCAGCAAACAGGGTTCTTCTATTGTCAAGCTTGTAACTATGCACTCTTAAAAAAGGTTCTTCTGAGGTCTTTGGTTTTATATAGAACCATGGACAATTCTAACACTGCAATCTTAAAAAAGATGGTTCTTCAAAGGTCTTTAGTAAAGACAATGGTACTATATAGAACCATGGATACTGAAAGAACCATTTGCATGCCTTCTTTGCATGGTGTAAACGTTCCTCAGATTGATGCAGGATGTCTTGTATATGGTTCTATATGGAACCCAGAAAGCTTTCTCTATTGTTTGCCATCTTAACAATAGAAGAGTCTATTTTGGTGCTATATACTGTAGAACCAAAAGGTTGTATATTGAATCGTATACAACACATTCTCCATTAGTCTGAATAATCATTCTATGATGCAAAGAACCCTTTAAACATGCATGGTTCTTCAAGTGTTCATAGATTTACTAAGGAACCTTTTAAAAATGTAGAAGCACCTGTTTTGGTGCTATACAAAACGCCATACAGGCCTATGATACATTCTCCATCAGTTTAAAGAACCATTTCATCATGCAAAGAACCATTTAAGCATGAAATGGTTCTATTTACAGCTTATGGTTCCCTGAAGAACCTTTGAAAAACCATTTTTTTGGTGCAGTTTTGAGTGCAGTGTTGAATTTGTGCTTTTTCAGTCTTTTGTGGAGTTCTTTGAACTATGATATAGGACAACAACAACAACAACAACAACAACAATAATAATAATAATAATAATAATAATAATAATAATTACCATAGTAATTATAGTGTGTCCTATTTGAGAACACCCTTATTTATATAAGCTTGATTATTACTATAGGAGGCTGAACCAGCTCTGGCTGTGGGTGATATGAAGGTTAATTTGCCACAGCTTGCTATTAATCAATAGTCTCGGTTCTGCACTCCTCCAGTTCTCATGTTCTGCACTCCTAGGTTCAAGAAAAACAAGACCTGCATCTGACTTCACATGAAGAAACAGATAGACTAAAGGAGAGGTGTTGGGCAACCAGGTCTCCATGAGGTGAAAAACCAGTCATCCCTGCAGGTCTGTGAACTTCCACGACCTCAGCTCCACACCGCTGGGCTAAAAGCATTTCCAATACTAGGCTCTGCGTAATCGAAAGCTGACTGATTAGCTGATGCAAGAACAGAGCTGGTCTCGTTGTCTGGGCAGGCTAGAACCAAGTTCTTTAAGTCATGGACATATTTACAGGGAGTTAACTCTACTTTTAGTTCTGTTTCAGTTCCTCTTAGCATTCATAGTTAGTTACATATTCCTTTGTATCGAGGGAGTATCTTGTGATCTCAAGATAGCAAATGTTGTTTTCCCAGGATGACAATTTCATTTTCTTGTGATCTCAAGATGACAAAGTTTTTCCGTCAAGCTCACAACTTTTTCGTTTTGTGATGTCAAAATAACTAAGGTCGTTTTCTCAAGATCACTGTTTTGTCTTGTGATTTCAACATAAAAGTTTTCTTGAGATCACAGCTTTTTTATTTTATGATCTCAAGATCACAACTTGTGATGTCAAGATAACATTGTTTTCTCAAGATAACCAATTTTCTAGAGATCACAACTTTTTGTGATTGCTGATTTTAAGATAAGTTACAGTCTTGAGAAAAAGTGATTTGTTATCTTGAGATCACAAGATATTTAAGTCATGATCTCAAGACAACTACCTTATGGCCTCTCTGGACTTCCATGCCTCTCACTTTGGGGCTTTACCATTTTGCTTTAGACCAGAAGGAACCCAGAAGTGAAGTGAACTTCCATGTGCTGGCAGATGCTTGATGTGTGGAGAAGATCCACAGCTCCGTATACATTATATAAATTAAATACAGTATACAGTCAGCTGTACAAAAATCAGTTACTTAATCACAACACAGTTAATTTATTTGAATGCCATCATATTTCTATAAGTCATAAAAACCCTTTGGGTTATTGTTTTCCTGATGGCTGCTGCAGTTTTACAGGGCAACGACTTGAGACTTCACTGAAGTATCAGCACTTTTACTGGAGGCAAGTTTTAAGCTCCTAAACAACCTCCCAGTCATTGCACATGAGAAAGGCCCATCTGGCTCAGTATTGGCTGGTGCATTTCCAACCTTAATTAAGTCCAGTGGACTGTTGGTAATACGTTTAGGCAAAAACGGATTCACCGTTTCCATACAGGACTTCCTTTAGATTAGTAAAACTGAGAGCAGGAGCTTTCTAAACATTTCCTTAGAAGACTGATTAGTGGAAAGGTGCTGTTATGGTGGCAAGTCCTCACGTCCATGTGTGATGGTCTGGCAGGGAAAGAAACATGGGTGTACTCCAGACGGAAGTGCAAAAACAAAAATTGTGTTTATTGTATTCAATGTCCCAAAGTGTAAAAAAGTGCCAAATTTAGCAGTCTGAGAAAAAAGTATTTAATCAATATCTACAGATAATTTAGAGATTTATTTTTGATTTACAGGTCATTTACAATTTACTAAACCATTTATGAGTAAATGCCTCACAGATCACTTTCCAGGGAGCCAGCCTTGTGACTGGAGGGTCACCGGTTCGATTCCCTGAACCGACAGTAACGGCGGAAGTGCAAGGCACCTAACCCTCAAATGCTCTCCACGTCATGGGCTGTCCACCACTCCGGGCAAGAGTGCTTACTGCCCCCTAGTGTGTGTGTGTGTGTGTGTGTGTGTGTTCACTAGTGTGTACATGTGGGTGTTTCACTTTACGGATGGGTTAAATGTGGACGACGAATTCCTCTGTGCAAAAACAAATGGCAGAAAAGAATCGCAGCCACGACCGCTCCTTGCTTTACGTTCTTACAGCAAACAGAAGCTCATCTGAGGTAATTCAGCCCTAATTCATGTAAAGTGTATTCAAGGGTCTCATTCAAAGCTGTGGTCAGGTACACAAGTTAGTCTATGCACACCTTTGATCAAGCGTTTTGCAAAAATCAAGAACCTTTACGGCAGAAAGAAATTGTGACATCCAGCCCAGCCTTGCAAAGAAACTTTCAGTGATGCAGGCTGCATCAAAACGAGCAGGATGAAGGAGAGATTTAACTCAATTTTGTCTTTAAATAGGATTATTCTGACAAACATTCACCAGGCAGGGCGAGTGATGGCCCTCCTAATGAGTGCTGAAATCTCTGCGTACCACCCTGATGACATCCACCTTGCATCTGTGGACACAAACAGAAGGAAGTGTGGGATTGCGGTGCTGTTGGGAAGGAAGATAAAGGTCACCAGGATCAATAAATGATGATACATTTAGACTAATATGATCAATATTTATAGAGCTACACATACAGAAGTCTGTCTCTCAGTATGGCGTCGGGCCGCCGTGTTTGCTAACGCAACATGCCAGACGTCTCAGCATGGAGCTGTAGAGGTTCCTAATGGTGTCCTGTGATAATCCATCCCATGCAGCTTGAATATTATCACACAGTTCCTGCACATGGTGCGGTAGGGGTGGAGGTGGAGTGACACCAGGCCTTCTGGACGTGTGACGCGTGACAACAAACCGTTCATCTTGGTGCTGACCACGGTGCCTCCACACACGGATTCGTTGGTCATCTCCACCAAGACGAAAGCGGGACTCGTCACTGAACATGACCCGCTGCCATTCTGTGTCACTCCATGACAGTCTGGCACGACACCATTGCAGTCTTTGAGTCTCCAGGCCTGGGTGAGTTCTCAAAAAGGTGGAAGTGAAGGTGAAGAAAGTGAGTCCTACCCAGGAGGTAAGAGAGCCCCGGTGCTAGGGTTTTTTAGGTGGGGGTTCTGTATAACCTACCTGTGCCTGAAAGAACCAGACTTGCCATGGGGGGTAACAAACACACTGCTCACCTGAATCTTCTTGTTGATGATGGTTGCCCATTCTGTGGGAGGCCTGAGGGGGTGGAGCATGTTTTTTGGATGTGCGTACTTGAAACCCCTGTTTGGGCCATTGGGGGGCTTTTGTGGAAGGGTGGGGGTAATGTTCAGATCTACAACATTTGTCTGGGCTCCATCTTACCCCTGTTCTCAGCGTCACAGGTCCTGCCTTTTGGACTTTCTCTTTGGACAAGCTAAACTATTAATATGGCTCACCAGGCGGATGTGGTGAAGGTGTGGCTGACTGTCAGGGTTTGGTTTATCATCTGAGTCACTCCATGACAGTCTGGCACGACACCATTGCAGTCTTTGGTGACGGTGACGTGGTGTTAAGGACAGTCGTCGTAACGGTCTGGGTGCACGTAGTCCTGCGTGGTGTAGCCGTCTGCCAATGGTGCTGCACTAACAGGATGACTCTTGGAGGGCATCATTGCTCGCTGTATGTCCACAATCATGTCTGTTGGGTCAGTGGGCAGCCCTATCCACCCAGTGAGCAACCCCCAGTGAGGGGGTTAGGTGTCTTGCTCAAGGGTACTTAAAGGGTGCCTTGCTCAAGGACACGTTGTGTTCTGGTGGTTCAGGGAATCGAACCGGCGCCCCTCCGGTCACAAGGCTGGTTCCTTGATCTGCAGCCCCCTCATGCGCCCCATTCAAACAAACATCTTAGCAAAGTGGCTAAAACAGTAGCATCCTGTAACAAGTGCTACATGAGCATGAATAGTGCTGAACTGAGAGTCAGAGTCCATTTGAAATGTGCACTTGAGCCTGTATCTGAGCATCAAAGCCTTTTCATTAAAATAAAGAAGGAACGAAATCTATAATATGCGATACTTCCGAACATACACCTGCTTAGTCAAAGCCCATTCCAGAGTTTTAAAAGGAGGAGAGGCCGAGGAGACACTGCAGGGAGAGAAAGAAATCCTCCTCGGTTCTTGGCACGAGCGTTCACGAGGCTTACCGGTGAGCGCACTTCATCTGTATCTGAGCGCAGTTCTTAAGGCCGTATCGATCCGAGCGCTTCTGCTGTTTTTGTGTGCGCTGAATTTAATGTAACATCAGCAGCAGCTGCAGCACCGAACAGATTAATCAACCAGGAGGGCAAATCTATTCCCCCCTCATAAAGCAGAGCTGCGGCCTTTACTGTCCGTCTCTCTGTCTCTTTAAGAGCATGGAGGCAGCTTGACTTGGCTTGAGAAGGGGGCTTGGTGACTCTGGGTGAGGGAGAATAACCTAGAGGTTACACTGAACTCCGTGCGGTCCAGTCTGTGTTAGGAACCAGCCTTCTTCAGCTGGTATTAGTAAGTTGGGTCATTTGCTGGCCCCAGATGGAAGGGCATGGAAGACAGCACAATCCCTGTAACGGCATTGATGTGCATCCTGCTCTTCTGTTCCTCAGGCCTGGGTGAGTTCTCAAAAAAGTGGAAGTGAAGGTGAAGAAAGTGAGTCCTACACAGGAGGTAAGAGAGCCCCCGGTGGTAGCATTTTTTAGGTGGGGGTTCTGTATAACCTACCTGTGCCTGAAAGAACCAGACTTGCCGTGGGTGGTAACAAACACACTGCTCACTTGGACCTTCTTGTTGATGATGAAGAAGCATGATTCATCACTCCAGAGAACACGTCTCCACTGCTCTAGAGTCCAGTGGCGGCGCTTTACACCACTGCATTCCACGCTTTGCATTGCGCTTGGTGATGTAAGGCTTGGATGCAGCTGCTCGGCCATGGAAACCCATTCCATGAAGCTCTCTACACACTGTTCTTGAGCTGATCTGAAGGCCACATGAAGTTTGGAGGTCTGTAGTGATTGACTCTGCA
Source organism: Semaprochilodus insignis (assembly GCA_034552555.1). Taxonomy (NCBI): domain Eukaryota; kingdom Metazoa; phylum Chordata; class Actinopteri; order Characiformes; family Prochilodontidae; genus Semaprochilodus; species Semaprochilodus insignis. The sequence continues at coordinate 8,343,581 of CM067479.1, read as the reverse complement.
GAACGTTAGCGACCTCTGCACACTATGCCCCTCAGCATCCGCTGACTCCGCTCTGTCATTTTACATGGCCCGAGTTGCTGTTGTTCATGTACAGGTGTAAAGTCATGTACAGAGGGTATGTTAAAAACCTTAATCAGACAGCCGTGTTGGGTCAGGTGGATACTCCTTGGCACCAGTGAGGTGAACCCTGCGTGAAGGGCGCTTTACAAACCACCATTGACCGCCAAGTTAGCTGGGGACATGCAGTGGAGAATCTTGCCTTTGTGTCCATTCTAGATCCTGCAGTGTCTTCGGACTGTCCGTTTTGTTCTTTGAGGGAAACCGTGTTCCATTGTTTTACACAGTGTGCTAGACGGGATGGTTTGGTTCTAAGTTCACTTTTTATTGCCTTTGATGAATGTTTTGACTTTTATGTTTTCGGGTTTTCCGTACTGCTGAAAGAAGAGGAAAAAGTGCCAGCTGATCAGTTTTATTGTGGGTCCAGCTAAAGTAGCGATCTAGACTGTGGCGTGTCTCAGGTCTTTAAAGGACCGGTACAGTCGAGGGTCAAGGTGGACTCCGTGTTCTATAAGACAATGCAGGACTATGAGAGCTATGGGAGAGTGAGGGACTATGATGGGGTTCTCTGCACCTTTTACAGCAGGGCCTCACATTCATTATAAATTAATCACAATTGAATTATGATGCTTTTCTCTGAATGTTGATTGTTTAATAAAGGATTGTTAAATCTCAAATCTCTTTTTTCTCTCTTTTATTCTCTTTCTTTCTCTCTCTGTCTCTCATACTTTGATTCTCTCTCTTCTCTCTCTCTCTAACTCTCTCTTTCCCTCTCTTTTTCTGTCTCTAGTCAGAGTCTTCTCTGTTTTCTTATTTCCCGATCATTCTTTGTTTGTTTCTTTCTTTCTTTATGTGATGTATTAAAGGTCAGTCAGTGAGTCTTTCTCTTTCTCTCTCATCTGTTTCTCTCCACCTCGATCTGTTTATCCTTATTCTTTTTATTGTTCTTCTCTATCCCTTTTCTTTTTCTGTTTCTCTCCTTCTCTTTCTGTATCGTTCTCTCTCTTTCTCTCGCTCACCTATGCTCTCTTTGTCCTCATTCTCCTTTTCTCTCATTATTCTCTTCTCTTTCGTTCCATCTCTCTGCTCCCCTCTCTCTTCCTTCCCTTTCTTTATATTCCTTCCTCTCTATTTCTCTCTTTCCCTTCCTGTTCTTTAACTTTCTCTGTCTCTTTTTCATTTCTCTCTTTCCTTCTCTTCTCTTTGTCTCTCTTTAATCACTCCCTTCTCTTTCTCTCATGCTCTCCTTTCCCTTTCATGAACTTAATTCCCTCATGAACTCCCTAATTCCCTTTTTCTCCTTCTCCCTCGTCTCTCTCCTTATTCTCTCTCTTCTCTCGGTTTTCTTTTCTTAATCTCTCTTCTCTTTCTCTCAATCTGTTTTCTCTGTTTATCTCTCTCTCTCTCTCATGCAATCTCTCTTCTCTTTCACTCCATCTATCCTCTCTCTCTGTCTTGCTCTCTCTTCTCTCTTTTTATCATTCTCATCCATTTCTCTCAATCTGTCTCCTCTCTTTCTCTGTTTCTCTCTCTTTCCCTTTCTCTTAACCTTTCTTCTGTCTTCCTTTTTAATCTCCTTTCTCTTTCTCTCAATCTATTTTCTCTTTCTCACTTTCTCTGTTATCAGTCTCTCTTTTCTTTTTCTCAATTTTCTTGTCTCTCCTAATCTATCCTCTCTCTCTCTCTCTCTCTCTCTCTCTCTCTCTAACCTGATAGGATACCTTGTCAGTTAAAGCACATTAAGTGATGTGCGGGTTTTGAACCCGGTGGAGATCATGGTCGATCCAGATGTTCTGGATGTTGAGGATGTCAGGTCAGATGTGGAGGTCCTCTCTGCTCATTTCAGAAACTATTCCATCCACAGTGAAGATATGAGGGAGCTCGTGTTTCCGAGCTGTCTTTGTCTTCAGCATCCAGGCATTGTTCGTGACTTACACATCCAAAAATTCCATTCTGAAGCCTCTTTGAAATGCATCCATGCTTGTGGGCAACTCACGTATCTTGGCAGTGTTTTCCTTAATCTTTCACTGCTTAATCCAAGCCCTGTAGGAGACTTTCCGTTAGCTCACTCTTTCTCTCTCACTCCTTCACTGGATCCTTTAGACAAACTCCAAAGACTCTCCCTCTCCCTCGCTCTCTCTGAAATAAGCAGACAGGCGCATCTTCAGGACGAGCTGCTTTTTAAGGTGAGCGCTTTGAGGAGTAACTAAATTGGAGGAAGGCTTTGGAGAAGCTAACTTGGAACTCGGATTCTAAACGCCCCTCAGGAAATTGCTTTTGTCATGTGTTCAAGTCATTTAGAGAATCTAGGACTGCAATCGCATTCAGTCCAGTGGACAGCAGCCAGGCAAATTCCGCTTTTAGGAGTGCAATTCTCCAGTTGCACTCCTATTGAACTGATGTTGCATCACTTGCTGCTCTTCTAGTTAACATCTTAGATACCAAAGGCCTGCAAAAGTGACCATTTGGGTCAAATTCATAAGGTATTCTATATACACCGTCAGACACACACTACTGTGCACTTCCACTACCTGGCCACTTTATTAGAAACACCTACCGTGTGCCTTCCTTAACTGGCCACTTTATTAGAAACACCTACCTTGTATGTCCACTAACTGGCCATTTTATTAGAAACACCTACCATGTGCTTGCCTTAACTGGTCACTTTATTAGAAACACCTACCTTGTATGTCCACTAACTGGCCATTTTATTAGAAACACCCCCCCTTGTACTTTCACTAACTGGCCACTTTATTAGAAACACCTACCTTGTATGTCTACTAACTGGCCATTTTATTAGAAACACCCCCCTTGTACTTTCACTAACTGGCCACATTATTAGAAACACCTACCTTGTATGTCCACTAACTGGCCATTTTATTAGAAACACCCCCCTTGTACTTTCACTAACTGGCCACTTTATTAGAAACACCTACCTTGTATGTCTACTAACTGGCCATTTTATTAGAAACACCCCCCTTGTACTTTCACTAACTGGCCACATTATTAGAAACACCTACCTTGTATGTCCACTAACTGGCCATTTTATTAGAAACACCCCCCTTGTACTTTCACTAACTGGCCACTTTATTAGAAACACCTACCATGTGCTTGCCTTAACTGGTCACTTTATTAGAAACACCTACCTTGTATGTCCACTAACTGGCCATTTTATTAGAAACACCCCCCTTGTACTTTCACTAACTGGCCACTTTATTAGAAACACCTACCATGTGCTTGCCTTAACTGGCCACTTTATTAGAAACATCTACCTTGTGTCTCCATAAATTGGCCACTTTATTAGAAACACCTACCATGTGCTTCCCTTAACTGGCCACTTTATTAGAATCACTTACTGTGTCTGTCCACACACTGGCCACTTTATTAGAAACATCTGCTTTGTATGTACATTCACTGGCCTCTTCATTACAAACACCAACCTTGTATGTCCACTCACTGGCCACTTTATTAGAAACACTGACCTTGTATTTTCACTCCAATCCCACACTTAGAAATGCAGTCACTCCTTTTAGCCAATCATTAACGTCTGATCTGGAGCCATTTTCCAGACATGGAACGAGACATTCACTGCACCGTACCACCTCTTCTCCATCTATGAATCCCGTCACTCACACCCCACAGGCATCATCCTCGTGCAGCGCCATCTGCAGGATCCTGAAGTTACTACCACCGTAAACAGGTGACAATGTCCGGCGAGCTTATTAGTGCATACAGTGTCCTAATGAACAGGTATTAGAATGCGTTATGGAACCTGACAATATCCAGTTGTATACTCTTCCCTTATAAAGTGTTATGCATATAATTATAACTACTTAAGAGCAATTATATAACCTTACACCTTCCAGTATAAGGTATTATGTATGTCTTTTAATTAGGCCTCATGAATGGGTTTGTAAAGCACTATAAACACAGAACTCATAGGAAGTGTTACCGTAGTGTCAGTAGGGCTCTACCAAGTCCACAGCTGTGAAGATGAAGCCTGAGGGATGAGGCTTGTTCCGTGTAATACACAGTTTGCTGTGAACTGCAGTGTTTTAATTGGGTAGTTTCCTAATTGGACTGTGCAGAGTTTATTGCCAGGGCTCCTCACTTGTTTCCTCGTGTAATTCCGAAGATAGGGCAGTATTACTGCCATGGAGATGAGTCAGAGGACGCAAGAGACAGCAAATTAGGTTTCATCAACCAGTGGCTGAAATGCTGAAAGCATGAATATGCATGAAGCCTAGCACCACATGTTAAGTATTTGCTGTTTATGAAGGCTAGACCAATACCTTATGCTAGTGACCTTCAGCTGCAGTCCTGAGGAGTTACTTTCCTGCAGAGCCCAGTTCCAACCTCGATTTGTCTCACCTACTCCAGCTAATCAAGCTCTTCTCAAGTCCCTGATTGGCTGGATCAGATGTATTAGAGTTAAGAGGCATTGCAGCTTATTGAATACTGGTTGAAACGGAACTGTGCAGGATGGTAGCTCTCCAGGACTAAGGTTGGAGACCACTGCCTTCCATGATTACCAAGTGTTATTTCATAACTGCCTTAAAATGGAGCATTAATCTCATCACATCTATGACTTTTGAGAAACGAATTTTGCAAATGATCTTGCTAATTTAGAAGAGTCTTATTATCGTATGACTTTTGTTAGGACCCAAACATTCATTCATTCATCTTCTGAGCCGCTTATTCTTCTGGGTCATGGGGCTTGCTATAGCCTATCAGGAAACACCCTGGACATGCACACTCACTCACACATAGGGGGCAATTTAGCATCTCCATGTCTTTGGACTATGGGAAGAACCAGAGCACCCAGAGGAAACCAACACAGGTACGAGGAGAACATGCAAACTCCTCACAGAAAGGACTCCAGACGCCCCAGCCGGGCTCAAACCCAGGCTCTGCTACTCACTGTGCCACCCCGTGCCAAACATATCGATAACAGTATGTTCCAAATGTTTATTTTATCTAAAATATAGAGAAAATGCTACTGGTCCCCATGAACTTACTTTCCTGTTCAGGACGATGATGTTTTGAAAGGTTCTCCTAGATGTCCAGAACATCTACATTTATGGCATTTAGCTGACGCTCTTTTCCAGATTGACTTCAGAGGCCAGTGTAGTGTTAGAAGTCTTGCACAATGACTCTTATTGGTGTAACACAGCATAGTCACCAAGACCGGGAATCAAACCCCCGTCTCCCACATGGGGTGATAGCTCACCGGCAGGTAGCGGTGTTATCTGTTGTGCCACACCCACCAACCAACAGGTACACTACATTCAGTGCTGAGTAGACTTTAAGTAGCTTCTGGAACTGTGAGAACTCTCCAGAAGTTTCTAGAACTGTCCAGAATGTTCTAGAACTTTCTAGAACTGTCCAGTAGTACACATAGCAGCATAAATACAGGTATTCTAAAACAGTCATTTCAGCTGATGCTCCAGCTGAGTGAGTGGATAGTGGATACAGAGTTACATGTAATTTAGAGGCATCAAGAGGCTGCAGTACCCGGCAGACACATTCTGCTACGTCTGTGGTCAATTTATCAAGACCAGAGTGTCAGGAACAAAGAACTTGGCTCGACGTGCGCTGAGCTAAAAGTCAAAGGAGGTTTATTGAACAAATCAATGACTAAGCACAGCAACAAAGCACGGACAAGCATAACAACAGGGCAATGCAAGGTCATAAGCGGAGAGACAGGGCAATGCGAGGTCAAAACCAAGAGAGGAGTCAGGAGAACAGAAGGAGGGTTGAAACCAGTGAGGCAAACAAACAGGCAACCAGAACCAGGGGAGAAGCTAAGAGAGGAAGTCGAAGTCAAAAGAGCGTCAAAGCCAGAGATAGTAATGAGAAAGACAAGGGAGAAACGCTCAGTAGTGCAAACTAGGTTTGGCAAAACTTTGCTCTGTGTGTGTGTGGTTTAAATGCAGCATGGGGAAGGATCAGCAGGTGTAAGCAATCAGTACTCTGAAGTGGAGCATGGGAATGAGGTGTGATTGGGTGACTGGAGACATGAGAGGGTGACGTCATTGGGCAGTGCACTCTGGGAAATGGAGTTCGGGAGATCGGCGTTGTCAGGGAAACCCGGAGGCGTGACACAGAGTGAGAAAGTACCCAGCGAAAGCATCTGCTAAGATGTGCGAGGTCTACAGAGCATACTTCGGCATGCCAGTCGAGGGTCAAGACGAACTGTGGGCACCTCATTTCACGTGCGAGCACTGCAGGAGAACTCTTGAAGGTGAGATGGACGATTGCTGCTCGCTTAGATCGGCTTAGATCTATTCATTTCAGGGTGTGCTGAATATAACTGTTATTTTTCACGTTTTGCACAAAAGCAACTGGAATATAACACACGGACAACATGGATCTGCAGGTCTTCCCAAAATAGAGTATCAAAATATTACAATACTATGCTGAATTGATTTCTTCCCCTCCCACCCTCCGGAATCCACCATCAGGAAATCGATGTCCCAGTAGAGCTGGGACTACAAGAGAGCTAATGCATTCCTTCCTGAGGGCAAAGTACACAAAATAACATTATAACCGCAAGTCTTCAAAAGTTTCAAAAAGTCAAGAGGAGCACGCGGAGTGTGAGCGTTCTCCCCGAGGTGCCTGAATCAGCAGCCTTGAGAGCATCTTGATTTGCTAACCTTTAGGTAAGCGGCTCCTGTGAGACTTCTCCTCTGCGTTCCACTTTCTCGCATTGAGAATATTAATATCAGCCTCGGCTTACAGAGCTCTCACGAGATAATGGACTTTATACATTCTGAAATGCACTGGGGATAATCTCATTTGTGAGCTCGCTCCTTTCTTTTTTTCTCCCCCAGACAGCGTAATGATGTTTGCCTTTGGCTTTTATACTCGCCCTAAACCTCACCAAATCTGGAGGTAGGTCTGCAGAAAAGGCACATCACAGTGGCGTCACTCCAGTCTTTGGAAGACGGGAAAGAGAGTGTCATATGAATGTGTTCTCTCTCGTTGCAACAGAGAGAAAGATCTTACGGCTGCGGTGCCTTTGGGAATACTCAGCTCTGTCTGTTAGCAAAGGCAAACAACTTTACAGTAACTGATGCCGATCAGTGCAGTCGAAAAACACTGCACTGAAGTCACTTTTTGAAGTCTTGTTCGATATTGAGCGTGTAGCGCCGTCTCTCTACAGAGTTTCCATATATTTGTGTATACTGTCGTTATCATAGCAGGACCTGGTACCCTGGTGTGTTGGTGTGTTTGTGCACCATTCAGCTGCCCTATGCATCATCTGAGCAAACAGCATTAGAAATACACTATACTGCCAAAAGTATTCGCTCGTCTGCCTTCACANGTCTATATGGAGCTTGCTTTGTGCACTGGTGTGCAGTCATGTTGGAATAGGTTTAGGAATGTGTTTATGGGAATTTCTGACCATTCTTCCAGAAGCACATTTGTGAGGTCAGACACTGATGTTGGACGGGAAGGCCTGGCTCGCAGTCTCCGCTCTAATTCATCCTAAAGGTGTCTAATTCATTCCTGAGCTCAGGCCAGTCCAGTTCTTCCACACCAAACTCGCTCATCCATGTCTATATGGAGCTTGCTTTGTGCACTGGTGTGCAGTCATGTTGGAACAGGTAGGGGCCATTCCCAAACTGTTCCCACAAAGTTGGGAGCATGAAATGGTCCAGGATCTCTTGGTCTGCTGAAGCATTAAGAGTTCCTTTCACTGGAACTAAGGG
>CM067479.1:8301245-8328813 GCA_034552555.1 Semaprochilodus insignis | reverse complement strand
TCTGCTGAAGGGTGGGGGTGGGGGGGACAGGGACGGCTGGGGGGTGCACAGAAAGCCCCGGAAACGCAATCTCCCGTGGAACAGTTGGAAATTAACCCAAGATGACTGTCATTTTCGTAGCGCCATCACAGAGAATTAATAATCCACAGCCCCGCCTGATTTCCCCCGATGAAATATTCAACTATGATAAGAGTCCCAGTTTGCGATGCACCTAATAATTCAAAATGTCAAAGCAAACCAGACTGATTAAAGTCTCGTTGCTGGGTGAGATATGATTTAACAATGCTATTTCCATTTCCCTCCGAATGACTCCTATAATAAGCACATTATCACTGTGAACAGTCCAAATGGTGAAATATACAATGAGGAGAATTTCCCATTCACAGTCGGTTTAATATTGGGAAAGGCCACGGCACTCAGGGATGGTGCCTCGTGGGAGTGAGACCTTGCAGAAGTTCCGAAGCTCACATCAGACATTTCTCCTTTTTGGTGCTCAGAGGAAAACGGAACATTATTCATCCGAACAAGGATTAATAAGGACTTTGATTTGGGCTGTTGAAATAAAGGGGGCAGGACAAAACCAGCACCCACCACACACCTACTGAAGCCATGGAGGTGAATTAGCTACACTATATTGCCAAAAGTATTCACCCACCCAAATCAATTAATTCAGGTGTTCCAATCACTTCTATGGCCACAGGTGTATAAAACCAAGCACCTGGTCATGCAGACTGCTCCTACAGACATTAGTGAAAGAATGGGTCGCTCTCAGGAGCTCAGTGAATTCCAGCATGGTACCGTGATAGGATGCCACCTGTGCAAAAAGTCCAGTTATGAAATTTCCTCACTACTAAATATTCCACAGTCAACTGGCAGTGGCATTATAAAGTGGAAGCGATTGGGAAAGACAGCAACTCAGCCACGAAGTGGTAGACCACGTACAATGACAGAACGGGGTCAGCGGACGCTGAGGCAAATAATGTGCACCAAGGTCACCAAGTTTCTGCAGAGTCAGTCACTACAGACCTCCAAACTTCATGTGGCCTTCAGATCAGCTCAAGAACAGTGTGTAGAGAGCTTCATGGAACGGGTTTCCATGGCCGAGCAGCTGCATCCAAACCTTACATCACCAAGCGCAATGCAGAGCATTGAGCGCCGCCACTGGACTCTAGAGCAGCGGAGTGAATCACACTTCTCCGTCTGCTAATCTGATGGACGAGTCTGGGTTTGGCGGTTGCCGGGAGAACGGTACTTGTGTGACTGCACTGTGCCGAGTGTAAAGTTTGGTGGAGGGGGGATTATGGTGTGGGGGTGGTGTTCAGGAGTTGGGCTCGGCCCCTTAGTTCCAGTGAAAGGAACTCTTAATGCTTCAGCAGACCAAGAGACTCTGGACCATTTCATGCTCCCAACTTTGTGGGAACAGTTTAGGGACGGCCCCTTCCTGTTCCAACATGACTGCACACCAGTGCACAAAGCAAGCTCCATAAAGACACGGATGAGCGAGTTTGGTGTGGAAGAACTTGACTGGCCTGCACGCAGTCATGACCTCAACCCGATAGAACACCTTTGGGATGAATTAGAGCGGAGACTGTGAGCCAGGCCTTCTCGTCCAACATCAGTGTCTGACCTCACAAATGCGCTTCTGGAAGAATGGCCAGAAATTCCCATAAACACATTCCTAAACCTTGTGGAAAGCATTCCCAGAAGAGTTGAAGCTGTTATAGCTGTAAAGGGTGGGTTGACATCATATTAGACCCTATGGCTTAAGAATGGGATGTCATTCAAGTTCATACTCGTGTGAAGGCAGACGAGCGAATACTTTTGGCAGTATAGTGTACCTTTACCATTTAGCTTTAGAATTAGCTGGATTTCTGCATTGATTACTAGGCCTAATAAAATGAGGTCTGATTATTATCTAAGTCACAATTATAGACAAACACAATCTAACATAGCAACACACTAACAGTACTTTTCATATTCAGCAAGTGAATCCTATAACCCAACAACCTGTAGATTGTCCTTTAGCAGCATTACCTCCACCCAACGTTTCCTGTAGCTGCTAATAAGATCTGCACAATGTTGAGGAGGGATTTTGGGCCATTCCTCCCTGGAAATGTGTTTCAGGTCCTACCACAGCATTTCAGTAGGGCTTAGGTCAGGACTTTGGCTTGGACATAGCAAAACACAAAGTGCAAAACTTCTTTTCAGCCCCTCATTAGTTGATGTACTTGTTGGATCTTGTTGGATCACCTCAGCATCTCTTCAGCTTGAGGTCATGGACTGCTGCCCTTGCATTCACCTGCCCCTTTGAAATCACTGGTTCCTCAGTGATCACAAGGCGTCCAGGCCCTGAGGCAGCACAGCAGGACCATGATGATCATCTATATGATGATCTCCATGGACAATCATCAATCTGCACTTTACATTTAGCATATTTATACTTGCACATATAGACTGACATACTGTTATCTTCATCCATATTGTATATTTGTAGTGATTGTATGTATATATATAACAATATTCTTTGCCCTGTATATACCCTGCATCTCTCATCTACCTCAGCCTTACCATAGTGCTATATGGAAATGTGTACATCTGGATATATCATAGGTTTTATTCATAACTTTATATTACTGTTATATAAATATATATAATTTATAATGTATATTAGGATAAAGAGATTTTGTGCTTAGTATTGTATGTATTTATTGTCTAATGTATATTTTTTGTATCTAAATACTGTAAGGGACTTCGCACCTAAGTTTTTCACTCACCTTCACACCTGTGAAAATGTGACGTGACAATAAAATTGATTTGATTTGATTTGATGATGCTGCCTCCATCATGCTTCACTGAAAGCTGGTCTACAACGTTAGCTTTACTGGTCAGTGTATTTGCACAGTACGCATGTTAAGAACCTACAACGGGTTATAGGTCATAAAAGCAGATAGCTCATGACTGTTCACACAAACGTAGTTCCACAGTTTTTAGATGCAGGTCTTGGCAGATTGGTCTTAAAGAGACTCTGCCTCTCTAAAATGATCTTTTATAACCGGTCACGTGACGCAGTTGCAAATTGCTCCAACAGCTGTTTTTTTTTTTTTTATTAGCACCACTTACTTTTCCAGCCTTTTGTTTCCCCTGTCCCAACTTCTTTGAGATGTGGCGCTGCCATCAAGCTCCAAATAAGTTAAAAATGTTCATGAAATGATAAAATGAGTCACTTTCAGCAGCTGATAAGACAAGATAACACTTTATTGGTCCCGAAGTGTTACACTACTATACATTTTGACAGGGGAAGACATATACTAGAATAAAGGACTGATGTGGATATATGAGGTAAGTACTCAGAAGTATGTACATACATTAATCAGAATAATAGAGCAGGGCGTACAGAAAAGCTATTAACCACAGGTTATAAAAGAGAAAAGCGCAGATATACATTATATGAAGTCTGTAAATGACTAGACATATGTGGGAGCAGCCTTGGTGGATATTATACTAATAAATATATTAAGAAACAATAATAATAATAATAATAATAATAATAATAATAATACAGAAGAGGTATGTCTATATACATAAACGGGCATATGTACAAGGCTATTACTAACAAGAGCAGCAATGTATAATTGCACTAATAGAGACAGGAGGTATTAAAGACTCAATAAAATATAATACTAATAAAGTATTATTACTAGGAGCCACAGTGACAGGAGTGGATCATCTAGAGAGCAGAAATACAGTGGAAACTAACAGTTGTGATAATATGAACTGGACATAGTAGCAGTATGGTTCATCTCAACACGAGTTCTGTGTTCTATTGGGAATAAAATATGGGTCTATGAGATTTGCAAATCAGTGCATCAGTGCAACGTCCCAACTTTTCTGGAATTGGGGTTGTACTTAACAGATCCAACTGATGAGATGTCTGAGAAGTGTAAGCCTGTAGAGTCTTTACGGTAACCAGAAACATTCATTTAGTTGGGTGTGTCTAAACTTTTGACTCATACTGTACTAAAAAGCTCCACTCAGTGCTTAAGTAGTTTTTCCAACCTCAGTACTTCTGTACTTTTACTCCAGTTGCTTTATACTAGGCATATATCAATACTTCTGGAGTTTTGGTTTAGGCTACTCTACCCGCCTCTGATATCCAGTCGACAGCAGAAACTACTCTTACGCATGGTCATGTGACCAACCATGAGCCACCTCCAGTTGTAGGTTCTTAATCTGCGTACTGTGAAAATGCTTTGACCAGTAATACCTCGTACTGTTGCATGCGCAGTGTGGAAGAGTAGGCCTAAAGGCTGCGCAGCTCAACACGCTATGGGATGAAACTCACATTCGCAATTGACTTATGAATTAATAACATTTTCCATTTGAAATAAATAAATAAAAGTTCCCACAATTTTATGGAAATTACACTGATAATGTTAACCAAAGGATCTCATATCTCGGCTGTCATGTTCCACTCACAGCTGGCGGAAACGCAATCTGAGGCGGAATCAGACTGGCATAAATTAGTGTGGGGAGCTGAAGTCACTGGAGAATAGCGTGTGTGTGTGTGTGTGTGTGTGTGTGTGTGTGTGTGAGTGAGTGTTAGAAGGGCTGATATGGAACTGCTGGGGCCTTGAGGCTCAACCACAACACATGCAAATGAGTCGAATGATGTTATTGCCAGGGTTGTGCATCTCTCTCTCTCTCTCTCTCTCTCTCTCTCTCTCTCTCTCAGCTTTGTTATTCTGGAAAGACTCCTAATCTAAACTCAACACCTTACGTCCCTAAGTGCTCCGTCCGGCAACAGTGAGAAAACCAACCCGAGTTTTTCCCCACTTACCCCAAATGAGGTTAAGCAGCTAAAATGAGTTTGCTGTCTTGTTTTCGATTCTTAAGGTTTGTACCAGTAGCCGCCGTCTCCCACCCCTCGGGGTGCCCGACTGTCTAAAATGTGGGCCTTATCACGAGTTTGATCCCCAGAGATTCCCCTACCATCTGTGGCTGAGACTGCATAATTGTCCTCAGTTTCTCTGTGTGGCTAGGTTCACCCCCTACCGCCGACGCTCTGAACTACAATACCCATCAGCCATCTCTACATGATGTCACGTCCCCACGTGTTCCCAATTCGCCAGTCACAACCCACCTTCCCGTTTTGCTTCGCCTAAGTTCCAAGTCATCTCACCTGTCCCTAATCATGTTGCTCTGAGTATATACACTGGTTTGTTTTCTCTCACTCACTCTGCGAGGTACTGCCTTACTGAGCGGTTCTCTCATATCCCTCAGTCACCGCTCTTTGGGTTTGACTTTCGTTTGTTTATTGGATTTTGTCTCTTGGTTCTCCCTGTAACTTGTTTGCTGGCTCTGTTTGATTGTTTGGTTTTGACCTTTCGCTTGTTTCATGGTTTTTGGCTCTTTTCTAAACCCTTCTGGGATGTTCACTAAGATTTGGTTGCTGAGTTTGATCTCTGGTACTCTTAATAAAACCAGCCTTTCTTTTAGCTCTGCTCGTGTCAAGGTTGGTCTCTTTATCGTGACATTGTGCCTTCACCCTTCTCCATCACTCAGCCTACATTTAGCCAGAGATGTAGTGTTGTAACACTCAAAAGGACTGACCAGACACGTGCAGAGTAAAAACACAAACAAAAGTAGTCATAACTAGACATAAAGCCATAAGTTTAAGTAAGTAGTGATTCCAGTTTGATTTAGCTTAAAACTTTAAGGGAGCTTTTGAACTCAAATTTTTGAGTCGAAGCTGATGAAATGTTTACAGTATACGCTTGACAGAGGAATTTGTCCTCTATATTTAACCCATCCATGAAGTGAAACACTCACTTCGTTTACACACACACAAAAGGGGGCAGTGACCACACTTGCCTGTGTCATGCTTCCGGGTCTCTCCGGACTCAACTTCCCAGAGGGCAACTCTCGATGATGTCACACACACACATATGCCCTCAGCCGCCCAATCCACCCCGCTCTTCGTCGCCGGAATTTTAGCCACAGCTGTAGCCAATGTAGCTTGCCTATTTATACCCCTCTTTGTCACTTCCGCATTTGCGAAGCTTTGCCAAACATTCGTTTGCAATTCTGAGCGTTTTCTATCTACTTTTGCTATTCTGGTTTCGATCTCCTCTTGTCCCTGACCTCCCCCTTTGCCTTCTGTCTGTATCTGATCTTCTCTTTGGCTCTCGACCCCGTTTCTCGTCCTTTGACTCCTCTCCTAGCTCTACCCTTCTAACTTGGTTACCCTCGCTGCTTGTCTCTCCCGGTTCTGACCTCTGCCTGTCCATGACCACGTTTTTGCCGTGCCCCTATGTTGTATCAAGTATTGCTGCTCAGTTGGAGTCGTTTAGTAATAAAACCAAATTGACTTTTAGCTCTGCTCACCTTGACCCGAGTTCTTTATCTCTGACAGCCTGGTGTGGTGGGCAGCCCAAACCATGGCACCCAGTGTCGGAAATCGATGTTTGTGTATAAGTTCAGAATTCTATATATTTTGTTGTTGGTTTCTACCAAAAAGCTTAGCCATTTGTTACCCTCTGGGAAGAGTTGCGTTCCCGGAACAGAACTTGCATTTTACACATTTACGACAAGATCTGAGTCCTGGGAAAGGGTTATCATCAGGGGTATATAGCTGTAGGTTAAAGGTTAAATACCTTTAGGCTATTATTGGTTAGAAGGGTTGACCATCTGGTGAAACAACACCAACATACCTAATTCCAAGACTATACCTCTTGTGCATGACCTGAAGCGGGTGAAATGGGCTATAAACACTGTGTCCAGATACTGGTTTCGGATAAGAGCTGAGACTCAGCTGCGACCCCTCAGCCTGTCTCCAGGTTCTCCCTTCGGTGCAAGAAGGGAGCAGTTAGGCACCTTGCTCAAGGGCACTTCCGGTCACAAGGTTGGTTCCCAAACCTTCAGCCCATGGCTGCCCAACTTTGGGGAAAGGTAGGTAATGGTTCAGATTTGATTTCTGCCCAACGTCTGAACATCAGAGCATCCCAAAGGCCTGTATCTATTTAAATACATACAAAAACCCCTTAAGCTTCCACACCACTGCTTCTATGATCTTCAAGCTTTCAGGAGAATGGTGAAATTCTGGATCTCGGCACGTGATCTGCCTAGACAACCAGTGCATCTCTGAGCAGTGGCCCCGACTCTGATGATTGAGGTTAATTTAGTTGCAAATTCTCTTACTAAAGAAGAAATTCAATACTGAGTCAATTCTAAAAACAGAGAAAACTCCCATACAGCAATGACCACAAGCGCAATAATGAAAACCAGTGAAGGTTAAAAGTACCTTCCAGCGATTTATTTTTCAATTTGACATACGGCCCCAGGGAGCATGTATTGGAAGAGGGGGGAAAAAAACCTCTCACACAGCCATACAGAAATTACCCGATATGTTTTACAGAGGTTAAAGAGTGAGATTCAAAGCTTATGTATTTTTAATGAGTGGTCCAACACTGTTTCTGAATTGCTTTTTCAATATCCCAGCGTGAAACCGCATGCCAGACCTTCAGCAGAGTCAAGCCTTAAAGGAGAATGTAGAGAACGTGAACATGGCCAATTTGCTAATCATGAATGGCAGTTCAAGAGGGTCAGTTGGCATTATGCAAAGAAAGTCACACTAACTGAGTGAAAACCTGTTGAACCCAATGTTAAAGTCATGTAAGGTATTTCTGTTATTCACGCTAGAGTAGAAAAACAGTATTATGCAGTATATAAGTTCACCTTGTGTGTTTAAGGTGGTAGTACTCTCAGGCTCCTCCAGATGGCACTGCACGAGGATGATGGGGCTATAAATACCTGTGGGGTGTGAGTGACGGGATCCATAGATTGGGAAGAGGTGCTACGGTGCAGGGAATGTCTCGTTCCATGTGTGGAAAATGGCTCCAAAGCAGATGTTAATGATTGGCTAAAAGGAGTGACTGCATTTGGGCGTGCCAAAGACCATAGTGTGAAGGAAGTAGCTGAATCTGCAGGTGTATGGAAGCGTACGGTCATACGGGTCTACCAGCAGTGGCTAAAATCCCAGTCTACAGGAAATTGTGCCAGGGAAGTCATTCACCAAATCTGGCCCGACTGCACAATTCTTTAATGCAAGAGTGTCTGAACATTGATGTGGCCTACATCCAGAAACTTGTCCAGTACATGCCAAATCCAATCACAGCTGTTGTTGGTGCTGGTGGAGGGATTACACGCTATTGGGTACGTTTCAGTCCCAGGAGACTCGTTTTTGGTCAGGTGGGCTTATGAGTATATGCATAGTACACAAGGAGTTGAATTCCTAAATTCAGTATATCTACTCATAACAGTGCTAGGTATTATACAGTGACCATCACACCTATACGAGTTTGTTGAACATCCCATTCCAGAAGCATGGCCATAATGGAGTTGGGCCTCCGTTCTTAATTTTGGAGTGCATCCTGGGGAATTTGAGCCCAATTCAGTCAAGAAAGCATTTGTGAGTACACTCCTAAGAAAGCCACTTGTTAGTGAGGCTAATTAGAAAAGAAGACCTCAGTTTGCTAGAGAGCATAAAAACTGGCCTCTGGAGTGATGGACAGTGGTCATCATTGTGGAAGAGTGCATCAGGGAACATGAGGAATCATGAACTGGGTTTTGACCTTATCAACCCCATTGAAAGTCTTTGGAGTGACTCGACTCTCCTGTATAAGATACCAGACAAAAATGAATGCAATTCTTGTTGCAAATGAATGTCGCACCATTGCATAAGCTTGTCATAGCAATGCTGAGTTGAAAGCTAAAAGGTGGTCCAATGAAACATTAGAGAATTCCTTTTTTCACTTGGAAATGTTGGATTTACTATATAAATGTTATGCCCACTGGTTCCACGCAACTGTGTTAAGTAGCTTTTAGGAAATTTGAAACATACTTAATAAATTCTCGGAAGTTGCACTAAAGTTATTTGAGTAAGCTCTAATTAACTGGACAGGCTATTTTCATGTATTACCAAAAAATGAAATTTTAAGCCAAGTGGCTCAATGCAGCTGGGTTAAGTAGCTATTAAAATGCTCTTTTGAGTAATATGTACTCGGTGAATTCAAATAAATCACATATTAGATGTTAATATTGGACTGATCATTATAGTGTATAATATTCAACTCAGTGTGGTCACAATCTTCTAATGAAAGTAGAAAAAGTAGGTTTAAATCCGATCTACACAAGTTTGTTAAGTTACTACTGAGCTACTGACCACATTCAGCAAGACACTGTAAAAAGTGTTTCATTGGTCCAACCTAAAAAACCTGTGATTTGTTTATTTATATAATTTGTTTTCATAAATACTAAAATAATAAAATAAGTTTATTCAACCTAAAAAACAGGACATTGAAGAATTCTTTCAATCAAAGTGACTTGAGTTATTTTTTAGTTATAAAACTTATTCAACTTATTGAACATGCTGCATTTTTTACAGTGTAGGGTACATGGGAACTTGCACTCACAGCTAATAGCAATGTGGCTATAGGCAGTTAACTGTGGGATATAGTAAAGAGGCAGACACAATGGAAAGCAGGCCAGGGCCAAAAAGACAACACCAAGAGCCAATGGGACAGATGTTGAGTTTTACTCAACAAGATCACACTGGCCAAACAAACACTTATGACGGAAACCTGACAGTTCACTTAATTTCAATGAAACAACACAGCCGACTCAGTTTCACTGACTTGCATAAGTTTGTTAAATAAAATCAAGAGCTCTTAGAGTGTGGCCAGGCAGGGAACACTGACATTGGCGGACATTTGCCAACAGAGGATCCATTAAAAGGACGTTAGTTTACAGGTTCAAGCTAATTGTCAGTTTAGCTGATTAGCTTACAGGTTCAAGCTAATCAGCTCATGGATGACAGCTCACCACCTCAAGCTCAATCCCAGCAAGACTGAGCTGCTGTTCATCCCCAGCACTACGGGTCCTCACCATGATCTTGCCATCTCATTCGGGAACTCCTTGATCACCCCGACTGAGGATGCAAGAAGTCTTGGAGTGATTCTGGATGACCAGTTATCGTTCTCGGCTCATATAGCGAACCTGACTCGGTCATGCAGATTCCTCCTCTACAACATCCGGAGGATTCGACCCTTCCTCACCCAGGAGGCCACCCAGCTGCTGGTCCAGTCTCTGGTCATCTCAAGGCTAGACTACTGCAACTCGCTCCTGGCTGGTCTTCCTCTACGGGCCATCAGGCCCCTGCAACTGATCCAGAACGCAGCAGCTCGACTCATTTTCAATCTTCCGAAGTTCACCCATGTGACTCCACTGCTGCGCTCCCTTCACTGGCTTCCTGTAGCTGCCCGCATCAGATTCAAAACTCTGACGCTCGCCTACAAAGCCAAGAACGGACCAGCCCCTCCCTACCTTATGGCAATGGTGAAGAGTCGATCTGTACCTCGAGCCCTTCGCGCTTCAAGTACAGCTAGACTCGAACCGCCACCCCTGAAGTCTCATGGAAGACAAGCGTCCAGACTCTTCTCTGTCCTGGCTCCCAGATGGTGGAATGAACTCCCACTGGGCGTTCGAACAGCAGAGTCTCTCGCGGTCTTCAAACGCAGACTGAAGACCCATCTCTTCGTAATGCACTTAAGTGAGTAAGCACTAGTAGAGGTGTAAGCTGTGTATGTACTTGTGTTGTGTTGCACTTATATTGCACTTATAATGACCTTTTCTTTTCTATAGGTGTGAGCACGGGGCTGGGGTTGCCAGGTAGTGCTCTTTTTGCTCTATATATGTATGTATTGATCTATCTAGGTATCAGCACTGGCCCCCTGTTCGGGCAGTGTCTGAGCTCAGGGTGAGTTTTAGGCTCTAAACTTCCTGTACTAGCTGGAATATTATCCAACGGAACACTAAGCACGGTTGTAAGTCGCTCTGGATAAGAGCGTCTGCTAAATGCCGTAAATGTAAATGTAAATGTGCCTCAGTGTATGTGTGTATCTTGTGACTGATCCGAAATCTGGGTGTCATCCTCGATCCAGCCATCTCATTTAGTGCCCATATCAACTCTGTAGTCAAAACTTCTTTTTTCCACCTGCGCAACATCACCAAAATCAGACCATCTCTCTCCCAGTCTGCCGTGAAAACCCTTATCCATGCCGTTTGGACTACTGTAACTGCCTTCTAGCTGGCATCAACTCTTCTTCCATTTACAAACTCCAGATAGTCCAAAACGCTGCTGCCCGTCTCCTCACCCGCACCTGCTCAGATGACCATATTACCCCCGTTCTCCAGCATCTCCACCGGCTTCCTGTAAAATACCGCATACAGTTCAAAGTTCTCCTGCTCACCTACAAAGCTCTGAACAATCTCGCTCCTTCTCACCTGTCTGACCTTCTTCCTTACAAACCCTCTCACTCTCTCAGGTCTTCTACAGCTGGGCTACTCACCATTCCTCCGTCCAACCTGCATGGCTTTGGTGACCGAGCATTTTCCAGATTTGCTCCTCCCACTACTGGTCAAGCAGTTCAGTTCACTCTCTGCATTTAAATCTAATCTTAAAACTCATCTCTTCACACTCACTTATAACCTGCCTCAAGACTAAACACCTCTTCAAAAGACCATGCTCATATGGTCTATTTGTATGTCTTTGTTGTTATTGATGCTGTTTTCCTACCTGTGTATTTTTAGTGAACCAACAATTGTAAGTGACTTTGGGTACTTGAAAAGCACTATATATAAAGTATTATTATTCTTCTTATTATTATTATTAAATAATACAGAAAGGTGTGTAATTAACTATTTATTACCATGTAATAACCACATTATCATGTTATTACATGATAATAACCTAATTAAGCAGCTTTAAACAGGACTGAAGTGTTTCATTTGTATTACATAACATACCTGCATAAACCATAAACAGGAAACAGAATACAAGGGCACAGAGCTTTACTGCCCTCAGAGCAGCGATAGAAGGGATAGAAGCTGTGCTGTAGTGAATGGCAGTTTGGGCAGGCTGCTGGAGAAGCTCTTTTAATCAGTCAGTCCATCTTGGAGGCTTTGATGTAGCGGCTAAAGTTCAGCCCTGCACTTTGCTGGAGGATCTTTTTGCAGTCTTTGCTCATAGTGAGTGCTCTCCTCTGAACTCCAGAGGCTCCCCCGCTATTGTTTATTACCCAACTTCCACCTGAAGCTCGCCTGGGCAGCTGTGGACTCTACCCTCAAGCAAACAAGGCCCATCTGTGCTCGGTCTCCTCTTGCTTGTGTTCTGTATGACTCCTCCACAGCCTGCGAGTCGCTGCACGTCAGCCTAATGAAGCAAACTAAGGAGAAATGGCCTCCTCTCAAGGGCAGGGAGCTTCTCCACAGCAGCCTTCACCCCCTGACCTCCAAGACTGATCACTGCACTCCTTCACACCGGAAAACGCCGGAGTTCAGTGAAGTTCTGAAAGTTTTAGCAGGTCCATCACAAATTCAGTCCAGGATTCTAACTCGCAATCTCTTCCTTCCTTTCTATCTCTCTTTCATTTATTTATTTATCTTTTTACCCTTTTGTCCACTAACATCTATTTCATCCTGTCTTATTACTTTAGTTATCTGTCTTTCTCCTTTTTCCTCTTTTCATTATCTCTTTTTCCTCTTACTTTCTTTTTTCCCCTTTATTTTCTTTATTTGTCTGTTATTTCATTGTCACTTTATTTCTATTGTTTTCTTTGTCATTATTATTATTATTATTATTATATTTCCTTTTTTCTCTTCACTATCACTTTTTCCTTTTTTCTCTCTCTTTTCTTCTCTCTCACCAAGTCACCTTTTCCATGTTCTGTCAGTTTATTGCTCTTTGTCTGTCTTTCTCCTCTATCCTCTTTCTTTTTCTCACATTCCCTCTAAAGTTAGAAACTCTCCAACTTTCTTTGTTCTTTTTTCTCTTTTCTCTTGTTGCCTGTCCTTCACCCATGTTCTATTTATTCCTTTCTCTTTTTTCATTTTTGTTTTCTCTTCTTTCTCCTTTTATCTTCTCCCTCATTTCTCTTTTTCACCACCTCTTTGTTTCTTTTTTTGTTTTCTCTTTCATTCTTTCTCTCACCAATTTGCCTTTCCCATCTTCGTTTCCTTTTATATCTATCACCTCACTTTCTTTTTCTCTTTCTCTCCAATGTTCCTCTTTTCTCTCTTCACTATTGCTTCTTTCTTTCTTTCTGTTTTCCACCTCTGTCCCGTCATCTTCTTGTCTTTTCTGCTTTTTCTTGTTTTCCTTGTGTTTGTGCTTTTGCTACTCCTTAGCTCCGCCCACTTGTCACACCCCTTATCTAAATTGAGTTTATAGACTCTCATGCACTGTGCACATCCTGCATTCTCATTTCTGCCCTTCTTTCAATATTCTCCAAATCTCTCTCTTTCTTCTCCCTTCAGTATACTCAAAATCTATCCTCCTGTCTTTCGTTCGTTCTCAGATGCAAGCAGGAGGAGTAGAGCTTGATCTTCTCCTCTCTCTCAAAGATGAAAGTGATGTTTATCAGAGGGGAAGTTCTGGTGGTCTACCACGTCTTCCAGGTGGTTGTTAGGGGTCTTTTCCCTATAACCTTTTTCCATTTAAAATCAATGCCTTGTCCTTAATGGTCATTTTGACTGTACTGTATGAGTTCCGCTTTACCCGATGAGTTTACTGTTCTCTGTTTATGCTAATTACACTTTAAAAATGTTACTTGTTATTATAAGCTAATCACTGTTTGTTTAACATGTTGTAATGTTAAGCAGCACAAAGCGCTCATCAGCTTTACCAAACGCCTCCCATCAACTCGGAAATCTCTATGTACATAAAAACAGAACACATGACCTGAACATGAACCCACCACACAAGACCAGGGCTAATTCCTCCTCATCGTCATCCCTCCGCCATCAACACTCACAGCTAGCCTGGTTACGCAGCCACTTCACTGGAATTAAACAACCATAATCTCATTTAGCTTTCTAATGCACTTGGGCACCAGACGTATTCCTGGTTCCAATCGCATTGTCGCCGCCCGCTCTTATGGGCATTCCAACTTCAAAAACGCACCACCATTTGCATTTTTCCTCCCCTAGTTAAATAAGCTGCACGCGTCCCCATCGGCTGTCCAGGCTTCAGCGGGGGGAAACAGTAGCTCTCTGCATCGCCTCTGCAGCTGGCTTCCTCTTCTATCCGTCCTGACAGCGGAAAGGCTGGAAGTACTCCTAGCATGGAACAGCTTCAGGACCAGGCTGGATGTTTTTTCTTCTCCGTGTTGGCAGAAGAGCAGTAAAGAGTCTGAGTGTGGGTATTTTGGAGCCTTCATACACACAGAATCTGTTGAAAAGCTCGTTTATGATGAGGTTGTTCACTCTTAATTTAATTAAAGGTCTTCAAAAACTAAGTTTAATATAGGACAAAGTCAATCTGAGTAAACCCAACCTACAATGTTTAAATGAGCCATTTATTTAATGCAGGTTCACCACCAGCTGCCTCCATGTGAGAAAGCAATCACTTTACATGGCTTCATCCAATTAACCAGTTAGCTGTAATTGGAATTAGATTTTGGTGAGGCCAATCATTCTCTGAGTAGAGAGTTTAGGGCCGTTTTTGCCATTTGTGTTTGCATACAGCCGCAACGTCTGCATTTAACCCATCTGTGAAGTCAAACACCCACATACTAGGGGGCAGTGAGCACACTTGCCTGAAGCAGTGGGCAGCCCTATCCATGGCACCCAGGGAGCGATTGGGGGTTAGGAGCCTTGCTCAAGGGCACTTCAGTTGTTACTGTCAGTTCAGGGAATCACACCGACAACCCTCCAGTTACCAGGCTGGTTCACTAACCTCCAGCCCACGACTGCCCCTATAAAGGTCGCTGTGAGCAGGGTTCAAACCTGCGTGGGGAAACCCTACTGGATTTCAAGTCCTTAACCTCTCAGCCATCACAGCACAAGAGATAGCAACAGTACCATATGCCACAAGGAAAAGTTGGCAATACATCACAACAGCTGTATTCAAAATGGCCTACTACATACTACTTACATACTAAATCTACCTAACAGTAGTATGTAGTATGTGACCAAACTGAAGATCTGTAGTGTACTGGAGATCCCTGGATGGTGTTCTACTCCAGTCAGAGTTTCTAGTATACAGGTGGAGCTATCTTCATGGTGTACTGCATCCCATCATGCACTGCGGCCTCACCAGCTCTCAGCCTGCATCATCCAGAGAAAATGGCGGTGGGTGACACTGGGGAGCAAAATGCAGCCACCTCCGAGTAACAGTGTGGGTGTAGTGATTGTAGTGGGGTATGTTCTTCACCAGAATGAGCCTCAGAAAGTTAAAATATTCAGGTCTGAAGATTAATAAAAGATGAACTCGCTTTAGAGGATCAGTTTTAGAGTGAAATAGCCGAGGGTAGCTAACAGCTAGGCTAAACGTTTTTCAGGTGAACTGAGCAGCGTTAGCAGCAGCTAGCTCTAAACAGCGGATACAGTAATAACAGCTCTGAGGTAAATGTGAAGTAACTGGTCATGTGTAGTGTGCAGTATGATAGTGTGCCATTGTGTATACAGCCAAAGTCAATGCGCTCCAAACAGGTTTAAATAGACAGAGCCTAATGAGAAACAGGTGGCAATGATTAGTACTCAAGAGATGATGAGCAGGAGAACAGTTCCTGATTGGTGTGATCTGGTGACTGTGATGTCAGACTGTGAGAAGTAGAGAAGGGAACAAATGGAGGCAGAAGAAGAACCTAGACGTGTGACAATAACCTTTATAGCAACGTTTAAAGATCTCAACAAACATCACAAATTATGCCACAATCTGAAATACTGGTGGAATACTTATTTCAGTAAGTGGTACAAAGCCATTTCTAATGCTCTGAGAGGTCAGCAAACCACAGTGAGGACCATTATCTCCAAATGGGGAAGACCAGAAACAGTGATTCATCTTCCCAAAAGTGGCCTTTACATAAGAACTCAGATGAACATCCAGGGAATTGCAGGCCTTGTTCACCTTAGGTAAGGTCAGCATTCATGATTCCTCCATTAGAAAGAGACTGAAAGAGGTCTCAATAAGAGAGCTGCAAAGCGGAAACCATTGCTGATCAAGAGGAACATTTAATGCTTGTCCCACATTCACCAAAAACACTTCAGAGAATTCTGGAATACTGTTCAGTGCAGAAATGAGTCAAAAGCGGAACTCTTTAGAAGGGAGGGGTCCCGTTACAAGTGGTATTGCCTACACTGCGTTCCACAATCTGCACAATCCACAATCACTTTTTGAGTAACTACCCCAACTCTAACTATTGCCGGTTTAAATCCTATAGGACCTGCTGCATTCAAATGATCAAAGTTTTTGGGAAAATTCAGGAATTTTTTGGGAAATCAAGAATCTTTGGGAATGTTGTACTTTAAGTAACTACCCCAGCACTAACTATCGGCCATGTAAATACTGTAGAACCTGCTGTATTCAAAAGATCAAAGTCTTGAAGAAACTTTGAGAATTTTGGGGAATTTTGGGAAAGTGGTACTTTTTTGGGTAACTACCTCAAATTGTAAAACCTGCTACATTTAAATGATTCAAGTTTTTGGGCAAAATATATACTGTATATTTTTTTTTCAGGAATTTTCCAGGAAAGTTGTCTTTAGGGGTACATCAGTCTGAACTGAGTGCTGGATTCAAATGTCATTTATGACTCTGAGGGTCAGTTTCTTGGTCAGCGAATAAGATCAGTCCTGGACTACATTTACCATCCAATGGAGATTTATCTTCCCAAAAGTGGCCTTTACATAAGAACTTAGATGAACATCCAGGGAATTGCAGGCTTTGTTCACAAAAAGGTCAGCATTTGTTATTCCACCCTTAGAACAAGACTGAAAATGGTATCAGTGAGAGAGCTGAAAGGTGCAAAACCAACACTGATCAAGATGAGCATGAATGCTTGTCCCACATTCACCAAATGCTTTCTCCATTGGAGTCGAAAGTGGATCTCTTTGGAAGGCAGGGGTCCTGTTAAATGCCAACACTGTGTTCCACAAAAAGAACATCATTTTTTGAGTAACTACCCCAAAACTAACTACAGGATTAACTATATGTTAAAACATGTAGAACCTGCTGTATTCAAATAATCAAAAGTTTTGGGAAATTCCAGGAATTATCAGGTAATGTAGTACTTTTTTGAGTAACTACCCCAACACTAACTATGCACAGTTCAAAACCTGTAGAACCTACTGTATTCAAATGATCAAAGTTTTTGGGAAATTACATGAATTTTTGGGAACTTTTGGGAATGTAGCACTTTGGGTAACTACCCCAACACCGACTATGGGCAGTTAAAAACAATGTTTTTGGATAATTTTGGGAAATTTTAGTAACTTTCCAGGAAAGTTATCTTCAAGGGTTCTTTGTCAGTCTGAACTGAGTGCTGGATTCAAGAATTCCATTTATGACTCTGAGGGTCGGTTTCTGGGTCAGGGATTAAGAGCAGTACTGGACTACATTTTCCATCCAATGGAGAATCTCTATACGGAGTGCTACATAGTGGTGCTGGATCAGATCAGTCTGAGATACAACATGAGATGTGTAAATCGTTATGAGCATAGAGAAAGAAATGGATATGATTCATTATGATATTCTGCTTATGCCTCATGACATAAAAAGATTCCCATGCACCAGCAATGCAGTGGTGACGAATCCTCGTGTTTCTGGGCCGTGTTTGTGCTATTAATGCACAATCAGGCGCAGTCAGAGTTTTGCGTTTGGGCATAACAGAAACATAAGGGAAGGAGTGAAGGAATTCAAATGAAGAACAGCCCTTAGGCAGTTTAATTTTCCGGTGAGAGATGACAGATGCTGCACAGTATCGCTGCGTGCAGCATGTTTTTCCGGACGAAGCTTGGCACAATTCTCACAGCCACGATCCATGAGAAGACCGCCTCCGGTGACTTCTTCAGATACAAAGTAACACTAGCATATATTCAGCGTATGCAGAGCGATATGAGGTCTGAACTGTACCTCAAAGGCATCTCGTCTATGAGGATCATTAATCACTGGAAACACAGGAGAGCAGACAGTAAAGGTCATTACCTTCGGGGTCGTCTGTCTTTTCCACTCAATTTAATATGTAGTAACAGTTCCGTTACTGCTGCTGTACAGGCCTCGCCTCTCTTGCTTCTGGAGACCAAAACATTTTCATGGACATGGGATAAAGACGTCATCAGTAACTAGTGGCTGTACAGGCATTCTGCAAGCACAAATGCATTTTAAACTTTCTTAGTGAATGTGTTTCCACTATAATGATGGACTCACTGTGTCATACTTCCTGGTTTCCCCTCTGCCTCCGATCCCCAGAACTCCGTCTCCCAGAATTCGCCACCCGATGACATCACAGTCACATGTCCCTCGCCCTCTCGTTTCCTCGATCGGGATCTCCCGAGTTCTGATTTTACATACCTGTTGGTCATTAACTCTGTTTGCTTATATACCCCTGGTCTGCCTCTCAGTCTTCGCGAAGTATTGCCAACTCCCGTTGCATACCGAATGTGCCATCCTTGTGATCCTTATTCTGACTTTCTGGTTTCCGACTCTGTTTGATCTCTGGTTTTTCCCTTCTCTTTTGCCCTCTGATTTTGGTTGCCCTTTTTGATTGCTTGTTTGGTTTTGACTTCTGCCTGCCTCTTCGTATATGTCTTTGCCTGTCCCTTGTGCCATGTTCGCTTGGATTCTGTTTTTGAGCCCGACTGCCAATTTGCCAATAAAACTCAGCTTTGCTTTTAGCCCAGCGTGCGTCAATCTGACTTTGTCTGGCGTGAGAGTTTGCCGAGCTAATGTATAACATAAAACTTGCTGTGCCTTTGAAGACCGACTACGCTATCTATCTATCTATCTATCTATCTATCTATCTATCTCTCTCTCTCATCAACTACATTGTTACAGGAGTTCTAGGGGTTGGCTGCAATGTTATGTTTCCTGACACATGGCTAAGGTCTGTAACTCTTGTATGGCTATATAACTTTAACTGGTTACTACTCTTCTAACAGTAGAGACAAAAGAAACAAACAAGAAAAGAGAACACACTTCTTTCTCATTAGTCTGGCTTCATTGCGCTGGTCTTCTTTTAAATGGCAACCTCTTTATCCTAGCCTGAAGAGAGGGGTTTCTGTCCTCCACATGTAGTCAGAACAAAGGTAACGGTGAAATCAACCAAACATTTGTAATGATTGTTCATTGATTTCCAAAGGATGGGACTAATTCTGTGAGGACTTCTGGTCTAGGTCTTCTGGAAGTCATAGATACATCACTTGACTGCAAATACAAGCATTAACCCAACAATCAGGCTTCGCTTAGTTGTTAGAAATGAAAAGCTGTGGCGTATATGCTCAATACCAGGGCCGTGTCTGTCCCTGTTGTTCCTCATCTAAATACAAATCCTACATTCAACTATTCCAAAATCTTACACTGTTACAGAAACAGACGCAGTAATATTTACAGCCCCAACATTTACATACAACCACAAGGAAGGTTCAAAT
The DNA here is from genome assembly GCA_034552555.1 of Semaprochilodus insignis. Classification (NCBI taxonomy): domain Eukaryota; kingdom Metazoa; phylum Chordata; class Actinopteri; order Characiformes; family Prochilodontidae; genus Semaprochilodus; species Semaprochilodus insignis. The sequence continues at coordinate 8,309,334 of CM067479.1, read as the reverse complement.
ATCCACACGTTTGCACTAACATAAGTCACATAGGGACAGCAAGGTACACTAATCATCAATAGAACAGCTGCACCCAGAAGGAGGTGTGGGATTGCAATGTTATTGGGAAGGAAGATAAAGGTCACCAGGATCAATAAATGATGATACATTTAGACTGATATGATCAATATTTATTGAGCTACACATACAGAAGTAGTGTCCCTCAGTATGGTGTCGGGCCGCCGTGTTTGCTAACACAACATGCCAGACGTCTCGGCATGGAGCTGTAGAGGTTCCTAATGATGTCCTCCGCCAAGACAAAAGCGGGACTCGTCACTGAAGATGACCCGCTGCCATTCTGAGTCACTCCATGACAGTCTGGCACGACACCATTGCAGTCTTTGGTGATGTTGACGTGGTAAGGACATTCGTTGTAACGGTCTGCATGCACATAGTCCTGTGTCGTGCAGCCGTCTGCCAATGGTGCTGCACTAACAGGATGACTCATGGAGGGAATCACTGCTCGCTGAATGTCCACAATCGTGGCTGTTGGGTCAGTCAAGTACAGCGATAAGGCCCCTCCTTGCTTATGTGACATACGCACCTGCGTTGTTAAACCTACTCACCAAGTTTCATTCCTGTCGGTCGATTCTTTCTGGGTGCAGCTATTTGTGCAGCTGTTCTTTTGATGATGCGTGTATCTGTGAATTAGCATTACGTGGTTTGCCACCAGTTTCCACTCTAGTTTGCTTTCAGAATTTCAAGCATTGACATACAACGTCAATGGGATTTATTCAATTCCATCACCAGCACACTTCATTTAACATAATGAAACATTGATTAGCCATTTAAGTCATCTAATGATCAATGCAATAGTTTGCAAATACAGTTTTCCCAGGTGCCCAGCTTTACACAAAGGCAGCATTTTGGCATTCTGTGTCAAGGAGAGCGAAGGCTTCATGTTTCGAAGCAGAAAGCCAGTGGATGTGAGCTGCTCAGCACGTACACAGCAACAGAAACTCAGGCAGCATTTAGTTCAAATATTAATGGGCATGATGGAGAAGCCGTCCCGCCTCTCCGCCTGCACAAATATCACCCTTAAACGACTACTAGTGTCTGACAATAGAAAGTCATTTGAAATGCATAGAAATCGCTGCGATCGCGGAGGCTGCCCGCTGTACTCGATGTAATTTTAGATTAGTGTACAGCCAGGGTGAAATATTCACACTGCCAAGTTCACACGGCCGACGAGACTCCCCAGCAAGGCATTTTTTTCTCCTCCCCTGAAGGCCAGATGGGAATAACGATCCTAAATCCTGGGGCAATATTCCGCAGTTAATATTTAATCACATCTAAAAAGTGTTACAATCGGTTTGTTTATGCTCCTTGTGCCTTCCTCTCCTGCAATGCACATACTACACCCAGCCTGATCTACTAAACTGGGCTTAAACACATGGCCGGGGTAGAAACGCCCACACTCTCAGTGCAGAACCATTTTCCAAACAACATGTACAACAGGTTTTCCATTATAGAGAAGAACCATTTAACCCTTTTCCACAGCAGCCATGAAATCCAATTTCTGCCTGTTTTGGAGGCCCTGATGTTTTTTTAATAACATTGATGGAATATATTGTCCCGTCCCCACAGAAGACCAGGTGTCCTCAGAAATACTCCTTATTGGAACAGCAGGCAGAGAGGAGAACTAATTCATGGGGGGGGATGGTGGAATGAGGGGAAGGTCACTAAATGCCAAGCACAAGCAGTGGCACTCCTGTAAGCCACCTACCGCCTTCCACATCATCGATGCTGGTGAGGGTGCTGCTTGTGTGGGCTGCCCACAGGGATTCATCCACCAGTACTGCATGTTCAGCTCCTTTGGCACTGTGGGCTTCACCCACAAAAAGTTGTGGAACCCTCAACCTGGCAGTGGGGGATCCACCAACTGGCTCTGACACTGCCAATTCCTCAATAATACAATGTGAGTTTGGATGATCATTCATTCATTCAGCCGCTTATCCTTCAGGGTTGCAGGGCGTCCTGGAGGCTATCCCAGGAATTACTGGATGAAAGTATTCATTCATCTTGTAAGCTGATGGTCCCTCTGGGTCATGGGGGGCTGAGGGGAGTGCTCATTAGACGAAAGGCAGGTAACACCTTGGACTGGGCACCAGTCCATCGCTGCAGATGATAATTCATTCCTTCATTCATTCATCCTTGGAGTCGTTTATCCTTCTGGGTCATGGTTTGTGCTAAAGCATATCCCAGCGCTCACTGGACGAAAGGCAGGTAACACCCTTTACAGGCTGCAAGTCCGTTGCAGTAGATGATCATTCATTCATTCATTCATTCATTCATTCAGTCATTCAGTCAGTCATCTTCAAAGCTGCTTGTCCATCTGGGTCGCAGGGGGTGGGGTGCTGGGCACTATCCCAGTGCTCATTGGACGAAAGGCAGGAAACACAGTGAACAGGCCGTAGTCAATTGCAGTAGATGATAATTCATTCATACATCTTTAAAGCGGCTTGTCCATCAAGGTCTCGGGTCGGGGTGGGGGGGTGGGTGTGCTGGAGCCTACATCAGCGCTCAGAAGGAAACACACTAGACAGGGCCACCAGTCCATCACAGTAGGTGACAATTCATTATGTATTAAGAGACCTTATAATGAGTGAGTAAGACTTGAGTAAGATAGTGCTCCCTAACATTCAGTATTCACAGCTGCCCAGACATTCCACGTTCTTCCTTCTTTGCTGTGTGCTGCAAATGGGGGGTTCATCAGGGGGCACCGAGGACCGAGCTGGGCACCACTGGAATAAACCCTTTAGAAGTGTCTAATATAAGCTTTCCTAAAAAAAGAGCAAGACCTTAATAAACCCCCAGTATGTATTCCTTAAAATAAAGCATTACTCATATTTCTATACGCAGTATAACCAATGCATTTATTACAAAACCACACTGAAGAACCCCATTTCCCTTCCCACAGAACACAAGAGCTCAGCTCAAATCCCCTGCTGCTGAAAGCTCTTTATAGTCCTGCATGCTCCGTTTTGGAATTTGTTGTTGGATGAAACTTGTGGCTCTTCTGCTGATGTAATGTTGGTGGAGGTGAAGGAGACAAGAAATAAGGATGCAAGTGCGTGTTGGGGAGTTTTAGCGTCTAATAAAGGAAAAACTAAACTAGAACTAAACTAGTTGTTTAAACTAACTGGAAACCACAACAAATACCAAACAAACACAGCTAATAACAAATTTCAGTAACTACAAAAGATAGACACAAACAAACAATGCCAAACAAGGAAGCACATGGAAACTGGGCGGGGCAACACATCAGACCCAGGTGAGGAGCAAGGCACCATTTTGTCCCCAAAGTTTCTGCATAGTTCATCTATTTCAGGTGAAGTCAAAGTTTATTCATATAGTGCCTTTTACAACAGACATTGTCACAAAGCAGCTGTACAGAGAATCCAGGTCCAAGCCCCAAGTGAGCAGGCCAGGGGCGGCAGTGGCAAGGAGAAACTCCCTCAGAGCAAGAAGAAATTGAAATTTAGAACCACTTTGCCATTTGTGTTTGCACACAGAGGAATTTGCCTACCTCATTTAACCCATCTGTGAGGTCTCACACACACACACACACACACACACACACACACACACACACACACACACAGGCACGTCAGTCATATCCTGTTGGTACAGGGAATCAAACAGACAAACCTCTGGTCAGAATGTTGGTTCCCTAACCTCCAGCCCACGACTGCCCCAAGGAAGAAACCTCAAGATGAACCAAGACTCAAAAGGGGAACCCATCCTCCTCTGGTCCATACCAGATAGCAAGACAAACACAAAAGCAATATAAAAAGGATCAGAATTTACAGTTATATACAAAATTGAATATAGAACAACTGATTATTGTTGGAGTCCTTTGAGAGTAACACTGAGAAGCAGACCTGAAAGTCTGAATGAAACGCAATGAAACTGTAAGGAGCTTATAACTGCTGCTAGAAGCCTGTGGTGATGATCTATCGGTACGAATAAGCGAAGTGTTCAGTGTTTTGTGGGGCAGAGAAAGAAACATCTGACTAGTTTGTGAAGCTGGAGAAGTAATTAAATAAGCGGGATCATCGGATGGACCTGCGGCATGCAGGCGAAGCTTCCACATAGCATAGGACAGCAAGAAGCTCCATAGTGGGTAACTGGTCAGAAATGCAGGCAACCAATGGGCACCCAGTCAAGGGATATGAAGCAACATCTACAGACCGCACAGGATGAGCAGTTGTTTCGCATCAGACCGCACGGGATGGGCAGTTGTTTCGCATCAGACCGCACGGGATGAGCTGTTGTATATCAGTTTGAGACAAAATGAAAGTCATTCAGAGTGGATTGGTGTGAAATGGTTGATTGTAGAGACTCTGATGTCTTTGCAGTGCTGGTGATGGGAACCAGGGGTCACCATGTCTACAACACCATTTTATTTACCATCCAAACCACCAGTGAACCTACACGAGCCTTCTGGGTGTAGTTTTCCTCTAGGACTACTTTACCTTACAATGCCCTGCATGTAACCCTCTGCCATAAAAGGCTTTAAAATATACATTTTAGGCCAAAAGTCTTATTGTAAAACAACGTCTCAGATATTCGGGCAGTGTACTCCTAACCGTTTGGTGCAATAGCAATTTCACGAGGGAGCTTTTAGAGGCATTAAAGTGGTTCCCACTCTGAATGATGTCTTAAAAGAAGCTAATTATGCAGTGAAACAGCCAGATTCTGCTTAGAAAAGAGCTTAAAAGGGAGATGCTGTCCTCTGGCATCGGGATGCATCTGCTGAAGCAAGTCTGATAATGTAATCCGTCTGGTCAAAGCAACTGGAAGAAAAACCGAGAACACACAGAGCCATTCAAGTGAAAGAAAACCCCTTTCTGCTGAAACATGATCACGTATTACAGAGCAGCACTGCCGAACGTATGCCTACGATACCTAGAAAAAGCAGCAACAAACACCTTTGAGGTTCCACACTCAGCACCCCTCGTATTTTTAGCTCGGCTGTGGGCCTGTGGTTTGACTTCAGGTGGTCTTTTCCTGCATTCCTCGAGTTACAAAGGTTTATCTGAAACCTCAGCGCAGCTTCTCCTGCTCAGACACCTGTCCCCATGAGGTAGACAAAGCGTGTCCCAAAAATACATCAGTAAGGAAGTTGTGCTCTCCGCAACCACTGGAAGCGGCAGCATGTGACAGCCGAGCTTTGATGAAAGCTTCCCTTCTTTGCGATAAGGCTGCGGAATTCAGGCCGTTTGCATAAATTGCTGTAAAAATAGCCACGACGATCTAAAAGAGCCAGGCAGAACCACAACAGGCAGGCGTCAGGAGGATATCATTATCGTCCCTCCCTCCACCGAGCCCCTCGTGGAAAAAGCGTCTTATTCTGGTGTGTAATTATACTGCTGCGTGTGAGCGGACGAGTTTGTGTTTCACACACACACACACACACACACACACACACACACACACACACACACACAAAAATGCACAAACATATGAGACACAGCCGTCTTACTGTCATGTCTCAAGAAGTGGCCCATATTTAATTTCTTCATTTCTCTGAAGTAGAATAAACACAATAAATATCAGCCCTGCTCTGAAATGAAGCCTCTAGAAATCTAGAGTTACTGTCATTTTGCTGCCCTTTCAATGTACATTAAAGTGCCCGCATCACAGGGAAACTAATTTCTCTGACTAGTTTGAAGTTATTATTAAGGTGTGTCAAAGTTCTCCAGTTCATATGTGGATATTAAGCTGTAAAATTAGCTTTAAATTCAGAGATTGTGAAGTCACTAAAACTATTACAATCAGCCACAACATTAAAACCACCTCTACACTCTTCATGCACTTTCAGCTCCACTGACCATATAGGGGCACTCTGTAGTTCTACAGTTCCAGACTGTAGTCCATCTGTTTCTCTCTATACCCTGTTCAATGGTCAGGCCCCCCCAGGACCCCCACAGAGCAGGTATTATGCGGGTGGTGGATCATTCTCAGCACTGCAATGACACTGACGTGGTGGTGTGTTGTGCTGGTGTGAGTGGCTCAGCACTGTAATAAGGAGTATTTTAGCCTGGACACTTTGTTAATGAAGCACAGCAAATGACAGCCAATCAGGACAGAGCTCATTTACATATAACAGTACATATATATTAGGCATAGCAACAAAAAAAGCCTGTTTCATTTCTAAGGGCGATGACGAGAGGTTGGACAAAATAGTCACGTCTATGAACGCCTTTCTTATCCACAGGTTTTCTAACAGCGGACACATGAACAAAGAAATGCCTCTCCAGCACCCCCAGTTTCTATCCTTCTGGGACGCGGGGGGTACTGGAGCCTATCCCCGTGCTCACTGGGCAGAAGGCAGGAAACACCCTGGACAGGCTGACACAAAGACATACACACTCCCTGCTAGGGGCGCAATTTAGCATCTCCAGTTCACCTGGCTGCATGTCTTTGGACTATGGGAGGAAGCCGGAGCACCTGGAGGAAACCCACACAGACACAGGGAGATGCTGGACACCAGGCCAGGGAATCAGACCCAGGGCCGTCTTGTCAGGCCCTTCCTGCACCACCATGCCATCCCATTGGCAAATCAGTTCTTGGGAAACTCAGTAACACAGAGGTTCACTTACTGTTTCTAGCCTGCACTGTGGATGTTACTCAATGAGCTCGATGCATTACCTGTGTTATTAGTTTAGTTAGACTGTTTGGGTGGTACTGTGACTTGGATAACAAATCAGACCACATTTTAATTTTTAGTAATCAGTACAGAAATCCAGCTGATTCCAAGCGGTTCTTTCACTTTCCATGCAACTGTAGAGCGGCTGTTAGGTAATCTAGGTGAAAACTGCTTCCAGGAAAAGGAGGGAATGTTGAATAGTGCTCTTGAAAAACACAAGATTGTTTAGAAATTGGATTCTTCGACAGCGTTCATGCTTTTACCTGTTGCTGAAGACCCGTGGAACTTTGATTGGCTCTCCTGGAAGGTCTTTTATTTCAAGTGCTATTTCAGATGATTCCATTTCTCAAGATGGAGTCAGTTGGGTTTCCTGACGAAAGGCTCTTTTTTGTTGCTCCTATGTGAAGCATTTGATTATCAGAGACTACTGTTACCAGATACGGATCTAAATGATGTTTGATTCTGATAGTGAATCTTCTTTTGGTGGTTAAACAGACTATGGGCTGCAGCTTCTTAGTGAAGAAGACAATGCACTCTGCAGTTCACTCACCATAAATGTTTTATTAGCTGATTCAAGGGACAAAACTTATGAAAGTATGAAAGTAAGGCACAGGGGCTGATTTTCATCTCAGTGCTATGCAGCCATATTTATGGCATTTACCTGGAAGATATTAGACTGTGGTCATAATTAGATTTGGGCTTATCTTCTAAAAAGCCTTTGTACTTGCAAAAGGACATAATACATTCATACAGAGAGAGTTTCCAGTCAGAAAGAACTCTCGGAATTCAGTTATATATTTGCTATTAGCAGATTAAAGCAATGAGCAAGTAGATCCAGAAAGGAACATGCCCTAAAACTTTGCTGTTGTTGTAATTGTGTGTATTCTTCACATGGTAAACGTTTTTTTTCCCTTCACAGCATTAAATACAGTCACTCCTTTTAGCCAATCATTAACATCTGCTTCGGAGTCATTTTCCACACATGGAATGAGACATTCACGGCACTGTACCAATCTATGGATCCCGTCACTCACACCCCGCAGGTATTTATAGCTCCATCATCCTCGTGCAGCGCCATCTGCAGGAGCCTGAAGTTACTACCACCTTAAGCACGCAAGGTTGGGCATTTTGGTCTAATATAGTTTTGGCACCGAGCACCCATTTTACCTGGCACCCAAAATCATTACACAGCAGTTCGGAGCTCATTCAGCATGCATATCCAATTTATGGCTAGAACCTGTTGGGTCACACTATGGACTCACTGGACCAAAAATGGGGTCACCTGAGACTACAACGTACCTAATAGCGTGCAATACCTCCACAAGCACCAATAACAGCTGTGACTAGAATTGGCAAGTTTCTGGATGTAGACCACGTCAATGTTCAGACACTCTT
>CM067479.1:8280017-8291424 GCA_034552555.1 Semaprochilodus insignis | reverse complement strand
AGAGAGAGAGAGAGAGAGAGAGAGAGAGAGAGAGAGAGAGAGGAAGAGCAAAAAGGTATAAGAGGACGGGAATAAAAGAAAGAGCAAGAGAGGGAAAGAGGAAACAAGCAGTAGAATACAGCAAGGGAGAGAATGAAAGGGAGGGGAAAGCAAAATATAGAGAGATTGAGCAAAAGATAGAAGACGGAAGAAAAAGAAAGATGAAAGAAGGCAAGAGAAAAAAACAACACTAGAGGGAAAGAAAGAGAGAATGAGGAGAGAATAGACACAAGAGAGAATGATAGGAGAGGGAAGAAAGAAAGAGATGACAGAGAGAAAGCAAGAGAGAGAATGAGAGACAGTGAGCAAGACGGAATCAAGAGGGAGAGAGGAGAGGGAAGGGAGAGGGGGAAAACGAGGCAAATTGAGAGAGAGAAAAGAAAGAGTAATATAGAAAAAAAGAGACGGAACAAAAAACAGAAAAATCAGAATAGAAGCAAGAGGAGGAGGGAGGACAGAGAGATGGAGAGAATGACAAGAGAGAAGAGCAGCAGTAGAACTGTATTACACTATGTTTCACTCTTTCATCCTTCAGTTTGCTCTTCCTTCCCTCTCCACATTCTCTTCCTCCTCGTTCACTCCGGTGCTGTAATTCCCGGGTGAAGATTTAATGCTGCTCCACGACGGAGGGTTAAGCTTAACCTTGAGTGCAGCTCGGTGAACATGACACTGCTGCAATTACACCTGAGCCAGTTTCACAGGGAAGGAGAGCATATATTATTCATATGTAATAAGCAGCCTTAACGCAACAGGACTCGCTCAAGGACACCTGTACCCCAATATTAAAGAAATACATCACTGCTGGGGGGCTTCAGGGGGGCTCGCTTGTTATGTAGGAGCACTAGTTTTTCTTCCATTCTTCTTTATTTTCTTCCTTCTCTCTTTCATTTTACAAACGGTTACTGTACCAAGATTACAGCGCCAGGAGAAGATTGAGCTGAGAGTGGACGACTATATTCAGCTGTACTTTGAGCACTTTGGAGCACGGCCCTCCAAGTCCAGTCCAGCCCGGTCCAGTCGGGTCTCCGGGCAACACTAAATTGACTTCATACATCATGCCACTGACACTCACTCCTTTAATTAAGAATTCATGAGGGCCGCCACAGCCTCCCTGTTGCTCCGTTGTGGCTGTTGCCTGCTGGGCTCGAAGGTGAGCTGCTGTAAGTAAACTCTGGAAGTGTAAATATTAAGGAATCAACAGTTTAGGATTTTGGAATCGGCCCATTAAACATGGGTGCTAAACATGGCATCTGTGTTCAAGTTAGAACAACTGAAAATCTGCATCATGACTTCTCCTAGAAGAAAAAGCAAAGGCCCTAAAACTGAACCTTGGGGAACTCCACAAGAAGCCTTTAATAAACATCTGAAAACGTGTCTCTTTAATTTAACATGTAATTAATAGTCTAACCTTTTTATGGTGTTCATTCGATCTGCTCAGTTTGATGAACTTCAGGCTCCTGCAGATGGCACTTCACAGGGATGATGGGGCTATAAGTACCTGCGGGTGTGAGTGACGGGATCCATAGATTGAGAAGAGGTGCTACGGTGCAGTGAATGTCTCATTCCATGTGGCTCCAAAGCAGATGTTAATGATTGGCTAAAAGGAGTGACTGCATTTGGGCGTGCCAAAGACCATAGTGTGAAGGAAGTAGCTGAATCTGCAGGTGTATGGAAGCAGCTTACGGCCATACGGGTCTACCAGCAGTGGCTAAAATCCCAGTCTACAGGGAATTCTCCTTGGAATTGTGCCAGGGAAGGCATCCACCAAATGTGGCCTGACCGCGCAATTCTTAGATGCAAGTGTGTCTGAACATTGATCTGGGTTCAACTTGGTTGTGCCATCTCTACCATATGGAAGAGGAATGTTCACTAGATACAGTCTTTCAATAGATACACCTTTACTGTTCTCATCCATAGGGGAAGCAAGCAACGAGTACATCACTCCACATGTGGATTGTTTTTGGTGGCATTATTGGAGGTTTTTGTTTCCCAGGTTTCGTGGAAGCCTGTCCCATCATCCTCATGCAGCGCCATCCGCAGGAGCCTGAAGTTACTACCACCTTAAACACACAAGGTCACTAATCCTTTTGTCCGGTGAGCTTCTAAATTCCAAAGTTTTGGGACCAGTAAGACATAAGACACCCCTGCCACTATATTTGCCCTTACCCATGAGGGAATCTGTGAGGTTGACAACTGAACCCAATCTTCACTCCACATGGAAGAAAGCCCTGTGGTCTACATCCACCAGAACTACATGTGTACCTCTGAGGAGGCAAACTGTTCCCTTGGAGGCATCAGGCATTTGAAAACTGCTAGCTTGTATTACACGACAGCAAAGTATGATATAAATAAATGGAATCCTCGTTTCCTGGGAAATGAGGAGAGATTTTGGCCCTGGGCAGCGCTTTGTGAAAGCATCTCGGAGCTGATAGCGAAATATGTTTTCCAATCAGACCCTACCTGCGCCACGGCACCAGAGAAAAGGCAGCGTTTAATCTCAGCATGATCGCAGTCTCTGGGCCTGGGGGGCAGAAATAATGACGTGGATCTAACGTTTATATATTTGCACTTGCAAAAGAGCCAGCGCACCTTTCCCCGCTAAAAGGGGGCGCGTGATCCGCCTGCCGCTCTCCCACTAGAGAAATCGCCTCTTCCGTCATAATTGCTGTTTATTTCGTCATTCTGCGGGAAAGCACGGAGTAATAGCTCGTGATTGGCCAGCCTTGATTTTATTCTTCTCCTGCTGCTGTCTTACACCCCCTCCATCACCACCACCTCCTCCTCCTTTTCCCAAAAGCTTTGGATGCCTCAGTCTTCACTTCCTGTCTGCGAGGAGCGCTTTAATTTCCCTGATATGAAAACCTTTCTGGAAATCCGATTGCAAAATCAAGTTTGATCAAGGTCCAGACGTTTTATGCTCGGGCCCTGATAAAAGGCTCCACAGCGACTCCGGTTTGTGTCTAGTAATTGCGTGAGGTTCTAGAAGACAGATGAGATGGAACTCTGGCCTTTGGTAAATAACATTTTCATCGGTTTGCTGCCGGCGTGTTCTTGTTGTTGTGTTGTTACATTCTGTGTTGCTTGCAGGAAGGTTTAGCCTTTTAAATGTCCAGAAGACATATCTTAGACGTGTTTGCTTTAGAGCACTACCCAAAACAAGCAAACGTTTCAGCCCCTTCCCAATGAAACAGTCTTATTAACGACACATATATTACCAGCATGACTATTACTACTAGCATTATTACTACTGCTGCTACTACAGTTATTACTATGTCTACTGCTACTTCTGCTGCTGGTATTAGTACTTTTATTAATGCTGCTGCTAATACTATTACTATTACTACTGCTACTACTGTTGCAACACGTTACTGCTACTACTACTACAACTAGGGTGGCATGGTGGCACAGTGGCTACCAGTTCTATTACTTCCAGTTCTATTACTACTCTACTGCTACTGCAACTTTCACAATGATTACTACTTCTACAACTGGTATTATTACTACTCTACCACTAGTTCTGCTTTTACTATGAGTACTACTTCTACTACTGGTACTATTACTACTCTACCACTAGTTCTGCTTTTACTATGAGTACTACTTCTACTAATGGTACTATTACTACTCTACCACTGGTGCTGCTTTTACTATGAGTACTACTTCTACTACTGGTACTATTACTACTCTACCACTAGTTCTGCTTTTACTATGAGTACTACTTCTACTACTGGTACTATTACTACTCTACCACTAGTGCTGTTTTTACTATGATTACTACAACTACTGGTACTATTACTACTCCACTGCTACTGTTACTTTCCTTATGATTACTACAACTAATACTCGTACTATTACTACTCTACGACTAGTGCTGCTTTACCTATGATTACTAGTACTACTGGTACTATGATTACTCCACTACTACTGTTACTTTCCTCATGATTACTACTACTGGTACTGTTACTACTCCAATACTACTGTTACTTTCATTATGATTACTACTACTACTGGTTCTGTTACTACTCTGCCACTAGTGCTGCTTTCACTATGATTATTACTACTACTACTAGTACAGGATTTTTGTTTTAGTATTTTCATTATGATTTCTACTACTCTACTACTACTGCTACTTTCATTATGAGTACTACTACTACTGGTTCTATTACTACTATACTACTAGTGCTACTTTCATTATGAGTACTACTACTACTGGTTCTATTACTACTCTACTACTAGTCCTACTTCCACTATGATTACTACTACTGGTTCTATTACTACTCTACTACTAGTGCTACTTTCATTATGAGTACTACTACTACTGGTTCTATTACTACTCTACTAGTGCTACTTCCACTATGATTACTACTACTGGTACTATTACTACTCTACTATTACTATTGCTGGTACTATTTTGATTACTACTTCTATGTACTACTAGCAGTAGTGATATTTTTCCTTCATTTCTGTTCTGTGCCTTGATCTAGCATTGGGTAGAAATATGCTGCTATTAGCATAAAACCAGAGAATCATAAAGCACTGCTGAGGGAGTTCATTGATCCGTTCACATTGTTGCCTTTATTTACAGGGAACATCAATAGCACACGCAGCTCATTAAACCGAGGCCAATACATTTCTCAGTTTCAATGGCTCTGTAATATGGCTCAGTGGCTGCATCATATGTTATTATGAAATATGGAATTGTATGTAAAGATCTATCACAGAAAACGTGAATGATTTTTTTTCCACAGAATGTGTGGTGGTCAGCTGAAAGACCACTGTGTAGGGAACCTTAAAGTAATAGTGGGTTATAAAGGAACCCTTTCACACAGCACTTGCAAAGTAGCTTTTAGATCATAACTGAGTTATTTATTTAACGCTGCATGCTTGAAAAAGATGGTTGTTTAAAGGTTCTGTGTTACTGGGAGCCATGAATTCCAGACTGAACCATATGCATGCTACATGATTCCTCATGATTTCCTTGACTGACTGTTGGTAGGTTTGGAATGTTGATCGATTTGTAGTTGTACTGATTGTATATTGTAGATGCCATCAAGGTGAAATTGTTGTTGTACAGGCAAAGCTGTGTCAATGTCAGGATGTAATTTATCAAAAGAAGAGGTCTAAAGGGAGAAACTTCTTCTTTTACTGGAGGAATGTTTTACCTTGGGGATCTCTACTCTAATCTACTACATGGTGTGTGTACTTTGTCTACCTCTGCTTTGAAGTGTCCTTGACTGTTCAAACAGCCATCTGGCTTCATTTTTACAGTATGATATTGATGAATAACAAAGATACAGTGGACAAGCAGTTACTTTATAGTTACTTTGCTTCAACCAATGAATATATATTTATTTGTATAGTGCTTTTTACAACTAATGTTGTCTCAAAGCAGCTTTACAGAAAAGCAGATTATGGAAGGAAAAGAAAAACACAGAATCCATGTATAGACTTAAGGAAGGGAACCAGGGTCCAAGCCTCCTGTGAGCAAGCCAGAGGCAACAGTGGCAAGGAAAAACTCCCTTGTGAGTGAAAGGAAGAAACCTTGAGAGGAATAGAGAAGGTCTGGCTCACAATCGACACAAGTCCATCCAAAGGTGTTCAAAGCAGTTGAGGTCAGGGCTCTGTGCAGGCCAATGGAGTTCCTACATTTATGGAGCTGGAACAGGAAAGAGTTCTTCCCCAAAGTGCTGCCACAAAGTTGAAAGCATATATAATTGTTTAAATGTCTTCGTGTGCTGTAGCATTAGCATCAGCCTTGGACTGATGTTGGACTCAGTCCACTTGGACTCAGCAATTAGGAGGGGTGTCCCTATACTTATGGCTATGTCAGCTGTCATGAAGCCCTTATGTGGGAGTCAAGTAGCCTTATGAATGCCACCACATGGTAAAGTGTTGCCATTTTGTGCTGTGTATTCTATGGTGACACAAGGTTATAGTACTACATGAAATTTGCCCTGACATGATATGCAATGTTCTGATTGCCAGGCTGTTTGAGAACAGTACATGCAAACAAATGAAGCCAAATTGAACGTAAAATTAAATTAAGCAACCCAGGTGACTCTAGTCAGTAATCAATTTCCTAAAGCAATCATCAAAGCAAAGCTGTCCTACAACTCCCTACACTCATTTAACAGAGTATACAGTGTTTCTCCTGAAATGCTTTAGTGCATAAGTTGACAGCTCCTGTGAATGCTACATGTGCATTATTCATTACACAGGCACCCTGAATTCGGGTATTACTTCATTGGGAGAGCGCGGAAAAAGTTAGCTCCCAATCCCAGCTTAAAGTTCTCAACTCCTGACCTGAATAATCATCCTAATTCAAAGCTTTACTTCAGCTCAGGAACATAGAGATGAAAAACGCTCAAGCATTGGAGATTCACTTCAAACATTTTAGAGAATCCACTTCCACTCCATCCAGGCCTGGCAGCGCTTGGCCTCCACTGATCACGGATCTTTGATGCTGAATTTAAAATCGGGCTCTATCTCCAGGTGCCATGCAGCTAAGGCTCTCCACATGAGAAAGCAATACACCTCTAGCGGCAGAGAACGTTGCCCTCAGGGTAGTCTTATAAAGCAGATGTGCCACTCTGGATGCTGGAAAGTTACAGCCGATACAGTAGATGCGCTGACTCAGCTGGACAGTTAGCTAATAGGATCAATCAGATGGAGAAGGGTCAACGTAGAACAATAATTCCTGCGTAGTCGGGGTGGAAATATGCACTGATGAATTGTGATGCACTTATTTTAAGGTAGCGAATCAACTGCATCCGATTTGGAATTGGCTTTATATTGGCACTGATAGTTTCTTTACCATATATTCCATATTCAGACCCTAGAATGTGAATTTAGTAAGTGATAATGTTGGCCAACAATCATTTCTCGCTAACGCAGTAACCAGCATGATCTAACAGTATAGATGAGTGCGGGAGTGAAAATGTAATTAATGACAACAAAGGTAATGTATTGTGTTGAATGAATACTTTATCTGTTGCATACTAATAGTAATATGTACTGCACACTGCATACTACAGTAGTATGTACGCCTCATGTGTGTAGTATACAGTACAGTAACAAGTTCTGCCCTACAGTGTAGTATACTAATACAGTCACATGACCAGTTACCTCACATTTACCTCAGAGCTGTTATTACTGTATCCGCTGTTTAGAGCTAGCTGCTGCTAACGCTGCTCAGTTCACCTGAAATATGTTTAGCCTAGCTGTTAGCTACCCTCGGCTACTTCACACTGAAACTGATCCTCTAAAGCGAGTTCATCTTTTATTAATCTTCAGACCTGTAGATTTTAACTTTCTGAGGCTCATTCTGATGAACACACACCCCACTACAATCACTACACCCACAATTACCTCAGAGTGGGCTGCGTTAGCTCCACCTGTATACTAGAACATCTGACTGGAGTAGAACACCATCCGGGTATCTTCAGTGCACTACGGATCTTCAGTTTGGTCACATACTGCATACTACATACTACTCATAGACAGATTTAGTATGTGAATAGCATGTAGTATGCATGTAGTACAGCCATAATTACCGTCAGATGCTCGGAGCACAGAGAGCTAGCTTGATAATGTTTGCTTATTTAATAAATAGCTAGCTATTTAGCTAGCAAGAGTTAGCATCAGTTACTCCCACCCTAAATCTCTTAGGAAAAGTTGGAAAGACTGTTTGGGGAAACAACCTTCATAATTTGTCTTGTAAGTGTGCTGCCTGCATGAACCATCCACTGTCTGCCCCGAGGGAAACATTTACTGACCGCTTAACCTAGTTAGCTAGCCAGTGTTAGCCCTGCTTATAACAGTTATAAGAGTTAAACTGTGTTTCCTTTAGTCAGTAACTGATGTTAGACTCTGGACTTTCATTTTTAGTTCATTCATTGCATTTGATATGTACAGCAGACAGCAGCATCATGTAAGTGTTCACCAAATACATGTTCAGTGAACAGACATCAGTGTCAGACTAATGAATGAGCTTCTATTAAAGACTGGTGGACTGAGAGACACTAGAGTCTCTTCACCTACACTGAGCTGATTAAGAGTCTTGTTCCAGAAATGATAATAGGACATTAGAGCCATAATAAATCATACTCCTGTTACTCTCCATACTTAAGTACATTCGAAGGTAAATACTTTAGTACTGTTACTCCAGTGGAGGTCTAAAGGGAGGAACTTCTACTGACACTGGAGGAGGATTTTACCTTGGGTATCTGTACTCAGGTACATGGTTTGTGTACTTACAGTGCAGTGAATGTCTCATTCCATGTGTGGTAAATGGCTCCAAAGCAGATGTTAATGATTGGCTAAAAGGAGTGACTGCATTTGGGCGTGCCAAAGACCATAGTGTGAAGGAAGTAGCTGAATCTGCAGGTGTATGGAAGCAGCGTACGGTCATACGGGTCTACCAGCAGTGGCTAAAATCCCCGTCTACAGGGAATTCTCCTCTGAATTGTGCCAGGGAAGGCATCCACCAAATCTGGCCCAACTGCGCAATTCTTTGATGTGAGAGTGTCTAAACATTGATGTGGACTACATCCAGAAACTTGTCCAGTACATGCCAAATCCAATCACAGCTGTTATTGGTGCTTGTGGAGGTATTACACGCTATTAGGTACAATTCAGTCACAGGGAGCTCATTTTCTGTCTGGTGAGCTTGGTTCATTCAGGCACTATTGTTCATTCAGTGTGGTTTTAAAAACAATCAGGGATCAGATTGTCAAGACAAATCAAAGCCACCATCATATCTGACTGATATATCCAGTCGCACATCACTGATTCTCAAAGCTGGCTCTCACAAACAAGCCTTAACAAGGCACGTGATCAAAAAAGCATGAGGTCTTAAGGTGTTTTTCCTTAGCAGCCTTTTGTCAGACGTATTCATGTCCACACTCCGGTCCAGGTAATATAAAATTCTCTTCTGTCAAAATGTCAGAGGACTAGAAAAGCAGCCAAAAAGAAAAGAAGTGCGTAATGAAGGTTTAATGCAAAAAGTATTGAGCGGGAATCATATAAAAGGTTATTGTTCAATTTCTTTGGCTCGGGGGATTGTGGTTCGCCTTCATCTGACATTTTATCTCCAATCCGGATCGTAACGAGTTTCGTGTGGGTGTTGTTGTACCCTGACCCTCCAGGAGATGATGTTGCAGGCAGATGGACTTTGATGAATCTCTCGTCAGGCTGCGGCCACCCTTCTGTTAACAGACAGAAGACTCCTCGGAGTTATGCATTTGTCTCGAACCTCAGCGCAACTAGAAATGAAATGAAATGGCATTTGTAAAAGGTTCGGGAGTTACTCCGAAGGCATTCAATCTTTTAGAGTCCCTTAACGTTTTATAACGGATGGTCTTCTATCCTCTAGACCGGTGCTTTTCACCTTGATTCAGCCCGCCAGATAACCAGCCTTCAGACAAAGCAGACACAAGACACATAGATTCAGAGTATGTGCTCGTCAAGGCTGGAACTGAAACCCAGTGCTCTTAAACTCACTGCTAACTACAGGCCAATGATAGGCTCCATAGAAGTGCTACAGTGAAGGTTATACATGGCTGACACCAATTACACAGGCGTGATACTGCTGACTGTGCTGCCTCATGTGGTCCACACCAATTACACAGTAAAACTATATACTGTTTTTCAAGTAGGTGCACAAAAGTGTGTTGCTATCGACCAGCCTCTGAATTATAGACGAGTCCAGGAAATTATTCTCCACCACATCATATATTTGTTCTGGATTATTCTTAGGTGCGAACGACTGAATTTCCCTTTCCACCTCTAGGAGAACGTGTGAATCTGTTCTTGTGGGTTTTAATCAAAGCGTGATTGTTTCGAGTTTCAGGGGCCTTGATCTTTTCTGTGTTAGCCAAGTTCTAAAGAAGAGGTTGTACCCTGTGAAACACTGATCAGACATTTCCAACTGGGAGAGTTATTTAGAGTTAATTCTAATAATTGACTGCAGATGACAATATGTAACATCTCGGGTTTTGGTTCCGGTTAGATGATGTAAAGTATTGCTGGTGTATGGTTTTGTTAATATAAAGTAATGTAAGATAAAGGATTGCTAATTTGCATGAAGGCCATTGTTCTTTGTCATATTGTGCCTGTATACAGTATTGCTCATATCAAGTTTTACAAACATAAACATTGCTAATTTAAGGTTTAGCTAAAGTACTGCTAATATATGGTTTTGCTAATATATGGTAAAATAGTGCTAATGTAAAGTTTGCAAACTGAAAGTAAAGAACTGCTAATTTAAGGTTTAGCTAGCATTATTGCTAATGCATGACTTTTCTTAAGCTACATCAAGTGGGCGGTGGATACATCTAGACATCAAGTATTAGTAACATAAGGTTTTGCTAATGTCAATAATTGCTAATGTATGGTTTTGCTAACTTACAGTATTGCTAAGGCAAGATAACGTTGTCACATACCGCCCTCTCTGGTGCCTGTGCGGTGCTGCACATGGCTTCTTTTCCTGCTCCACCCTGGCTCCACCCACTCTCACACCTGCAGCTGATTCAGGACTCATTAGGGCTCTGATTTATACCCCATTGTTTGCTCTGCCTAATTGCCAAGTCTCTGTATTCCTACCCGAGTTCTAAGCTGTGGTTCTCACTGGTCCTATCTGAGTATCCTGCTGTGTCGGGTTTCCTTGGTTTTGACTCTTGCTCTGGTTTGTTGGTTTTTGTTTATATGGATATGTCCCTGATGACTTCTGCCTGGTTCTGATATTGATTCCTGGACAACCCCTAATAAAACCACTCTGCTCTTTCCACCTGCCTTGTGACTTTTAACTTGTTAACATATGATTTGGCTAATCTAACCTTTTGCCTACACAAAGCATTGTCAATGTACAAATTTACTTGCATAAATCTTTGCTAAAGTAAAATTTATCCAGTAAAGTATTGGTAACGTAAGGTTTTGTTTATGTAAAGTATTGCTAATATATGGTTTTGCTAAAATAAAGTTCTGTTAATGTAAGAAAGTTTTGCTAGTGTAACTTTCTAACTGATAGTATTGTTAATAAAGTAACGTTTCACTGACAAAGCATTGAAAGCATTGTCTCTTCGTAAGGCACTTGAGTGAGCACTAGTAGATGTATATGTTGAAATACTTTGTTTTTGCACTTGCACTCACCATAACCTGTCTTCTCTCTAGGTATGAGGGCTGGGTTGGGTTGCCAGGTCACTACCACTTATGCTTTATATATGTCTGCGTATTGTTCTAACTAGGTAGCAGCACTGGCCTTTGTTCATGCAGCTTCAGAGCTCATGGCGAGTTTCGACTCTAACCTTCCTGTACTAGCTGGGAAACATTATCCAACGGAACACTAAGCATGGTTGTAAGTCGCTCTGGATAA
>CM067479.1:8261026-8275018 GCA_034552555.1 Semaprochilodus insignis | reverse complement strand
TATCAATATTCTATGCCCTGTATATACCCTGCATCTCTCATCTACCTCAGCCTTACCATAGTGCTATATGGAAATGTGTACATCTGAATATATCATAGGTTTTATTCATAACTTTATATTACTGTTATATAAATATATATAATTTATAATGTATATTAGGATAAAGAGATTTTGTGCTTAGTATTGTATATATTTATTGTCTACTGTATATTTTTTGTAACTAAGTACTGTAAGGGACATCGCACCTAAGTTTTTGACGTGACAATAAAAGTGATTGATTTGATTTGATTTGGTCTCAGTTCCTGTAAGAGTTGGTCTTCTTGACAATCCTTGTGTTTTGGTTTTTGTGTCATCTTCTGGACTTTTTGTTGTTTTTTGAGAAACTTCTGGGTGTTGTGATTGTTGGAATTTCTGTTTTGGTTTTTTTGTCAACTTCTGGGCTTTGCACTTTTGGACCTTTTTGTGTTTTCATGTCTTTTGGCATTTTTGATGTTTTTTTGTTTAATAAATCCTACCTAAGTGGATCCCCTTTCTGTTTCTGAGCTCCCCACATTACACTCTGTTTACCCCTTACCCCGTCTTGGCATTTGTATCATTGACTCATAGTGTTAGGCTGATTCCTAGAGCCCTGCTTGTCAGCCTGTTTATGGTTGTTAACTTGGACCCCCCCTGAACCTGGTTGGTTTTAACACCCCATGTTAACCCCATGCTTTAAAAAACCTACCCCACACATGCATCCTGCCTTCCTTCCTGCTGTTCCCACATCAGTTATTACCAACAGAGGGTCCAGCACTCAAGAATTACAGCTCAGATTAACACTCGACAGAGCAAAGAGGAAGGAGCTTGAAAAGACCTTCAAATTCAACAATCTGTCTCTACAAACAAAGAGATGGTCCAGACTGTGGTCTTTTCTGTGGTCCTTCATGGATGTGAAAGCTGGACGATAATCAGGCGACAGTGGAAAACTATTGATGCCTTTGGGATTTTGGTGCTGGCCAAGACTTTTGAGTTCCTTGGATGGCAAGTAGGAATGGATCTACAAACAAATCAAGCTTCACTTCTCACTGAAAGCCCAGATAACCAAACTGAAGCTTTGTTTTCGGATGTATTCTCAGCCAGTTCACAGGATAAGACTAGAGGAAGTTGAAGGTAGAAGATGAAGAGGATGCGCCTGCAACAAGACTGATGGATGGGATCAAAGGAATCATGGGCCAGACTTTCAGAAGACAGGATATTCTGGAGGAACGTTATCCAGATCCCTCTGAAAGATGTCTTCAAGTAACTGCAACTATGTACTACATATGTGGAAATGTCTCTAAAGGTGTGTGATGGCATAATTATGGGGTCAATCAGTGAAAGCAGTTCAGCGTTATTCTGTATTAACCTTTAAGTCTCTGAAGAGTTATGAACTAGCAGAACAAACTGATGGATGAAAGAGTTGGCCGACTCCAAATCTATCTTCCCTCATGGCACAGATTGCCTTCTAATGAATAAACAGGCAGGCGTTCCGACGCCAGAACAAATACCATTATTCACGTCTCTAGTTGTGTCCTCACACCCTCTCACCAGCTTATGTCAAAGCCGTACGTCTCCAAGAAGCAGACGGTGAGCATGGAGGAGAGATGTTCTGGAAGCCTGGGTTAATTAGCATGCATTCATCAGGATAAAACCTGCACTCAGTGGCCTGTTTAAGACCTGGATTGATGGATCAGGAGCTGTGATTGCAGCAGTAGGGCTGGGCTGTGATATTGCATGTCAGGGCTGATGAACATTTATAAAACGGCAAACAAATGTGAGGTGATAAAGCCCCTCCACGCCATAGCCCAAACATCCATTGCATACCTTTGGTTCACTAAGCACTAAGAAACCTACTAGCCTGACTCTGAGAGCTACGTAGCTAATGTGGTCCAGCCTGTTTCCATATCACTGTAACACACAGCCGAGTATCTCTGAACTCTACAACGAGAAGCAACAAGATTTTATCTCAAGCAATTAGCATTAACGCTAGCTAACGTTCCCCCGACCATTGCTTGACATTTTAACTGTCACCCATTTTTGCCTGAAATGGCAAAACCGAAACTAAAAGGAGCTCTGCTCCCACATACTTTGGGCTATAGTCATGATCTTGGTGCCATTTGCAAGGTAACACACACACTGGTTTTCCCACCATCTCTCAGAATAATTGTGCCAATTCACAGTATTGGATTGCGGACAGCAACTTTGACTGTGCTGTAATATTGCTCGTTTTATCACCGTTACTGCATCTACGGCCCTCCAGGTGGATAATAACTGAGTAAAACTGGCCATAATGACCACTGGAAACATGGAAAGACATGTGGACACTACGAGGAGAAGATAACCTACATTGGTGGACTGGATCCCTGTGACTTGCACCACCTCTTAAGTTCAGATAACTCCACCGTTTGGGAATTTACAAACAAATAACCAACCAAAACTAGTAAATAAGAACCTCATATACACACACAAAGCTGAAGTTTGAATTTTACGTTACAGCTTAAATGGGCATTATGTAATGCATATACTTTACTAGATCATAAAATGCCCATTTTACATCATCAGAGTTTAAAATAACATGTTGTTTAACTACTAGCTTCCCTGACAACAACTCTACAGCCAGTATGTTCCCCTGTGATATTTCCTTCCCAGAGCAGAAAATCTGTTTGTGTTTTTTGCCTGTGATCCCGCCCACTTCCACCCCAGGTTGCCAGATACGGCACAAATTGGCAGGCAAACATGGCAAGCTGCAGCCATGATAGCAAGAAAACAAACAGTGAATGTTTTATACCATGTCGGCTAAACTGCACTCAAAGAAAAATCTTTATATCAACTTAATTTAATCATGGACAGTGGTTCCCCACAAAAGAATTGTGCTCATTCAGCATGAAAATATCCTTTCAAGGCTACACAAAAAAATCAACTCAAAGTAGTCATGTTTACCTAATCCAATTCAAGTACTTTAAAATAACGTATATAAATAAAGTTTCTCTGAACGTACAGATATAGATGAATTGAATTAGATTAACTCGTGTTCATCCAACTCAAAGCATTTTCATTAGATCTACGTAATGTGATTGTGGACAGTGGTTCCATCTAATTGAATTAGGTTACCGCAGCACAAAATTCTAAAATTCAAATAACATTACAGGTTAGCTTAATGTGTTAAGCCTTAAGGGTGTGGTGGTGCTGAGAAATAAGCAGATCACACATGTAATAAATGCACATAAGCTGTATTTTAGAAAAAAATGACAGAGTGCAATGCTTTAAACTTAAATACCAGTACAATGACATCTGAGGTTGCAGGTGAAGGTGCAACTGCATTATTTACAGAATGTGCAGTACTTCCAATGTCTCTGTTCAGCGTTTAACATATTAAAACTTTGAACAATGCAACATAAAGGACTACAAATCAAAAACATTTTAACATTTTAACACGTACCAGGGCTGAAAGATTCAACTGTACATCGAGGCCACAATCTGAATGAGCAGATATCAAATCTGAATTGCAATTTTAGTACAACTTACATAATTAATGCCTTAAGTTTATAAAAGAGCCGTTTAACCTTGAAACACAAAGCTTGTTCTTTGGGGTATGTCTGATCAGTATGAAGTGCAAATATACATGTACCATAGAGAGACAGCAAGCAAAACTATCTTACCAGCGGGCTCATTATGTTTGATGTTCAGGCCACAAATCAGAAAAGTGGATATGCCATTTATGGAGTAGAAGTGTTGATCTAGAATCTGTCTGGTGAAATAAAAGAACTGCATCCGATTTTTTGTCTGGGAAGTTTGATGAAAATTGAAAGTTGTTTTTTAGGATTTTAATTATATAAAAATATAAATCAAATTTAAAAATGTCATGATCAGAATACTCCAAAATAATACATCACACTGAAAGTACCTCAAAAAAAAAAAAAACCTGGCAGCCAACATTCCTCAGTTTAGTTCTGTAGTTACCAAGTTTGTATTTCAGGCTTACCTTCCAGCCACGGCAACCAGTAACTCAGCTCACTTGCTCTTTCAAGCAAGGCTGCTTTCTAATTGTCAGAGACAAAGAACTCGGGACGACGCGAGCAGAGCTAAAAGTCAATTTGGTTTTATTACAAAATGAGGCACTCCAGCTGAGCAGCAATACTCGATACAACATAGGGGCACGGCAAAAACGTAGTCAGGGACAGGCAGAGGTCAGAACCAGGAAAGACAACCAGCGAAGGTAACCAAGTTAGAAGAGCAGAGCTAGGAGAGGAGTCAAAGGACGAGAAACGGGGTCGAGAGCCAAAGAGAAGATCAGATACCGACAGAAAGCAAAGGGGGAGATCAGGGACAAAAGGAGATCGAAACCGGAATAGCAAAGGTAGATAGAAAACACTCAGAATTGCAAACGGATGTTTGGCAAAGCTTCGCGGGGAACCACTGGAAAACATGGGGCTTATATATGTGTGTGTAATAACAGGGTGCACCTGCGCTAAAACTCCGGAGAGCGAGAGCGTGACATTAATAAGTGCTTTCGCCACTTCTTCAAAGTCCGAATCTTTTGAATAAAGTTTGTACTTCACAATTTTTTCTGCAAGTCCATCTGAAATGGAAGATTTCAATTTTGGGTCAGGGCTGAGTAATGTTCCATCTTCTTTGAAGGCTGTTGCAACTTGAGTTCGGTATCACATGAGAACCTGCATGGGCACAACAAACATAGGGGGTCGTGGAGAAGACTTCAAGCTGCTGACTGACTCTGAGGAAGACTCAAGTGATGACTCAGGAGATGACCTTGATGTAGATGCAGGAGTTGACAATGTAACTGTATCAGAAGAGAAGCGTGTGGGAGAGAGACCTGGAGAGAGAGTGTGGTGTGGGAAGCAACCAAATATGGGGGAGGAGGGCTACCATCTTCGCACAGAGCAACATGTGTAGAAGGGGAAGACTCTGGTACAAATATAACCTTTACGGTGGCTTTGTCCTGAAGGTCTGATGGCGATGTAAGGGTCATGAATTCATTGTCGAACTCCATGAACTGCAGTCTAAAACTTCCAGGCACTGGAAGACACTGCCTCTGAACTTCAGCCAAAAGATCGCTCATCGAATGAGGTATACCATCCTGAAGAATGACCCGCTGACGGTTGTTTTCTCCGAGAAGGATGACTCTTGTTCTGACTGAAGAAGCCACTGCCATTTTGATAGACCTGTAAAAAAACAAGTAATAGGGTAAAAAAATTATATATCCTTTTGCAGGTTCTCATTTTTTTCTAATTTAACACAATACAGTATACAGTAATTGTCACACTTCCAAAACATCTTCGTAATATTTTGAACTCATCTACACATGTCTTTTTAACGTCACCATACGAAAGGGACCAACCATATCGTCAATGTCCAAAGAAAAACATGTATCTCCATTTTTGTTGATTTTTACTTTTATGTCTCATTTGATCACATGAGCTGCTGTTTACACTGTGTGGGAATTTCATGAAGAATGGACCAACAGACATGGCCCAAAACTGCTTGCTAAGACGTCTGGTTCCATTGACTTCCATTCAAATTAAATGAGGTTTTGGCCTCTCCTGTAAAGTTGCCATTTTGGAGATACCTGTTTTTCTTTGGACAGCGACAATATACTCTTCCAATGGACATGTATCAACTAACTCACCAAATTCAACAAGGAAAACATCCCTTGTTGGTGATTCAGTCAGCTCAAAGGCCCTGAAGTGTTCTCTGTACCATCCGCAAACTCTTTTTGCTATGAACAACACATATCTTCGTAATGGTAATACCCTTCACTGGCTTCCTGTAGCTGCCCGCATCAGATTCAAAACTCTGACGCTCGCCTACAAAGCCAAGAACGGACCAGCCCCTCCCTACCTTATGGCAATGGTGAAGAGTCGATCTGTACCTCGAGCCCTTCGCGCTTCAAGTACAGCTAGACTCGAACCGCCATCCCTGAAGNTTGTTGGTAACAGTCTTGGTAAGATATACTCGTCAGGATATGTCCCTCGAATAGCCTGGGCTATTTCTGCCCTCAATATCTAGGGGAACCACTGAGACACTGGACACATCATGTGCAGATATTTCCAGACTAGATGCTTTTTTCAAATGATAAGAAATCATGATCTGGTGTTTCACTGCAGGTGAAAGGGGAACATTTCTGAAGCAATTTCTGTGTCGTGCAACCTTTAAAAAAAAAAAAAAAAGCTGTGCTTTGCTTCAAAGCGCATGGTCCAAAACAGTACAAGTGGACCAAACAACTTAATAATTTCTGGGTAATGCTCCAGATAATGGTGTTTTGGTAGCAGTTTCACATGAGGGAACAGTTGTTGGTACTTCTGCCTGTGTTCAGAGATCTTGCTCTCGAGATAACTCTTACCGAGCTAACGGCTGCCCTCTGGTCCGGCTTGATACTGAGGCTTTCTTGCTACCAGACCCTGACCAGCTGCCTACCTGCCCAGCAGACACTGAAGGAAGACTGACCAGGTTTCCCTGCTACCTGCCCCTGACCAGCTGCCTACCTGCCCAGCAGACACTGAAGGAAGACTGACCAGGTTTCCCTGCTACCTGCCCCTGACCAGCTGCCTACCTGCCCAGCAGACACTGAAGGAAGACTGACCAGGTTTCCCTGCTACCTGCCCCTGACCAGCNCGGGGGCTTCTTTCTTTTCTCTCCTTAATGAATTATTATTACTGAATTTCTGTAAAGCTGCTTTGAGACAACATCAGTTGTAAAAAGCACTATATATAAATTTGATTTGATTTGATAAGCAACAGATTACTCACTGTGTACTGGAGCAACCACAAGCTCAACAACATCCTTCAGGTCCGAGAGCACCTGCCATGCAGGCTCATCCTCTGGCATCATGTGTCCTATTAAAAATGGAAGCAATCTTAACCAAACTCCAGTTTTCATGAGCATTACCACCAACTGTTTTTTGGGCTGCAAATGACCCGGGGATTACATGAGGCTTGTTGGTCTCATCAACCCCCTTGTAGTGAAAATGCAGTATTGACTCATTAAGACTTTGCAATGTTACATACTTATTGGCTATAAGCAAATCTAAGCACAGTGCAAGCTCTACAGGCACGATACCTTCAAAAACGTCATGCATGACATTCGGGGTGGTAACCAGAGAGAACATGAAAATGTTCAAGGCTCTTACGAAAAGCACATTGTTTTTGCAAATTTAAGATGAGTTTCATGACCATCTTTACTTCTTCTGTCGCACACACCTGACCTAACCTCACTTGACTGCATGTCTGAACTCCCCCCACCCCCCAAACAAAATCGGCAGAAACACTCTCCAGAGCAGCTCTCAAGAAAACCTGCAATGCCATGTGCTCCCTGTCACACCCTGCCATGTCTTGTTCTTGTTTGTCTGTTTTTTCTGGTTTTCAGTTTTCTGTTTGTCTTGTCATTGCCATGTGCCCTTTGTTATTCCATGTGCTTCTGTTTTGGATTCTTGCTCCTCCTGTCTCCGCCCTCTTGTCAAGCCCCTCACCTGTCCCTCGTTTGTAGCTCCGCCCCTTCCCAGGTGTTCCTTGTTAGTCTTGTTCACTTATACTCCTTGTGATTCCCTTTGTGCTTGCTTGGTGTTTCGTCACGTGGGGGTCAGGGACGAGGAGGCAGGATATAAATGCAAGGGTTTAGTTAGCAGAACAAACAAAACAAAACACCAAAAGAAACAACTAACAAAGACAAATGACCCGCAGGGAGACAGAACAACGGCAGGGGAACAAACACCAAGCAAACAAACAAACAAAACACCAAGCACTGACTGCCCAAGCAGAGGAACAAAAACACCATCTTACTGTTCTAGAGTTGAAAGGTCATGCAAAAGAGGGTTCAACTCTTTATCGTATCCATAACGCTTCACACCATCACTTGTGCACAACACAGCCAAGTAGATTGAGGACAATGCTGAGTGAGGGCCTGGGGATAAATTGCTGAAAATGCAGGACACATTACAAAGCTTACGGTTCCTCCGTGAAGTACCAAGTGGATTACATGTTTCAAAGTCATCTAAATACAAAGTTAGTGAAATTGTTATAGCTGCATCTGAAAAGAAGCCATTTCCTTTGAAGTGATCGCCATCCTTATATGATGTGTAAAGCTGTTTGCCATCCAACACACTGTTTGTCTGTGTTTTGTGGTTTTCAACTATGTTGGTAAGAATGTCTTGCCTAGTAAGAAGCTGTTGAAGGGATTGTAATATTGGAACATGAAAAGACTCCCCCTCTTTTCCATCAAGAATGTATTCAACGGGTTCGACAACACTGAAGAGCTCATTATAAAATGTCTTGTGTTGATATGCGGTGCTTAGGACCCCACCTTTCCCAATAGCTGTGTATAATGGGCGTAATGCACTTACACTGGCAATGTCGGTAAGGACTGACTTCTCAGCCACAAGATTATGTTTCTCAAACACTTCTGGTAGCTTATTTCCAGAGAGAGGGGCAGAAGCAGAAGTTAACAGACAATGCAGTTCTTCTAGAAACTCATCTATTGCTGTGGCTGGGACATGAACAAAATGCTCCAGGTTCAACAACATGGCAGCGAAATTCTTCTTTGTCAGTTGTACCAATCAATTCGTGACTTTTGTTAGGGTCAGAATGTGTATCTCCAACCTCAGAAACATCACCCTGCCTCTTCATCTTCAATGTCAATGTCAGACTCCTGGTCTTTTTGCGTGATTGTATCTACACCCAATTTAAAATCACTTCATGAACGTGGGTTGTGCTTTTGGTTTTTGTGGGAGGCTCCATGGATGATGCTGAAACTCCACAATCTTTACATTCCCACATTCCTTCTGATCTTTATAGCTCAGTGTGTTCAGTCAAAACAGCTCTATCTTGTCCTGTCTAGTTCTTCAATAACAAAAGATATTTACCACTGAAACGTGGCAATCCCTCAGCAGCTAAACCCTCTCTAACAGATAGATAGATAGATAGATAGATAGATACTTTATTGATCCCGAAGGAAATTTAGCAGCCAGTAGCAGTTTTCACAGTACAGCACAGTCAAGACAAAACAAAGAGGGTTGTACAGAATGAACCCAAATAGGTAAGTACTGGCTCAGCAAAAAATTATTAATAGTCCAGTACACTATAGATAAATATATCTCACTTATTACAATGAGGGAATAAACATGTACAAGAAAGTGCCAGAAACAAAGAACTTGGACCGAAGTGAACAGAGCTAAATGGCAAGTTTGGTTTTATTAAACAATGAGACAGTCGAATCAAACAGCAACACACAGCACAACGTGAAAGGATCAGGCGAATAAACAGAGTCAGGGGCAGGCAGAGGTCAGAAACCGGAAACACAGTCAACGAGGCAAACAAGTTTAGAAGGGCTAGGCAAGAGGAAGGTCGGAAGCCAGAGACGCAAAGATAAACAAAGCCAATAAGGGGGAAAGGCAAAGGGGTAGTCGAGGACGAAAAGGAGATCGAAACCAAAGAGTAGATGCAAAGAAGGACCGCTCGGAATTGCTAAACAAGGGTTTTGGCAAAACTTCGCGATGATGTGATGACAGTGAGGGGTTTATATACTGGAGAGAAAGAGGTTAAACTAGGGACAGCTGTGGCTAGAACTCAGGTGACCTAGAGCGGATCTGGTTGGACGGCTGGGGACATGTGGACGCGACGTCATCGGGCGAAGCCCTCTGGGAAGTGGAGTCCGGGAGAGCGAAGGAGCCGGGAAGACCCGCAAGCGTGACAGAAAGTCTATCTACAAAAATACAAATATAACAGTAGAAAAATGTGAAAAACCGGAGATAAAACGGCAGGGCAATAATAATAAACGTGCAAGGGACCCAGATATCAGCAGATAATGACAATACAGAAAAAGATAATAAACCTGTGCATATATTGGTATTTCAGTAAAGTGGAGTGACTGGAGTGTCCAGGAGTGCAGATATACAGTGAAGTGTCAATAGTGCAAATAAATAAACCTCTGATATAACATTAGATTCAGTCCTCATCTGTCCTCTTCCCTCTTCCGGCCCCACTGGGAAGAGTTGAAGAGCCTGATGCTCTCGGGACAAAGGATCTCCTGAGTCTGTCTGTGGGGCAGCTCTGTGACAGCAGGCTGCCACTGAACATGCTCCCTTTGTCCATAATGATGGTGTGCAGTGGGTGCCCATCATCATCCATAATGGGCAGCAGTTTGTGCAGTGTCCTTCTTTCTGCCACCTTCACCACAGAGTCCAGCTCCGCACCAACACCTGACCCTGCTCGTCTGACCAGCTTGTCCAGTCGCATCTCGTCTCTCTTCAAACACCTGCAAACAGAAGAGAAACAAGAAATGAGCAACTGTTTTCCTGGTCGTAAATGTTTATTCTAAAATAACACTGCAAACTGATTCATCACCCGTTGCTTTTAAACTGCTTGTTTTAGATAACGGTCACAAAACCATGGTGTGCACTGCATAATAATGTTGCAGCGAAATAACCTAAGTGCTAAAACAAAAAGTTTAGATGAATGTTTACATCGCATTTACTGAACAAGCCACATCACGTGCCATGTTTTGATAGAACGCGCCGTTTTTTACGGACTCTCAACACATTTACCTGCTAAGACATTTCCTTACCTTTCTAGGAAGAGCAAAATTGCTTTAGCACTTCAGCAGTGCAACATTAGCTACTACACACGTGTCTGAGCAGTTGCTGGACTGATGAACTCGGCCACTGCTACACCCCAAACCACACACCTCTATACGACAGCAATGAAACAGCCTATAACACCCGTGGACTATATGACGGGGATCCGCAAAAGGGCCATTTTGGATTTGGCTAGTGGGTGCTAACATTAGCTATGCTAAGAAGCAGATTGGAGTTGGAAGACTTTAGACTTTTTAACCCTTAATGGTGCCTCACTAAAAAAGTAGGTGACCGTGAAGAAGCTCACAGGTACTCAAAGGAGCATTTGAATCCAGAAATGGCTTTTACGTCAGGACTGGATATAGGGCCTTGTTTTTATCAGACACAAAGAAACTGGACCCTACATAGAGAGAGCTGCTCATCCTGGTACTGGCTGCTGGAAGAACTTTTAGTCCACAGCACCCGTCTGGGCATTTCCTGCCAAGCTTCCCACGATTTGTCCAGAATCCTGATCGCTGCAGGAGTCACGAAGCTGTGGCAGCTGGTGGGGCTTGCAGGATCTGAGCTGACCAACGTGGAAAACCTTGCAGCACAGCCGGGAATGAGATCCCTACAGGTGGCGCATCAGTTTTGCACAAGTGGAGTTCTGCCCTTACAAGTGAAGAACGAATGACTGTGCCACAGGAGTTGGCACAGGACCGGCAGAGGGGGAATCATTCCCCCAGTGCACCATCATGCCGAACATGGGCGACTGTGGAGGCCCGCTCTTAAAGTGCACGGGGGAAGCCAGCATGGTTTTGGGGGCAGTTAGTGGTAAACTCTTGTACAGAGCCTATGTGAAGGCCATTAACAGGAAAAGGCTAGATGGGAGAGTCCAAACTCCATGGCGCAGGGAGCTCAGGCTACATGGTGACACCGGAGTGGAGCGTATTACGTACACCACCGTTAACCAAAAAAGCTGCTGAGCTTCAGTAGAGAATCCTTCATGGCACAGTGTCTGTAAACTCTTTTCTCTTTTTTCTCTTTTTCGTTTTTAACCCTGAAGTCTCACATGAGTGTCCTTTCTGCACGGACAGAGAGACGGTCTTTCATGCCTTTATGAGATTTAGGCTGCGTCCTCTCTTCAAAGTTTTACGTCATGCATGGCAACAGGCTTCCGCCAGCCTTACACCAAAACCACTTTTCAAGCGATTCCAAATTTCCAGTGTTGGAATAAAACCATGTGAGTCTTGCTAGAACTGCAGCGTGCTCCCGTCATTTTGATCATTTGGTGTAAGGTGGTCAGGATAGCTGTCTTAACTCAGTCTGCGACAGTGAAATCACTTGGTGGAAGGCCGGCATCGGTACTTAAACTATAAAGATCAGATTATGACATGCGTATCTGATCAAGAGGAGGAGGAGGAGGAGGAGGAGGAGGAGACGACTGTTGCTGTGGTAAACCCACGGGTCCATTAGCATTTTTCTGCTGGTGCTGAGACTTTAAAAAGTCTACTTTTCAAAAAAAACTGCTTAACTTCTCTGGACTTAACGATTCTGGACAGCAGACTGCCCGAAAAAGCAGCTGCAGCACTTCTCATGGCACTCCATGGAAAACAGGTGGTGGTAGATGCTAGGTGGGAACCACCCTGAGCGCAGCAGATGCTTCAGGAGAGAGGCGTTAGCCGTGCGGCTGTGTGCTAGGGCTCAGCATCGGCCTGCGCTGAGGCAGCTCTTTAGCAGAGTTTATTTAATGACCAGAGCAAAGACGAAGTGCCTGTGAAGCCGGTGTACATCACTTTACATCTACTTACCATGTTTCTGTCACGAAGCAGCAATTCCTCTTTAGCTTCTGATGCTAATTGGAATAGCTGGCTAACTTCAGTCACCTCTAGCTCC
Source organism: Semaprochilodus insignis (assembly GCA_034552555.1). NCBI lineage: Eukaryota > Metazoa > Chordata > Actinopteri > Characiformes > Prochilodontidae > Semaprochilodus > Semaprochilodus insignis. The sequence goes on along the minus strand of CM067479.1, from coordinate 8,262,543 downwards.
ATTACCTGCCTCAAAACAATAGTTTTGTGTGTGCAGCTGTGACTGAAACGTACCTAATAGTGTCTAACACGTTCACGAGCACCAATATCAGCTGTGATTGGATTTGGCATGTACTGGACGAGTTTCTGGATGGAGGCCACATCAATGTTCAAGTCATTTTTTGGCCAGTGAGCTCATCTCCCTCTGCTGTCCCTCATCGTCTCTCTCTCCTCCTCACTTTCCCTCTCTCTCCTTCTCTCTCACACTCTTTCTGCTCTCTCTCTCTTTCTCCTTTCTCTCTCCCTCACTATCCTCTCTCACTCTCTTACTTTTTCTTTCTCTTACATTCTCTCTCCCAATCACTCTCCCTCTCCTTCTCATTCTCTCTCTCTCTTTCCCTCTCTCCTTCTCTCTTGCACTCTCTCTGCTCTCTCTTTCTCCCTCCCTCCCTCCCTCACCCCCTCACCATCCCCCCTCTCTCATACTCTCTCTCTTTTTCTTTCTCACTCTCTCTCTCCCAATTACTCTCCCTTTCATTCTCTTTCTTTCTCACTTTCCCTCTCTCTCTTTCCCTCTCTCCTTCTCTCTCGCACTCTCCGCTCTCTCACTCTCCCTTCCTCCCTCACCATCCCCCCCTCTCTCTCTCACCCTCTCTCTCACTCTCTTTTTCTTTCTCTTACTCTATCTCTCTCCCAATTACTCTCCCTCTCATTCTCTTTCTTTCTCACTTTCCCTCTCTCTCCTTCTCTCTCTGCTCTCTCTTTCTCCTTTCTCTCTCCCTCACTATCCTCTCTCTTGCTCACCCTCTCTCACTCTCAATTTTTATTTCTCTTACTCTACCTCTCTCCCAATTACTCTCTCTCTCTTTCTCACTCACTCTCTCCCTCACTATCCTCTCTCTCTCTCTCTCTGTCTCTCTCTGGTCTGTTTAAACAGCACACCTCTTCTATGAGGAACCCGTTTTCCACGGTACTGGAGTCCAGCATGAAAACCTGTATCCTCTGAAACCTCCAGACGGCTCATCTGGCCGGAGCGTCTCTCCCCCTCCCCATACATGTGCACACACGACAGGCGCAGATTTCTGTAGGTAGAAGTGGCCTACTTTTCACTTAAGTGGACCATTTTCTGCTCTTAAGCCCCTCGGGAAGTGTGTGCTGGCATGACCCACGGCTCCAGCAGCATCAGAGAGCTACAGCGAATAAGTGTATCTCTCTCTTTCTCTCTCTCTTTCTTTCACGCCCTCATCAGAAAAGAGCACTCAAGAAATCAAAGCCTCCAGCAACTCGAGCTTCTTGGCACTGCACAGCGTTTGGAGCGTGTGGAAAGACCCCCTGCACAAATCGCCGAGTTATTTAATCCCATTTGCCTTTCAGTGATGGGGTCTGTGGAAGGGTCAGGCTGCTTCGGCCCCTTTAGCTGCACATACAGTTTATTGCTGTGATTGGACCAAGTCCAGTCCAGAAAGGTAGGAGGTCAAATGAGTCACATGATTCTCTTTAAAGTTTAGTCTTGATATGGAACATATTCCAAATTATAAA
>CM067479.1:8240286-8252495 GCA_034552555.1 Semaprochilodus insignis | reverse complement strand
AGGACCACCACAGAGCAGGTAGTATGTGGGTGGTGGATCATTCTCAGCACTGCAGTGACACTGACGTGGTGGTGGTGGTGTGTTAGTGTGTGGTGCGAGTGGATCAGACACAGCAGTGCTGCTGGACACCTCAGTGTCATTGCTGGACTGAGAATCGCCCACCAACTGAAACTATCCAGCACAACAGCGTCCTGTGGGCAGCGTCCTGTGGGCAGCGTCCTGTGGGCAGTACCCTGTGGGCAGTACCCTGTGAGCACTGATGAAGGACTAGAGGATGACCTACACTGCACTGTGCAGCAGCAGATGAGCTATCGCCTCTGACTGTACATCTACAAGGTGGACCAGAAAGGTAGGAGTGTCTAATTGAGTTCATTCATGTACGTCCCAGCTATGAAATGATTTTAAATAAAATCTTTTTTTTAGGCCAAAATTTTCTGTCAAAACTTTGGTGGAACAATGTCTCAGCCATCCAGCATTGCATTATGGGGGTGAGCCCGCCCCCTGCCACCAACGCGAAGGGAAATGAGCGGCATGGACAACAGGCTGCTCTCCAAGGTGCTGAAGACGATGCTTTTCAGCACCCGAGTTGTGGACAGCCCAAACCGTATGGCTCACACAGCTCCACCCTGCCCTCACACAGAGGCAGGCAGTGGCCATGTAATCACCATCACTCCTACAAAGGGAGATTTACTAAACTGCACATACAGCGTGACTAACAACTGGCTAAAAGGGGGCAGCTGAGGGCTGGAGGTTAGGGAGCCAGCCTTGTGACCGGAAGGTTGCTGGTTAGATTCCCTGAACCAACAGAATGTGACTGAAGTGCCCTTAAGTAAGGCACCTAACCCCTAACTGCTCCCCAGGTGCCATGGATTTGACTTGTTAGCCCAAGTTAGATGTAGACAGATCCAGAGACTAATCAAATCTGTGCACCTTTAAAACATCTCTAAATGTTATGCTTACCCCCAACAACCCAAAGATAACTGGCTCCTAGAAAGCAAGAGAAGGTTATATAACACATCCAACACGTCCTGCTTACATGTTTCACTTTCTGAAATGGCAGTACGGCACAAAAGTTATGGAGGTCTGTTAAAATTGTCACGCTCCCTGCTCTTCCTGGCTCCTCTGCCCTCCCGGACTCCACTTCCCAGGGGGCTTCGTTCAATGACGTCACTCCCGCGTGTTCACAGCCCGCCAGCCAGACCCGCTCTAAGTCACCTGAGTTTTAGTGTCAGCTGACCTAATTACTCAACTCATATAAACCCCTCCCTGACGTTCGCTTATTACGAGGTTTTGCCGTATTCTCTGCAATTCTGAGCGTTCCGTGTTTCATTCTCTGGTTTCGACCCTCTTTGTCCCCGACTGCCCCTTTCGGCTTTTTCCCCTTTTGACCTGGTTTGTTGTTTCTCTCTGGGTTTGGTCTTCGCTTCCGTTTCTCTGACCTCCCTTTCCCCTAGCCCCTTTAACCTGTCTGCCCCGTTGACTGCTTCTTGCCTGTCCCTTTTTCATGCATTGTGGTGCTTTGCTGTTTGGCTCGACTGTCCCATTGTTAAATAAACCAGCCTGTCATTTAGCTCTGCTCACGTCGTCCCGAGTTCTTTTGTTTCTGACGAAAATCAAGATTTGGAAGACAAAGAAACTCTCTGAATAAATGCTCTTCGATTGGGCAGGTATGCAAAGTAAAACCCCCGTAGCACTGGCAACAGACCTACAGGAAGATTTGGCTAGCATGGGAGTATCGATGCCCAGGCATATTTCGTACAGCGATCAACACAAAAGTCAGTGTCTGAATGATGTAACACAACACTGATACAAACTAGAGGCATTTTAGAACCAATTACTGTAAGCTCATAAAACAAAAACTGAACTCAACAATAAGAAAAGCTAAGAAGAGCTCCCAGAGGAAACCCATGCAGACACGGGGAGAACATGCAAACTCAACACAGAAAGGGCCATGAGACACCTCAGCTGGGAATCAAACCCAGGCCCCTTTTTGCTGTGAGGCAACAGCACTACTCACTGCGTGACCATGCTGCCTCAACTTTTCAGTTCTTTCCAGTTCATCAGTCTTTTTTATTGCACCTGCACATCCCTCTTCTCTCTCTTTCTTCCACACTCTTTTTGTCAAAGTGCTCTCATTAAGGCAGCACAAGCACCTCAGGTGGGATGGAAATAGAGTTTGTTGCTCTGCAGCTCGGCCACCGGCATCAGACGTTGCAGAGCCACCTCACTGCAGAACAGTAGGCAGGGCACGGGAGGCGAGACTCAGGATTCCTTAAACCTGTCATGTCTGTTGCTGTCGTCCTCTTATCCTCTCTTGTGGCTGACATGTTCCTCTTAATGTCACTCCCAGCTTTCATAGGGGTGCAAGTTTCGGGACCCTCTTTGGTGGTTATCGTCAGTGCCTGAGGGTTGAACACCTGGCACAGCAGCCCTGCAGCTTCAGAATGTGCATATAAGCTCCTTTAGCATGGACTGGACAAGCTCCTGGATGTAGGCAACATCAATGTTCAGATACTCTCGCATCAGTTGGGCCAGATTTGGTGGATGCCTTCCCTGGCACAATTCCAAGGAGAATTCCCTGTAGACTGGGATTTTAGCCACTGCTGGTAGACCCGTATGACTGTACGCTGCTTCCATACACCTGCAGATTCAGATACTTCCTTCACACTATGGTCTTTGGCACGCCCAAATGCAGTCCCTCCCTTTAGCCAATCATTAACATCTGCTTTGGAGCCATTTTCCACACATGGAACGAGACATTCACTGCACTGTAGCACCTCTTCTCAATCTATGGATCCCGTCACTCACACCCTGCAGTTGTTTATAGCCTTGTCATCCTCGTGCAGCGCCATCTGCAGGAGTCTGAAGTTACTACCACCTTAAACACACAAGGTGACTCATTTTTTGTCTGATGAGCTTAGATATCTTCCAGCATAAATGGGCCAGTTACGAAGGCCATGGGCACTAATACCCCTCCATACCACGACAGACTTTTGAACTGTAGTATATTTTGATTTTGTGATGTCACTGATGTTCATTTATATTCCTTAGGTTACATAAGAACGTGACTTATTTGGGGGTTTAAGTGTATCCCTGTCTCCAGGACACACAACAGTGTGGCTGTTTAGGGGTGGAACTTTGCTTAGGTGTGTCCCTGGGAATGTGACCTCCATTAAGGAGGGGGAATACTGCCCTCGGGCAGAACTTACCCGCGTATCATGAATTCTTATCTCCAACAAAGCGACAGTGCAGAACCCACCAAAAGTTCCCCTGTGGCTTCTGTATGTGCCTAGGAAGGAAGTTCAAGCTACAATGGAACCCAGTGTGGTCTCCTCTCCCTACACTTGGAAAATATAACAGAATGCTGGTAACAATCCGGTCCTGTACTTCTCTGAGAACACATCATCTATTATTTCCATAAACAACCGGAAAGGCTGACTCATCAGACCACAATACCCCAAGCTTCAATCCATTTCAGACAAGCCTGAGCCCAAAGGAGTCGGTGCCATTTCCAGATGTCGTTGGCATATGACGTCCACTTTACATAGTACCGTCTTAACTTGCAAGCAATCGAAGATCGTGGCCATTCCGGTGGGGCAATTTGTCACCCTGTTCTAAAGCTCCTGCTTCAACATCACACTTAAATGATGAGTTCAGTCAAAGGTGTCGGGACAAAACCCTGAGACTGCATTTACACTGGCCCACCACAATGGAGACCATCCATTTTATATTGGAAGCATTTGTCTGTCACACATGGCTGCGAGGTGCATGATAGGACTGGTGTGTCACATTTGAAGGATGTGGAGCAGAAGTCTGTGCAAATGAATCCAGCCAACATGGTGCATTTACTCCCAAACCGGCCGACGTTTGCATAAGGAGTGTCATATACAGCTCTGGAAAAATGTAAGAGAGCACCACAAAATGATCAGTTCCTCTAGTTGTACAGTTTCTGGGTTTGTGTTTGACCAAAATGAGCAGTTCTGTTTTATTCTATACACTACTGGAAACACGTCTCCCAAATTCCAGATCAAATATTGTATTTAGATCTGTTTATTTAGAAAATCACTAATGACCCTCCAGAAGTCTGTTTTTAGAACCATGCTCGCTGTGCATTTCACCCCAGACACCGCTCACCAGTCTTCCTGTAGGTCACTTGAGGTCATCTTACGGTGGTGAAGTGACATTGGAATGAGGTGGCACTCATCACGGTCAGTAGAGAGTGGTTTTGGCCCTCTGCCAGTATGTAGCTGTGTTGTCCTGTGTGTTTGCTGCTTGACCTTGTTCTTATGAACCAGACGCTCACTGTATCTGCCAGTAAAACTAGAACCGAACCTTCTGTTCCTCACTAAGAACTCCAGAGCTGTATAAATACTCAATCTCAACAACTTGAAAATATGCCAATACACAAAAGCCGCTAACCCATCTTTAAACATGTTACTGCGTACTGTGGCCATCCTGACCAATCACAGATGTTCTTTGGGTGCAGGGTTGAATCAAGGCAATCACACATTACAGTACATTAGTATGCTTTTGAAAGCACCATAGAATTCATGTATTCAGCATTTGAAAACGTTCTCTGATGTTCTACATAGAAGGTTTGTGACACCCAAATGTGGTTTTACACACCCATTTACACCCTATGGTTTGGCCCCAGAATGAAACAAGCTGTTTCCATGAATATTTAGATGAGCTCTGCTCTGATTGGCTGGTTGGCAGTGAGACGCCATGATGATAACACAGACACAACATGTGGAAACAGGCTAAAGAAAATGAGCCTCTGTGTAAATAAGCTCCGCCCTCATACTATTTAAGTAGCTATGCTAGTTACTTGGAGCTAATGCTAGTAGCTAACGTTACCTATACTAGCTACTGGCTTTCTGTCTGGACGTCAACACACAGTAGATTAAAGTTGCTTCTCACTATGGAACTCTCAGTTTAAGATGATCTGCTTCAACCGGCAAACACGGATACAATTAATCACACAGCATGGCTGCTACTTACAGGCTGCTGTTGGGGTTGTGATGCTAATAAAGGTGGAGCTGCTCCTCTCTTCAGTCTCTTCAGGGTCAAACGTTGAGTGGAGCTGCTCCATATTGTCAAAGAGTTTGGGAAACACAGAATGTTTCTGTGCAGGCATCTCTACAAACTGCAGCATTTAAGGTGGAATAGGAAGGTTGGATGTAGAAGCTGGTGAATAGAAAGCAACTTTAGCCTGGTTTAAAGACGAACGTCAGACATGTACCACTAACCGTTCGGTTCCTTACGATGGGAATTAGAAGTGCCAACATCCTCTTTACAGCCTGGAACGCTAGATTTCTCCACCATTTTGGTTGCTGCAGCTCCGTTGTTGTGGTTGTATGTAAATGTTGGGGGTGTAAGTATTAATGAGACTGCTCGTTTTACCATCCTCTTTTGGAAATGCAGGATTTGTATTAGAAGGTGGAACAACAGCGTTTGAGGTTCACAGTATGTCAGTTCCATGTACTGTAGTCTCCTTGTTCTACTACTACCATGTAAACACACTTTCCCATGCTATGGCACCTTTAATATGCTCCAAGGGAAAGTGCCATCCTAGTATGTAGTAATATCACATTACAGCCCTAGAAAGCAGCCCACCCTGTGAACTAGACTAATATACATTCCAAACCAATGCAAACCAAAACATTCCTCAACGTTGGCAATGCATAGGGTGAGGTCAGGGTTGGGGTTAGACCTGCAATTGTTCTTTATTAATTTATTTATATTCACTTATTGATCCACGCAGCAACTCCTACACTGAAACATTTCCATGTGTTTCTCTTCTTCACAGTACAGCAGAATGAAAGTCTTTTCTCTTCTCAAGGCCGTCAGCCAACAGCTAGAAATTTTTTACATACATCAGACAGATGAGATTGTCTTCTGCTACATCTCGTGTGGAGCTGCATCTATAAAGGCAGCTCAAATACAGAACATTACAAACATCAAAGCTGTGTGAAAGCAGCTGGAGGTCTCTGATAAAAAGGTACTGAGCTGTACCCCTCTCATCTCTGTAGTCCTCTCGTCACTGGGATGGTACCTCTCTTGCCCCTGGGGTGGTAGTCCTCTCGTCACTGATGTGGTACCCCTCTCATCACTGAGGTGGTACCTCTCTTGCCCCTGGGGTGGTAGCCCTCTCGGCACCGGGGTGGTAGTCCTCTCACCACTGGGGCGGTAGCCCTATCATCACTGAGGTGGTACCTCTCTTGCCCCTGGGGTGGTACCCCTCTCACCACTGGGGTGGTAGTCCTCTTGTCACTGATGTGGTACCCCTCTCATCACTGAGGTAGCCCTCTCGGCACCTGGGTGGTATCCCTCTCGGCACCGGGGGGGAACACCTCCCGTCACTGATGTGGTACCCCTCTCGTCACTGGGGCGGTAGCCCTCTCGTCATCGAGCTGGTAGCCCTCATCACTGGAAGCAGCTGAATTTGCAGGTGTATGGAAGCATACGGTCATATGGTCATATCTACAGGAAACTCTCCGCAGAATTGGCCTATGTCTGGAAACTTGTCCAGTACATGCCAAATCCAATCACAGCTGTTAATCGTGATGTTAGAGGAATGACATCCGCACTATGGAGGTCTCTGCCATATCCAGCCCCTCCCACCACACAGGGGCTGCGTCCCAAACTGCACACTGTAGCACTAAATAGTGTGTAAAGTAGTGCAGCACCATTAAAAGTGCATTCATTAGTGTGGCAAGCATATAAGTGTGTGGTTTGGGACGCAGCCAGGCTTCTGATTGGCCAACATGGCTTTACAGTTAGGGTTATATCACCACCTGCTGGTTTGGCTGCTCTTGAAACTGCCTGACAACGGATATTAGCGTTTTCATGTCTATGTGTGGACAAGGCCTAAGAGAGTGTGGGCGAGCCGGAGGCAGAGCTGAGGGAGATGGTTTGGTAGGTGTTCGAGGAGGCCTTGCAGGCGAGGTTAACGCTGGGGCACTTCCTGAGCACGTCACAGCTGGAGGAGCTGAGGTGGTATGTGCAGTGCTTGACCAGTCCGCAGTAGCCAAAGCCTTGGAATCGGGGCTCCAGCGTGCATGAGCAACACATGAGGGTACCTGACGAGCGAGACTGGGGAAGAGGCACAGTGCTAATGTCCATCAGCGTTACTGAAGAAAAGAGATTCCTAGTTCATCCGAGGAATCTTCACAACAAGTTTAGTGAGTTGCAGTAGAAGCACAAAACCTCTGGACTGCAGGACTGCGGTTATTTACACAGTCCTTTGATAACGGCCTCCTGAGGTGAGACCATACCAGTACTCTCCGAATGTCTCTGGAATGTTGCTTCCTTATCGGACTGCCTCGCCACTGCTACCCAACAAAACACAGGCTTCAGACACATGCCGGGAAATAACTGGCATTTGTAGAGGGGCTGAACTACAGCACCCTGCAATGTGGAGGTACTTTATGTACTGCGGCATCGTGGGCCAAATCACTGCTTTTGAACTCAAGGACAGCCTGCAATCCTGTCATTTCAGGGCCCGAGCGTGCCTCTCGGATCAATAGCCTGAGAAAGTGACACCCAAAGGCACGCGCCCCGTCTGCAGTTTGATATCGCTGACTAACCCTGATAAGACAGTCTCGCCCACGTTCAAAAACAACCCTGATTGACAGCTGCGCATTTAATGGGATCTCATTCAATTTGCATCACAAAACAAATCCTGAATAATTAATTCACGTTTTAATTTAAGCGGCCGTCCTTTGAGGGAACGAGCGAGAAGGGTAGCGACAATCGAAACATTCATTCGGAATTAAAAAAAAAAAGAAGATCTAAGCGTGTTTTCCTGCGAGAGAGAGGGAGGGAGAGGGATGGAGGGGGTGTGGTGGTGGTGGGGGGGGGGTGGGATTGAAAAAGCCTCATAATNGGGGGGGGGGGGGGGGTGGGATTGAAAAAGCCTCATAATTAAGGCTTTAGTCAGGTTAGCGCTACAGCGGTTTCCAATCTCATGAAATTAGTTCAGACGGAAAAAACAAAGCGGCTGATCGCAATCGCCGCACGTGTGCCGAGCTGACGAGGACAAACGCACAAACAAATGCATGGGAGAGACGGATCCATCCGTGGAGGTGGAGGAGGAGGAGGAGGAGGGCCGGGAGGCTGCGAGCAAGCTGATTTCAACGTGCTGCACAGCAGCTCTCCCCAGGGTTAACAGATGGTGGTCAGCGTATATAATGCCAAACAGTTCTCCACATCCAGCCAGTCAGTGTCCTTATCAGCTAAATATGTTCAATGAGAACTGCATATTCCGAATAATGCCTTCAGCCAGAATCTCATTATCGGGGAGGGGAAAGGGAAATTTGAAAGCGCTTCAGTCAGATTTTCGCGGCTCCCACAGCAGTAAAGGCCTGGAGGCCAAGTCAAAACCATCGGCAATGGTGGGAGAAGCCCATGCAGCAGTATCAGCCATTCTCCATGCTCTGTGAATTTGGCTAGCGAGCTTTGCTTTTCCACCCATACTCTGGAAAGTTCAGCACTCGTGGACAGGAGGCGGGATACAGGGAGCATTGTAGATATAGCATATTCTGCACATTGCAGTGCAGTTTCTGTTTATTTGCTCACTTTAATATTCATTAGTTCATCTTCTTCATTAGTTCATGTGTGGAAAATGGCTCCAAAGCAGATGTTAATGATTGGCTAAAAGGAGGGACTGCATTTGGGCGTGCCAAAGACCATAGTGTGAAGGAAGTAGATGAATCTTCAGGTGTATGGAAGCGTACGGTCATACAGGTCTACCAACAGTGGCTAAAATCCCAGTCTACAGGGAATTCTCCTCGGAATTGTGCCAGGGAAGTCATCCACCAAATCTGTATATAATTGTATATAATTTAAGCCACTTATTCTTCTGGGTTGCGGAGGGTGTTGGAGCCTATCCCAGCACTCACAGGGTGGAGGCCAAGTGACACCCTGAACATGCTGCCAGTTCATTTCAGTGAATTAATTATACTGTATGAACTTGTTGGACTTTCCACTCCAGCTCTAGACACCAAAAAGTCATTGCTAGTGTAGGTGGAGGGACACTGTTAGCAGTTCAGGAGGCAGGATAACGCTAACCCTTATAGAAGGGGCAAAATATGAGTCAGCCCTGGCTCAGGAGATGAGGTGTGAGTGGTGTGAGTGGTGTCACTGCTCGGATTCCTCCAGAGTTGTTCATTGAAGTGCAAACGTTGAAAAACACTTTTTAGTCATGACAACAAAGACTAAAGCGAGATGTGACTGCCTTCCAGGCTTTAGCAGCAGCCTTGGAACTAAATTAGCCTGAAGCCCACAAGGCTAGACAGACTCTACACAAAGAGTTCAGCCTCAAAGGAAGAAAAACCACCCAGACCCACCCTTTTAACTTTCTGTCAAGGCTTAAATACTGTAAGTACTGGCCCTCAAAGTCTCTAGCGTCTAGGCTGTACCACTTCACCCTTGGTATATATTATTGGAGCATATACAGCTCTGGAAAAATTTAAGAGACCACCTCCAAATGATCAGTTCCTCTAGTTGTACATTTTCTGGGTTTGTGTTTGACCCAAATGAGCAGTTCTGTTTTATTCTATATGTAACCCGATGTATAATTTCAGTATTATATTCCTTTAGAAATCAAGATAAAATACAGTGTTATGGAGTTCATAATTTACAAGTTAAAATGTGAATAAAAAGTTAAAAAACAGTATTTCATGCTGATTAGTAGTGTTAAAATAACTTCAAAGTACTCTTTGTTTAAAACATTTTCGGTAATTAAAAATAACGCAATCCTTGTATGTTTTCAGTCAAGCCCGAGTTTGGGCCTTAGTTATGTTTCTATTGGTTGGGTCAGCTGTTAGTTTGCCTTCTGTACTTCTGATTGGTAGGGGGGCGGGAATTAGAGCGGGTGATGAGCAGAGAACGAAGACGGAGAAGAGAAATGGCAGATTCAGACAGATTTTGTTGACCTCTCGTTGGCAAAAGTTGATTTAGGTCCACACAGACCTAGTGTATCAGTGAGTAAACCAAGTGAGAGACTTTGGGTGTCGTGTTTAGCCGTTACTATCCGTAATAGCTTTGTTTGTTGACTTTAAAGAGCTCTCAATGTGTTAGCAGCGCTAGCTAGCCTTAGCGCATTAGCACAACAGGTTAACGGCTGCCGTTTCAAACTAGCATCTGAGTTTGGTGACACGGGGAACCGACCAACCGCTCAGTTAGCACCACGAGCTACCCGGACACAGCTTGTGGTTCCACTCAGTGCACCGAGGGAGCACCGCTGCCCAGGCAGAACCCCAGGCGACCCGGGAAGAAGTCCAGAAACTTCGCTCTCCACACCTCAAGTCAAGGGCCGTCAGAGAGGCGCCGTCCATTTCTCTCCTCCTCCTCCTCCTTCTCATGACTCTGTGTAGAGTAGACTGTGAGTACTCTGAAACATTTGACTCCAGCTATCAGGCCTGCAACGGGGGGTTTATTTCTTTTATTTTCCAGCCGGCTTTTGTACATGTTTTCTGATTTCATAAGTTATTGTGTAAATGCAATACCCACCTCAGTACTGTTTTGGACCTACCTTGCTTTCAGCAGTGTTTAAGTGTAGCTACGTGTTTTACGTGTTGTTACTGCCCAGTATTAAGAGTTAAGCAAATTTGCCTAGTACAGTACCTATCGGTTCTCAGATTACTACAGAGTGCTTTGTTACCTGAGCAATATCCTCACTAGAGGTGAGAGGGGTTTTTGTTTGCAACAAAATACTGTTTTTATTTTCCTTGCCATGGTCCAATTTCATATTCTACCTTGTCAAATAGAGTCAGTTGTGGTCAAGGGAAAAACAGTGCAACGGCAGAGCTACTTATTTACTTGTCTACAAATTTTGACAATAAATATAATTAATTTAATTCTTCAGTCTTGTAATTTCAGGGAACATTTCACAACCACATGTGGTACCGCCCGCGCAGTGTCTATAGGTAAAACAGGAGTTAAACATATTTACTGGGAAAATTTAGTTCAAAAGAACTTGGGGCCCTGTCCTACTGGTATTGGACATAGAAGGGGTTACATATACACTACTGGAAACACGTCTCCCAAATTCCAGATCAAATATTGTATTTAGATCTGTTTATTTAGAAAATCACTAATGACCCTCCAGAAGCCTGTTTTTTGAACCATCCTCGCTGTGCATTTCACCCCAGACACCGCTCGCCAGTCTTTCTGTAGGTCACTTGAGGTCATCTTATGGTGGTTAAGGGACATTGGAATGAGGTGGCGCTCATCACGGTCAGTAGAGAGTGGTTTTGGCCCTCTGCCAGTCTGTAGCTGTGTTGTCCTGTGTGTTTGCTGATGGATCGCATTCCCTCACAAATAAAATGTGTTCCCTCGCAAATGTTTTGCGTTACAATGCAGACGATTTGCATTCGCTTGCTTAAGCTCGGCGGTTCGGTAGCATATTGCTGCCACGCACGGTATAAAATAAATCCCTCCAGATCTCGTAATTGCGCAAAAAGACATATGTCCTAAATAGGAGAAGTCAAAGGTCTATTTTCTGTGAAATGCATTAAAGCCGTAACGCTGCTGGCTGGTGAACAGCCTAGTATCCGTGTTTGACTCTTTCCAGCAGTGGGATGTCCCTTAGGGGCTCCGTAGACATTGAGGGGTTGTGTGCTTCATTGCAAATTTCATCGAAATGAACCACGTTGTTTATTTAAGTGTTTTGGAGCCGGCTGTAAGCAGACGTTTCGTAGATATGGAGAGTTTAAGGCTCATGTTTACCGGAGACATAGCGTATCTGTTTCTGTTAACGTTCCTGTCGGGATGGCTTTACCGATTTTAAATGCGGATTGTGAGGGGATGCACAAGGGTTCTCAAGGTGAAATCTTCATTTCCCGCCCATGTCACGGAAGCACAGATTTTGCAGAGAGCAGGGTTAGTGATTTATACAGAGAATCTGCTTCTCAGTCATCATGTGTTCCAACTGAATCAGTAGACTTTGACCCTCAAGTATATGAGACAGGTACAGATGAGAGTCAAATGGATGTGTCCGAAATTTCAGGGATCTTTTCCTTAGGAACGTTGGCTTATCTACTTAAAATTGCAGGGGCAGTTTCTTCCACCTGCTTCGACCATACAGAACATCGTTGAGGAGATGCAAAACATACATTGAGTTGGGTCAGACATACTTTGAGTAAACTTACTTCACTGACACATCATTGTCAGATGAAGACATCACCAAAGTTTGTGACTCTGTC
>CM067479.1:8220214-8235665 GCA_034552555.1 Semaprochilodus insignis | reverse complement strand
CACTAGTAAACTACAAAACCAAAGACACTAGTAAACTACAAAACCAAACCAAAAGACACTAGTAAACTACAAAACCAAAAGACACTAGTAAACTACAAAACCAAAAGACACTAGTAAACTACAAAACCAAGGACAGGAGGAGCAATAACCAAAACAAACAGAAGCACGTGGAACAGGACAACACAAGGCACATGGAAGTGACAAGAGAAAAAGAATCAGAAAACCAGAGACAACGGAGACAAACAGGGGCAAGACGTGACAACTTTATTTTCTTTGTAGTTTACCATAAACAGTAGCTGTAAATTCTATGCAAACCGACTGTAACCCCTTACGTGTTGTACCGTTTTTTGGGGGTTTTTGGGGGTGAAATTCTGGCAACCACAGCTGCCGTTAATTTACCGTAAAGTTGAACTTTGCAATAAAATACTGTGATATATAATACAGTTTTACTGTGCCCATCACTAAGAGACCATAATTATGTTTACAATATATTTGTTGTTTTTAAAATTGTTTACCATAAACAGATTTATAATATAGCTGTTATTTTATTTTTAGAGCATATGACCATAAACAGTTTTACAATATATGAATTTTTTTCATAGTAATTTACTGTAAACAAAATTTAACTGTGGAATTTACGGTTGCCAAAAAAAGCATACCATAATGTCTTCTAGTTTGTCACCTTACTTTTTACCACAGCTGCCAGTATTTTACCGTAAGTTACATAGTTTTTGTTTTACAGCGTGTAAGTACGCTACTCCGCTGGGCCAGTTCTCATCTAGACACCCAGGTAAGTGTGCACATCACACAACATACATGTAGCATTTGTCTCTACAGGTAGGCCACTATTAGCCATAGCATTCCCATCTATGTAAGGCACTCAACCCCACAGCTCAGCACAGAATAGCACAAGTAACGCTTAGCGGTAGTTTTAATCACCGCAAAGGCCCATAGTGTTGCCGGGGAGTCAAGGTCAGAGCTGCAAGGACGCCATGCTGCTCCACCAGCCGGTCAGCCACTGTCCAGGCATCCTCGCTCAGGCAAGACAAGCCTTGCCTCACTGATTTCTCCACAGTCCTCACTATGGTGCTTCTTCCTCTGCAGTCTTTGGCTGCAGTCTTTGGTTTCTCAACCCGGGTCCCATCTACTGTACTTCTGCTCGACCAACAGACACAGACCTCATGGCGGACTCCCAAGCACAAATTCAATGTAGGTCTCCCCTACACTCGTCTGTTTGTCTTTTTCTCTCCATCACTCTTTCCTCCCATTGACTGCCATTCATTTTCACCCCCATTCAATCCCTATTGTCCTGGAGGCACCCTGCCTGTTGATTCAGGTCTGTTGGGAGCAGGTAAAGCACTAAAACGTGTAGGGCAGAGTGCCTCCAGGACCAGGGTCGAGAAACACTGCTCTAAACTGTCCCTGTTTGAGTTTGGAGATGTGCTGTTGCAGTCCAGACATTCCCAACATTCCCAAAATAATTACCAGTAAGTACTCTACTCCGGTGGGCCAGCTCTCATATAGGCACCCGGGTAGGTGTGCACATCACACAACATACATGTAGCATTTGCAGTTTAAATGTTGATGCCGATGGAAGGCATCGTGTTGTATTAAATAAGTAGTGATGGTGATGAGGCAGATTCCTACAGCAATCAAAGTAGGAGAGGGGAAAAGCTTTTCCATGTCATTAAGAGTCACATGACCCAAACTTCTGAACATCTGTCTGGGCTAAGATCAGCACACCGTGACTTAAGTGTCAGAGCAATTAGCATGTTTGGGGAAGCGGGCATAATTTAATGAATGCCTAATTCCCATCTAAAAACAATGGCAGATTGAGCTTGACAAAGCATCAGACACGGTTACGTAAGGCCCTGGTTTGTAATCTGTTATAACACAGTTATAGCAATTATAGTTAAAAAACCTGAACAAGCCCACAGAAAAACAGAGCAGGACTAGCAGTGTGCGTCTTAATGATGAGCCTTTCTGACCCCAGGGCAGCTGAAACCCAATGATCCTTTTATCTGATGGCAACGGTCTACAGATTCCAACATCTGATAAATAATTCAGACTGGATCTTATCGGATTTAGCCCAGCGCTGGCACCGGTCTGAATATTAAAGGCCACGGGAGTTCACGGGAATTCTGAGCCAGTCACATAAATTAGACCATTTCTGTTCTCTCCTAACCTTGGTGTAAAAGCTGGTCTTAACTGACCACAACACTTGGTGGTTGAGAATAAAGCAAAGACATCCGGTCAAATAACCAGCAGCCTGAGAAAGACAGCACAGAGTCACTGCAGCCACCTGCTTATTCTGAATGAAGTGAAGTGATGCTGTGATAATGAGGGCTACATCTCTGCATAAACTCAGCCTATCATTAGTGATGGCATAATGCACAACACAATTGTTATTTCTTCTTCTTCTTCAGCATTTTATCTGACTTCTGATTTTTCTTTTCCCCCATTAAGAATGAATGGGGTATAAAAAAGGTACACACCCATCTACTATACTTCTGATCAACCAACAGACACTGTGGTTGTAGTGTCAAGAAGTACACAAACACCAACTCGTGGCAGACCCTTCAATTATATGTTGGTCCCACATGCACTCATCTGTTTCTCCCCCCCAATCACGCGTTCCTCCCATTGACGCCCATTCATTTTTCACCCCATTCCTTCTCTATTGTCTTTTAACCTACAGCCACCAACCTGCACGTATTCACTCAGTGCAGACCCCCAAACTCTAATCCACAGACATACTTGTCCTCCATTCCACCCACTGTGTCATTTATTCATCCCGCATTCTGTTTGTCTTTTATCTCCCCATCACTCTTTCCTCCCATTCATTTTTAAGAATGAATGGGGTAGAAAAGTACACGCTCATCTACTGTACTTCTGTTCGACCGCAAGACACTGCTTCACAAACACTACCTCAGAGCAAACCCCCAAGCATGCATTCAATGTTGGTGTGACCCACACTCATCTTTTTTCTGCCATCCCTCGTTCCTCCCATAGAGAGCCATTCATTTCTGGCCCTACTCAAACACTATTGTTTCCTTTAACCTACTGCCACCAAACTGCATGTACTCACTCAGGTCAGGTGCCCAAACTCTAATCCACAGACACACTGACCCACACTCCTCCATGTGTCATTTATTCATCCCTTGTTGCTCCCAAAGACTCCCATTCATTTTAGCAACACCTTATCAACCAGCCAGCAACAAGCATCAGCTGCACAATCACTCTTATAGAAGAAGACTTGACTTACCACAAATGAGAACCACATAAAGCACGTTCCCATGAGAGTATCTAAATGAAGATATAAGAAATATACAGTATGTGGTTTCAGCCACATCTCTACCCCATAGCCCATCAAGATTATAAGGGTTCTAAAAACCCCCACACTAGAACCATACAGTTCAGAGCAGAGAGTGAAAAGCAGGAGGATGAAATATACAACTTGATGTCTTGTGGAAAGGCCTAAAGGGTGAGACATTAATAAGCTATGATGATTAAAACCTCATATTAATACTCATGATGGCAGTAATTCAGTCTGTTTCTATGCACCATTCTATTACACACATCACATATGTCCATCACCTTTTCTCTCCACCCACCCAGGAGCTGAAAGCTAATATCGGGCACATACAACCCGGGTGGTGGACGTTTAACCTATATCCTAGGTTCTATGGTTTACGTTCACCAAAGTGCTCAACCTCACGTTGGACTACAAGGCCACACGACTGCAACCTCTAATGAGAGCACTCTTCAGCTCAACTCAAGTCCATAGCTGATGCTGACACAGGTGTGCACATTAGCCCATGAACTGGGCATTGAACTTTCTTGGAAACATACTGTGAGATCAGCATAGAGCTTTATTATGTTGCTTGGTCACTTCTAGCCATGTCGCCTTGTTTGTCATTTTCCAGCCAGGCTCAGATAAGCCTCGCTGCACCGATTCCTCCACAGTCCTCCATCCTCCACAGTCTTTGGTCTTCTACACCAGTCCTGAAGGCCACCTGTTCTACACGTCGCGGCATGGATAAGGGGGTGGTCCCAAGCACAGGGTGGAAACCTGTTCGCGCCGATATATAAGTGTTTATCCGGTTGCAAACGGATTTCCCGGATGTGGGTACACGTCAGATGACGTGGGAATGCGGTGATCTGTTTGGAGGGAAAGCATTTTTGGATATTTGTCTGAGGCGAGGATCGAACACCCAACCTCAGTAGTGACAGCCCCACGTGCTGATACACGGGAGGCGGAGGTTTTGTGAATGGGAGTGAGAAAAAGGCGGGAAGCTCAAACAAAGGAAACGCCAAAAGTAGCGTGCTCAAACAAAAGGAATATTTGTTTTTTTTTGTTTTTGTTTTTTTTTTTTTTGCTAGTACCGTTACCAGCTACCCCCTCTACAAAGGTGTAGCGGTTGAGGTTCGGTGGGAGCTTATATAGCCGGTGCATCAGGTGAAGCTCGTTGGGTGATCAGCCCGGGGCATTCTGGGGGTTGGAGTTCCATGCTGTAGTTGCCTCGGGGAGGCGCCGCAGCTGCCACCCTCTGCTGGCAGCAGGCGGCATCGCCCAAACCCTTACAGTACCCTCTTTGAGTTTGGGGATGTGCTATTCCTCTCCGGACTGCTGGAGGAGTGCTATTCCACTTCTCATACAACTGTGCCGTTAGCATAATGCCTTAGGTGAATGCTCTATTATCAGAACACAGCAGCAGAGGAGAACCATAGACAGGAACAAGGCAAGTCATTAATAGCCATAGCACCCCCCCTCTATGGTAGACACTCAACCCCACATACCAGCCCAACTGCCCTGCACAGAATAGTATGAACATCATAGCTGCACATGGAATATTCACAGCAATAACAAAACTAAAATCAATTAATCTCTATTTGCTTCCCAAGAGCCTCTGCTTGCAGAGTGGCCATACCGTCTGCGCGTCCACCGAGCAGGCCAGTAGTGGGTCACTATTCCTCTAGTTTCCTTTGTCATTATGTGCGTTTCTTGGTCTGCAGAGGTCTGCAGAAACCCACATCCCAAGCGGTAGCTCTGGAAGTTTCCAGAAAGTCTGCATTATCCACTTAACAGCTTAGACGAACAGCAGATCTAGTGCCTCACAGCCCTGTGGGCTTATTCAGTAATGCAAGCATTAAATCCCGATGTCTGCAAGTCTACTGTTCTCTGGTCTTACTTCACTCTGCCTCAATCTGCATATTCATGTGGAGGGCTTCACATATTTGATGGACATCACATCACGTTCGGGTGGTGTTGCACTGGTGTGAGTGGATCAGACGCTGCAGTGCTGCTGGACACCTCAATGTCACTGCTGGCCTGAAAATCGTTCACCAGCCAGAACTATCCAGCCAAAGGCATCCTGTGGGGCAGCGTCCTGTGGGCAGCATCCTGTGACCACTGATGAAGGACCAGAGGTTGACTAACACACACTGCGCAGCAGCATTTGTATAGCAGCGTTATCGTCTCTGACTGTACATCTACAAGGTGGACCAGCAAGGTAGGAGTGTCTAATAGAGTGGACAGTGAGTGGACACAGTGTTTAAACACTCCAGCAGTGTCTGCTCCACCACTCTCTCCACTTCCAGGTGATGTCACATCACGATGGCTGGGACGTCTCAAAAATAGAACAGTTTATTCAAACAGCTACAAATGACTCGTTTAAAATGCCATGGTTTTATGATTCTGGCCATAAATGTTTAGAAAGCAGCTTAGAGAACTTCTCCAACCTGCACTGTAAAACTTGACCACGATTCACAAGCTGTATCAGGGATCATGGGCTCTGCTCAGCCCCAAAGTGCGCAGTCCGTGGCCCTGAGGTCTGGCCAGGTCGAGACCATGGAGAGATGTTGCACATGGAGTGCCAGATGTAAAAGGTCCCAGCTGTTTTCTTGCCCTGCTTTAAAACTGCAATATTAATTTCAGTGTTTTCGAGCCATGTCCACCGTGATCCCACTAATTGCGCCCACTGAGCCCTGAGGCGCCAAACTCATCTGAGCTCTTTTTTGATTAAATCTGTATTATTCAGTGATCCAGCTGACCCGAGCGGGTGCCAAAACATCCACCGTGTCTGTGCAGGTGCTGTTTATTATTCTGCTCTCCTCTGACTCAGTGGTGCTAAAACATGCAGATGTGCTGGTAAAAGTCAAACGATCATGTTGGTGTGAGTCTAAAGTGCTTTCACTTTGATTTTGGTGTGTTCATATCAACAGAGTCTATGCTGGTCTAGAAGAATGTGACTCAGGTTCACTGAAATTATCGCAGTCTGAGACTGGATTACAGGCCCTTTCCAAAGGAGTACAGTAAAAGCCAGTTTCACAGGGCCGGATTAAGCCTTGACCAGTGATACTTCAGTTTGGTCAAACAACTTTGCTTATGCTCACCGGGCCAAAAATGAGACACCTGGCGTGTTTAAGGCGGTAGTAACTTCAGGCTCCTGCAGATGGCGCTCCATGAGGATGATGGGGCTATAAATACCTGCGGGTGTGCGTGACGGGATCCAGAGATGGAGAAGAGGTGCTACAGTGCAGTGAATGTCTCATTCCATGTGTGGAAAATGGCTCCAAAGCAGATGTTAATGATTGGCTAAAAGGAGTGACTGCATTTGGGCGTGCCAAAGACCATAGTGTGAAGGAAGTAGCTGAATCTGCAGGTGTACGGAAGCAGCGTACGGTCATCCGGCAGTGGTAAAAATGGTTAAGTGACTATGAATAAACCAAGTGCAAATCAGTTAATGGTGAAGTTATTGGAGTAGGAAGATTGGCTTTAGCCTATGAACCTCACTGATGGGTTTTCCATGCTTAAACAGTGAACTGATAACCTGACATTTCACCAAATTCAGCTCTCAGTTTCCCAGTAGAACGGAGTGGACCAAGCCTTTGTCGAATACAAAGGGAAACTGCAGCTCATTATATCAGGCATAATTGACCTCATTCTATGAATCAGCTCAAAAGCGTGCTCTTTCCTAGGAGCTGTTAGTAGGTTGAGTAAGCTTTACAATATGTTAGACAAATTCTATTCAACCTAATAAGAAACTGTAGCCCACACATATCTACATTATTAACGTCGGTCTGTTGCAAGCACACTGAATATAAAGGTGAGGAACATTGTTTTACCTTTAAATTCAGTGGAAGGATCTTTTTCACCGCCGTGGGCTCTCTTGTCTGGGTTACCACCGCCTGCTAATGCTCAAAAAGCTTGCAACTGCTAATTGTGTCAAGGCCGGAGTCAGCTCCTAATTTTCCAGCTTCTCGTTTGAATTACAATTACACGCATTTACATTCTGGCACTGACATTCACATTAATGTTTGCCAGATTTTTGTTTAAATATTTCCGATTCCACCTTAAATGGTGCAGCATTTATATTCTGGCACTGACATCCAGATTAATGTTTGCCAGAGTCTTGTTCAATTGTTTTCAATTCCACCTTAAATGGTGCAGCATTTACATTCTGGCACTGACATTCAGATTAATGTTTGCCAGATTCTTGTTCAAATGTTTCCAATTCCACCTTAAATAGTGCAGCATTTATATCGTGGTGTTACGTTTAGCTTCTTATTCGCCGGATTCTTGTTCAAGTTGTCCTGTTCCATCTTAAATAGTGCATCATTTACATTCTGACACCGACACTGAGATTAATGTTTGCCAGATTCTTGTTCAAATTGTCCGGTCCCACCGTAAATGGTGCGGAAGCTCATTAGGGGAGAGGTAGTGATTATTAAACTGAGTCTAAAATAAATTAACATTAAAAATACGACTAAAGATATGAGCATGCTAGGTAGGACCTCTCAATGGCTGAATAAACAGCTAGAATGCCAACAATGGAGAATTATTTTGTGTTGTGAGGAGCTAAAGAATGCTAATTGTGATAAATGCCTAACTAACTAAGACCAGAATCCCTAGCTAAGGCTTTGGTCCTTAGCCAAGGCCAAGATCTAGCTAATGCTAAGGCCAAGACACATATCTAAGGCCAAGATAGGTAGCTTAGATGAGGATGCCTAGCTAAGGCAAAGATACATGGCTGAACAACACAAAATGAACTAACACCCAAAACACTCCTTAACAGCCTCATGTCCGGGAGTGAACTGTTACTACTTCCTCAAACTAAAGAAGAAATATGTACGAGATCTCAGTGAACGTACAGAAGACCACATTACCAAACTAGAAAACAGCATTTCCAAAAGATGAACTGTTAAACCAAATGCTTTGTGACCATTAAAGCTAGTATTTGTACCACTATGGCGAGTGAGTTAGCAGCCAGCCATCGCTGGAATAGCCAGCATGGGACCCCCCCACCCCCAATACCACAGGGCATCTCATCAGATTCTCCACACCATTCCAGACCAGTCTACGTGATCAGGACTTCATGTTAATCAGCTTTGCAAAACAAGAGAAAGGAGCCTTGAGGTGTAAGGAATTCTGTCTATCGTTCATGATAAATGAGCTTTCTGTGTCACTGCATTGCTCTTAAAGGCACTCAAGGTACATTATAAAAGCCGTGGGCAATCAGAGCACTCGAGAGAGCACCTGCTGCTGCCCACAGCTTAGACTGCAATTAAATAACCACCCCGTCTGACACGCTAGTCATCTGGATATTTTCTGTTTTGAAGCCCCAATCAGGAAATTGCAGCCACTTTTCAGGCCAGTCGATGATACTGCAACAACAAACGTCTTTTAAATAAGCACAACAGTAACAGTGCTAATGAACAGTTGTATGGACATGTGAAGTGGTCGTTGCTGATAAAGACCACAGCTTGTCCTCTGCAGTCTATTCTATTTATTCTATTCTATGTTTCAGTTATTCTGAATAAGAGCCTTTTCTATTTAATCTAGTCAGTGCATACAGTATATCTACTTTAACTTGTTGCAATATGCATATTTCATAACATACATACACTTATATGCTGCTCAGTTTTAGCTGTAGATATTCTTTATACTGTATGTACTTCATTATATGTACCTACTTCTTATGTACTTGATTGTAGCTCTACTTAACTCCCATTTTCTATCACAGCAGTAACTCTAACGGCCAAGGTAATAATGTAAATTCACTACTATACCCATAATGCAATGGCCTCAAACCCTGACACTGCACATTTGCCAGATTCTTGTTCAAATTGTCCTGTTCCACCTTAAATGGAGCAGCATTTACATTCTGGCACTGACATTCAGATTCATGTTTGCCAAGTTTTTGTTCAAATTGTCTTGTTCCACCTTAAATAGTGCAGCATTTACATTCTGGCACTGACATTCAGATTGATGCTTGCCAGATTCTTGTTCAAATATTTCCAATTCCACCTTAAATACTGCAGCATTTGCATTCTGGCACTGACATTCAGCTTTTTATTCAGCAGGTTCTTGTTCAAATGTTTCCAATTCTACCTGGCACTGACATTCAGATTAATGAGCCTTTTCTGCTTTAATCTAGTCAGAGCATACAGTATATCTACTTTAACTTGTTGCAATATGCATATTTTATAAACATACATACACTTATATGCTGCTCAGTTTCAGCTGTAGATATTCTTTATACTGTATGTACTTAAATTATATGTACCTACTTCTTATGTACTTGATTGTAGCTCTACCTAACTCCCATTTTCTATCACAGCAGTAACTGTAACTGCCAAGGTAATAATGTAAATTATACCCATAATGCCCATAAATTATACTATACCCATAATGCAATGGCCTCAAACCCTGACACTGCAGATGACCCTAGCAAAACTGACCAGCAAATCACACACATAAGGCCGGAAACCCAAGATTTGGTTCATTTTCTGCTTTAAGATTTGCATTTTTTTAGTGCGTTTGTCATCTGTCGGTTAATCATGAGTCCGAGTTGAGTCACAAGTCAGTCTAGTGTGAGTATGAGTCAGTTCAGTGTAAGTCTGAATCAAGTCTGCTTTTCTTGAGTCTGAGTCTCTTTGTGAATTGAGTCATGAGTTAGATAAACCCTAGGCCAAATCAAGTTGTGTTAAGTCAGAGTTCAAGACGAATTACGAGGCAGTTAAGCACAAATCTGAGTTGAGTCAGGAGTCAACTCACAAGGCAGCTTGAGTTTAAGCCAAGTCGTGAGTCCAAACCTCAGTCGAAAATAAGTTGCACACCAGTTAAGCACAAAGTCATTTAATCAGAAGTCACCCATTCATGAATCAGTTAAGTTCAAATCCAAGTTGACTCCTGAGTTCCGAGTCAACTAACCAGTAATCTGAGTCATATCATAAATCAGGTTGATGCGAGTCCAAGTCATTTAAGAACGAGTCTGAGTCAAGATGTGACTCTGGTAAGTCAGAGTTCAAGTTGAGTTACAAGTCTGAGTTGTGTCAGTTCACTAGACAGTTAAGTGTAAGTCAATTCACAAGTTGGAGTCAAGAGTCAATTAAATGCCAGTATGAGTTCATTCACAAGTCATTTAATCGGAAGTCGTCCATTTGTGAGAGAGTTAAGTTCAAATCCATGTTGGATCGTGAGTTCTGAGTCACTTAACCACTAATCTGAGTCATATCATAAATCAGGTTGATGCGAGTCCAAGTCAAGTTACGAGTCAGTTAAACCTGAGCCAAAATGTGACTTCAAGTTCAAGTTGAGTCTGAGTTGAGTCATGGGTCAGTTAAGCAAAAGTCAGAGTCAAGTGTGAGTATGAGCTGATTCACAAGTCATTTAAGTCACGAGTCAGTTAAGTACAAGCCCAAGTGCAATCGTGAGTTCTGAGTCAGTTAACTGCTAGTCTGAGTCAAGTCAGGAATCCGTTAAGATCAAGTTGAAGTAAAGTCAAGAGTCAGGTAGTTGCGAGTCAGTTAAGCATGAGTCAGAATCAAGTCACGAAGTGGTTAAGCAAGAGTTCAAGTTCATCATGAGTTCTGAGTCACTAACCTGCTAGTCGCGAGTCATTTGAGTGAAGTCCGAGTCAAGTCGTAAGCTAGTTAAATTCAAGTCTATGCTGAGTCATGAGTCATTTAAGTAAAAGTGTGAGTTGTGTCAAAGGTCATTAAAGCATGAGTCAAGTGTGAGTATGAACTGATTCACATGTCATTTAAGTCGCAAGTCGGTTAAGTACAAGTCCAGGTTGAATTGTGAGTTCTGAGTCACTTAACTGGTAGTCTGAGTCAAGTCAGAAGTCTGTTAAGCTAAAGTTTGAGTCAAGTCATGAGTCAGGTAGATGCGAGTCCAAGTCAAGTTGCAAGTCAGTTAAGCACAAGTCAGAATCAAGCCATGAGGTGGTTAAGCAGGAGTTCAAGTTCATGATGAGGTTTGAGTCACTAAACTGCTAGTCGTGAGTCAAGTCTGAGTCGGCATGAGCCAGTTAAAAATGAGTCCAAGTTGAGTCATGAATCATTTACGTAAGAGTGTTAAATAAGTTGCGTATGAACCGATTCACATGTCATTTAAGTCGCGAGTCAGTTAAGTACAAGTCCAGGTTGAATTGAGTCTGTTAAGCTAAAGTCTGAATCGAGTCACAAGCTCATCATGAGTTTTGAGTCACTAAACTGCTAGTTGCGAGTCATCTAAGCATAAGTCTGAGTCAAGTCATGAGCCAGTCCAAGTTGAGCCATGAGTCATTTAAGTGAGAGTGTGAGTTGAGTTATATGTCATTAAAGTCTGAGTCCAAGTCAAGTTGCAAGTCAGTTAAGCACAAGTCCATGTTGAGTCACATGCGAGTTAAATCCAAGTAGCATTGCAAGTCACTCATCCGCTAGCTTGAGTCAAGTCGTAGGTCAGTTAAGCGTGCATCTCTGCTGCAGCCTGATCAGGTCAACAGAATTCACAGCTTTGTCTCCTGTTTCTGTTTTTCCATCAATGTTCTCTCACTACAATTCCCAGCATGCACCATCAGAAGAGCCCCCCTCCCCTACTATTCCACTGCTTCCCTTTAATAATCATACAGCCTGTTCCAAGGCTGGAGCATAAAGAGCCACGGCAGATTTAGTGCCTTTAAGTGGTGTAGAGTCTGTTGCCTTGACTGACCAGTAAAGTAGAGTGCGGTGAACCTTGAAGCGGCACACTGACCTAACAGCAGCCCATTTGTCTGATGATTTGCGGGACAGCGCGCAGGCGATGAATCACAGCCAAATGGCAATTACGTCCCAGCAGCCGTGGACGTCTGACAGGAGCATTATAGCCCTTTGTGTTAGCACAGTCGAATACAATAACATACACAATAGGCGGCATGGGATTTTGCTAATGTCGGTCATTGGGGCACTGGTGAGGCACATGCACACCAGGATTAGCTTGCAAAAAGGACTGTAGGCTCATTTTGCTGAAGTAACACTGGTACAGTGGCCTCAAAACGTGTCTGAACATTCATGGAAAGGCATTAAAGGGTTCACGTTTTCAGACTTCTGCAGGTTAGCAACCGAGATGTCTTTGTTCGTTATCCCATCAAGCCCACCGACACCAAGTCCCCAGGCTTCTTTCCAGTTCTGTGCTTGACAGCAGCCTAGCGCAGTCTGGCTGGAGTCCTTATCCAGAAACAGCGTACACTACTGTGACAGCAAGACTGGACCGGGAAACAGACACTAGTGCATTAGGGTTTAGTAGCATAAAGTGCAGATCTCTACAAGTTGCAGAGCTAAGTAAGAGCCAAGCTTGTTAACAGGAGTCAGGCCTAGACAAGGCTGAGGCCACACGAGTGCTAACAAGGTAAACAAACAAGGACAGGTAGCTCAAGCTAAAGACTTAATTGGTGTCAAGGCAAAGCAAACATGAACACAAAGGCACAGAAACAAGGAAAATGACTGGCTAGGGACACGTCCAAATGCTTGAAAACATTGTTTTTAAGGGGGTGGGGGGAATACACTCCACGACTCCAAGTACTGTTCAACTCCAGTGTGTTCCATCATTACTACATTAAATTAATGCTGTATTGAAACCTCGGACAGCCGCAGTAGATATACATTTACATTTATGGCATTTACCAGATGCTTTTATCCGGAGCAACTAGCAACCGTGCTTAGTGTTCCATCAGAGAATGTTTCCTAGCTTGTATAAGAAGGTTAGAGTCTGAAACTTGCAATGAACTTAGATGCTGCCCGAACAAGAGCCAGTGCTGATGCCTAGAAAGAATAATACAGAGGTAAATACAGCAGTAGAGCTGTACCTGGCAACCCCAAACCAGTGCTAACAGGTAGAGAGAAGAAAGGTTAAGCTCAGTATAAGAGCCAAAACAAAGCATTTCAACATATACATCTATTAGTACATAGCCACTTAAGTGGTGGTTGGTGTGGCTCAGTGGATAAGACCACTACCCACCAGGGAGCTACCACACCATCTGGGAGATGGGGGTTCGATTCCCAGTCTGGGTTACTATGCTGTGCTACACCAATAAGAGTCCTTGGGCAAGACTCCTAACATTACATTGGCCTACCTGTAATACGAATACCCTACCCAGCTAAATGCCATAAATGTAAATGTAAGTGCATCACAAAG
Source organism: Semaprochilodus insignis (assembly GCA_034552555.1). Lineage (NCBI taxonomy): Eukaryota > Metazoa > Chordata > Actinopteri > Characiformes > Prochilodontidae > Semaprochilodus > Semaprochilodus insignis. The sequence continues at coordinate 8,222,224 of CM067479.1, read as the reverse complement.
AGATGGTCTTCAGCCTGCGCTTGAAGACCGCGAGAGAGTCTGCTGTTCGGACAGCCAGTGGAAGTTCATTCCACCATCTGGGCTCCAGGAAAGAGAAGAGTCTGGACGCTTGTCTTCTATGCATGTTGAGGGGATGGCAGGTTGAGTCCAGCTGTACTTGAAGTCCGAAGGGCTCGAGGTACAGATTTTTTTTTTTCCATTGCTGTAAGGTAGAGAGGGGCTGGTCCATTCTTGGCTTTGTAGGCATCAGAGTTTAAATCTGATGCAGGTGCAGCTACAGGAAGCCAGTGAAAGCAGTGCAGCGGTGGAGTGACATGACTCAACCTGGGAAGACAGAAGATGAGCCGAGCTGCTGCATTCTGGATCAGTTGCAAGGGCCTGATGGCCCTCAGTGGAAGACCAGCCAAGAGCGAGTTGCAGTAGTCAAGCCTAGTGGGCTAGTAACTGGGTGGCTTCCTGAGAGAGGAAGGGTCGAATCCCGTGTACCAGTAGATCAGGTGGCTTGGAATGAACACAGAGAAAGGCAGACAGTCTTAAAGAGTAAACAGCTTAGCTTAGCTAACGTTACTAGCTGAGCCTTCTGCAGCTTGTATCTTTCAGCTGAAGAGGTTGTAAGAGGTAGTAAGCTGATGCCAACTGTGCCAATCATTCAATTCATACGAGTCAAGTGTAAAACTTAAACCTACACCAAACATTCCGGAGTCGGAACGGTGTTGGTGTCTCGAAAACTGCGAGACTATTTAGCAGACAAATATGTAAACCAAGGAGAGGAAGAATTGTCGGATAACAACAGTGTTGGGCATTGCACAGTCACTAATTACGTCCTTAGTGTCCAGCTCTGTTCTTCCTATATTTGGATGCTCACTAGCTGTTAGCACAGCAATCTGAAGAAACCTCCCTGATAACGAGATTGTGAATGAGTGAACGAGATTGACAGCTCTTTATATGCTTTGTTTTGATCTTTCAACAGTATTAGAGATATTCAGTTCAGCGGTAGCCATAGACTGCTGTTTACACTGTGGTAATGTCAGCGAAAAGGTCACATAGTGTTGATCATAATGCAGTTTTATATAACCTGTAGACGGGGATACAAAATTGACTGACCTCGTATGAGCTCTCCTTGAGCCATGGTAAATCTGAGTTTAATAACAATAACACGAGGCAGGAAAGCAGAGGGAGAGAAAGAGGAAGACTGACAGAGATGAAGGAGCTGGTCTGATCCTATAGTCTATGTATCTGGACAGCATATTTAGGACCTCATCCCAGAAAGAGGAGAGGGGATTGCTTGACTTCAGGAAGTGGATGGATAACATTTAAGTCATATTAGATCTGCACCAAATCCATATCTACCCATACTATCCATAACCCTCTAGTGACACCTCTGGTGTAATTAAATATCATATCCTGTGCAGGATACATCTAGCTTGCTGGATATAGCCTGTGAAGGCCTGGATAACACTACTACTACTTTACAAATTTGTGTCGTCTTCATTCCTTAGGTCTACAACGTACAGTAAACGCTACTGGTCCCCATAAACTGTGCTTCTGTGGTCAGGACAATGATGTTCTGAAATGTTCTCTTTTGTCCGGAACATCTGCGATGCGTTCAGTGCTGAGTAAACTTCAAGTAGCTTCTGGAACTGTGAGAATTCTCCAGAAGTTTATAGAACTGTCTGGAATTTTCTAGAACTTCGGAGAACTATTTAGAACTGTCTAGAACTGTCTGGGACTGTCCAGTAGTCCACACAGCAGTATAAATACAGGTGTGATAAACAGCCATTTCAGTTGATGCTCCAGCTGAGTGAGTGGATAGTGGATACAGAGCTACAGCTAATTTAGAGGTATCAAGAGGCTGCAGCACCCGGCAGACGCATTCTGCTCCGTCTGTGTCCAGAGCGGAAAAGTACTCTGTGACATCATCTGCGCAGGTGTGCGAGGCCTACAAAGCATACTTCAGCATGCCTGTCGGGGGTCAAGACAAACCGCGGGCACCTCATTTCACGTGCGAGC
>CM067479.1:8181658-8200422 GCA_034552555.1 Semaprochilodus insignis | reverse complement strand
TCTGAGACATCGTTCCACCCGTGTTTCTCAGCTTCACAGCTTTAGCTCCCTTCAACGGTGAACCGCCAGCGCACGTTGTCATGTGGATTTAATTTTTTAGCAAGCATGCGCCATAGCCCAGTTAGAACTTAAATATATATTTATTATTCCCCTTTTAATAATTATTAAAATGTCTTTTTACATTCTTAAAGTTCTTGGGCATTTTGTAAGCTTTTGTCTGTTTTACGAAAGAAAAAAAACTCGTCACTGTTGTCAGTCGACTGGAAGGTTCTCAATCGACTTAAAGGGTCTCCGACTGACGATTCGACTCGTCGACTTCTAGAGGGCAGCCCTACTTGAAGGTTCCCCCATCCTCCTCTGGTCCACACCTGAGAGTAAGACAAGCCCAATAGCAAAATGAAAATGATCAGAATTTACAGTTATATGCAGTACTGAATATAGAATAACTGATAACTGTGAGAGTCCTATGAGAGTAACACTGAGAAACAGACCTGAAAGCCTGAATGAAGCTGTCACTGCTACCAGTGAAACCAGTGACCACTGTAAGGAGCTTATCCCAGTTGACCATGAACATTAATAAGTGCTGCTAGAAGCCTCCAGTGATGATCTATTAGTAAGACTAAGGAAAGTGTTCAGTGTTTTGTGAGGCAGAGGAAGAAATGGTCCTTTTCTGGAGGTGTGAGGGTAATACCCCCGGCCTGGACTCGGGTATAGGTCTATTAACATCACTAATGTGCCTTTGTAATTACCACTTCAGAAGAACATTATTATGGGTGAACCGCTATTTGTTTTCTGCTAATCGTCCAGCAAGCACCCGCAACACTGTGGCTCTTTAGCCCAGGCGTGCGTAAAAAGCTTTAATGGCATATACGCTACCAGTAAAAAGTTTAGACACACCCATCTAATTGGATTTGGTTGGTGATCTTAAAGACTCTACAGTCTTACACTTAACAGCTCCAACTGATAAGAGTCTGAAACAGTCCATATCCTGATATACCACGTATACTCTTGATAAACGCTCCCGTGATGCTCCCTTTTTTGGGAGATAAGAGGGCTTGCAACAGGCACAATATGTACATTATGAGAGGAGACCTTATAGTCTACATGTGGTCCAAATCATTGTACCATTTAATGTGTTCAGTGCTGTAACATGCTTGCTCAGATGTGTTTAAGCAAGGAAAACATCTGCGCAGTTTATCAGAATCTCACCTTAACAACGCATGCACGCTCCCCGGCGTTGATCCGACTCCGTATGCATGTCCATGCACAATGCAATAAAAGATCTGATTGATCTCGCTTTCTAAATTTGTTTGCAGAATGGTGTCATTGATTTCTCACCCAACGCACACGACTCCACATACAGATCTGTGTTGCTATAAATGTGTGAGAATATTGACTTAGGAATCCAAATAGAGATGTTTATTCCGTCACACCCATCCTGCCCTGCTGGGAAACATTTAAATAGGAACACCAGGTGTATTCCCGTAGTTCCTGACCTGCTGTCTGCAGGTATTCAAACGCAGGCACATCCAAAAATGAACTTGGCAAATTGAAAAAGAAAAGAATATGGATCTCATTTTTTTCTAGTTTTATACTCATCATCAAAAGATCAGCTGCACAAATAGCTCCACCCAGAAGGAATCAGCCGACAGGAATGAAACTTGGTGGGTGGGTTTGGCATCGTGAGACATGCTAATGATTCAAGTTTCATGCTCGGCCGCACATGTGATGTAAGCAAGGACGGGCCTTATCTCTGTATCTGACTGACCCAACAGCCACGATTGTGTATATTCAGTGAGCAGTGATGCCCTCCATGAGTCATCCTGTTAGTGCAGCACCATTGGCAGACGGCCGCACCACGCAGGACTACATGCACACAGACCGTTACGACGACTGTCCTTAACACCACGTCACCGCCACCAAAGACTGCAATGGTGTCGTGCCAGACTGTCATGGAGTGACTCAGGATGGCAGCGGGTCATCTTCAGAGACGAGTTTGGTCCAATTGCTCCAAAACTGCTTAGTAATAAACCTTGTTCTATCAGCCTGTAAAGTTCCATTTTGGAAATTTTTAAGGTGGACTGTATAATTCCATGAGTGCTATTTTATAGTTTGATGTCTTCACTTTTATTATATATATATTAAGATACATAGCAGGAGAACCTGCTATGAGTAGCCATGTCTAAACTTTTGACTGGTAGTGTATATGTATATAGAGTAGTGTATATAGTCTGTATTTCACTGCTGTTGGGAGAAAAACTGTTTTAATTTTTTGACCTAATTTGTATATAGATATATACATATATTTGTGTTAATATGATCATGATGAATGGACTAACAGACGTGCTTGGAAATGTTTCAAAAAATCCTACTCCATTAACCATTCAAAATACAAGAAGCTTTTTTTTTTCCAGTTTCAGAGATATGAGGTTTTGGTTTGACGGTGCCAATACGTCATTTTCCAGATATGAGATATATAAAGAAGGCCTGGTGTCACTCCACCTCCACCCCTACCGCACAATGGTTCTTTAGATTGATGTAGAAAGTGCTGTATGGCTCTTTATAGCACCTTTTGGAGTTCTACTGTTTATGCCAACAGAAACAGGGTTTAGCTATTAATATAATGTTAAGCTTGGAACAGTGCAAGAACCCTTTTGGATGCTATAGACACTGCCTGGCCAAAATAAGTCACACACGCTAATATTCCGTTGGGCAATACAAGTTTTGAGATATTGTATTGACGATGGGAGAGTCGAACCATTCCGTAAAAAGTCCCTAAGACCTGTAACTGGGTTCAGGTCAGGACTCTCAGGTGGCCAGTTCATGTGTGAAGACGATTCCTGAAGGTTCCCTGAACCATTCTTTTGCACTCTGAGCATGATGAATCTCGACATTTTCGTCAGACCCTCAGGGAAGAATAAATCCACTGATAGGATGACCAGGTACATTTAGGTGGTCAGCTGACTTCATTTTATTACCACGTTACATTGCCAAGCTGAGACCTGACCAACTGAAGCCCCCACAGATCCACACTGCCTCCAGAGGCTTGTACAGTGGGCCCTATGCATGATGACTGTGTCACTATACGCGCTTCCCTTCTTACCCTGACACTCCCAACACTCTGGAATGGGGTCAGTCAGGGCTCATCAGACCACATGACCTTTTCCCAGCACTCCAGAGTCCAGTCTTTATGCTCCCTAGCAAACTGAACGAGTGGCTTTCTTATGTCCACACAGCTGTTTAGTCCCAATGCTGGGAGTTCTTGTAAGGGTTCGGGCGGTGCCGCCTGCTGCCAGCAGAGGGCGGCAGCGCCTCCCCGAGGCAACTACAGGCCGGAACTCCAACCCCCAGAATGCCCCGGGCTGATCACCGAACGAGCCGCACCTGATGCACCGGCTATATAAGCTTTCACCAAACAGCCGTCAGCTGCTACACCTTTGTAGAGGGGTAGCCGGTAACGGTATGAAAGAAAAAGGAGAAACGACACGCGCTTTAAAAGAAAGACAAAAAAAAGACAAGCCAAAAAAAAAAAAAAAAAAAAAGGGAGAGAGAGAAAAGACACCTGCTCAGAAAAAGAAAACAAAAGACTACCACACGAGTATCAAACTAAACGAAAGAAAATAAAGAGAAACGTGAAGGCTCAGAAAAGAAAAGATATCCCCCTTTCTGTTTGACCCTTTCCGGTTTGTTTCTGTTCCTTTACAAGTATTCCCTTTGTTTTCAGCACGCCACTGTTGGCGTTTCCTTTGTTTGAGCTTCCTGCCTTTTCTCACTCCCATTCACAAAAGCCCCTCTGACGCACCTCACACGTATCAGCGCGTAGTGCAGCCATAGCACGTGGGGCCGCCACTACTGAAGTCTGGGTTCGATTCCCGCCTCAGACAGGACTCCAAAAACGCCTCCCCTCCAAACAGATCACTCCTCCCTCACGTCGTTTGACGCGTATCCACATCCAGAAAACCTGTTTGAAAGCAGAAAAACCTCAATATCAGCACAAACGGGTTCTTGCCCCTACTTGGGTCCACACCCTTGTCTGTCCCAGTTCTGAACTCCAGACTGAATTCCAGTCCTTCCAGCTTCTCTGTGGTGGTTTTCTTTTCCTGATACAGGATAATAATTGCACATTCTGAAACACAGTACCATCGTTTCCACATTGCATACTCATTGCATAAGTTGGGGTAAAGGAACTGTTGCCAGCTGAAACACAATCACTGCAGGAATTATCCAATTCACAGTGTAAATAAACCTTTTAGGTATTCAGTTGGGTTTTTGAGGGTCCATGGTTCGATATGGACTCATTGTTTTTACCAAAGAATCCTTGGAAAACCAGTGTGGATAAGCATGCAACTAGCCAATGGTTATGCAAGAAATGGAAATTGATTTGGTGGGTATTGAATATCCTCACTGTCCAATGAAAAGCATGCTTCTCCATTTTTGTGCATTTTTACTTTTATGCATCCTTTGAACACAGCAGCTACTGTTTATGCTGTGTGACAAGATCATGATGAATGGACCAACAGAAATGACCCAAAACTGATTGGAGAAACTTCTGGTTCCATTGACTTACATTAAAATTAAATGAGGTTTGTGCCCTCTCCTGTAAATGAACCATTTTGCAGAAACTTGTTTTTCTGTGGACAGCGACGATATAAATACCAACCACAGAAATCACACCCAAATAAGAAGCCCTAGACGTTCGTTTACTCAGAGTCATTCCACAGTGAATTAATACAAGATAAAAGCACATTCTTCTCAATCTTCACCCCATCATTCAGTATGCCGGTGAAGTGATACGCCCCAGACAGCGCTTTCTGTGTTTTTGCTATAGAGGTTGCATGGCTCGGCCTGTTTTGCACACCCACGCTCGGTGTAGGGCTTGTACTTTTTAAGACAGCTCTCTGTAAGCTGCCATGAGAATAATGAATACATGCAACGCAGCTGCTTTTTGGAGTTGTTCTCTGTAAGCATCTTCCCATCTCCATCTCAGGAACCCACAACAAATCAACTTGCCCTGGTACAAAGTTCAGAAACATGCTATAAAATTCAGACACATCTTGGTGGAACATTTGGTGCGAAACTGAAAAGACGAAAAAAAGCGCATTTTCAGACAGATCCGCATTCCGACTCCCCCCTTGTGCCTACATAAAGCTCTTCTTTACGGCAGGTATAAACGTAATTCACTGGGGAAAAATGACTCCCTTAAATCTAGTTAATATACACTATGTTGCCAAAAGTATTCGCTCATCTGCCTTCACACGCATGTAAACTTGAGTGGCATCCCATTCTTAATCCATAGGGTTTGATATAATATGAAGGTTTAGGAATGTGCTCATGGGAATTTCTGACCATTCTTCCAGAAGCCCATTTGTGAGGTCGGACACTGATGTTGGACAAGAAGGCCTGGCTCGCAGTCTCCGCTCTAATTCATCCCAAAGGTGTTCTATCGGGTTGAGGTCAGGACTCTGTGCACAATGCAGTCAGACAAGTACCGTTCTCCTGGCAACCGCCAAACCCTGACTAATCCATCGGATTGCCAGTAGGAGAAGTGTGATTGGTCACTCCGTAGAACACATCTCCGCTGCTCTAGAGTCCAGTGTCGGAGTATTTTACATCACTGCATTCGACAGAGGCGATTGACCTCTGCGCACTATGTGCCTCACCATCCACTGACCCAGCTTTGTCACTTTAAGTGGTCTGCCACTTCGTCGTTCCCAATAGCTTCAACTGTGTTATAATCCCACTGCCAGTCGACTGTGGAATATTTAGTAGGGAGGAAATTTCATGACCGGACTTGTTGCACAGGTGGCATCCTATCACGGTACCACGCTGGAATTCACTGAGCTCCTGAGAGCGACCCATTCTATCACTAATGTCTGTAGGAGCAGTCTGCATGACTAGGTGCTCGGTTTTATACGCCTGTGGCCATGGAAGTGATTGGAACACCTGAATTCAATGGTTTGGATGGGTGAGTGAATACTTTTGGCAATATAGTGTACAATACTGTGGTACATCAAGAGTATGTGTGGTATATCAGGATATGGACTATTTCAGACTCATCAGTTGGAGCTGTTAAGTGTAAGACTGTGGAGTCTTTAAGATCACCAACAACATCCATTTAGTTGGGTGTGTCTAAACACCCACCAGAGTGCCTCTGTTAACACCACGACAGCGCACACACAGTGCCTCACTTGGGCTGGTGAGGTTACTAACTGGACCCTAGAGAACTGGCAACATGTGACATTGCCCAATGACCCCAGTTACCAACATGAAGTGCCAACAAGGCACTGTACAGGCTGGTGGTGGTTCCATACTGGGGTGGGGTGTGTTGGATGGTATGGGTTGGGTCCACTGGCCCGCCTGGAATGGAAAGTAACCTAGTAAAAAGACCATTTTAAAATAAAAATAAAAGCAAAAAACTGACTATGAGAAAATATGTACTCCCCTTCACTTGCTGATCTCCATGATTTACTTCATACCGTTTTCACGTTGTTCCACTTGGCTTCAGCGCTGGGTTCATTTTTTGCAGTATCTTCCACAGGAACTGTTTGTATTTGTTGGCTGCTCCTTCAGCCTTCAATGGAAAGTTCAACACCGCGGAGAGCTTCCTTCAGCCAGACTTTGGGAGTATCTGAGGTCCTGAGGCCACTTCAGCTAATCAATGAAACCTGTGAAAGCAGGCTGAGTGCTTTCAGCTCTAAGAGAGCAGCGGCAGAACAGCTTGAACCTGCATGTGAAGTACACTGAAGCACATGGAACGTGTCAGCAGTTTTCTATGCAGTGAAAACTCTTTAAAAGTTGAACCCTTCTACCTTCTCCGTTCTATATATGCCTTAAAATGACACATTTAATACCCTTGTAGTGTAAAGGAACTAGACGTAGTTTAAGCATCGTTGTCTGTTATATATGCATATGTGTTACTCTGTGTTGCGAAATACAGAGGGCCCTAGGGGGTCCAAATTGCAAATGTCTCAAATTTTAAGGGGGGGTCCCTCAAGTTTGCATGTTCTCCCTGTGTCTGTGTGGGTCTCCTTCGACAGCAGGCTTCTGTTTTTGGTATTCTTAACTAACTAGAGCTGTAGCACTGGTCTACCTCAGAGTGGGGCTATAGCACACCTGGTTACCCACTTGGTCCTTTAAAGCCTACTGACTCTATGCCTGGGATATCTCAAGAAACTGGGGGAAAGAGTGAATTGTTGAATTGAACCCATCCTCGTCTGGTCAACCCCGGAGGAAGAGAGAGTGACATAACTAATGACTCACTGAGTTACCGTACACCGACACGCTACTTACAGTACACTAACGCGTTACACTCACTGAGTTACTGTACACCGACACGCTACTTACAGTACACTAACGCGTTACACTTACTGAGTTACTGTACACCGACACTCTACTTACAGTACACTAACGCGTTACACTTACTGAGTTACTGTACACCGACACGCTACTTACAGCACACTAACGCGTTACACTCACTGAGTTACTGTACACCGACACGCTACTTACAGTACACTAACGCATTACACTTATTGAGTCACTGTACACCAACACACTACTTACAGTACACTAACGCATCACACTTACTGAGTTACTGTACATCCGTGCCAGGCTCGTTGGGGGTAGTCGGAAGGGCAGCATGGTGGAAGGGCAGGAGCTTCATGCGGACACTGCAGTGGCAGGAGGGCTGCTGCTCATGTTTTAGGGTTCATGCTAACAGCGGCACACAGTTTTTGCACAAAGTCTGTGTTTTTAATCACCTGCCTCATGTTTCCAAACCTGTGGACTCAGTCGAGGGTCGTAACAGAGTTAGTTCATATACTCATCATTCAGGCGACGGTTGACCAACAGGCTCCTCTTTGTGTCTTTGGGCTGATACGTGAGCCAAATTTTTTCATTCATTGCGATGAGACAGTATGATTGTGGTTGTTGTCACCGTGTCACTTCAGAGCAGCTGATGTTAAGTGTGTCATTGACGTTGTCCTTGCTGGCATGTTGCTGGAATGATTAATGGCCACCAGCACAGCTCTCACTTTGAATATTGCCAATCCTTTGCAGTCAAAGGTGTTTTGTGAAAGGCTTTGAGCCTGATCCAGAGCAACAGAAAAAAAGACATGAGCGAACTCTGTAACCTTGGAAAAGCTTTCAGGACTTTTACTGAAGGTCTGGCTGCATAAGCAGCAGTGTTTGAAGACTGAGTAAATGGTGGGATGGTATTGGAGCTCTCTCTGGCAATAAGAGAAGTGAAAAGAAGCTTCACTTCAAATATGATAACATTACTTCATGAAGCGCATTCACTCAAAAACATCAATCATAATATGAACCTGCTCTAATTACACCACACGTTACTCTACAGTCAAACACAATAGAGTCCGAATGTACAAACTCTGTTGTACTCGCACACACATGTTCCTAAACGGTTCTTTGCTTGGATGCACTGTTCTGGGAAATACTTGAATTGGAATAGAACTCTTATTTTACATGCAGGGTCTTTAAACTTTGGTGTAATGTGGGTTTTTTATTTTTTTCTAAAGATCCATTCAAATGTTCTTTATGGAACCAAAAGTGGTTCTTTTTTGACATCCGTTATTTTTATTTTATTTTTTTATTTTTTTGGAAGTGTGTTAAGAAGTCAAGGGTGTCTGGTTTTAAGGCAAGGCTCATGAACCAAAGTTGTCCCATTTTTTTTGTTTGTTTGTTTGTTTGTTTGAAAGTTGCCTAAACCACCCCCCGCCCCCCACACACACTCCCCAACATAAGTTGGCAGGTACACCTTCACAAGCGAGGCTGGAGCAGGATGTTTCAGAGTGGTCCGTTTTTTACTGGCTTAGTTCTGTGTGTTGTGTGAGGGCAAACCAAGCCTGCCGGTAGGTGGGCAATAAGAACTCTTACGAGATGATTTCACCTTGTAAAAATTGGAATTCCAGGCATCTGAGGCAGCTGAGAGAAGTGGTTTCTGTAAGACAGAGTTTCTCTGTCTGCCATGTATTTTGGGCTTTAGAACTTTTGCAGAATGTTTACGTGCTACAACACACTAAAGTAGCAGCCATGCTGTGTGATTGTATCTGTGTTTGCTGGTTGAAGCAGATCATCTTAAACTGAGAGTTTCATAGTGAGGAACAACTTTAACTTACTTTGTGTTGATGTCCAGGTTTATTTTAGTTTCCTGTCTGTGTCTGTTTAGGGATGTTGCTTCTAAACCAGCCATGCATTCAGTGCAGGAGGCCCCATATGCATGTCTCGCAGGTCAGTGCAGCGTTCACTAGCTCTGGGCCTCAACTTGTCCTTAGAGGACTGGCAGCATGTGGCGTGGTCACACAGGTCAAAGCACTAATTGTTTCGGGCTTATGGTAGGTTTCGTGTGTGGTGTAGACCCTATGAAGCCATGGACTCCATTTGTCAAGAAGGCACCATGCAGGCTGCTGGTGGTGGTTCCATACTGATATGGGGTGAGTTCTCATGGCTTAGGTTGGGTCCACTGGTCCACTTAAACATGCCATTCCCTGATTCCTGCTACGTTTCACTGCTTTGTTGACCATTTCATGGACCATTTCATCTACCCCCAGGATGATGGGATATAACAGCAGGACAATGCACCGTGCCATCGGGCCCAAATTGTCCAGAACTGTTTTAAGGTGCATTCTGGAGAGTTCAGACAAATGGTGTGGCCTGCACGTTCACCTGACATGAGCTCAGTCGAGGCATCCCACTGTCATGCCTTATTCAAACTCTGATCTTTCACTTTGCCTTGTAATAAGCCTCCCTTACAAGGTAACACCTCACAACCTATACAGGTGTGAGCATTCCCAAGCCACCCACTGAGGTAGTGCCCTGTAGTGCATTGAAGATGCCCAGATGGTGTTCTACTCCAGTCAGAGGTTCTAGTGTACAGGGGGAGCTATCTTCATGGTGTAATAGCATCCCATCATGCAATGCGGCCTCACCAGCTCTCAGTCTGCTTCAGCCAGAGAAAATGGTGGCGGGTAACACTGGGGAGCGAAACACAGCCCACTCTGAGTATAAATGTGGGTGTAGTGATTATAGTGGGGTATGATTTCATCAGAATGAGCCTCAGAAAGTTAAAATATACAGGTCTGAAGATTAATAAAAGATGAACTCGCTTTAGAGGATCAGTTTCAGAGGGAAATAGCCGAGGGTAGCTAACAGCTAGGCTAAACGTATTTCAGGTGAGCTGAGCAGCGTTAGCAGCAGCTAGCTCTAAACAGTGGATACAGTAATAACAGCTCTGAGGTAAATGTGAGGTAACTGGTCATGTGACTGTATTAGTATACTACACTGTAGGTCAGAACTTGGTACTGTACTGTATACTACACACAGGGGGCGTACATACTACTGTAGCATGCAGTGTGCAGTATAGTACTGTACCATATAGAATACAGCCCGTTTCATAATCAATCTACATACTGCTATCCCACTTTTGGTATGTCGGTGTATATCCATCTTACAGGCACAGTAGCAGAAAATAGCCTGTGTGACTGGTAGGAATAAATAGATGTATGTGAAAATTGGCAAAGCCACCGATTTAGGGCTGCAGTTGTTTTCGTTCCTCTGTGGCATCACTCAAAAACATGCTTTTGATGCCTTTATTTTGAAGAGCGTGCCTCAACATAAAATACAATTTCTAGACATTGTTTTTTGGCGTGCAAGTCAAAGAATCCCCTTGTGCTGAGAGTGAGGCAGGTTAACCACACTGGCAACCCACCTACAGCAGACTACAGATCTATGAGTGAGGGAGATGGCTTTCAACCTCCTACGGCCCAATAAGGGCAAACTGTGCTGAACTCTTCAAAGTGGCTCCGAAAAGCTACAGACAGCTGCAAGGCCCAGGTGTAACACAGAGAGCGAGGGAGCGAGAGAGGGGGAGCGTGGTGGAGAGGTGGAATGATTGATATTGGCGAGGAGAGCTATTTTAAAGTGGCTGCGAGGTGATGTGAGTCGGCATGGTCGTGTCTTTGGGGACGCGTTGATGAAGGAGGGGGCTGATGTTTACCGGGAATCTCACCAGGGGATCAAATCCCCTGACAGAGCCTCTACTGAGCTCATGTCCTTGTTTACACTGTTCTTTTCACACTCACTCCCACTTCTTCCCTCTTTCCTCAAACGCATGGGATTTCACTGAACCTTCAAAAAAGTGTCACAGCTATCTCAGCTCACATTCCCAGCAACGAACACCATCCTGGAGACGGTACAGTAATAATTAAAGGAAGCAGAAACGGAGCGTGGTGAATACGAAGTCACTTTATCTGCTTGAATTTAGCTTGTAAAATTTCACTGGCAGGACGTTAGCATGGCTGAGCCTTTAGGTTGGACCTGACGCTCTCCTTCACTTTGGTCCTGCAAGTGCAACAATACTAATCTTGAATGTAACACAAAGGTAAAATTCTTAAAACCCCCAGCAGAAAAAAATGGCCAATGAGGAATCCGTTTGTTTGTTGCATATACAGTACCAGTCAAAAGTTTAGGCACACCCAGCTAAGTGGATGTCGTTGGTGATCTTAAAGACTCTACCGGCTTACACTTAATGGTTCTAACTGACAAGAGTCTGAAACGGTACTTACCACATATACTCTTGACGTATCACAGTATTACACTCATCATCTAAAGAACAGCTGCACCCAGAAGGAGATGTGGGATTGCAGTGCTGTTGGGAAGGAAGATAAAGATTACCAGGAACAATAACTGATGATAAATTTAGACTGATATGATCAATATTTATTGAGCTACACATACAGAAGTAGTGTCTCTCGGTATGGCGTCAGGCCGCCGTGTTTGCTAACCCAACATGCCAGACGTCTCGATATGGAGCTGTAGAGGTTCCTAATGGTGTCCTGTGATAATCCATCCCATGCAGCTTGAATATTCTCACACAGTTCCTGCAGATGGTGCGGTAGGGGTGGAGGTGGAGTGACACCAGGCCTCATGGACGTGTGACGCGTGCCATTCATCTTGGAGCTAACCACGGCACCTCCACACTGTCAGGGTCCGACAGAAACAGGACGCGAGCAGATGAGGCTTAGACCAGTTTAATAAGAAAAAGAGGGACCATCCAAAAAGCAGATACCGAAAACCAGGCGGAAGGTCAAAAACAAGACAAACAGAGCAAACAGGGCAAAGGCAAAAATCGAAGTCAAAAGACGGGCAAAAGAAAAGGCAACGAAAGGTCATAAATGAATACAAAGGCCCGATACGTACTGAAAACAGAAACGATACTTAGCAATGTGAGAAACAAACAATACAGCTTAAATAGGAAGTACCACAGGTGTTACAATCAAAACTCAGGCGAGGCTGATCGGTGATTGGCTGCCGGTTGGGAGCGGATCGCTGGGTGGATCTTGGGAATTGGAGTTTGCGGGGTCGTTAACCCGTGACGGGCTGGACGAAAGTGTGAGACACACACAGATTTGTTGGTTGTCTCCACCAAGACAAAAGCGGGACGACACCATTGCAGTCTGTGGCGACGTTGTTCATGGTCTATTTACAGCCTGAACTGAGGACCTCTCTTCAATTCACCAGTGACTGGAATGGACTATAGTTAGTTTCCAGCTACGGTGAGTAATGCTGCGTTTGCGTTAGACAGATGGTGGCAAACTGGATATTCCATCATTAATGACACTGTTGCTATCTGAGGGTATATTTTTCTTCTTGGTACAATATTAGTATTTATTTATTTATTTATTTTGTCCGCTGACTAGATATCGACACCACTTCTCACACTTCACAACTCCAAAATGATTGGTCTGATCAGGAATGGTGTGCTTGTATCAGCTTTTTGATCGGATACACGGTTTCCAAGTAGCAACAGATTTTTCTGGGTGACAAACTGCACGTCTGAGAGACACCGTTTCTGATGCACTATCTCGAGGCTGACCCCTGAGCAGGAATTCAATGTTAGTTTCACCCGCACCCATCAGTTTGGTTTTGTTCCATCCCTTTTTTCCTCCCATAGAGTCCCATTCATTTTCACCGTCATTCAAGCTGTACTGTTTCCTTTAACCTGCAGCCACCAAACTGCATGTACTCACTCAGGGCAGCTCACCAAACTCTAATTCATACTGACCCACACTCCTCTGTGTCGTTAATTCATCCCTCATTCCTCCTATAGACTTCTTAGCAACGCTTTAGCAACCAGCCAGCTGCAAACTGCGTAATCACTCTTGATCTTCAGAAAATGCACTTTGTAATGTTTATAATGGAGCCACAACGGAACATTCCGGCACCATAAGCAATAACATTCCACAGACTGCAGTGGCGAGCGGAACACGCCATTTAGTGTTCATGTTCCCCGACTTTTGCC
Organism: Semaprochilodus insignis; assembly: GCA_034552555.1. Taxonomy (NCBI): domain Eukaryota; kingdom Metazoa; phylum Chordata; class Actinopteri; order Characiformes; family Prochilodontidae; genus Semaprochilodus; species Semaprochilodus insignis. Next base: position 8,187,110 of record CM067479.1, on the reverse strand, counting down.
ATCGACCACAGTGGTGGAATAAACCAGATGTCACACATTTTCTGTCACCATGCCAATGTTTGTGTGGCTTCATGATGCCCGCCAGCCGTATACCATACAGTGCAAATATGAGTTATCTCTACAGACAAAGAAGTTCAGGGTGTAAAAGAGTAGCATAGAGTGCAGAATAAAGAGAAAGAGCAAGAGCAGTATATTCCTACGGCGCCACATGACAGTGTGCAATACAACATGGATCCAGTCAGGAGTGCTTTTGAATAGCTGCTATAAGGCTTCCTCTGCACTTCCCCTATCATGAAACCTCTACAGCGAGAAACATCAAAGCCTGGAGGATGAGTAACTGAGTAACACAACACACGGCGATGCTTTCCCGGCGGCACGGAGCGCGTCTGAGCGAGAGGGGGGAGGCTGAAGCCTGAAGACTTTGATAAATGCGTTTCATTTCACAGCCTGTCACATTAAAGCGTATCTGTTTGCGTTTCCGTGCAAGCCTTAACTACTCTGTCCCCTTTGGTAATTGCACCAGCGTCATCAGCCTGAAGAAACAAGACATCAAACGTGCTATCAGCTGATCTCTGCCTGCAAGGAGCTCCTTCTCCCACCCGCACAATCATCATTAGCGCGATACGACAAACTAATAATCGTTTGCCGCATCGCATTGGAGCGATTATTAAACGGAAGAAGAAGTAGTGCTCAGCAAAAGGTGTTCAGATCACAGCTCCTTCTGCCTAATACGGCTTGGCTGTTGTTTCGCTTCAGAGCCTGTTAGGCACGCGTCCGTATGCTAAGCCAATTAATGGCATGCTAATAGAGGTCCGACAGCAAAACAACAAATAAGACGTGCGATAATCAAGGGCCCGTGAGATAATTACTTCCCCTCAATTAGTCACGATCATGACCTAATTTTCAATCATATAGAGGAGCAAGGGATCAGCTCGCTCAGTCTCTTCTCATTTAACACTCGAGTGCACCGGCGAGGGGTGACACACACAGTGGTGGGGAAAACAGCAAGATCCTGAAACAAAGGCTGGATGTGAAAAGAGAGAGAGGAACAGGAGAATCCCCCACCCTGGTTAAGGAGTTTAAAGGGTTAATCTACACTATATGGACAAAGGTATTGGGACACATGTCTTCATCATTTAGGAGTTCAGGTGTTTCATTCAATACCATTGCCACAGGTGTAACCTACACCAGGGGTGCAGAACTCCAGTCCTCGAGGGCCGGTATCCAGCACAGTTTGGTGGTTCCCTGTGCAAACACAACCACTAAAGCTGCCAATTAACAGGCAAATGTAATCAGGTTGCTTGAGCAGGTAATTACCAAACTGTGCTGGACATCGGCCCTACACTCTATACGAGCACCCTACACTGTGTAGAATGCTAACTGGTAGGGTGAGACAGTGTGTTGATTTGTTAATCGTTATCGAAGTATTACCATTTGCAGTTCTGATATCTTAAAGGCTACGCTATGACAATTTCAGGTGTTCCGGACACACTGTATGGACAAAAGTATTGGGACGTATCTCTTAGTCTTTGTACAAGTGTTTTATCTAGTCCCTTTGCCACAGTTGTATAAAATCAAGCACCTAGCCATGCGGTCTGCCTTTACCGACATTAGTGAAAGAACAGGGCGTTCTAAAGGGTTTACTGAATTCCACCGTGGTGTTGTAATAAGATGCAACCATTGCAACGTCTGTTCATTACATTTCCTCCCGCCTAGATATTCCATGATCAACTGTGAGTGGCATTATTAAAAAAAAAAAAGTTGAAGTGTTTAGGAACCATAGCAATAACCATCAGCCATAAAGTGGGAGACCACGTAAAGTTGCAGACCGGGGTCACCGAGTGCTGAAGAGCATAGTGTCTAAAAGTCATCAACACACTGCTGAGTTCCAAATGTCCTCCGGCATCAACATCAGCACGAAAACTGAGCTTCATGGAATGAGCTTCCATTCTGAGTCTCTCCATGACCGTCTGGCACGACACCATTGCAGTCTTTGGTGACAGTGACGCGGCGTTAAGGACAGTCGTTGTAATGGTCTGTGTGCATGTAGTCGTGCAGCCATCTGCCATTGGTGCTGGCACTAACAGGATGACTCATGGAGGACATCACTGTTCGCTGAATGTCTGCCATCATGGCTTTTGGGTCAGTCAGGTCCTGGCTTACGTCACATTCACGGCTGAGCTTGAAACTTGAATCATTTGCATGTCTCACCATGTCAAGCCTACCCACCAAGTTTCATTCCTGTCGGTTGATTCCTTCTGGGTGCAGCTTTTTCTTTTTGTTTTTTTTTTTTTTGTTTTTTTTGACAATGTGTGTGTCATTATAACATGAGTTGTCAAAACGTTCTAGAAAGGTTATTTCAGTCCAACTTTCTTAAAACCTTTTACAAATGTTGCTGTAAATTACTGTTGGCATTCTCAGTTAACTGTAGGTGTACTGTTATAGAATGCTGTCCACATACACAATGCACTATAATGTTCTCCTTGTGTCACAAGGTTCTAGAATATCATGTTCATTCAATGATGATTTCATTTACCTGTTTTTGTGTATACATTTGGAAAACCAATTAGACTGCTGCTGTTTGTTGGGTTGGCATGTTTTGGCCTTTTAAAAGTCATGCATTAAAGTTAGGAAACCAGTAGCAGCTCTTCTGGAACATCGCTCAGCACTTCTCTTAAAGAGCACATGCTGCAACCAGAACATGGATTTTTAGCAGTCGCTGTGTTCTCCTGCCAAAGTTAACTTACTGAGGCAACTCCAAGATCACTCCATCTGACTGACAGGCTCTAATGGTCATATGCACCAACTCCCAGGCCGAACTTCCCTTCGGCCCTTAAACAGGCTGAACACACATCCTGTACTGCTGGAGCTGCTTTCAGAGACGGTGCTTTTACTGCACTCTCTAATGGCTTAGCATGTCCACACTCAGAGCTGGAGCATGAAGAGAGATGTCATGACTCATCCCTCATCTTCTCCTCCCTCATTTCTGCTCCCCTACTTTTCAGGGGGTCTGCTGAAGCTTTGGTGCCGGACGTGTGCAGACCAAAACCTGGCTTTTAATGAGGAGTCATCATCAAAAACTATAGTTGCACCCAGAAGGAAACTATAGTTGCACCCAGACTGGAATGAAACGTGGTGGGTAGGTTTGACATCATGAGGCATGCAAATAATTAAAATTTCCCACTTGGGAATTTCCCGTTCCATTCTGACTTGTGCTGTTATGTTGGAAGGATCCTTGGCAAGTGAAGTATGCCTCAGGGAAGAGTTTGAAAGCAGCACTTAAAAAAACAGTTGGAGAGGGGTTACATTGAAGGGCTCTGGTAACCAGGATGGTCTTATCGACGTGTTGGGTGCCATACCAGTCGTGCAGATACTACCATAGCACACTGTTGGCAGGAGTGGATAGAAGAAGGCGCGCACCAGCAACATGAAGGATCTGGGAGACCTGAATGAACCACGGAGAGAGAAAACCAATGGATTGTCTGACAAGCGTGGAGTGACCCAACAGCCTCGATTGCAGACATTCAGCAAGCAGTGATGCCCACCATGAGTCATCCTGTTAGTGACAGCACCATTGGCATATGGCTGCATGACGCAGGACTACATGCACGCAGACCATTACGACGACTGTCCTTAACACCACGTCAACATCACCAAAGACTGACGATGGTATCATGGTGCCAGACTGTCATGGAGTGACTCAGAATGGCAGCGGGTCATCTTCAGTGACGAGTCCCGCTTTTGTCTTGGTGGAGACGACCAATGAATCCGTGTGTGGAGGCACCGTGGTCAGCACCAAGATGAACGTCCAGAAGGCCTGGTGTCACTCCACCTCCACCCCTACTGCACCATCTGCAGGAACTTTGTGAGGATATTCAAGCTGCATGGGATGGGTTATCACAGGACACCATTAGGAACCTCTACAGCTCCATGCTCCAAAGAACCGGCGTGTATGTGAAGCCAGCCAGTCTACGATTAGCTGCTTCCTTTTTGTTTACTATTGATTTTGCTCTCAAAATCCATCTCATTTTTTTTCTGCTGAAATAGCAGAGAGAGCACATCATTAATACACAGCGGTAATCAGTAGAGCTAATGGAATATATTAAACGGGCATAAGAAGCTCATAAATAAATAAATAAATAAATAAAGTAACTGCATATTGAATGGTCAGATATAACTCATTGATATTCATCAGCATTGATTATTAGAATATACAGTGGCCAACATTACTGGTATATGTTAATGAAGCTGGGGGGGGTATTATTATTTATTTATTTATTTATTTATTTATTTATTTGTTGTTGTTGTTGTTTGTTTGTTTGTTTGTTTGTTTGTTTATATTATTTATTATTATTTTATTTATTTTATTTAATACTTTATTCTTATATAGTGCTTTTCAAGAACCCAAAGACGCTTACAACTGTTAGTTCATAAGAGTACACAAGCATCAGACAACAAAGACATACAAATAGACAATATGAGCAGGATCTCTGAAGAGCAGATTAGGCTTGAGGCAGGTTCTAAGTGAGTGTGACGAGAGATGCTCCAAGATTACATTTAAATCCAGAGAGAGAACTGGACTGTTTGACCAGTGGTGGGAGAGCGTTCCCGAGTGGAGGAGCAACTCTAGAAACTCCTCGGTCACCAAAGTCATGCAGGTTGGACGGAGGAATGGTGAGTAGCCCAGCTGTAGAAGACCTAAGAGAGCGAGGGGGTTTGGATGGAAGGAGTAGATCAGTCAAGTAACAAGGAGCGAGACTGTTAAGAGCTTTGTTTATTTATAGGCTCTTTATGGTATTTGGTGTTTAGGCTTCCCCTAAAGTATACCACACCTACTACAAACTACACTATACTGCCAAAAGTATTCGCTCGTCTGCCTTCACACGCATATGATCTCGAGTCATCAATCAATCAAAATTTATTTGTATAGCGCTTTTTACAACCAACGTTGTCTCAAAGCAGCTTCACAGAAGATCAGATAGTTAAAAGGAACAAGAAAAGAGAAAAACACGGTGTTAATGTACAGACGTGGGAAAGGGAAAACTGGGTCCAAGCCCCCCTTGAGCGAGCCAGAGGCAACAGTGGCGAGGAAAAACTCCCTTGAGTAAGGAAGAAACTTAGGGAGGAACCAGCCTCAAGGGCGGAACCCAACCTCCTCAGGCCGATCCCGGATGAAGAGAAGAGGACAGAACTAACAGGAAAAGGAGCTCAGAACGTCTATTAGTCTGATTAGTCCAGGACGGTAGTAGCTGCGAAGATGGAGCCGACCCATTGATAGAGTTCATGATCAGACGCTGGGTGATGAACTGGAGAAGCTGGGCAGGAGACCCACGGTGGAGCTGATGCTCAGGTGACTCTAGGTGCTCTGGAGGTTCCCACGTGATCATTCCAGAGAAGTGTCATTCCTGTGCTGAGAGAGAGAGAGAGAGAGAGAGAGAGAGAGAGAGAGAGA
>CM067479.1:8124572-8171990 GCA_034552555.1 Semaprochilodus insignis | reverse complement strand
CTATGGTCATCCCCCTCACCTGTGTCTAGTTTGTAGCGCCTCCCTGGGTCTGCTCTATTGTCATCCTCCTCCCTGGCTCTGTCCTATTGTCATCCCCCTCACCTGTGTCCAGTTTTTAGCACCTCCCTGGCTCTGCCCTATTGTCATCCTCCTCCCTGGCTCTGCCCTATGGTCATCCCCCTCACCTGTGGCTAGTTTGTAGCTCCTCCCTGGCTCTGCTCTATGGTCATCCCCCTCACCTGTGTCTAGTTTGTAGCGCCTCCCTGGGTCTGCTCTATTGTCATCCTCCTCCCTGGCTCTGTCCTATTGTCATCCCCCTCACCTGTGTCCAGTTTTTAGCACCTCCCTGGCTCTGCCCTATTGTCATCCTCCTCCCTGGATCTGCCCTATTGTCATGTAGCTCCCTTTCCCAGGTGTTCCCTGTCAGTCAGCTTATATACCTCTCTCTTTGCTCCCAGGGCTGGTCTTGCATTGTGAATACTTCTGTGGTTTTTTTGTTTGGTGCTCTCATTTTCTTGTCTTGGTGTTTTGTACCCTTCTGCTCTCATCATATCTGTTCTCTGTCTCCTTCTGATCTGAACTCAGCCTTCAGTAAACAGACTCTTCATTTGTATCCTCTTGTCCTGCCTGCTCCTAGGTTACAGTACTAGGGTGCTGGTGGTACAGAAGATCCAGTGCGCTCACACAGTGCCACAACCCACTGCAATAAGTAGTATACAATCGATACCAAGGTGTTAAATACCCCTGTATCCGAGGCGGGGGGGTGTCCTTAATAATGATGCCCTCATTTCCAGGACAGCAAGCACGCATTGTCCAAACTGTCAGCCATTGTGGTGGCTAATGCTGATTGATTCATTCGTTCGTTGTGCCACCGTGAGGTCAGGTGTCTCTAGATCATGAACAGGAAACTGGTGGAAAATGCTCCGTTTGTCTGCTCCAGTCTGCAGCTGTCTACTAATATTGGACTACTGAGTTCGGAATATGTTTATTCTGATTATTTGCCTGCTACAGTAATTATACGAATTTATTAACCTATAAACTCTTAATGTGAAGCTTTCTTACTTTGGTTTTAAGGAGAGAGTCGTTGGTCTACAGCTGATGCCTGAGACCTAGGTTAAGGTCAGAGAGCTTTATTAGGGTCTCCTCTCTGTGTGTGAGGCAAGGCCTGAGCTAGTCTTTAATCAAGCCTACAGTTCATGCAGAAACTGTATGAGCCTCCTTTAACAGTAGTAAGCGCAACACAAGACAAGAATAAGGAGTACATTGCATTACATTACCCACTCACTCATCATCTAAGCCACTTTATCCTTCTAAGTGGCAGGGGGTGCTGAAGCCTATCCAAGCAGTCATTGGGCAAAAGGCAGAAAATACTGGGTCATACGGGTCTATTAGCAGTGGCTAAAAATCCCAGCCTACAGGAAATTCTCCTTGGAACTGTGCCAGGGAAGGCATCCACCAAATCTAGCCCAACTGCACAATTCTTTGATGTAAGAGTGTCTGAACATTGATGTGGCCTACATCCAGAAACTTGTCCAGTCCATGCAAAATCCAGTCACAGTTGTTATGGGTGCTCGTGGAGGGATTACACGCTATTAGATACGTTTCAGTCACAGGGGACTCATTTTGAGTCCGTTAAGCACAAATGCGGTATGAATTGAAGGTTGAGAGTGTGCACTTTTAACAGAGTGTCATAAATTCATTTCTAATACATATAAAACTACCCACATTTCCTTTCTCGGGTTTGACACCATTTTTTCCCTTTTTGCTGTTGGATGTGGGTTTCTTACGGCACAAACGAGTCCCAGTTTTTCACTGCGCAGTTTAGTGTGTCCCCTGCTGGTTCCCTGTCCCAGTTCTGCATTTGACGCTGTAGTATCTTCCCTGTAGATTCAAATCATCCATTAATCAACAGGCTTGAGTCACACTTAACTCAGGTAACTCCCTTTAAACCACCTTCCTGTACCAGCCTGTGACTAACCGAGTCATGTTACACCTTCAGGGTTGTTTTGAACTTGGCTGAACTTGACTGAAAGCTCTGGCGGTTCAGTTTTAAATGACATTTTTTCTCGAAATTAAAAGCAATCAAATAACACAGCATGCTTCCCTTCTACCAGACCTGCTCGTTTATTTCCAAACCCACAACCTCCACAAAACCCAGAGCTGTGTTTTATTAATGCATCTGCTCTGAGAGAGGAATTACTATTCATGGGTGGATGGTCAGTTAAGGTCATTTAGGTTTTCACCATTACAGCCTTAGGTTATGACTTTTAATAAGCCATTTACATTGCGAGGCATGGTATTTCCTGCTCCAGTGTATTAGCACACTGCTTAGCCTTTGAGATCCTTACATTAGAGATCTTTATGTTCATGTGTTCACTTAATTAGCATACAAAGGAGGTCTTTCTGCTCCGACGCTGCCGAGAAAACGATTGAGAATCGCAAATGAAAGAGAGTTAAAAGCGTGAGAGTGTGCGTCCACGGGGCCTTGACTAGTCTGATTTGTGTACGCTTTTAGCAGGCCAGAGGCACTTTAAAGAGAATGTGGAGGAGGAAGTGAAGTAGGAGGAGGATAAAGAGATGTTTTCTGAAGAAGATGTGGTCAAAAAACACAATTAGCTGGAGGCACAATGAAAGAAAAAGGGTGAAAAGGGAGTGATGGGAAGAGAGAAGAAAATAGAAGGAGGGAAAAAAACGCTGCTCAGTTCTTCCCACACATTTAGAAATGAGGCAGTGCTCAGATCTGTTCACCTACACCTCTGGATTTCCTCCTTCTCGAAGTGAAGCTGCTCTAAGGGTGTAAAGTCATACATGTCTCATTTGCTGACCAGACACCTCCTTGTATTTCCACTCAGTGTTCATTTAATCAGCTCCACTGTAGCTCCATATAGGAGCACCTTGTAGTTCTACAGTTACACTGATGAAGGACTAGAGGATGACCAACACTGCACTGTGCAGCAGCAGGTGAGCTATCGTCTCTGACTGTACATCTACGAGGTGGACCAGCAAGGTAGGAGTGTCTAATAGAGTGGACAGTGAGTGGACACAGTGTTTAAACACTCCAGCAGCACTGCTGCACATACAGAAGAGTTGTAGCGGTTCCTAATGGTGTCCTGTGATAAACCATCCCATGCAGCTTGAATATTCTCACACAGTTCCTGCAGATTGTGTGGTAGGGAGCCTCCACACACAGACTCGTTGGTCGTCTCCACCAAGACAAAAGCGGGACTCGTCACTGAAGATGACCCGCTGCCATTCTGAGTCACTCCATGACAGTCTGGCACGACACCATTGCAGTCTTGGGGACACTGACATGGTGTTAAGGACAGTTGTCGTAACGGGCTGTGTGCACGTAGTCCTGCGTGGTGCAGCCGTCTGCCAATGGTGCTGCACTAACAGGATGACTCATGGAGGACATCACTGCTCGCTGAATGTCCGGAATCGTGGCTGTTAGGCCCGTCCTTGCTTCACATGTCTCACAATGTCAAACCTACACACCAAGTTTCATTCCTGTTGGTTGATTCCTTCTGGGTGCAGATATTTGTGCAAATACTTTTTTTGACTATGAGCATATATGTAAGTTTTAATATGGTAAGGACTGTTTATGTCTAATCCTAAAACTAACCAAAATAATTTTTTTCACTCGTTCAGGTTTAAAAAATGAAACACAAAGCCTAGGTAAAATACACATTTTAAGGCATCAAGGCATCCACACTCACTGACAAATGCAAACAATAAAATTCACTTTCACGCAGTCACACGTACAGAGAAGTGCTGGCTTCTTTATAAAGCAGCTCATTATTTCCAGACGCTCTGCTATTCAGATGGTTTTGTATTGAAAATAAAAGCCCAGGAACTGAAAGACAAACTCCTCTGAACAGCCTTGCGGAGAGGTACGCTCTCAGAATGGGAGATAAAGCTGAAGTATTCCTCTCCCGAGACTCAGCCAGACATTCTTCAGCAAGACTGGAGTTTGGCTTTAAGGCACACTCGATCAAAGCTTTGCACCTATACAACTTGTTTTTCTGAATGTGTGAATCAAATATCTTTATCTTCATACAACAGACAGAAAACCAGGGACCGGACTCGAACAGTCTGATACTGCAGAGATACTCAGCAGCGTGTTACAGGCTATATGCAGATGAAGCTGTGGACAGTTCAGTTCATAGATAGATAGACAGACAGATGGATGGACGGACAGACAGACAGACAGACAGATGGACAGAGAGATGGCTGGACAGATAGATAAACTGACTGATTACAGATAGACGGACGGACGGGCGGACAGACGGACAGAGAGATAGATCGACAGAGACAGGCAGATAGATTAATTGACTGATGATAGATAGATAGATAGATAGATGGATGGACGGACGGATGGACGGACAGATGGACAGAGAGATAAACTGACTGATTACAGATAGACGGACGGACGGCTGGATGGACAGATGGATGGACGGATAGATAGATTAGACAGACGGACAGAGAGATAGATGGACAGATAGGCAGATAGACAGATTAATTGACTGATTATAGATAGATGGATGGACAGATTGATTACAGATGGATGGATAGATAGATAGATAGATAGATAGATAGATTGATTGATTATAGACAGATGGACAGAGATAGGCAGATAGACATAGATTAATTGACCATAGATAGATAGACGGACGGATGGATGGACGGACGGACAGATGGATAGATAGATTGATTGATTACAGACGGATGGATAGATGGATGGACAGATAGATAGACGACAGACGGACAGAGAGATAGATAGACAGGCAGCCAGCCAGCCAGACAGACAAATAAACAGAGAGATTAATTGACTGATTATAGATAGATAGATAGATAGATAGATAGATAGATGACGGACGGACGGACAGATAGACAGACAGACAGACAGACAGACAGACAGACAGATAGATAGATAGATAGATAGATAGATAGATGGCGGACGGATAGATCTCTGCTCTCTGTCTTATGGAAGTAATGACTGTAGCTTCCCGTTGTCCTTCACACGCTCTGCTCTTTCTCGTGGGTCTTCACTCAGGCCATAACTCTGAGCCAGTAAGCAGGAACACTGAGGGAGCTGACAGTCGTCTCAGTCAAATCCCAGGTAAGCGCTAAAGGGATGTTCTCTGATCTCCTGTCTCCATATCTGCAGAGGAGATGGCAGATAAGAGGCTAATTCACTTCCACAGCAGATGAAACAAGACACGGCATTTCACTCTCCGGGATACAGGCAGGACGTCCCCAGCGGGCTTTCTCCGGCTAGTCCTGACAGCTCTGGACGAATATAACATCTCTGAACTTTTCCTACTCCTCTCTCTCTCTCCTCTATCATCCTGTCACACTTTGTAAATGGCTTCAGATCCTCACAGCAAATCCAAGATAACACAAGGAGAACATGAGGAATCACAAAACAGTTCTTCAATGATTTTCATTTACTGAATGTTAAATATTGTGCAGTAATCACTCGTGTGAAAAAGTATTTGCCCCTGAACTCAACAGGGCATCCCCGTGCCACGACACTGCCACCGCCATGTCTGATAGGACCCCTGTCTTCCAAAGAGTTCCACTCGCAACTCATCAGTCCCCAGAACATCATTACGAATAGACTTGGGGCTTCATCAAGGAGTTTGTTGGATGGGATGAGAAGTTCCTGGTCACCTGTGGGTTACAGCCATCTTCTGGAATTTCTTTGGATCACAGCATAGTGCCTGTCAGGACCTTTTACTCTACTTCATATTGCTGGAAAAGGTCTATTTAAGGGGGCACTCATACTGTCTGGTTGCCTTGTCCTGTGCTCGTGCACGCTTATAAACCCCCCACCCCCCTAACAACCCCGACACTCCCCCTCACGACCTGCACTCACATTGTATTTCATATTCCAGGCTCGGACGTGGTTCCATCACTCTGTTGGTCATTAGAGCCATAATTTAGGTTTATAATGGACGCGTTGTAGGTGGTGCGAGGGTGCACATGGCAAAAAAACGACGCAATTGCAGCATCTGCGATTTGCTGATAGCAAGGCCAAATCCATAACCATCCGAGTGAGCTAAATTTAAAGGACAAGATAGACAAGAAGTCAAAAGAACTGAAAAAATAAAATAAAAGTAAATAAAGAACAAAAAGAAATGCACTCAGTTTAGATGTATTCAGCTCACAATCTATATTAGCTCAGCTAAAGCTATCAATGTTCCGCCTCTAGTCCATAACAACAAAATCAACATGACTCTAATTACCCAGCAGAACCCACCAGGGACAACATGTGAGACCTGGGTACTCACCAACAAAACAACTCCAACAGGACACACATTTATAGTAAGGTGACCAGAACCGTTACTACACAAAAGAGGAATACACCTAACACAAATACACTAAATTACACCAGGACAAACAAAAAAAACATTGGCCAATATCACAGTCATATGAAAGAAATTAATTAACCATTAAACATGTTGAAACCATTAGAAACCAATACATTTCCAGAAGACACTATTCTGTAGTTGTTTTATGGCCCCTGTGGCCAAAATCAAATGGTTCGCCCACCTTCCATCTAGGAACCAAATCAGTTCTCAATCAGTTCCTAGAGGGACCTCTTTTGCTGCCGGACCTGTTCTCCAGATGACACTCCCAAACAAACAAGTAACAGCGTTTCAACAAAAGAATAAGGTTAGGTTATCTCTGAGCCTGTGCACTGACTCGGTATAACCTAGTACATGATATTAGCCAAATATATTTACTAACAGCTAACAACTGCCTCTGTTTATCAAGTCATTGTATTTAGCGGGGTGATAAACACACCTTTACCTGTCTCCATGTGTGGCCTGCCTTGCGACATCACAATCAGCAACGCTGGCAAACCGTAGTCACCGTTGTTGCGTGTGCTGTGTGCAACATAGCTACAACTTAAACCACTACACCTCATTTCAGTGATGACCAAGTGTGACATCATTTCGAAGAACTGCTTTAACAAGCGTCAACACATCAGTAATAGGTTAACGATCTTTCAGAACGTGATATTAAAACATATCTAGAGGTCATTTTGCAATGCCAGCAATAAGACAATAGCAATTCAACTCACCGGAGTCGTTCACTTGAATACTTCCACCTCCTTTCCTTCTGAACCAGCTGTTCTCTTTAAGCAGCTGACCCATCAAATCCTGTATTACTCCACATACTGGTGTCAGTGGAAAACAGCAACCGGTCCTAAGAGAACAACTTTTAACACTGTACCGAACCAGCTAGCCAAGGGTAATGCTCCCAGTAACTGGCTTGAAGAAGATGAACCACCCTTTCCCTGCCTAAGAAGCTCCAGATGAAGTGTTGGTCAGCCTTTTCTCACAATGTCCAGTTTTTATTGAATGTCCATCTTGAAATGCCGTTAACTATTTGTTGGCTGTGTCTGGAGATTCCACATTCCAAAAATAAAAACTCTTTATGATACTGTATGCTAGGTCGTTACTAGCACACTAAACGCACATGATGCACTCGGGTACATAGTGCTGACGTATGAGGGCAAGCTAGAATACCCAAAGAAGTCAGGCGACTTCAACATGATTCTAGATTAGAGTTTGATTGGTTGATAAACTGTCAATCCATAATAATAGACCCGTTTCTTTTTATTGTCCATAGCAACAACAGTGTAAAAAATCCTGACCGGTTCTTAATTAACTACAACATGGAGTCACGATTCCAACACCACAGAGAAAAGTGGAACTGAAAACAGACCTTGTGCGAACACGACAGTAACGTGCATCACTTCAGATAAAACATACTGTATGATCTTTATAGAAGGACCTTTTACAGGGGGCCCTGAAGGCCCTGACAGTTCAACACTGGGTTTTATAGACTCTTTCACACTCAGCTTTCAGGTTCTGCATGTAATACATATTTATTTGAGTGTCAGTCAAAGATACACTGAGCTTCTATAAACAGGACCACCACAGAGCAGGTACTATGTGGGTGGTGGATCATTCTCAGCACTGCAGTCACACTGACGTGGTAGTGGTGTGTTAGTGTGTGTTGTGCTGGTGTGAGTTGATCAGACACAGTCAGACACGCCTACCTTGCTGGTCCACCTTGTAGATGTACAGTCAGAGACGATAGCTCATCTGCTGCTGCATGGTTTGTGTTGGTCATCCTCTAGTCCTTCATCAGTGCCCACAGGACGCTGTTGGCTGGATAGGTTTGGTTGGTTCCAGTCCAGCAGTGACTCTGAAGTGTCCAACAGCACTGCTGTCTGATCCACTCACACCAGCACAACACACACTAACACTCCACCACCATGTCAGTGTCAGTGCTGATAATGATAATACCTGCTCTGTGGTGGTCCTGTGGGGGTCCTGACCATTGACGAACAGGGTAATACAGTATACAGAGAAACAGATGGACTACAGTCTGGAACTGTACAGAGTGTCCTATATGGTCAGTGGAGCTGATAAACTGGACAGTGAGTGTAGATACATTGAGGTGATCATAATGTTATGGCTGATCGGTATATAGCTAACAAAATCAATTATGAATACAAATCCTTCTGTCCTTTGAACCATCAGTAGTAGAGCAGGCTGAAGCCCAGCTGCTCACATTATCCTGTTATCATTGCTATAATTGAAGCTTAAATTAGAACTTCTTGTTCAAAAACAGCTTTTAAATGGTTTTTAAAGTGATACTTCAAGCCCATTCTACAACCTGCACTGGGCAGTGCGCACAGGAGACCAATGGATAAATCAACACGCAGCGAAACGTCATTGTGAAACGCACTGATGGCGTGAAATACTGTGTATAGCAGCTGTTGGAACAAGACCTTGTTTCCCCATTTTGTCGTTTTTCAGTTTTTGACATGATTTAAAAGTATCTCCAGCCCTTTACATTGACTGTAAATTTCATGATGAATGGACTAAAAGAAGTGACCCAAAATGACTTGGAAACAAGTCTGGTTCCATAGACTTACATTGAAAGCAAAGTATGTTTTTTCCTTCTCCTGTAAACATATCGTTTTGGAGATACAGGGCAGCAATAAGCCCTGATTGATTACAGGGCCCATTTGCATAGTGCAGCCTTCATGGCTATCTAAGAAAATTGGTGCACCCTTCTTGGGAAGTTGCTCTTGTTTATATTTTGCTGTATAGACTTCACCGAAGGACACATGTCGGGCCTGTTCTTCAGTGGAGGTTTATCTGGTCATGGCCGTTTGTGACACTTGCAGATAATCCACAATGTTAAAGGGTATTTGTGTAATCCCTTATGGAGGTAACAGCCGTGACGAGGTCACATATTACTATTACTATTCCAGCCATGGCTCCTTCCACGCTCACCCCACACACATGCCACTCAGCGCAGAGATCAGAGGCGGTCAGGAGCGAGCGAAGGCAGCCGAGGAGACATGCATGGGGGTTAGTGTGAGGGCCAAGGCTGCCTTTGATGTTAAATGTCAGAGGAGAGTGAGAAGCAGAGGTTCTGTTTGAAATGAGTGGGAATCTAAATAACAGCAGGAAGAGAGCAGCAGGCAGATTTACGTCCAGCGGCTTCAGCTAGTGACAGTGTCCCTCTGCTAATGCCCAACACGTCCACCGCCATTAATCTCCCGCATGAGATGTGACCATGAGCAGGGCATCACTGGTGTGTGTGTGTGTGTGCGCGTGTTTGTTTTCATACCTTTCCTGGATAGACAAAAAGTTCTTGACTGCATATATACATATATGGTGTGAGTGGATCAGACGCAGCAGTGCTGTGTCCACTCACTGTCCACTCTATTAGACACGCCTACCTTGCTGGTCCACCTTGTAGATGTACAGTCAGAGACGATAGCTCATCTGCTGCTGCACAGTGCAGTGTTGGTCATCCTCTAGTCCTTCATCAGTGGTCACGGGATGCTGCCCATAGGTCGCTGCTGGCTGGATAGTTTTGGTTGGGGGACTACTGTCACTCCAGCAGTGACGCTGAGGTGTCCAGCAGCACTGCTGTGTCTGATCCACTCACACCAGCACAACACACACTAACACACCATCACCACGGTCAGTGTCACTGCAGTGCTGAGAATGATCCACCACCCACATAGTACCTGCTCTGTGGTGGTCCTGTGGGGGTCCTGACCGTTGAAGAACAGGGTAATAAAGTATACAGAGAAACAGATGAACTACAGTCTGGAACTGTAGAACTACAATATGCAGATGATAAAATGGACAATCGGTCCATTAATATCCATGACTTCATGTCCTGCTAAGGTATTAAAAACAAACCCGTGTGTATATGTGTGTGTTTTCTCACCCTGACAAATGATCCTGCACCATTACAAGGCCATGTTTTCTGAACAGACAGCTTTTAAATTATATGGGCCACCATGAAGGCCGACATTCAAATGACTGAGGTCGTATTTCAGTGTTTTGGTCTCTACTCTGTTCAGTATAAATACATGATATTTAGCAAAACCTCCTGTTCCGAGTTCTCTTCAGCAAAAATTGCAGGGCTTGTCCTCAAAACCAATGCAAAAACGCTGACTCTGACCTGTGGATCCGGAATGTACATTTAATGTAAATGTGGAAAGTACGTAAGCAAAACTAATGTGCATTTGTCTTTGTTGCAGGTGGATTTGATGGAATTCAAGATCCTCGGAATTAATCCACCATCGCGAATCATCAGTGTCCAGAGATGAGGACCTGGGTCATCTTGGACGGCACTGGACAGATGTCCCCTGAACTGTTGCTTCTTATGAGGGTAAAATCCTCCTTACCACGACGGTTGCCTCAACACTGGAGTTGATCACTGACCTTGGCCTGCCAGATTGCAGTCCTTCCGATGCTGGTGCCATGGGGGATATAGCGGTCACAACAGTCATTGATGCGGTAAAAATACGGGCAACAATGCAAATGATCTAATTCTGCCATTTCAACGAAATAGTTATGTAATGTTAAATGAATGTATAGCAAAATGACAACACGTTACTTTCAAGGGTCAAAGGTCAATTCCACCCATATTCACACATTCAGAGTGGTGTGGTGTAAAACACGGCATTCTAGAGAAACTTACAGAGCCAGAACTGTCCACAGTGGTGGTGCTAGCCAGACGTTCACCTCTAAAAGCTCCCTCACAGAAAGCTTATACATGTAATGGTTATGAACGCACCGCGACGTTGATTTTATGATAGTTTTAATTCAGATTTTTGGCCAAGCATGTTTGTAAATCCCATGTGTGGCTGTGAAGTACATGCAGGGTGCTCTAACCCAACATAGTTTGGTTTTGAATAGTAAATAAAATGGCTATATTTGTGTTGAAGACATTGGCCACTTTTACATTGCAGGGCCGAACGGATCTGAGCACACAGGGTCACCGTTCCGGTGGCTTTTCCATGCGGACACGGCTCAGCAAGGAGTGCTTACAATGTTCTCTCAGCGCGGTTAGCTAACCGCTCTTGTGGCCCCAGAACCGTTCCTGAGGTTTGACGTAATGACAGCTATTTGCTGATTGTTGCTGATATAGTTTATTTCACTCACACAGACAAATAAAAGGAAGCAGTGCACATGTTTAATCCAACACCAGTTAAACGTTAAAGCTTCAATCTAACACGTTTCTAACAGTGCTGTTAAACCAGGAGAGATTAGCTGCAGTCAATATTAGCATTAGCTAAGCTAGCATGCTGCCAGCTCTGCTCACCACACAACAGTTTGATTTTGACTAACACAAGCTTTACTGACACATTTAGATGATTAAGGCTCTGAGNGTTTGATTTTGACTAACACAAGCTTTACTGACACATTTAGATGATTAAGGCTCTGAGAATACAAAGTCGAGAGGCTGATGTTGGTGGGACAGAAAGCAGGAATTAAACCTATTCTGTTGTGTTTGGAGCTGTAGTTAGAGTTAGCGGGCTCCTCTCCCCTAGCTAACTTAGCTAGCTTAGCTAAAGACCTCCAAACACCCAGGTTCAGGTCTGATTTTACTCACTGGTGCTCTGCCATTATAGGTCTTCAAAATAAAGACATAACAACGAGAGTAAAGTTGACTGATTGGTATTAAACTAAATGAAAGCTGAAATAAAACTTCCTCTGTTGGGTTTTAAGTCGCAGCCTGCTATGCTAAGCTAAGCTAACGTGAGCATACAGTGCCTCCCACCAATGTACAGGGTGGTTTCCAGTGAGCCAATGCTTAAAAGCACCCTTTTGGAAGATAAAAGGTCATATATTAGATCACAAATTAGAATATACAGTGTTGTAAAGTCAGAAAAATAGAATTGTTCTGTGCTGCTTTGTGCTGCACCCTGTTGGGATACTAATGCTAGCATAGTTAGCCGGCTACATGTGCAGTACAAGCTCAGTCTCAGTAACTTATTTCAAATAACACCCATTTATAATTATATCTAAGGATAAATAAATCTGAAGACAAGACAGGAGACCGATGTTGGTGAGACAGAAGGAATCAGACGTGGTTTTTGTGGTGGCTGCTGTAGCATTTAGCGAGTTAGCAAATCCTTTATGTAGCTTTTTGGGGTATTTCCTGGTTCCGATGTAGGTGTTCAGCAGAAAAGGAAACCATAACCGGTCCTGTGAGTCCGCATCAGCGCAGCACGGCACAGAACGGCCCTGAGAACCATTTGGTTCGACGGTGGAAAAGAGGCCATTGTGGTTCCTATCACCAGTACCGTAAAGTAGTTTGCACAAAATCAGACCCACTCTGCAAGTTATTACTGTCATTTCTGTGTAAACAATGCATAAATTTGTCCCAGTCAATTCAACGCAGCATTATGAATTCCAACAGAGTTCATTTTCAACATTGCCTCTGATACTGCTAAATAGTTTTATCAAGTGGATCAGATGTGTTGGATCAGGACTGGA
The DNA here is from genome assembly GCA_034552555.1 of Semaprochilodus insignis. Classification (NCBI taxonomy): domain Eukaryota; kingdom Metazoa; phylum Chordata; class Actinopteri; order Characiformes; family Prochilodontidae; genus Semaprochilodus; species Semaprochilodus insignis. The sequence goes on along the minus strand of CM067479.1, from coordinate 8,159,154 downwards.
ACTGTTCAAAGCTAGTTGTACAGGGCACTAGATGTCTTCTAACAGAGCTGGGCAGCCCTCCCTTAAACAATTAAGATATATGGACAGGGCAAGTGATGCTAGCACAGCCCTGGTGCTCTGAGGCACTTAGTAAACATGGACCTCCGAGTTGTCCTTGGCAGAGGGAAGCAAATCACTGCAGTGTAAATGAAGAGAGCAAAGAGAGCTGGCGAAAAATCCCTGTTCAGCCGGCCTAATTGCTCCATTTGCAGGCGGAGAGTGGCAGGGCCCGACGGGTGACATGCTGGTGTTTAATAAGGTTCCAGTCACTCCACTACACACTGAGAGCAGCTAGCTCACTCATTCAATTAAGAAGCTGGGGAATGGATATCACCTGAGACTATTAACCCTCTTTTTGTGGCGAATGGTAGCGAACGGTAGGTTGTTTTGAGTCTATTTCAGCGATGGAGCTGGTTCATAACGCTATGAAACAACAGCAGCTCAATTGCAGTTCTGGTATCTGACCCAACCCTCCAATCCGGGTCTTCACAGATTTGATTTCATGTATTTTACGTCCATGCAAAAAAAATATATGCACAATTGTGTGCTTATGAATAGGATCATGTTTTGAGAAAGCGCAATTTGAGAGCTCATTACTGATCTCATAATGCTTAATCATCCCCCAGTTCTCCGCGTGCAGCTTTCAAAACATTTATCCATGAGACAATTTGAAAGCAATCTGGAACTGCCTCTGGGGCAAATGGCCGTCTGAGTGTCTAAGATAAACCCCCCGCTGCTGTGTTTTGGATGAGCATTAGCATTTCAATTCTGCAGTGCACGCTTTAAACAGAGTCACGGTGGACCGGCACAGCAGCCTGAGAGGCCAAAGATCTCCCAGCTTGATCAGTGGAACATGGAGTAATCAAATATTCCCTCACCGGATTCATGTCTTTCTAATATTTGCGAGTCAAACGAGACTTTATCATCCTGCCAAAGACTAGATCTCCTTTCCTGTCAGTTTAGAAAATGGGAAAGACGGTTACAGGTGGGAATATCAATCGCAGGTCCTTAAAAGTGAAGGTGACATTTGCTTAGGTGTCATAAAGCATATAGACAGGGCCAATCAGGAGTGATCTTTGTACTGGGCAAATGTAGAAGCTGCCTAGGGCCTTCATGATTCAAGGGCATCATCAAAATACAAATTAGTTATACGGTACATGTTAAATAACCTTTTGGGATATATTTACAGCATTAAGCTGACACTCTTATCCAGAGCGACTTACAAAGTTAATCATATTACAAGTAGGCCAATGTAGTATTAGGAGTCTTGCCCAAGGACTCTTATTGGTGTAGCACAGCATAGTCACCCAGACCGGGAATCGAACCCCAGTCTCCCACATGTGGTGGAGGCTCCCTGCTGGGTAGTGGTGTTATCCGCTGAGCTACACCAACCATATGTATATCGTAGCATCCCGCTGCCGACTTGTTTGGCTGTTGACGTGCAGGAGTGTGGAGCACCATGAGTGGGGCCCCAGTAAGAAAGACATGAACATGTAAATAGGTTGGTACTGTAGGCTTAAAGATGTGTGGATATGTTTCTCATGCTATTCTGTGTTGGGTTATGGGTCTGTTTAGTGGGTCAGTGTTGGTGCCTATCTGCTTGTTAAGCCGTGACGCATCGACCCTTACCTCCAGGTTCTGGCCTCTACTGTACTTGTTGAGGATCTCATTGTTTAAAAAGATCTGCATCCTAAAAACTACTGTTATCATTCTATTGCTTTCCTTGTGATAAGAAAGAAAGGAGGATAAGGTGAGTTACAGTTTTTAAACCAATGAAGAAAAACAAAGTTCAGTGCCAGTAGGCTCTAAAGTTAGCTAGCTAGTGAACCTAGCTGACGTTAAAACGGACTGACAAAACTGGCCTTTAGTGGAGACACTTTACATATATCAGTGTGTATTCAGGACCAGTTCCTGTCTTCTACCTCACATGTAAACACAGTCACTAAAGTAGCTTTTAGTTCTGCTTTTTTATTTATTTTATTTTTTTATGTTATTCTTCTTGTTTTATGCAAGCAAAGTTGATCACTGTAACAGGGTATGTGGTGTTCTCATCCTGTGTTCTTTCTCTTGTTCATCCCCGTTCTATTGGGGTCAGTACCTGGAGGACTGTGATTGGGTGCAGCAGGGGGCGCTCTAGCTATTTAAGAGGCAGAGATGACTGCAGAGGAAGGCTGTTTCAGTGGTTGCACCTGTGCAATCAGCCTCCCACAGATCAGACCTGCTGTTTGTTAGCTAATGTGTTAGCCTGTGTGTAACCTGTGTGTAGTTTGTTGTGGGCCTTAGCTTATCCTCTGAAGCCATATCGTCCTCATCCGTAAGACTCACTAATGTACTTGACCAGTTTGAACCTATATTAATTAGCTGTACTATTTTGTTCACTCTCAACTGCCTTTTAAATAAAACAGAAATAAAGACAATTTGCCAACTTATCTTCTCAGTTGTTTTTTTTTTAAACCCCTAGACATAACCCTATGTTCACACTAACAGGTGACAGACTAAGAAGCCACCAGTCATTTCCTGTGGGAGTATGCAACTTGTAGCCATGATTTAGCAACAACTGGCGAGCGAGTTGAGATTTTCTCAACTTTATGTAAATGATTTATGATGCAGTGAAACGACACTGTAAACAACTGGCTCCAACAAATTCCAATCGTAGACACGGGGCGCCAAGGTCCCCAGCTTCTGCTCTCTGAACTTTTAGTTCCTACCAGCATTTGGTTCCAGTTCTCAGCAGTGTGGTGGTGAACATGGAGGAGAAGCTCATAACGACGGTTTCCTCTTTCCCCAGTTTATATGATGCGTCTTTGTACATATACATCTGAAGGAAAATGAGTGTGGAAGAAAGTCGAGCATATCGTTGGTGTCTCCGGGGGATTAAGTCACTCGATAATTAGCTAGGTTAGCCAGCATGCTAACCAGCCAATAAAGCTAGCCAAGCAGTTAAGTTTCCATACAAATTCGTTCATCAACAATAACGGGTGCTTTAAAAACTAGCTAGCTTTCCACACGCCCATGCACGACAACATGAGTGGCCTCGATCACACCCACAATACCCACAGATACCTGAAATCTCAAACGTTTTGAGAAGGAAGTGACATTGGAAAAACATGGAGCACGGCCGGTTTGTTGGCTGACTAACAAGTCCATCAAGTCTTCCTTTGTTACCTCTATGGATTTAGTGTCATATGTCCCACAAACAAATGATAGATTAAATTAACATGAAGGAAGCCATAAGATGAAAAACAGATGCCTAACTGACAGCTTCTCATTCTCATTTCCCGTTCCACCTTAAATAATGTAGCAGTTAAGTTCAGACATCTACAGAGTCGGGTGTAACTGCAGCACAGTTTAACACTACATTATGGCCAAATCTGTCCTTCCTTTTGGCTTACGTGAGTATAAAAACGTAACATGTCCAAACGAGAGAAGCGTGAAGCGTAAAGTACCACCAATCAGGGTACAGCGGTCACTGAGCTTGTTTTGACCTGTTGGACAGAGCTCGGTTCTAGCTAATAGAAATTGTTCTCCTCCAGTGTTCTGTGCTTATGATCATGTGAATAGACATCAGTGTCAGACTAATTACTGATCTTCTATTAAAGACTGGTGGACTGAGAGACACTAGAGTCTCTTCACCTACACTGAGCTGATTAAGAGTCTTGTTCCAGAAATGATAATAGGACATTAGAGCCATAATAAATCATGCTACTGTTACTCTCCATACTTAAGTACATTTAAAGGTAAATACTTTAGTACTGTTACTCCAGTGGAGGTCTAAACGGAGGGACTTCTACTGACACTGGAGGAGTGTTTTACCTTGGGGTTCTCTACTTCAACTCAACTACATGGTTTGTGTGCTATATCCACCACTGGGCGTTATTATTGTCGTGAGTGGACACATGCTTTATAGTTATATAGTGTTGGTGGTGTTTATGTGAATCCAGTTTTCCAATTGGTTGCTAGAGTTTTGTATGAGTGTTGAAGTGGTGGAGAATGTAGGCTGTTAGAAATAAGCTATAATCTGGCACAGTGACATTGTGGATCATTGGGGTGTTATGACATTTGTGGAACTTTTGTGGTGGGCTGGTCTACACCATGTGACTCCCAGTCAGAAAACAAGCCCCACTCCAGCCCTGGTTTACGCTATGTGAGTTCTATGTACTGAACTCTGTATGTATGTACATACAGTTTCCCATTCTATGACACCTTTTAAGCAGCATTTGAAAATCTCTCTAATTTAATGTGCAGTAAAAAGCTCTCTCTCCTCAGTGTTTATCTTTTAATTTGATCTACCTGTGTCATTGTCATGTGATCTGAAATGAATTCTCATAGGTTCTTCAATTGATGTTGAGCTGTATCACCCATCTGTAAAGCACTTTGAGCTGCCACTGGTATGAAAAGTGCTTTATCAATAATGATATTACTATTATTTCACCATCTCCTCCTTTACAAAACTGGTCTTTAGAGAACCATCCATTAAACCGTTCTTTAGAGAACCAAAACTGGTTCTTTTATTGCATATTACATTGCAAGTCATTTTCATATGAACAACACAGAACCATGAAACTGATACTGATCCTGCTTTAGGAACTACTTGTGAGGTCGTTTCCACCAACATGATCTTAAGTGTGATGCGAATGGCGATGAGTAACATGATTAGTTTGTTTCTCATCATTATCAGACGGTTCTCGGCAGCAAACTGCGCATGGTTTGCACCCCCCCCACCCCCACACGCTAGCCCTCAACATCTAATTTAACCCAATTTATTTTTTCATCCATAAACATATTTAAAGTGCATTGTATTTGAGGAGAAAGAAGAGATGCGGAGGAAACAGAGCAATCAGTTCCACTGCATAATGAGTAGCGAGTGTGGAATTCATGAATAAGAATGGGGGGTAATTCTTACCTCCTATCACTTTCACAGGGATCTGCATTTCCGCTCTTGCTGCTTATAGTTTGCTCTATTAAAGTTCCACTTGGCACTCAGCTGGAAGGGATGGGTCGTTCTGCAGGGGCCGGCCCATGTGGGCCATGTTTGGATCGGCCTTTGACGCTCGCCATCTTCCAGAGTTATCAATGTTCAGCTGTTTCCAAAGCTGGAACAACGTGTGAGAGGTCATCATACAGCCAGGAGAGTACTGTCAACAAAGTGTTCCAACAAATGTGTACTTCATAGCACCAAAAAGGGGTTCTTCTACTGTTATAAGCTTGACATTTTAATAATAGTGGAACCCTTATTGGTGCTAAATGGAACCCTTTACAAAATAGACATTACAAGACCAATGTTGTACCACCATACCGTCTTTGTTTTGGTGCTGCATAGAACCATATACCACACATTCCCCATCAATCTGAAGAACCATTTCACCATGCAAAGAACCATTTAAGTATGATCATGGTTCTATATAGGACCATTGTGCTTACTAAAGAACCTGTCGGTGTAGTTGTTTTGTTTTAGCTTGGGTTTTTTCTTTGCTCAGGGAGAGAACATTCTAATACAATGTGAAAAGAGGGGACGTTCTAGAACAGTATCAATGAAGAGAACATTCTGGAACAGTGTGAAGGGAGGGAACCTTCTAAAATAGGGCCAAAGATTGGAACATTCTTGAACATTGTGATTAGAAAGGAAGCATTCTAGAACATTGTTAAAGGGCTTGAATCTAGAATGAATATGCAAATACTGAGAAAACACTGAACACTGAAACATTCTAGATTAGTGTTAAGGGAGGGAACATTCTAAAACAGTGTGAAAGGAGAAAGAACATTCTTGAACATTGTGTTTAGAAAGAGATCATTCTGTAACAGTGTGAACAAAGGACAACATTCCAGAACAGTGTGAATGGAGGAAACATTCTGGAATAGCGTGAAAGAATGGAACGCTCTAGAACAGTGCGAAAGGGTGGAACTTTCAAGAATAAATATGCAAATGTGGGAGAGAATTCTAGAAAATGTTAGTGTAGGAGAAAACATTCTAGATTATTATAAGGGGGGGCATTAAAAATGCTTAAAAAGTTAATGGAGGGAACATTCTAGAACATTGTGATTAGAGAGGAAGCCTTCTAGAGCATTGTTAAAGGAGATGAACATTGTAGAATGAATATGCAAATACTGCGAATACATTGTGAAAGGAGGAAACATTGTAGAACAGGGTTATTAGAATGACCATTCTAGAACAGTAAGAAAAGAGAGAACATTCTAGAACATTACGATTAGAGATAGAGCATTTTAGAATAGTGCAAAGGATAGAGCATTCTAGAACACAGTGATTAGAAAGGAAGCATTCTAGAACAGTGTAAAAGGACAGAACATTCTAAAACACAGTGAAAGGAAGCACTCTAGAACACCATGATTAGAGAGGAAGTATTCTAGAACGTGATTAGAAAGGAAGCATTCTAGAATGCCGTGATTAGAAAGGATGCACTCTAGAACACCATGATTAGAGAGGAAGTATTCTAGAACAGTGTTGAATGGGAGGGCATTCCAGAACATATAAAATAAGGACAACATTCTAGAACGCAGTGTTCTATGAGAGTGTTGTATACACTGGTCCTGTAAGGGGAAGTGAGCATGGGTCTGCATGGGACAGGTCCTCTGTCCTGGGCTCAGTGCAGTCCAGCCTGTAAATATTCATGAATGACTGAGAGTAAACTGATTAATATATTCCAGCATGACAGTGATGTATTACACACCACCGAGCCAAACACAGCCAGGGCCAGATCACTACACTGGACAGATTAAACAATAAAGCAGATTTTTAATTAATCTAATGTTCTCTGATTTAGTGGAAAGCTGTTTTTTGCGTACGACTGTGGGAAATATAATGCAGTTAAATCCTGCAGTGGGGTCATTTATAAAGATTCCACGCTATCCAGGTCAGTCTTATGAAAGAATGGGTTCTGCATCACTGTACTCGCTGTGAAATCTCAAACACACGCACTGATAGTGTACCATTCTGCAGGCGTGTACAGCAACAGTAAAACACATCAGTTTCATGGAGAATCAGTGAAGCCGTGAGAGCACCAATCTGGGAAATTACCTTCTCAATGTCAAATATGGATCATTAAACAAACAGAACACACAGAACACGGAGAGCTGACACACCAGGTTTGCGTTCTGTTCATGAGACGCCCTCAGCTGAGATGAATTTCATACTAATGTATATGACTTGGCCTTGGATATGTACACTCACCATCAAAAGAACAGCTACACCCAGAAGGAGGTGTGGGATTGCAGTGCTATTGGGAAGGAGGATAAAGGTCACCAGGATCAATAAATGATGATAAATTTACACTGATATGATCAATATTTATTGAGCTACACATACAGAAGTAGTGTCTGTCAGTATGGCGTCGGGCCGCCGTGTTTGCTAACCTAACATGCCAGACGTCTCGGCATGGAGCTGTAGAGGTTCCTAATGGTGGCCTGTGATAATCCATCCCATGCAGCTTGAATATTCTCACACAGTTCCTGTAGATTGTGTGGTAGGGGTGGAGGTGAAGTGACACCAGGCCTTCTGGACGTGTGATGCGTGACAACAAACCGCTCATCTTGGTGCTGACCACGGTGCCTCCACACACGGATTCATTGGTTGTCTCCACCAAGACAAAAGCGGGACTCGTCACTGAAGAGTCTCATAACACTTACACAAACTTACCAGAACACAGCTTACAGTCATGTACCACAGTGATATCTATTTGATGCGTAGGACTTGGAGGTTTCTCTGGTTCTGCTGAACAGGTGGAGAACATTATTTTATAGAACCAATAGGTTAGTTTTGGTATAGTAACTGGTTAGCACTGCGGTGTTGTTGTGAGCTGTGGTTGTAGTCGTTACGTTGTTATGTTTGCGAAGGGTTTTAAGACAATGAAGGTCTAATAAGCCCAGTGTTGTTCACCCTGGCAATGTGTGTCCATGAATTTGAGGCGACGGAGCTTCTGAAGGAGTACTGTGTATTTGTTTTGCTGTTGAGTTCAAATATCACCACCTGTTCTCCAGAATCGTATTGTGCACCTGGAAGTCTGGTCAGTACAGCAGGTCGGAACTCTCCAGCGTGAGTGGCTTTAGGTCACTGGTGTCACATGCTGAGTGAAATCGTGTAAATGTTTGGCTGATAGATTGTTCTTTAGACTCTGTTGACTGTGTTGTAGGTCACCCAAGTGTAACCAAACAGATCGACCACCAAGAGGCCTCACATGGATACATAGCCCAGAAGAGAAAGAACAGAGAGATATACAGAGGACAAAGAGGGAGAGAAAGAGAAGAGAGACAGAGAGAAAACACTGAGATAGGTAACAGAAAGAGAGAGAGAACAGAAAGAGACAGAGATAGAGAGATGACAAGGAGAAAGAGAATGGAGAGAGATAATAGCAAGAGACAGAGAGAGATGACAGAAAGAGACAGAGAGAGAGATGACAGAAGGAGTGAGATAACAGAAAGACACTGAGAGATAGAGAGATAACAGAAAGAGACTGAGAGAGAGATGACAGAAGGAGAAAGAGAACAGAGNAGAAGGAGAGAGAGAACAGAGAGAGATAACAGAAAGAGACTGAGAGAGAGAGAGATGACAGAAGGAGAGAGATAACAGAAAGAGACTGAAAAAGAGAGAGATGACAGAAGGAGAGAGAGAACAGAGAGAGATAACAGAAAGAGACTGAGAGAGAGAGATGACAGAAGGAGAGAGAGACACAGTGAACTGATGTGGCAGGAGGATTTACGTTATAGTGTATGTGGTAACTGGAGCGTTTGTATGGCTGATGTTGAGGTAATTAAGCTCTGCAGATACAGCGCAGCGTGTGCAGGCCTCTCCAGCGCTGGGCATCCTCTTCATGCCGTGTTCAGGAGAGCGTTGTGTCTGAGTGCTGTAATTATGTGCTAATTAGACACCGACTCCAAGCCAAGAGTGAACATCCAGCCTTCAGTAGTGAGTCCCTCTAGAGGACGTGCAGGAGAGATACGTGAGGAAACACATAAACCGCTTCTTAGGGCTGTGAGTCCGTCACAGAGCTTCAGGACAGGATTCCATGCATCACTAAACCTCAGATATGTTACCATTACAACAGCATGCTTACACGCACTTGAGCAGTCAGATGACAGGGAACTCCGGGTCTCTACATGAGTCAGGCAGTAATCAGATTTCTGCTTTGCAACCAGTCGATAAAGTCACAGATTAAGATGTGACATAAATGCAATATAAAACTTATGATCAATCAAAACATGAACTTAATTCTGTGGCTTTTTAAAATTGGGCCCTTTAGCAGTAAGTATCCCTCATTTACAGGGCAGGACTGGCCCACTACAACCATAGTGACCATATCCACCCATTCACAACCATAACCCCAAGAAACTGCAATCTCATGGACCTCTAATGTGTTAAGGTCTGTGCACTCCAGTCCTTACCTGCCACATGCCATTTCAGGTGAGGCCAATCATTCTCTGACTAGAGAGTTTAGAACCATTTTTTGAAACACCCACATACACACACACACACACTAGTGAACACATGCACACTAGGGGGCAGTTAGCACACTTGCCCGGACTGGTGGGCAGCCCTATCCACGGCAGCAGCTGGGGGTTGCTCAAGGGCACTTCAGTCGTTACTGTTGGTTCAGGGAATCGAATGACCCTCCAGTCACAAGGTTCCCTAACCTCCAGCCCACGACTGTCCCAAGGTTGTCCCGGGTGCTCTTCATTCATTTTATAGAACAAATTTATCGTTTGTAAACAAAGGGCTTTAAGACTCATCCGGGTGAATAACAAGCAGCTCAATTTGTGTTGTAATAGCTATAATAAAACATTGTCAACAACAGTTGAACTGTGTTGTGTTTGAGGCTGTAAAATCAAATATTCCAGAGTATGTAATGGATTTACTGATGTTATTCCTGTTTACCAGCTTTTCCAGCAACCAGTCCTAAGGGAACAACTTTTAACATTGTACCGAACCAGTTGCTGGCTTGAAGATGATGAACTACCCTTTCCCTGCCTGAGTAAGAAGCTCCAGATGAAGTGTTGGTCAGCCTTTTCGCACAATATCAGCTTTTTGTTGAATGTCTGTCTTAAAATGGTGTTAACAATTTGGTGGCTGCATTTGGAGATTCCATTATTTGCATTATAGAACAAGAAACTCTCATGATACTGTTTGCTAGGTAGTTACTTGCTAGCTAGCACGCTAAACGCTCACATTGCACTCAGCCACATAGTGCTGACGTATGGGGCCAGCTAGAACACCCTGAAGAGCTCAAGGCACTTCCACATGGGTCCAAATAAGAATTAGATTAGTGGATCAAGCTGTCAATCCATAATTATCTTGCTTGATGTTAAAGGCAAGGCTATGCTATTCAGAAACCAAAGTTCTTCAGAGGTGGGCTGTTCTATCCCAGTGTCAAGCCTCCTCTGCTTCCCCGGACTCAACTTCCCAGAGGGCATCGCTCAATGACGTAACACCCACATGTCCCCAACCGTCCAATCCGCTCCGTTCCCTGTCACCGGCATTTTAACCACAGCTGAACCCGCTTAATTCCAGCATATAAAGCCCTCACTGTCACTTCCTCATTGCGAAGTTTTGTCAAACGTTGTGCTTTTCTGAGCGTTTCTCCATTTGTATTTTCCATTCTGGTTTCGATCTTCTTTGACCCTGACTATCCCTTTTGCTATTCCCTTACTGGCTTTGTCTACTGTTACTCTCTGGCTTTCGACCTCCATTTTTCGTTCATTGATTCTTCCTCTTGCCTAGCCAGCCCTTCTAACTTGGTTACCCTCGCTGCTTGTTTATCCTGGTTCTGACCTTTGCCTGTCCCTGACTTTGTTTTTTTGCCTCAACCTTCATGTTGACTTGTGTGTTGCTGCTTTGTTGGATTGCTTGATTGCGTAATGAAACCAAATCGACTTTTAGCTCTCCTCACATCGTTCCGAGTTCTTTGTTTCCGACACATAGACAGCATGCGGATGTGGGCCACATCTGACAAAGCTACTGTACTGCTGGCCCACTGTCGGCAATGGCAATCCGCAGTGAGCCAAAGCTGGCCCACATATAGTATTTAAAACATGCATTTGGCCCACCTGTCCCAGAACAGATCTGGTCCACTTCTGGCACAGATAAGGCAGAGTTGGCTACTTTTGGCTTGGCCCTAATTTGGTGGGTATGTAGCCCAAAACTTGCAACCGGAAGTGGTCCACCCAAGTGTTATCAATCGGTGTGACAGATGATCCAGATGAAAATGTGGAATGTGGGCCAGATTTGGGCCAGAACAGTTTTCCTATTTGGGCAGTGTTTTACCACCACAGCATTGAGGAAAAGTGGGCCTTGACCTACAATACATCTGCTAGCTGCTAAGTCTCATTAAGTATTCCTCCATTTTAAATGAAACAAAAAGAACAGCGCTGGATCCGGAAGACCTAGGAAAGGCTCGGCACGGCCCAGCGGCTTTAACCAATAGTGTTGACGTGTGTTGAAGGTAAAAGTAGGCAGCAGGCCAGACTGATTGCAGGACACGGTGGTTAAAGAGCTGCAGCCATTTAAAGACTGGGTAGTATTGCAGTCTATTCATCCACAGCACCAGTACGGAGATTGCCTTTCCATAATCCAGCGCAGACGGATTCTCACACTATCTAGCTATTGATCGCCCCCCCGTGAAAGCTACATTACGCTCTTTGAAATTTACGACAGGCTGGGGTGTGCTCAGGCACGGACCTGCCAAAGCAATATTGGAAATAAATATTAGAGATAATAATCATTTAAGAACGACAGCGGCTTGATAGGACAGCCCTTTCTTCGTGAGATGATGGCGCGCTCTCCCTGGAGTTTTGAATCAATGGACCTTTTATGAACATGCATACAGTAATATGATCTGAGATGAAGTGATAAGCGGTCCAAAGGCAGTTGCTCTCTCTCTCTCTCTCTCTCTCTCTCTCTCTGTGACACATATTGAATTTAGCTCACGGTAACAGAGAGCCCTCTCTTCTTCCTCTGTTAACCTACAATGATACTGAGCCTCAATTACTCTCAGGCAGGCAAAGCTCAAATAAGACTTGGCCGGTCTGCTCTGTGCACGAAAGGCAAGTCCTCAGGTAGGAAGCCTTCAACAAGCTGTCTCCAGGAGCTTCATCCAGGTCCAATCAAAGGCTCCGGGAGCTGTAGAGAGGAAGGAAACAGCAGAGGTGAGAGAGAGAGAGAAAAAGAGCAGAGGCTTCCGAACACAGCCAATGCCTTGGGGTGTTAATTAGGGCACTAGAGGAAGTGCTGGCTTTTAGGAGGCCCTGCAGGTAGCTCGCTTCAGCGTGATCCGGCCTGAGCTTAGCTCTGAGTGCTCAGAGACGGCACCACCTCAGTGGGCTGTGAGAAATCTTACATAGGGCTTCTGTCAGGCTGCAGGTCATGCAGTGTGTGTGTGTGTGTGTGTGTGTGTGTGTGTGTGTGTGTGTGTGTGTGTGTGTGTGTGTGTCTGTGTGTGTGTGCACTTGTTTTTATAGATTTTCAGGACTTCATTTGTAGGAGAAGCAGAGAAAGAAGCATCAAAATCTTTTGATTTTAATTTAGGATTGCAGATACTTACATATCATCGTATCTGCTGACCTTTACAATGTGTGGAACATTCAGGATGAATGGACCTGAAGGACCTGTCATAACGTCTCATTAATTAATTTACATTAAAGGTTAAGAACAAGATACAAAGTTCTGTTAGTACAGCACTTCATTAGGTACACCTCCTTGTATCTACACTCTTTAAGCACTGTGTAGTTGTACAGTTCCAGACTGTAGTCCATCTGTTTCTCTGTATACTTTATTACCCTGTTCTTCAATGGTCAGGACCCCCGCAGGACCACCACAGAGCAGGTACCATGTGGGTGGTGGATCATTCTCAGTACTGCAGTGACACTGACGTGGTGGAGGTGTGTTAGTGTGTGTTGTGCTGGTGTGAGTGGATCAGACCGCAGTGCTGTTGGACACTTCAGAGTCACTGCTGGACTGGAACCAACCAAACCTATCCAGCCAACAGCGTCCTGTGGGCGCTGATGAAGGACTAGAGGATGACCAACACCAACCATGCAGCAGCTGATGAGCCATCGTCTCTGACTGTACATCTACAAGGTGGACCAGCAAGGTAGGCGTGTCTGACTGTGTCTGATCCACTCACACCAGCACAACACACACTAACACACCACCACCACGTCAGTGTCACTGCAGTGCTGAGAATGATCCACCACCCACATAATACCTGCTCTGTGGTGGTCCTGTTTATAGAAGCTCAGTGTATCTTTGACTGACACTCAAATAAATATGTATTACATGCAGAACCTGAAAGCTGAGTGTGAAAGAGTCTATAAAACCCAGTGTTGAACTGTCAGGGCCTTCAGGGCCCCCTGTAAAAGGTCCTTCTGTAAAGATCATACAGTATATTTTATCTGAAGTGATGCACGTTACTGTCGTGTTCGCACAAGGTCTGTTTTCAGTTCCACTTTTCTCTGTGGTGTTGGAATCGTGACTCCATGTTGTAGTTAATTAAGAACTGGTCAGGATTTTTTACACCGTGGTTTCTATGGACAACAAAGAATGGCCCTCCTCCAAGGACCTCTGGCTAGTGTGTTAGTGTGTGTTGTGCTGGTGTGAGTAAAGCAGATAGAATGGATGTCACTGCTGGACACTGCTGGAGAATTGTCCACTAACCAAACCTATCCAGCCAACAGCGTCCTGTGAGCAGCTGTATATAGACTGGCGTACCAAAACTCATTGGGGTAGCAGTATGTAAACTGATTATGCAGTGATGTTACCTCAGGGGACGGCTTGAACTACACCATTTTTGGCACTGACCCTGGCATGGGCTGGCCACACGTCTGGTTTTAGGCCGGCCAGTCCGTTTTTTCAACTCCCAGTCCTCCATCCAGTGCAATACCCGAACGGACGCCTGTTAGTCCTCTTTTCGGGATGAACTATTTAAAAGGTTCACTCGCGAACAAGATGATTGTCCGTGTAAAAAGAAATGCCTTGCATTTCATTTGTTTATACGGGTCATGTGACATCGCTCGCCTTCCGGCTAACCACAGGTCAGCCTTCTAAATGCTATTCAATTAGTAAGCTCCCGCCTGACTCACGAATGTCATCCATTCCACCCAAAATTAGAGTAAAGCATCGTTTATGTGTTATATACGTTAGGTTATGATTTTAATTCTGTTCTAGTATTGTGCCCTTTTTGGGGTTATGAAAGTGGCCACCCTATCCCAGCACCATGTTGGTGGGAAAGAGCTATGTGCGGGTTTGTTGTCTGGTATGTGCGGGGGGCTACGTGGCTGGTGGTGCTGTTTTCCTCTGCTGCCGTGTTTAATAAGAGTATTCCCTTACATGTTTACAGTGTCTTCTAATGACTAAGCTCTTCAGCATTTCCGGTGCTGTATTAATGGTGGTATGGTTCACTTAAGAGGTGAACTTAGCAGCTAGCCCACTCACGGCACCTCTAAATCATCCCCAATCTCACAGGCTTTCACTTTTCACTCCACAGATCCATATATATGTAGGCAGAGCTTCACCCAGGATAATTTCTAATATATGCTAATGTCAGTAGAAAGAGACGGTGCAGCATTATCTTCTGGACGTAAATTAAACCTAGTCTTAGACTAAATTACACTGTCAGCAGGGATTCTGTATTGAAAATCATTTCAGCAATGGATTGAGGCACTGTGAGGGAGAGAGATGAAGACAGAGAGAGAATGCAGACGTCTTACAGGTGAAGATCTGAAGGTGAAAAGTGTTTTTATTCACATTAGCTTCAAGCAGCAGGGTTCTCCTCTACTCTAAGCTCCTCCTTGCTTCTATATTTGCCAGTGTTCAACTAAAAGACATAAATAATGCAGATCTGAGGGACAACAGACTATCAGGCTTCAATAAGTTAGAGTCTATACATTTCCTCAAACCAAATATGGACTAAAATAATTCAATAAATATCCACTTATATATCATTTTACTCTATCCTTCTTTTTTCTCTGGTAAGAATATACTGCTATTATTATTATTATTATTACTATTAATATTAATAATTCAAATCCATATACTATGTAGTGGATACTCAGGTCATCCCCAGTTCTCGTAAACTATGATCTCTGTTACAAATATAGACTATTCTTCATGACTCTGTCATATAATATAGAAGTATCTATTTGTATGTACACCGTCAGCACATTCAACTCGATCATTCAGCTGCTTCAAAGCGAGCTCTTCGGGCCTTGTGCAAAGTGGGCTCAGAAAAACAATCCTTAAACTTCAAACCAAACGGAGGAAAAAAACACAGCAAAGATCTGATGCAAAGAAAACAGTCATCAGTGTATGGCTTCACCTGAGGACGTCCCTCCACATGCGTTTGTCGTGTGGTCTTCATTTTGTTTTGACTGCGATGCTGCGTTTGTAATATTGAACATTTTGAATGTGCTGTCAGGAGGGCAGGAGTCTAGATTGAATCTACCCCTGCAGTCCTCATAACACGATTCCGCCGCTGGGCTGGTTGACATTTCAGTGATAAACACAAGAGCTGTGTTCATTCTGTTCTTTCTGGTGTTGTTGTTGTTGTTGTTGTTTTCTAGCTTGAACCTTTTGTAGTGGTAGAGTGGCAACTGAAGCACAGTGCAGGAGGTAAGATGAGCCCAGCGTTAGGACATGATGCCAAACACTGGATTATGGCGACAGATGCTGGGGCCGTGCTCCTCGTAGTCTTTCTTAGAGTGGCAAACTTGGAAGAACTCGGGCTGTAATCAAAACACAGAGGGGTGAAACAAATGCAAGATCAATGGTTTACATGTTAAAGATGTTTCTATCAGCGTAGAGCAATCGTTATAACATGGATAGTTCAGGAATCTGGGAAAACTAGAAATCTAAAATAAATTCTGGGGTTAAAGAATAGTCTCAGGCAAATGTGTCTCAAATCCAATTGTGTCATGAGATGTGTGTACATGTTGTGTCTGTGTCTGTCTGTACAGTAGGGGAATGCTACCGTGGAAGCCAGCATGGATCCTCCAAACCAGACAGCGTATCTTTGCATATGATGGGTGATCACCTGCACCTCCATCGGTTTGGGCTGGGAGACAGAAAAAGAGGTACAGCTTTAGAATAAGACTACTCTTACATAGGGTTTATAAATGGTTCAAAATGAGAGTAATGACGGGCATTAATTAGTTCATAAACACCTTTCAAATCATTAACAGACAGTTATTATACAGTTACACCTCAGATTTCACTGGTTATTTATCTTACATAGTCGTCTTAATCAGCCAGCATTAAAACAGTGAGCTTCATCAGATATTCATAAGGTCACCAGACAAAAAATGAGTCACCTTGTGGGTTTAAGGTGGTAGTAACTTCAGGCTCCTGCAGATGGCGCTGCACGAGGATAACGGGGCTATAAATACCTGAGGGGTGTGAGTGACGGGATCCATAGATTGGGAAGAGGTGCTACAGTGCAGTGAATGTCTCGTTCCATGTGTGGAAAATGGCTCCAAAGCAGATGTTAATGATTGGCTAAAAGGAGTGACTGTAATTGGTCATGCCAAAGACCATAGTGTGAAGGAAGTAGCTGAATCTGCAGGTGTATGGAAGCAGCGTACGGTCATCCGGGTCTACCAGCAGTGGCTAAAATCCCAGTCTACAGGGAATTCTCCTCGGAATTGTGCCAGGGAAGGCATCCACCAAATCTGGCCAACTGCGCAATTCTTTGATGTAAGAGTGTCTGAACATTGATGTGGCCCACATCCAGAAACTTGTCCAGTACATGCCAAATCCAGTCACAGCAGTTATTGGTGCTGGTGGAGGTGCTACACGCTGTTAGGTCCGTTTCAGTCACAGGGGACTCGTTTTTTGGTCTGGTGAGCTTATGAAAGGTCTCTTTCTATCAGTGTGTATTAACTGTTATTATTACTGATTAATTTTAAGGTGTTGCTTTGTGATTTGTGACTCTGACTTTTGAGCTCTAACATTTTATTCTGGACCAAATGGGTTCCAAAATGTCTAACAAACTTCCTAACCAAGTTTCCTACACTGGTGGACACTGGACACTCTAAGACTGCCTTAGAAATTACAAAAGCGTTCCTGAGAACGTCCTGAAATGCAGTTCTCATAAAATAAGCAAGAAGTTCTCAAATATTCTCTTCAGAAAAGACGCTTCTTAAGAACATGTATCAAAGCACTTCTCTGTGCAGCATCCTCACCTCTTTGGCATAATTCTACACTTCTATTCCAAACTTGATGGAACCCCAAACACTGCTCTAATACAGCGATGCCCAGCCATATCCACAAAGGGCTGGTGTGGCCCTGATCATGTGGGTTCCTGCTGGAAAACCTAGAACCACACCAGCCATTGTGCACACCTCTGCTCTAATAGTATAGGGATATTGAACAATCTCTTTTGGTGATAATGGCATGTGCACTTTCCAAGACGTGCACACAACCATCTCTCTCCCAGAACTCATGTATTACTGTTATTTACAGATTTCCTCAGTGCTGCTTCCCTGGAAGATCCCTCTGAATGCTTCCTTATCTTCTCATCCTTTGTCCACATACTCCATGTGTTAATAAGTGCTTGCTCTCTGGGGTCTGGAGAAAATCTCTTGTTTCTGCGGTGTGCGAAAGGCAGCTGCTGCTGAATACTACATCTGATTGGGACAGAATCCAGGGCAATATTTACTAAAATTAGATTCATTTCAAGCTTATTCACAGAGTTTATATCACCTCTTAGAAGCACTATCAAATAAGACATACCGATAAGCCACACTGCTGTTCATAAGGTAACAAAGTGGTCGGCACAATACTGCGCACGCTTTGGGACAGGCCTGCTATCTGTAAGCACATCTCTAGTCTCATCTGCTCAGAAGAAATAAACTCATCATCAAAAGAACAGCTTCAGGAAGTGTGTGATTGCAATGCTATTGGGAAGGGAGATTTACTGAGCTACACATACCAAAGTAGTGTCTCTCAGTATGGTGTCTAGCTGCTATGTTTGGTAACACGACATGTCAGACGTCTCGGCATGGAGTTGTAGAGGTTCCTAATGGTGTCCTGTGATAATCCATCCCATGCAGCTTGAATATTCTCACACAGTTCCTGCAGATGGTGCGGTAGGGGTGGAGGTGGAGTGACACCAGGCCTTCTGGATGTTGGTCTTGGCGCTGACCACGGTGCCTCCACACACGGATTTGTTGGTCGTCTCCACCAAGACAAAAGCGGGACTTGTCACTGAAGATGACCGATTCTGAGTCACTCCATGACAGTCTGGCACGACACCATTGCAGTCTTTGGTGACGTTGACGTGGTGTTAAGGACAGTCGTCGTAACGGTCTGCGTGCATGTAGTCCTGCGTCGTGCAGATGTCTGCCAATGGTGCTGGCACTAACAGGATGACCCATAGAGGGTACAGCGATAAGGCCCGCCCTTGCTTACGTCACAAGCGTGAAACTTGAATCATTAGCATGTCTCACAATGTCAAACCTACCCATTCATTCCTGTCGGTTGGTTCCTTCTGGGCGCAGCTATTTGTGCAACCGCTTTTTCGACAATGGAGTGTATTAAGGAAAAAGCAATCAGGAAAGCCAAGAGTTTATATGCAAAGAGAAACTCTTCCAAGATCAACGCTTCTACAAGGAGACGATCGTTTGTTCCAACCAGGGTGGTCAACCCCTTTAAGAACTGGTCATGGGAACTCACCAAGGCCTTCTGGAAATATAACAATCCTTATGATTTGTGGGTTACATTAAGCTTAAATATAAAAAATACAAGTCTCTGTCTGTTTACTGTATTAGGCAACATAAAAACAACTTAAACTGTGAGCTTCTGTCATCACCACTGCGATTCTCATTTGTTACCATTTCAAGCACAAGATCAAACTAGCTAAATTAGCTAGCTACTCTGATGAACCACAAAGACAATGATAAAGGAGCCCTCCTGAAAGAGACCCCCTTCCTTCCAGCCCCCTCAGCTTGCTGTCAGATGGAGCTGGGAACCCTAATTCCAAACCTGCAGAGCATTAAAACCTCACTCTTCAGTCTTTGTTCTGCTTTCTTATCCCCTTTCAAATGGTTTTCCTATCCCGTCCAACCCTTTGTGTGCTCATTAGAGATCGGGAGCCTAATTGCTCATTAGGTCTCAGCAGAGCTGCTTTGTAACAGTGTCCTGTACAGAGGAAGGTTGTGCATGTGAGCTCAACAAAGCTAGTTGTGGACTGCAGGTGTGGAGGTGCTAAAACACAGTTACAGTGACGGAGCGTGTTGTCAGGAAAAGCGCTAACCTAAAGCACCTACTAGCATGCTAACATGGTCAACACCAAATGAACAGGGGTCAATCTATATCGCTAGAGCTCTTTATTTGCTCGTTGAAATCTGTAGGAAACTGCCTGAAGTCCCTGTATATGCCATGCTCTGACTGTTTAACAAACCAGGCTAATCTTATTAGCTTCCTGCATCTAGCTTAGCTGAGTGTGCCCATATAAAATATCTGCCTCTGTTGTATGACCTCTGGTGACCCTAGGACCCTAACCATGATGTACAGAAGCCTTTCATGTGCCTCTTTAATGCATCATATTGAGGTGTAATATGTGCGGCCCTGGGAGTATCATAAAGGGCTCTATCGTTACAATATCAAGCTTGTAATAACAGAAATACTCTTTTTGGTGTTATACAGAACCTAATACAACACATTTCCCATCAATCTGAAGAACCATTTCACCATTTATGCACAAAGTGGTTCTGTAGAGAACTCATGGTTGTAAACAGGACCACTGCCTTTACTAAGGAACCCTTAAAGAACCATCTTTTTAATGCCTCTCTTTGTTGCTTTCCTAAGTTTTATACATCTGAACACTGACCTTTATTCTGCCTCCGCTGAGCTCCTCACTGAGTCTGAGTCTGGCATCGACCACGCGCTTCAGATCCCTCTGCAGCCGCCGGCCGAAGTCTCTGAACATGGTGGATCCTCCAGACAGCACTATGTTCTTAACACACAAAGAAAAAAACAGTCAGTAGTGCACGCAGGTCAACAAAGCCCTTTAAGAGGACCTGCCTGTGTCTGGAACACGATCAACAAAAGACAGCGAAGATTTTCTCGGTTCTGTTGACTTAAGCAGGTACTGCGCCCCATTTACATCATCCTGAAGGAAGCGGCTTTAGTATTAACTCCATCTGAAATGCAGCACATTTCTAGATCACTGCAGTTGGGCTCCAAAGCACAGTGGGCACCTGTTTCTACCCCCCAGGATATTCGCTATATATACTTAAACACATGTTGCAGGGATAAAGGTAATGGTCCACCGTTAATGGTGTAGAGCACAGCTGAGTGGTTTCAAATCTGAAAATAGATGGTTGCTCAAATTGCAGTTGTGTTGGTAAGAGTGTTAGACAACCATGAAGTACAGAGGCCTGCAATGAAGGCATAGCCTCAGGCCTGGGGTCTTACAAGCTTTCAGTTCGGTCCTGCTGCACGTATTTAGCCTGGTACACACCAAACAGCAGACCTGTTCATATGAGCAAGCTTGTATATGCTAAATGTACAATGCTAATAAATGCTATTTGCAGAAGCTTCAAAATAATCAAAATCTGCTCATCTCTAACTTAAACCGATATATCATGTGACCCCAAAAAGACATTAACCATGTTGGATGATCAGTTATTTTGTTTTCTATTTTATTTAGTACATCACACGGTGGTCTTATCAACATGTTGTGTGCCATAGTGGTCTTGCAGATACTACCATAGCAGGCTATTGGCGGTGGCGGATAGAAGAAGACCCACACCAGCGACATAAAGGATCAGGGAGAGCTACACGGATCATGGAGAGAGTGAACCAACAGACTGTCCGACATGCGCAGAGTGACCCTACAGCCTGACATTCAGAAAGCAGTGATGCCCTCCATGGGTCATCCTGTTAGTACCAGCACCACTGGCAGGCTGCACCACACAGGACTGCAGGACCGTTACACCGACTGCCCGTCAACGTCACCAAAGACTGCAATGGTGTCGTGCCAGACTGTCATGGAGTGACTCCGAATGGCAGCGGGTCATCTTCAGTGATGAGTCCCGCTTTTGCCATGGTGGACCAACAAATCCGGGTGTGGAGGCACCGTGGTCAGCGCCAAGAAAGGTTTGTTGTCACGCGTCACACATCTAGAAGGCCTGGTGTCACTCCACCTCCACCCCTACCACACCATCTGCCGGAACTGTGTGAGGATATTCAAGCTGCATGGGATGGATTATCACAGGACACCATTAGGAACCCCTACAGCTCGATGCTGAGACGTCTGGCATGTTGGGTTAGCAACCTAGTACTACTCCTTAGCCACCTACAGTAACTATTTTTGGTGTTTAGAATCTAATTTTATTTATTTTATTGTTTTGAGTTTTATTTTTGTTCCATTTGTCCTCAAATTTGGAATCACTTTATTTATCCAATGTACAAAGTAACCAGGAATTCTAGTTCAACTACAAGAACATACAGAACATCCAAAATGACCAAACATGCAAGAACAGTAAATGCAATGCCAATACAACTCCACAAAGGCCTAGCAAACAGAGTCTAGGCAAAGATGAGACATGCTTACTATTCGTTGGCTGACTGAGAGGAGTAACCACTACTGGGGAAATAGTTCTGGATTCATTAAAGCAGTACCATTACCAAATTGGAGTTTCTGGAAAACATAGTTCCCTGGGTATGTGGGCTCCACAGTCATTTTTCCTGACCCTGCTGTCACGCAGGCCCTGAAGTGAAAGCTGTTGCTGTCCTGTAAGCCTTTCAGCTGTGCATACAGTTCCCTGCAGCCCAGCTTTTGAGAGGGAGGAGACTGAGCCGAACCACACAGATATGGAGAAGGTTAATATGTACTCAGCGGTGGGTTTGTAGGGACAGAGCCGGTTAAAAACTTTCTTAGATGAGCTTTCTTGATGATGGATGGTGTCTTTTCCTCCCCTTTGAGATCTTTCCTGATGCTGGTGTTTTAAAGGGCCCTACATTATTGATTCATAATGTCTGAGTGGCTTTCGTCTGCCAAAAACAACATTCATTTCTGCATGACCATTTGCCAACCTCTCTTTATCTCTTACAATCAAGCAGGCTGTTTGTGTTACTGCGCCTTTAAGAGTGATACATGCAAATTGACCCTCTCTTCTGATTGGCTGCCGTGTTGAATGAACCTTATTTGAAAAAAAGTAGTACAAATTAAAACACTACCTATAAAGTTGGTGAGAATGGGCGGAGCTAAACTGCAGTACTCTGAATAGGAGGAAAGGTGCTTCTGGTCTAATTACATGTATTTGTTGATTTTCTGACTGTAGATAAGTGAGCACATCCTCTACAGTCAGCACACTTCTGCACATCATAACACACCACTACTGTTTATTTGCTGAACTGAACACACTGGGGATAAAAGCGAAACACAAAACTTGTCCTGTACGAACATTTAGGCACATTTAACACTGTATATTTTATTTCTTCAATGTGTTAAGTTCGGAAAATACACTATACTGCCAAAAGTATTCGCTCGTCTGCCTTCACACGCATATGAACCAGTGACATTCTTAATCCATAGGGTTTAATTTGATGTCGGCCCACCCTTTGCAGCTATGACAACTTCAACTCTTTTGAGAAGGCTTTCCACAAGGTTTAGGAATGTGTTCATGGGAATTTTAGACCATTCTTCCAGAATATAACATGTACTTTGACCAAAACGTGTACTTTGACCCGAGGTGTTGAACCTCTTTGATGAGATGAGGTGAGATGAGATGAGATGAGATGAGATGAGATGAGGTGAGGTGAGACAGCCTTTTATAATCCCACATGGGGAAATTGGCATCGTTACAGCAGAATATACAGTAAACAGATACAGAGTAGGAAGTAGACTAAAGTGCAAGTTATACAAAATACAAAACATAAGAAATTACAAAAATAAATAAAATAAATCCCAAAGTACTTATTTTATTTATTTTTGTAATTTGTAATTATATGTGTGTGTTGTTTTAATTATATACTATTGTTCACTGTTCCGTTCCAAATGCAGGCACTCCTTTTAGCCAGTCATTAACATTTGCTTTGGAGCCATTTTCCACACATGGAACGAGACATTCCCTGCACTGTACCACCTCTTCCCAATCTATGGATCCCGTCACTCACACCCCACAGGGATTTATAGCCCCATTATCCCCAGTCTGGGGAGCTTATAGTGTTGTTGTTGTTGTTGTTGTTGTTGTTGTTGTTGTTGTTGTTGTTTAAATATCAAAAACTGGTGCACCAACTTCAGACAACACTGAGTGGTTGAGCATAAATGTGTCATATTATTACTAACACTTGATTGACTATGTATATGATGTGGTGTATGACTATGTATATATGTAAATAAACTTTAATTTGATTTGATTTGAATACCTGGCAAGATTCAGGATAATTTCAAGCTATTCAAATTGAAAGTAATCAAATAAATAAATAAATGAAAATAAAAAGCATTAGTCAGTTCTGAGTGATGGTTGTATTCAGGGTGAAGGTCACTAACGATTCTGTTATTTTTAAATGAAAGCGTTTACGGGACGACCCTGAAACCTTTTACAAGTGGCAAGTTCTATTCTGTTTCTGGCATTAAAACTTCTCTACTGAGGAATGAAAGCCGGTACATCCTTGATAAGCATTTTCTAAATAGTTCAAAGCCCTACTCTTCTCAAAACGGTTTTGCTAAAATGAAGAATAAATGAAACACTCTACCAGTCAAACGCATGAATACACCTACACAAACAATATTATTATTATTATTATTGTTGTTCATACTACTCCTACTAATAATAATAAAAAGTTTAATTTTGCCTTCCTGTCCCTTCAGTGCCAGTGCCTCTACTTTACTCTGTCAGAGTGAATCGTTATCATCTAAACACGTGTCGGTGCTTCAGTTACACAAAATGAAACAGAGCAGAGCAGGTGAGCAGAGCTAAGCTAATGCTAATCAGTACTGTTTAACAGCAATCGTCACCTTGTGTGTTTAAGGTGGTAGTAACGTCAGGCTCCTGCAGATGGCGCTGCACGAGGATGATGGGGCTATAAATACCTGTGAGGTGTGAGTGACGGGATCCATAGATTGGGAAGAGGTGGTACAGTGCAGTGAATGTCTCGTTCCATGTGTGGAAAATGGCTCCAGAGCAGATGTTAATGACTGGCTAAAAGGAGTGACTGCATTTGGGCGTGCCAAAGACCATAGTGTGAAGGAAGTAGCTGAATCTGCAGGTCTATGGAAGCAGCGTACGATCATACGGGTCTACCAGCAGTGGCTAAAATCCCAGTCTAAAGGGAAGTCTCCTCAGAAATGTGCCAGGGAAGGCATCCACCAAATCTGGCCCAGTTGACCAAATCTTTTGATGTAAGAGTGTCTGAACATTGACGTGGTCTACATCCAGAAACTTGTCCAGTACATGCCAAATCCAATCACAGCAGTTTTCTAGCCCGGATCACCCCAGCACACACGCTGGGCTCCACTACCGTTTGCACTGCACTTTAACTTTTACCTGTATACTTGAACATCTGAGCTGTGTATTTATTATCTATATTTATTTATCTATACTGAACATCTGTACTGTAAGCTGTTTAGCTGTTCACCTGAACACTGAGCTGCTATTCTCCTACCTGCACTGTACAGTTTATATATCTTATACTGTTTACAACCACATACTTAACTGCACATGTGCTACCTCAACACACTGTACATGTACACTAGTACTCTACATTCTGACATACAGGTACTGCTGTTACACTTTGCACGTCTTATACACTTTGCACAAGTCCTACTGTACTGTTTACACACATCGTTTTTGTCTATATGTCTTTGTACTATACACCATTTATATATACATATATTCTCATAACTGCACTGTAGAAGGAGTCTGGCTGTGTTTTGTTATACTGTACAATCCTGTATTGGTATAATGATAATAAAGTTGAACTGAATTGAATTGATTTGAATTGTATTGGTGCTTGTGGAGGTGTTTTTCAGCTACATTTTAAGACATAGTGCAGTAATACTTGGAGACAGTTTGAAGGTATGAAGCAAGTGGATCCTGCTCAATACTACTACCATAGTCAATACAGGACCTGGAACATCTCCAGGATAGCGAGTGACCCCATGTTGACCTCAGCTCCATATCGACGGGTAGTGATAAAAGGAGATCTGCAGTAAATCCTTGTATCAGCAAAGGTGAGAGGTCAATCTTTTCTTAAACTAACTTAAGAAGCTGTATGGCTTGGATTAGCTGAATCTGAGAATATCACATCATCAGAAAGGGAGATCGTGCCATCAACCTGCTACACCCTTTCATTTCTCCAGCTCTTTATTTCTTCGTGGCCCATTAAGCTAATGTAATCAGTACTGTTTAACAGCAGTCGTTGCCTTGTGTGTTTAAGGTGGTAGTAGCTTCAGGCTCCTGCAGATGGCGCTGCACAAGGATGATGGGGCTATAAATACCTGTGGGGTGTGAGTGACGGGATCCATAGATTGGGAAGAGGTGCTACAGTGCAGGGAATGTCTCGTTCCATGTGTGGAAAATGGCTCCAAAGCAGATGTTAATGATTGGCTAAAAGGAGTGACTGCATTTGGGCGTGCCAAAGACCATAGTGTGAAGGAAGTAGCTGAATCTGCAGGTGTATGGAAGCGTACGGTCATACGGGTCTACCAGCAGTGGCTAAAGTCCCAGTCTAAAGGGAAGTCTCCTCGGAAGTGTGCCAGGGAACGCATCCACCAAATCTGGCCCAACTGACCAATTCTTTGATGCAAGAGTGTCTGAACATTGATGTGGCCCACATCCAGAAACTTGTCCAGTACATGCCAAATCCAATCGGAGACAGTTTGAAGGTATGAAGCAAGTGGCCAATACAGGACCTGGAACATCTCCAGGATAGTGAGTGACCCCATGTTGACCTCAGCTCCATATCGACAGGTAGGAGATCTGCAGTAAATCCTTGTATCAGCAAAGGTGAGAGGTCAATCTTTTCTTAAACTAACCTAAGAAGCTGTATGGCTTGGATTAGCTGAATCTGAAGAATATGACCACCATCAGAAAGGGAGATTGTGCCATCAACCTGCTACACCCTTTCTTTCATTTCTCCAGCTCTTTATTTCTTCGTGGCCCATTAACGTGGGCCATTGAGCAACACATACAACCAGTAAATGCCACAGGAATGGACATACTGATTGCTGTTATTATTAAATCGGACCTCCAGTCTCTCAACGCTTGATATTAAACGTCCAAATGTTTTTATTTTGACTGCACTGACTGTCGTTCATTTCGCATTCAAATCAAAGCTCACTACTTCAGCATAATTAGCTGTTTTAAATATTTGCACCTCTAATTATCCGCCAGTCAAATTAGATTGTGTTGAGTCATTCTTTGCTTTGTTTGTCCAGACAGTGTAAGTGCCTCTGGATTAAAAACAAAGTGTGTACACTTGGATACTTGACTACAATGAAGGCTGTATCTGTGATGCTGCTTGAAGTCAATGTCACCTCGCCGTTGCTCTGCTGTTGCTCTTGGCTGCTGTCTAAACGAAAGTTATGTCATTATATGAATTGGAAATGCTGAGTGAATCAGTGAGTGAAACCAGGGCAACTGCAGTATCCTCCAAGCCTGGATGATGTGTTGATTGGCAATGATTAACCCGATAATGATGCATCAAAAATGGTATTTGCTGTGTTTCTCCACAAGAGGGACCTGTTAGCATGTAAGTCACTTTGAGATGCACATCATTTAATGAAAGGAATGAGCCATGAACCCACACCAGCAGGAGCTCACAAATGATTTGACTGTAGCTTTCACAATGAGAGACGAAATAGTTTACTACTGAAACACTCAGTATTATATATATATATATATTGTCACATATATTGTCCAGTATATGATTTCTTTAAAAGTGCCGTAGAACGCATTTATTCAGCGTTGTAAGTTGTTCTCTGATGTTCTACATAGAAGCTCTGTGACTTTGGTTGGGGTAAAAAATTCTCAGATACTTGGAGCTAATGCTAGTAGCTGACGTTACCTATACTAGCTACTGGTTTTCCATCTGGACATCAACACACAGTAGATTGAAGTTGTTCCTCACTATGGAACTCTCAGTTTAAGATGATCTGCTTCAACCGGCAAACACGGATACAATCACACAGCATGGCTGCTACTTACAGGCTGCTGTTGGGGTTGTAATGCTAAGAAAGGTGGAGCTGCTCCTCTCTTCAGGCTCTTCATTGTCAAACGCTGAGCGGAGCTGCTCTATATTGTCCAAGGAGGTCCGGAGTGAAATGTGTAAACTTTGGATTAAAGTTGTTCCAGGATCCTGTTAAAGATGTGGGAGCTTCGACAGCTTGTTTGTGAATTTTCCGTTCCACCTTAAATTGTGCTACGGTTACATTCTGGCACCTGTACAAGCTGCAGCATTTAAGGTGGAACGAAACGTTGGATTAAGAAGCTGACAAATAGGAAGCTTCAGCCTGGTTTAAAGATGAACATCATCCATGTACCACTGACAGTTTGGTTCCTTGGGAAGGGCATGGGAAGTGCCAACAACGATTCTCTTTCCTGTTCCACTGTGGAAGCTTGGCCTGCGTCCTGCTGACCCATTCGATGACCCAACTACTTAATTACAGACTAATCAGACATTTATTCCTCCACCTTATAAACAGTGAATGCTCCTTTTCTTTGCTTATCTTGTTATCCGGTGTTGACCCGAGGAGGATGGGTTCCCCTTTTGGTTCCTCTCAAGGTTTCTTCCTTGAACTGAGGGAGTTTTTCCTTGCCTCTGTCCCCCCTGGCTTGCTCTCTGGGGGCTCGGACACCAGATTCTTTGTAAAGCTGCTTTGTGATAACATCTGTTGTAAAAAGCGTTATATAAATAAATGTTGAGTTGAGTTGAGTTGTTGCTTCATTGTCGCCCATGTAAATATAGCACAGAGCCTATGTCTAAGCTGCAGTGGACCGTTGGTGGCCGTGCGGTTGGGTCTTATAATTGCACTAGCCATTGCCTCAGCCGGTGGTCTCCAACCCTGGTCCTGGAGAGCTATCTTTCTGGAGAGCCTAGTTCCAACCACGATTTGCTTCACCTGCTCCAGCTTATCGACCTCTTCCAATGTCCCTGATTAGCTGGATCAGATGTGTTAAGTAAGGGGGCAGGGCAACGTATTGGAAGTAGCTCTCCAGGACTAGGTTTAGGTTAGAGACCACTAGCCTAGGCTGATATCCTGCAGTGTGCTTCTAGAAACACTTCAACAATAATCGATCAGTCAGTTGATTATCTCCACTCAGTCGAAGGCTTATGACAAAGCTTAAGTGGAACACTGAAAGCAGTCTGAGAGCGTGTTTCTTATTGTGTCGAGGTTACAAATAACTACCTTGAGGACTGTGAAGGCGGAACAGATACTGGTAAATGATAAAAGGTGAAAGTCCCTGAATGAAAGTCCATGCTATTATTCACAGTACATAGGCCAGACTAGCAGAACACAGAACATAGAACCTGTGTTAGGTTATTTGCTGGTGTGTACTGGTTGCCAGGTGCAGTACACATACATGAGCTATTGAACATACTAGATTTAAACTGCATTGTGGAGATGCTGCAAGTCAACCCAAATGTGAACTAAACAGCTCAGCATTGAGTTTCAGTCACGGCCTTGTCATGGGGCTATGTCACTATCATTCCAGCCATTTGTAGGCAGTAGGCGCGCTCTCCGTGCAAGATTGTAGCCTGGTGGATGAACACTGACCCCTAGCTGTCAAATCAAAAAGAACAATGTGACACAACAAAGTTCACTATAGCAGCGTTTGCTCCCTTTAGACCTTTGTGACTTAGAACAACTTAGCAGGACAAGCCAAAATTAGCATTACAAAAGCAGAGTAATAGAGGAGATCGCAGCGATGCAGGCTGTAGCAAGTTTCACAGTCGCTAATTAGCAGTGACAACACTAAGAGCCTCTCTTTTAAGAACCCAGTGGAACAGTGGGGTTACTCCACAGAGGCTAAAAGAATACAAAATGCTATCGCCGCTAATAACGGATGGAAGCCAGCAGCAGCGAACCGGCTAGCAAACGTCAATCATGCTAACTGGTCCTGCTGGTTTTCATTCAAGGTCAGCCACATTAAACGGGCTGCGAAAAAAAGCATCCCTTTAAATGACTTCCAGGACGAGGCAGTCTGTAATGTATATGTGATACAGGTAGACGGTACCTTGGGAAGCAGTAATAATGAATGGAAACCATTAAGTGCCACTTAGCATTATGCAAATGCCAATCATGCTAACTAGCCCTACTAGCTTTTCTTTCAAGGTCAGCCGCATAACAAGGACTGGCCAAATGCCTTATTACATTAAATAATTAACTAATTAATCTTCTTCTTGAAGAATGGTCTGATAGATCCCACTACACAATTTAAGGAGTGTATAGCAACATTCCAGAAAGGATAGAAGCTTCACATACGCACTTCCCCAGGACTTTATTAGGTACGCCTCTTTGTAACTACACTCACTGTTCATTTTATCAGCTCCACTGACCATATAGGAGCACTCTGTAGTTCTACAATATTATATGTTATGTTTTATTTAATCAAAAAATAACTGCACCCAGAAGGAAGTGTGGGACTGCAGTGCTATTAGGAAGGAAGATAAAGGTTACCAGGATCAATAAATGATGATACATTTAGACTGATATGATCAATATTTATTGAGCTACACATACAGAAGTAGTGTCTCTCAGTATGGCGTCGGGCCGCCATGTTTGCTAACCCAACATACCAGATGTCTCGGCATGGAGTTGTAGAGGTTCCTAATGGTGTCCTGTGATAATCCATCCCATGCAGCTCCCATGCAATATTCTCACACAGTTCCTGCAGATGGTGCGGTAGGGGTGGAGATGGAGTGACACCAGGCCTTCTGGACGTGTGACGCGTGACAACAAACTATTCATCTTGCCGCTGACCACGGTGCCTCCACACACGCATTCGTTGGTCGTCTCCACCAAGACAAAAGCGGGACTCGTCACTGAAGATGACCCGCTGAGTCACTCCATGACAGTCTGGCACGACACCAATGCAGTCTTTGGTGACGTTGACGTGGTGTTAACAGTCTGCGGGCATGTAGTCCTGCGTGGTGCAGCTGTCTGCCAATGCTGCTGGCACTAACAGGATGACTCATGGAGGACATCACTGCTCGGTGAGTGTCTGCAGTCGTGGCTGTTGGGTCAGTCAGGTACGGTGATAAGGCCCGTCCTTGCTTACGCCACATGTGTATGTCAAACCTAGCCACCAAGTTTCATTCCTGGCAGCTGATTCCTTCTGGGTGCAGCTATATGTGCAACTATATGTGTATTAAATTTAAATTAGCATATAAATGGCATATTTAGACGTGTTCTCAGTAGAGGATGTGCCAACTTATTTTCAATTCGAAAATCAACAAAAACATGTCATTTGGGGGTGTTAAAACTTCTGCATATGACTGTATATACAATCTGTGTTCTAGTAACAGACTCTACCTTGTAAAGTGGTCTTCTCACATCTATTGGACAATTCTGAATGACCTCATCCACAACATCTGAAATGGGCTGCATGAAGTCAGGGTTGGCAAACTGAAAAACAAATAAATATTTCAATGTATAAATCTATTTTTCAGCACACATTGCACCAGAAATCCCTATAGACCAAGTTATATGTACAGTACAAATGCCTTAATGTCTGGATTTGGCATCTAACTACTGCTATACTAATGTGTCACACTATTGGCTATATGGCTGGTGAAAATACAGGGGAAGAAAGCACTTCCTGCTCCTGACACTGCAGAAAAGAAAGCAATTTTCCCAGCTCACAAACCACGTGGATTATGAGAGTCTTCTCATAACCACATTTCACTATATATTCATTTCACTGCACATGAAACAAGTCTACTCAGTGTAGTTTTACGATGCCAAAGAATTCTCTCTTACCTCAGGATGGAAGAAAATCTCCGGCCCAAGAAAACGCTCATAGCCCACATCTATGTGGAACTCGTTTTTGCTGATGGCGTTGATGCCTTTGTACTTCTTTATCCATTTTCCAGGGTCCGTGTCGTATTTAGTGAACTCCTTCACGATGTCCGGGCAGATGTAGCAGTACCGCTCCTACATAAACAAAGCATGCTTACACGCCGATCATTTTACACTGATCCATTAAAACCACCTCAATGTATCCACACTCACTGTCCAGTCTATCAGCTCCACTGACCATATAGGACACTCTGTAGTTCTACAGGTACAGACTGTAGTCCGTCTGTTTCTCTGTGTACCTTAAAACCCTGTTCTTCAATGGTCAGGACCCCCACAGGACCACCACAGAGCAGGTATTATTAATGAGAACCCAAAAGAATTGACCGATTTATGCATCCATGATGACAGAACATTCCAAAAGACAAACTAACTGCACTGGCCAAGATGAACTGCACTCACAAAGCAGACCACATTAACACTGCTGAACCTGTAGCTGCTGAACACCAGTCTCAAAAATATGCCTATAACGGATCTTTGTGTGATTCTAGAACCACATTTGGTTCTCTAAAGCAGGTGTTCTCAGTCCCGACTTGAGCCACTGCCATAATGGTTTTTACTCCAACCCGACCTGCAAAAATAAGGGTCCCCGATGGCCAGTCTGAGAACCACTTTCCTATAGAACCTTTCAGTGGCTGGTTCTTTGGACAACAGTTTATGTAAATGGGTAAATGTTAGCAGAGAACCTTTTTAAAGGGCCAAAGAACCTCTGCATAATTTAAAGGTTCTAGGAAGAAGCTTTAAACTGGCATTGAAGCTTTACTTGATGTACAGGTTCCATAAACCCTTAAAAGGTTCTTGACAATCTCTTTTTCAAGCATGTCTGGAGGGAACCAGGAGTTTCTGTTCTACGGTGTCACTCAAGGAACTCCTTGTGGCACTTTTTCTTAAACTGCAGAATTTAGCTGACCCATTCTCAATACATTTTCCACTTCAAGAACATCAAGAATTGGACATTTATGAAATGACTGCCATTTGGAAATGTCTGGTGTCCAAAGACAATGCAACGTGACCCATAATCTGGTCCAAGGAACACCAAACATGGACAGTAAACACCCCACATTTGGATGTGTTAATGCTTGGAAAACAAACCAAAAAAAGACCATCTCTGTGGAAAACAACTCTTGACGCCTGTTGTTAACTGTTGAGCATGATGGTGGAGTCTTACTGTTATGGATGCTCTTCTCTTGTGGGAGTCATTGGGTTCAGTTCAGCATAGTGGTATAATGTCTTTTTACAGAACATCATTCCCTCATAGAGTTTTTACGAGATGATAGTAGCTCCATGCACAGTGCTAAACAAATTTGAGTGCCTTTCTGAAGGATATGATGAAGTGGGCGAGTCTGAGAACACTGTAATGAAGTTAAATGTCTTGCATCTGCAGAATGAAAAGTGGATTTCTACTTCCATCATCCGCTGAAGAAGTGGAGGCTTTTCTTCTTCTTGAAGAATGGTCCGATAGATCCCACTATTCTGTATAGGGCTCATACAGCTTATATAACAACATTCCAAGAAGGATTGAACCGACTTTTATTGTTGTTTCTCCATAACTCACTACTTCAAATACACTAGTCATTTTATATGTATATATATATTTATATACACCCATCAGCCATAACATTAAAAGCACCTCCTTGTATCTGTCCATTATATCAGCTCCACTGACCATATAGGACACTCTGTAGTTCTACAGTTACAGACTGTAGTCCATCTGTTTCTCTGTGTACGTTACTACCCTGTTCTTCAATGGTCAGGACCCCCACAGGACCACCACAGAGCAGGTGTTATGTGGGTGGTGGATCATTCTCAGCACTGCAGTGACACTGACGTGGTGGTGGTGTGTTGGTGTGTGTTGTGCTGGTGTGAGTGGATCAGACACAGCAGTGCTGCTGGAGTGTTTAAACACTGTGTCCACTCACTGTCCACTCTATTAGACACTCCTACCTTGCTGGTCCATCTTGTAGATGTACAGTCAGAGACGATAGCTCATCTGCTGCTGCACAGTGCAGTGTCGGTCATTCTCTAGTCGGTCATTCTCAGTCCAGCAGTGACACTGAGGTGTCCAGGGGCGCTGCTGTGTCTGATCCAATCACACCAGCACAACACATACTAACTTCAGTGTCACTGCAGTGCTGAGAATGATCCACCACCCACGTAATACCTGTTCTGTGGTGGTCCTGTGTTTACTTAGTTCATCTTAGAAAATAAATATTTGATTAAATACATCTGACAGCGGTGGTTAAACTTTTACATAGCTGTATATTTATGTCTGGAGTAGTTCCATACGAGCTGTTTCATAGTTGTGATGTGTTTGTCATGGCTCTAAATTGTGATGAATTTGTGTCCAGACTTTTGAATGGTGGCGTACCTTCAAAGCGAAATTGATTAAATACTTTAGGTGGGTTCGGCACATCATCAGGTTACACAAGACCACTGTTTCTCATCTGCTTACCCAACCAGCACGTACACACCAGTGCGGAAAGACAAGCAGCAATATTATTAACACAGTACAGAGCTATCTGAATGCTGTCAGCACGTTCTGAAGCTGACATCTGCAGCCAGCAAAACGCAGCCCTGTAATCTCATTTCACTGATACAATCGAAGCACACTGAGAGCATACAAAGAGAAGAGATGATAATGGGTGTGGGTGTTTGGGGGTACTTATCATATGCAAGGAAATGAGGCTGTGGCGAGGATGAAAAACAGAAAATGATAGAGAGAAAGAAACAGAATGGTGAATATTCCGCCGGCGTTACTCACCTTGACTGCCTTTGCCGTCTCCAGTGATTGCTCAGGAGGAATCCCAACCTCTCTCTCCCTGAGGAGCTGCTGAATGAAGTAGGTGATGTCTCGGCCCGCTATGGGGATGTGTTTTATACAGCTCCCAATTACATAGCCCTCCGCCTAAGAGATAAAACAGCACACCATAACAATAAGCACGGCGTTATAGTTACAGAAAAGCCACTTTTACGTTTCTCCTCCTACCACAAGTATCAGTCAAGACATGTTCTGTTTGCTTCTGGAGCTTTGTACTGTGGAGCTGTGAGGCTAACACAGCTAATTATCAATTAGCATCAATAGACATGGGCTGTATTCGAAATGGCCTACTACATACTACTCACATACTAAATCTACCTAACAGTAGTATGTAGTATGTGACCAAACTGAAGATCTGTAGTGCACTGGAGATACCCGGATGGTGTTCTACTCCAGTCAGAGGTTCTAGTGTACAGGTGGAGCTATCTTCATGGTGTACTGCATCCCATCATGCACCGCGGCCTCACCAGCTCTCAGCCTGCTTCAGCCAGAGAAAATGGTGGTGGGTAACACTGGGGAGCGAAACACAGCCAACTCTGAGGTAAATGTGGGTGTAGTGATTGTAGTGGGGTATGTATTCATCAGAATGAGCCTCAGAAAGTTAAAATATACAGGTCTGAAGATTAATAAAAGATGAACTCGCTTTAGAGATTCAGTTTTAGAGTGAAATAGCCGAGGGTAGCTAACAGCTAGGCTAAAC
>CM067479.1:8109320-8124258 GCA_034552555.1 Semaprochilodus insignis | reverse complement strand
TGCCAAAGACCATAGTGTGAAGGAAGTAGCTGAATCTGCAGGTGTATGGAAGCGTACGGTCATACGGGTCTACCAGCAGTGGCTAAAATCCCAGTCTACAGGGAATTCTCCTCGGAATTGTGCCAGGGAAGACATCCACCAAATCTGGCCCAACTGCGCAATTCTTTGATGTAAGAGTGTCTGAACACTGATGTGGTCTACATCCAGAAACTTGTCCAGTACATGCCAAATCCTATCATAGCTGTTATTGGTGCTGGTGGAGGTATTACATGCTACAGGTGAGGTCCGGTGAGCTTATATATTTTTTCCTTTCATTTTCTCCTTCTATATGCAAGTGGATGATCTTGTATCCAATCTACTCAGAAATATCTCCTGAACTTGCTGGCCATTAAATAAATGAAGGATGGTCTTTGACTTCTGCACAGTGTTGTACATTGAAATTCAGGCACACAACGCTATGCAGGGTTTTCCACTACTGGGGAGAAAACATTTCAGTTACAACTGGGGACCATTAAATCTGCTAAAACAGCCTTTCCAACAGGATGACGAGGATCTAGCCTTACATGTGTTTCCTCAAATTGCTCCCGAATAACCAACGGCACTGCAGATATTGAGGTATGTACTGAAACTGCCCCATTTCTTTGGCCTCTGATGGACATGGAAACTGGTAGAGGGTGAACAGAAGCGTATTGCTGTATGAAGCCAATAAAGTAATAAAATGCTAAAGGTAATAATGAGTAATAACAGGGAATAGCATAATGTAAATCTTATAATGATAACACAGCCCACTAGCCTTTCACTGGTGGTCACAATTCCCTTTTTTGGGTTTTGCTTCAAAAGAAAAGTACACATAAGCATCTAACAGAGATGTTCAGTCGCTTGACAGTCCAAGAGGGAGCAAAATAGGGAGCTTTACTTTAGACCTATTATTAACTGCAGGCATCGCACAAAAGTAAACCCATACTAAACACCTGTCAGGTTTGACACAGCTGCAAATAGTGAGCCGCTAATTCTACAAAAGCCTTCTCTTTAACGGGCAGAACTGAAGCGCTACACACAGGAAGTACACTGTTTAAAGGAGGGAGGCAAAACAACCTCAAGGTCAGCCTGTTGTTTGGATAGCAAGTATGCTAACTAGCATAATGGCTAATCCAGTTGAAGTTTCAGAAAGTGTCAAAGGAACGTAATCGGTATCTTTCTAAAACTTCAGTTACGCTACCTGACAACCTTGGTATTCATTCTTGTATACTTGGTATTCAAATCACATGCCAGCCAAATGTTTCAGGTTGTAGCACTTCGTTCTGTGAGCCTGAAGGCTCTTCTACAATGAAAGGCTCAGCATTGTCTGCCATATTGAACCTGACGCTGCTGTGAACTCAGTCAACGTGTGATTGTGTATTTGACTTGTGTGTAAAGTAAGACATAAAGTTACACTACTAGTCAAAAGTTCAGACACACCCAGCTAGATCTACAGTCGTACACTTAACAGCTCCATCTGATGAGAGTCTGAAACAGTCCATATCCTGATATACCACATATACTCTTGATGGACCACAGTATTATATTTCTCCATATCTCCACATCTAATATATATTTAGTAGTGTAAAAATGTCACGCCTCCGGGTCTCCCTGACACCGACGAGCTCCCGGACTCCATTTCCCAGATCTGATGACGTCACACTCACATGTCCCCAGTCAACCAATCATTCACGATCTAGCCCGCCAGGGTATTGATTTTCTTCACCTGCCACCCACTAAACACCTGTTTTTAAACCCCTCACACACACACACACACACACACACACATTGCGAAGTTTTGCCAAACCCAGTTTGCAATTCCGAGCGTTTCTCCTTTAACTTTCTCATTGCTATTTCTGGTTCTGACTTCCCTTTGACTTTGACTTTCGATCTCTCGATTCCCCCTTGGTTCTGTCTGCTCTGTTCTCGCTGGTTATTGACTCCCCTTCTGTGTTCCTGACCATTCTCTCGGATTTCCCTTCTGATTCTGTTTGATCTCCTGGTTTTCGACCTCCGCCTGTCTCACTGTCTACGACCCTGCATTACCCCCTTTGTTATGATTGCCCTGATTTTGCTTTTGTGCTTGGCTATTGACTTGTCAAATAAACCTCCTTTAGCTTTTAGCTCTGCACGCGTCCCTGACAAAAAAAAAAACTTTAATCTCTTTTTCTGCACAGTGTAAAAGCTCTAGTTCTCCTTTCAGTTTAATGAATATTCATGAGGGACCGACCAATAGAATTGCTCCAAACCTGCTTAGAAATAAACCTTGTTCTATCAGCCTCCACTGCAGGTTAAGAAAGCTGGCTCATCCTCCTGTAAAGCTCCATTTTGGAGGTTTTTAAGGTGGACTGTATAATTCCATGAGTGCTATTTTATAGTTTGATGTCTTCACTTTTATTCTACAGTAAAAATAAACATAAGGAGAACCTTCTATGAGGAGCCGTGTCTAAACCATTAACTGGTAGTGTAGTTTCATGAAGATCGTGGGTAATGTGGGTAATGTCGAATCTGCTTTTTTACTTTCACCTTTACAAACTGTAACAAAAGTTTGCATGCAGCAAACTGAACCACAAATTTGCACAAGCTGTTCTGAATGAATGAAAAGCACAAGGCAAAATGCAGATTTGCAGGTCTGGAACTGAATGACCTGAATTACAAAAAATTCAAAAGCTGATGTATGCCATCAAATCACGAGTTACATATACGTTATGTTTTGCTTGCATCTAAGTCCATATTAAAACTCCAGCATGTTTTCTGCCTAATCACATCTGCCATCATATATCATATACTACCCCCTCCTGGGCCTGCGTGGTACTGCACATGGCCTATGACATGTGCTGGTTCCTCCCTAGCTCCACCTGCTCCACCCACTGCTCACACCTGCAGCTGACCATGGACTTATTAATGAACTAATTCTGTTGGTTTATCTTGCCGTGTTTCTGATCTGTGCCTTGTCTCCTGGTTTTGGATATGTCTCTGTTGTTGCCTGTGTTCCCTGCCTGTTATCTGGACTGTGAGTATTGGAATGCCCCAATGAAACCCACACAGTGCTTGCAACCTGCCCACTGACTTCTACTGTAAGTATGTTCAACGTCAACAGGTTTCTGTTTTTTGACTAAGAGCATGAACCTCCATGACCTTTACAGATACAGCAGACATTACCCTACAAACGTTGGAATATTCCTGCCTTCTCCACAAGGGGGCGCCAGACATTCGGAATGCATGAAACCTAATAAGCATTGTTCTGTTATTGAGAGCTCTTGAAGTCTTGTTTACCACTGGTATGGCATGAGTGACTCCATCTCCACTGTCAATGACGATTCCCGTTAGCGTTCTCTCTCCGACTTGTCTGGATGTCCAGGAGGCTGCCAGGGCCAGAACAGCCTGCAGGTAACCAGAGGTACAAGCTTAGTTCCACAGGGCCTTCATACTGTAAAGACTGCCTTGACTCACTGTTCGAGTGGCAGTTTTGAGACGATCAAAGTCAATGGCTGAACCCTAAGTGGGTTCCTAGTGCTTATTAAGTGCACTATGTAGGGCATGAGTGGTCTTTGTAATTTGTAGCTTTTGTAGACAACTGAGAGTCACATTTTGGATTGGCGGGTTCAGCCACTGTTACAGATTGGCTTGAACTTGTATCACACACAGCATTGTTGGAGATAATGTAGCTATTGAGCATTTCAGCTGAAGTGGCCATAAAAGCACCGGTTGGAGTCTCTCTGAAGTGTCTCTAAAAATAACACTCGGTAACTCTCGCAGTTTCTAAGCTAAATTTTCTAACTGTCCTGATCAAACTGTCCTAATTAAACATCAAGCTAATCTGCTACATGTTCATTGTCTGTGGAATAGAGCTTCCTTTACTGTGTGACTGACCTGAGGTCAACAGAGATGAAACAACTGGCCAGGTAAAAGTGATCTGATTACAACCACGAAATGGATTCCTTGCATCTTATGTTATATGACACATATGTAAAGGGACAGTTTCCAGCCTCCAGGTTGAGCCAAAGCCAAAATACTAAACTATTGGGGGGGGGGCACTTACTGTAGATCTCCAGACAGTCTGTGCTGGTCTGTTTGGCCAGTTTAGTGGGTTTATTTAATAGGAGCCTTCATGCAAGTAAACCCAGGTACAGCATTATACTTAACACTCTCTCTCTCTCTCACTAACTCATCTTCTGCACCACTTTTTTTGGGGGGCAGTTGCGGGCTGGAGGTTAGGGAACCAGCCTTGAGACCGGAGGGTCACCGGTTTAATTCCCTGAACCAGCAGTAACAACTGAAATGCCCTTAAGCAAGGCACCCAACATCCAACTGCTACCTGGGTGCTGTGGATAGGGTTGCCCACAGCTCTGGGCAAGTGTGCTCACTGCCCCCACTGTGTGTGTTCATTAGTGTGTATGTGTATGTGTGTGTGTGTGTGTGTGTGTGTGTGTGAGGATGGGTATTTCACTTTACAGATGGGTTAAAGAGAAATTCCTCTGTGAATTTTTAGCCTTTTGGGTTGCAGGAGTTGCTGGAACCTATCCCAGCGCTCATTGGGCGGAAGATAGGAAACACCTGGGACAGGCTGCCAATCCATCACAGTCATACAAAAATGCCAATTATCCTTTTTGAGTAATTACATGAACAGTGAAGCTACCCATGCTAATAATAATGCTGGCACTCTGTCTGGCCTTTTGAGGCTGTGTAGCCCTCTGTTCCTACTGGAAAAACAAAGTTAGCTATTTTTCGTTTATCTTCTGAGCCACTTCTGGTTCGCGCAGGGTGCTGGAGCCTATTGCTCATTGGGCAGAAGGCAGGAAACACCCTGGACAGGCCACCAGTCCACCGTAGAAGCTGGCTATTTAATACTATATACTATACTGGCATCCCTCCAGCTCTGCAGAGGCTCTAACACCTGAGAACTCTATTTCCCAGAATACCTCTGGCAATCATGTGACTTCAGAGATCAGCCTCACCCGGGTGCTGATTGATTCCACCTGTTATTGCCTTTATAAGCTGTTTGGTTTGCTTCGGTCTTTGCGAAGTACCGTCAGTGATTTTCGGTACTTACTGAGCCTTTGTTTTTCCTGATTGCGTCTTCTGCTTTTTGGACTTTTGACTTTGATCCTGTATTGCCCTTTATGGTTATGTTTGCCTGGTTACCGACCTTTTGCATGTTTTGGACGACGCCTTTGGATTGTGCTTTTACAATAAACCTTTTTAGCCTCATCTGCTCACGTCCCAACTTGGCCCGAACCTTACGCTGGCAGTAATAATGCTTGTTTCAAGCGTATTTCTTAAAACAGCCAAAATGAAAGAAGAGGAATACCTGAACATGGACTATAATGCAATTTGGAACAAAACCATTCAATCAGGAAAGAAGTAGTAAAGTAGAAAATGTATGACATACAGTGATGGGTGAACTAACCATGTGCCCACATTTACTTTCTGTAAAGGCTTCTGGATTTTACCTGGACAGCGATGTAGAGGCCTGGAATATTAAACGTTTCAAACATGATCTCAGCTAAATATTCCCTGTTCTCTGGGGTGTTGAGTGGAGGCTCCGTCTGAGGAGGATAAACGACAGAGAAATACAGTCACTTCAAAACAGCTCATTTCAATAAACACAAATAGCTCATTTTCCACAGTGCCAAATACGGAGTTCAAAAAGAGCTGGAGTCCACTCATCAAAAACAAAGCAAACACAAAAGCAGCACAATCCTCTTTTATGACACGTAAACAATGCTGCTACGGGACAGATAAGAAGACACCATTCATTACTGTGCTAACGACACCTGCGCTTCTACCTGGGAGCCTCTGTAAACTGGCACATGGGGAATCATCTTTGTACTTCTTCTAGTTATTGTTGCCGGCCTGCCATACCAAGCAGCCATTGCCAGGTTATACTCTACACATGTAAAGGCAGCACATGAGCCTACATCAGAGTTCTCACCATCAGGAAGTTGTGGTCCTCGGGCTCTGCTCGCAGGTATTTAAATATCACCTGCTCCATGAACTTCTCCATCAGATCCCAGTCTTCGATGATACCATGCCTGATGGGCCACTAGGACACAAACACACACAGGCAACATGAGCCTCACAGGTGTTTTCCTATTCTGTACCACTGTTTGAAAAATGACTCTCTTTACATCGTGTGAGCGTTTCCTGATAGACGGAACGGTATAAATGGTCCAGCAGTATGCAGAAATAACTGTGGACATGTCTACAATACTTAGCATTGACTCCACCCAAAATGACGGCCCCAGAATTTACATATACCCAGTGGCTGAGTGGGAGAGCAGTAGTGGGAGAGCAGTCTGGGGTCCCAAGCAGTCGTCTGCCATGCCTGGCGGCAGGTGGTGCCATTTACGTTCTAGTCCAGCAAAATAACAACAACACAGCAACAGTGATAACTATGGAGGACTGTTGCCGCCACAAAAAAAAGGCCATGCAGTACCTGATAATTATGATTTACTATCTCATAATATTACTTTCTCATAATTATGACTTAGAATCTTATAATTATGACTTACTATCTCATATGACTTTCTCATAATTATGACTTAGCATCTCACAATATGACTTTTTCAATTATGACTCAGCATCTCATAATTATGACTTACTATCTCATATGACTTTCTCATAATTGACTTACTATCTCATAATTATGACTTACTATCTCATAATTATGACTTACTATCTCATATGACTCTCATAATTATGACTTACTATCTCATAATTATGACTTACTATCTCATAATATGACTTTCTCATAATTATGACTCAGCATCTAATAATTATGACTTACTATCTCATAATTATGACTTACTATCTCATATGACTTTCTCATAATTGACGTACTATCTCATAATTATGACTTACTATCTCATAATTATGACTTACTATCTCATATGACTTTCTCATAATTTACTTACTATCTCATAATTATGACTTACTATCTCTTAATTATGACTTACTATCTCATAATATGACTTTCTCATAATTATGACTTAGCATTTCATAATTATGACTCACTATCTCAATTATGACTTACTATCTCATATGACTTTCTCATAACTGACTTACTATCTCAATTGTGACTTACTATCTCATATGACTTTCTCATAACTATGACTTACTTTCTCATATTTACCACTTAGTATATGGCCTTTTTTTTCTTTAAGTGGTGAAAATGGGCATCCATAGATAACAGACAATATACGTGTAGGCATGTACCCACGATACCCTGTTCAATAACCTGTTGATTGTAATGACTGATGCACATCTGTAAACAAGTCTTCCTATTAGCCAGCTTGTTTTGCAAGTTTCATAGTTTGCTCTGCACATTTCACTCCGGGCAGATTCTCAAACTCTTGGACCATATGGAGCAGCTCCGCTCAACGTTTCACCCTGAAGAGACTGAAGAGAGGAGCAGCTCCAACTTTATTAGCATCCCAACCCCAACAGCAGCCTGTAAGTAGCAGCCATGCTGTGTGATTGTATCCGTGTTTGCCGGTTGAAGCAGATCATCTTAAACTGAGAGTTCCATAGTGAGGAGCAACTTTAATCTACTGTGTGTTGACGTCCAGATGGAAAGCCAGTAGCTAGTATAGGTA
This sequence comes from Semaprochilodus insignis, assembly GCA_034552555.1. Taxonomy (NCBI): domain Eukaryota; kingdom Metazoa; phylum Chordata; class Actinopteri; order Characiformes; family Prochilodontidae; genus Semaprochilodus; species Semaprochilodus insignis. The sequence goes on along the minus strand of CM067479.1, from coordinate 8,116,642 downwards.
ACGTTAGCTACTAGCATTAGCTCCAAGTAACTAGCATAGCTAAGTAAACAGTATGAGGGCGGAGCTTATTTACACAGAGGCTCATTTTATTTAGTCTGTTTCCACATGTTGCATCTGTGTGATCACTGTGGGCGGGGTCTCGCTGTAAACCAGCCAATCATGATATTATATGATATTATTATAGCTCAAATATTCACAAGCTCACCAAAAAAGGGAAAACAGCTCGTTTCATTCTAGAACCAAACCATAGGGTGTAAATGGGCATGTAGAACCGCATCTAGGCATTTTCACCCCCCAAGCAAGGTCACATACCTTCTATGTAGAACCTCAGAGAACAGTTTAAATGCTGAATAAATGCATTATAATGCACCTTACCTTTGCACATTGCTGTAAACACAGAATATAATTAGGGATTCAAAGCGCTGCTGAACAACTGGATGAGATTTTGTCTGTGTATCTGAAGTCTACCTTCATGACTCATGCATGAGCATTGCATATCATATCCAGAAAGCAATACTAAAGTATTTATGAACAGCTTATGTATGCATTCACAAGATGACATAAGAGGTTATATGAAGTAAACAATGTTATGCTGACCAGAGGGCACTTCTACTAACTAATGCAGGACAGTTTGGTCCATTTATAACACTGGAGTTATGAAACATCACTCCTGGCCAATGGAGCATATACCAAACTATAAAATAACAATCATGGAATTATGCAGTCCACCTTAAAAACATTCCAGGATGGTGTGAATGGGCAAGAACATACTAGAAGACTGTGAATGAGGGAGGACATCCTAGAACAGTTTCAGAAACCTTTTAGAACAGTGTGGATGGAGGAGAACACTCTAGAATAGTGCAGAAGGGGAAACAGTCTAGAACAGTATAAATGGGGTAGATCAGTTTAGAAAGGTGTGAATAAGAGAACGTTCCAGAACAGTGTGAAGAGGAAAGACATTCCTGAACTGTGTGAATAGGGAGAACATTCTAGAACTCTGTAAATGGGAGACAAACTTTTAGAACAGTGTGAATGTGATGAATATACTACAACACTCTGAATGAGGGAGAATGTTCTACAACATTCTACAAAATGGAGGACAGCACTCTAGAACATCGTGGTCAAACGTTTAGACACGGCTCCTCATAGAAGGTTCTCCTTATGTTTATCTTAATGCTTTACTGTAGAATAAAAGTGAAGACATCAAACTATAAAATAGCCCTCATGGAATTATACAGTCCACCTTAAAAACCTCCAAAATGGAGCTTTACAGGAGGATGAACCAGCTTTCTTAACCTGCAGTGGAGCTGATAGAACAAGGTTTATTACTAAGCAGGTTTGGAGCAATTCTATTGGTCTGTCCATCATGAATATTCATTAAACTGAAAGGCGAGCTAGAGCTTTTACACCATGCAGAAAAAGAGATCAAAGTTTTTACACCACTAAATATATATTAGAGGTGGAGATATGGAGAAATATCATACTGTGGTACATCAAGAGTATATGTGGTATATCAGGATATGGGCTGTTTCAGACTCTCATCAGTCGGAGCTGTTAAGTGTAAGACTGTAGAGTCTTTAAGATCACCAACAACATCCATTTAAATGGGTGTGTCCAAACTTCTGACCCGCAAAATATGTCTTAAAATTCACTCATCAAAATAGCTTTACTTCAATAGCACTACATAATACAGTACATCATGTTCTGGACTAGGCCTCTGCCTTGTTAGCTCCATTCATTAGTACAGTATTAATCCTTTATCAGTGACATAAATGGCAGAAATGTCCATCACTTTAGTATAATGACCGTAATGCAACTACAGTATCAGTTACTTAATGAAACATCTAATGATATACAGATATAAGCTGTTCATTATTACTCTAATACTGATTTTTAAATAGATTATTTAACGCTAATGCACGTGTTATGAAGCACTGATTCTTGGCAGCCTTCAAATAAAGTGATACCAAGAACCGTTTAGTTTAAAAGATGTCTAATTTGGTGCGGTAGAAACTGCGCCACTGCTTTCATCAGTAATCCTTTTCTCCCGTCCTCAGCCACGAGCACAACGCAGCGTGGCATCTTACTGCCTCCTACTGGCATCACAACAGGCCTACACTGGAATATCTCTTTGCAGTTACAGGTTAAGAGAAGGCATACTGTGTAGTATACAGTATTATACAATCGTATGTCAGCGTGTGAGAGAGATGTGTTACACGGGGGCCTTTATTTTATCAGGCAAAGCATATTAATAACAACAGCAGAGACTGTAGGAAGCTTACAACCTGCAGACCAGCACCAGCACTAATATCTCCAATGGTCCAAACCCAGGGTCATGATAATCTACTGACTCCAGCAGCTGCTGGCTAGTTCAGTTCTTCAGCAGCAGTTGCAACAGAAGCAATTCAAATGACTGCAGGAGCTTGTTTTATCCTGGGTGGCTAAAGTGCAATGTCTGTCGGGGGGCTGAGGGCCAAAATGACAAAACAATATACAAGTAAAGAAGTAATAAATTAATTTTAGAACATCGCATTGCATTTTGTTACCACAGTACGAACAAGGAACAAAACAATGTCATTAGTCAAACTCCTCCTGCACAAAGACAAACAAGCATCTCTTTTGTCACGCCTCTGGGTTTCCTTGATGCCTCTGATCTCCCGAACTCCATGTCCCAGAGTTCATTACCCGATGATGTCACTGTCACATGTCCCGAACTGTCCAATCACACCTCATTCTCTCGCCCCCCCCCCCACCTGAGTATTGATTATCACACGCCTGCATCTTATTTCACCACTAGCATTTAAACCCCTCAGACACACATACACACTGTGAAGTATTGCCAGGCCTTGTTTGCGTACTGAGCGTTCTCTCTTGCCTTCTCTGTTTATATTCTCTGGTTCTGACTCTCTCTTTGGTTCTGACTCTCTCTTGGTTCTCCCCTCTGATCTGGTTGCTGGTTTGTTTGGTCCTTCTGGTATTGTATTCCCCGTTTACTGGTTTACGCTTTTGTCTTTCTCATTTGGATTTGTCTGCCTGTATCTCCTGCTGTCTGGTTCTCGACCCCTGCCTGTCTCTCTGGTTATCCTCTCTGCCTTGTCCCCTCGGTAATGTTTGCCTGGTTCATGCTGTTGTGCTTTATTACCAATCTGTCTAATAAATCTCAGTTGACTTTTAGCTTGGCGTGCGTTGATCTAAGTTTGTTATTCCTGACATCTTTACAGGAGTAACTTCACAAGAGCGGCCAAAAATGCTCTTAACTTTGAACGTAAGTTAATACACTGTAATTGCATTCCAAGCAGATTTGGAGCATTTCTATTGGTCCATTCATCATGAGATGTCCACACAATGTGAAGGGCATCTGCCATGCTTAAGTTATGTAAATATCTGAATTTTTAAAAAAAGGAGATACTTGTTTTTCTCCGGACTGTCATGATATGATGTGTGAGAATAACTAATTGGATGAGGGGGTGGGATCAGAGTAACTTTGTGGTGGACTAAATCAAATATCCTCATGGGCTACTGTGCTGTATGCTGTTTGAAAATATGGTATATATACAGTTGCATGCAAAAGCTTGAACACACCTGGTTCAGTTCACACATCCTCTACAGAGAACACACTTCTGCAAATCGTAACACACAATGACTGTTAATTTAACATTGTGGCCCCAGAAAAATGTTATGGTGTGATGAACTAAACTAAAAAATAACATTTGAACTCCACACACCGGCCACTGCATTAGAGACACCTCCACTCACACCAGCACAACACTTACTAACACACCACCACCACGTCAGTGTCACTGCAGTGCTGAGAATGATCCACCACCCACATAATACCTGCTCCGTGGTGGTCCTGTGGGGGTCCTGACCATTGAAGAACAGGGTAATACAGTATACAGAGTAACAGATGGACTACAGTCTGTACCTGTAGAACTACAGAGTGTCCTATGTGGTCAGTTGGGCTGATATAATAGAGAACGAGTGTAGAAACAGGGTGGTGGTTTTAACCCAGTGCTCACTGAATGTAGGTGAGGTTATTTTTAACACATCCTCTGAGAGCATCTTCCGAAATGATCTACCTGAAAACCCTCCCTGCTGTAATCCATGTACTGCTGTTGTTTAGTAATTACTGTTTTGTGTTCGATAAAGAGATTCAAATATGTGAGGATGAATGACCAGTAGCTTAAATCAGTGTTTTAGTGGACTGCCTCCGTTAACACGCCCGCCGTCACGCTGCAAGGGCTTGTTAATGAGCTGATAGGTTGAATGAGGTTGGGAGCTGGGAAAGCACTACAATGTGCAGGGCAGGGCCCTGCCTCCAGGACCAGGGTTGCAAAGCACTGGCTGACTTAAATCACCTTGGTTGCATAGTTAGGCTTGTCGATGGCTTCATCTCCGATGAAGAAGTCCAAGTCATCCACTCCCTTCATGAGGCGTCTCTGGGCCTGGTCTCCAACTCCTGCTGTCTCTCTGATAGCTATGCCTGCGGGTGACATCGCAATAACATACACGTCAATCGGACTCTGCAGTAAAATTAGCACAAACAACACGGAGCAACCTGCCCTTGTTTATTGTACAGTGCTTTCTATCTCCGCCCGACTCCCCCTGTGTATCTTCCATCTTGGCTTAATCCAGTCTTGGTTCCCTGCCATGTGCCTTTGTTTTGGTTATGTGCTCCTCCCTGTGCCGCCCTCATCATCTGGAAAGTCCCTTGTACAGCTTTATCTTCTCCTATAGCCCCTAAGTGATCTATACTGAACATCCTGGATGCAGTCACATGACAGTTTGTGTATTTGTGAACATGTGACCAAATTTACAGAGTAGCTGGTGTGTGATTGGTTAGTGCATGAGACAAAACCAGTTCATTATAAAAGCTTGTGTTTTGTATGTACAAGGTCTGTTATAAACACATTTAACATAATGCACTAACAGTAATAATAATGTTCTGTATTACATTTATTTTATCTTTTTTTTCACTTTAATAAAAACTTAATCTGGCCTCGGTCTTGACTCGAACTCGACTACTAAAAGAAAGTCTTGGTCTTGACTCGGATTTGATGTGTTTCGGTCTTGACTCTGACTCAGATCTAGTGGTCTTGACTACCACACTAGTTTACAAAGACTAGTTACTCAATTACTCAATACACTCATCGTCAATAGAACAGCTGCATCCAGAAGGAGGTGTGGGATTGCAGTGCTGTTGGAAAGGAAGTGGTGGCCTGGTGTCACTCCACCTCCACTCCTATTGCACCATCTGCAGGAACTGCGTGAGGATATTCAAGCTGCATGGGATGGATTATCACAGCACACCATTAGGAACCTCTACAGCTCCATGCCGGGACGTCTGGCATGTTGGGTTGGCAAACACGGCGGCCCAACACCATACTGAGAGACACTACTTCTGTATGTGTAGCTCAATAAATATTGATCATATCAGTCTAAATTGATCATCATTTATTGATCCTGGTAACCTTTATCTTCCTTCCCAACAGCACTGCAATCCCACACCTCCTTCTGGGTGCAGCTGTTCTTTTGATGATGAGTGTAATTTATGTGTGCTTAAACAGTCAGCATGGTCACCAAGTACAATGAAAGCTCATGTTTGGCTTGAATGCACAGCACTGCGGCCTTTAGTGAAACATTCCACGCCTTGCCTTAAACAGAAGAACATTTCAGCCCCCTTGACACTGCCATAAAATCCATAAGCATAAAGGCAAGGCACGGTGCCTATCTGAAGGTTAGAGGAGAAATGGAAGGAGAGGGATGAGGAGGCTTTAATTAGCTCTTCCCTACGGCACCGTTTAATTAAAACCCTGATCCAAAAATCCTGAGTGGTGGACGGAGAAGAGAATCATTTCAGTCCCATAGCACTAATGAACTCGCAGCAGAGATGGAGACGGGTAAATGGGCCTGTTAGAAGCATACTGGACAACAAACTTATTACGGTGAAGAACTGTAGTGAGCAATTACTGTTTTTAGCCACATTGCCAACATGCGTCTTTGTTTCCTCCTCTGTGCCCCATGTTCTCTCCGAGACCCGGATCCTCCCTTGTTTCTGCCCTCCTGTCTCATTGTTTCCCTGTCATGCGCCTTTGTGTAGATTTTCTTGCTCCTCCTTAGCTCCGCCTTCATGCACACCCCTCGCCTGATGTCTGATCATTGCTCCGCCCCTTTGTCATGGGTTCCAGCTTGTGTCTTGTTCCCAGTGTGCCTTATATGCCTCCTGTTTTCAGTCCTGTCTTTGTTGTGCATTGTTGTAGTCATGTTTCATGCTACTGTCTTTTATGTGCAGGTTCAGCATCTTCTGTGTTTGGTTCCTTTGGCTCCTGCTCCTGGTCCCTGCTCCTGTTTTGTTGTTCTAGGTTCTAGCAGTGTTCTTTGTCTTTTCTGTTGCCTTCTCTGCCAGTTTTATTTTGGATATTGAAGCTCTCCATTGCTTAATGTTTCAGTGACTCTGTTTACAATAGTGTTATACTACTCAAGACCAGTGTTGGTCTCAAAACCATAAACTAGCAGTCTCTGTTTTGTCTCAGTCACAACCTTATCAGTCTTGACTCCATCTTGTGGTAAGTGGATTTTATTGCAGAGACCATCCGAGTGCAAAAGTTCTGTCTGGGGTAACTGGAAGCTAAATATATATAAATACAATATAAACATATATAAATACACAGAAACCATGGGCCCCCTGTGACTGAAACGGACCTAATAGCATGTAATACCTCCAATTCCCTGTAGACTCTGATTTTAGTCACTGCTGGTAGACCCGTATGACCATACGCTTCCACACACCTGCAGATTCAGCTACTTCCTTCACACTATGGTCTTTGGCACGCCCAAATGCAGTCACTCCTTTTAGCCAATCATTAACATCTGCTCTGGAGCCATTTTCCACACATGGAGATATTCCCTGCACCTTAGCACCTCTTCTCCATCTATGGATCCCGTCACTCACACCCAGCAGGTATTTATAGCCCCATCATCCTCATGCAGCTCCAGTTTTTATGTCAATAAAACCAGGATAAAAAGATTAAAACTGTTTTTCTCTGTATAAAACTCATTGCTGCTCCTCACACTGCATCACTGATATGATTTTATAGTGATTTTATTTTATTTTACTCCGAATAGAAAAATCTTAATCTGGCCTTGACTCAGACTTGACTGCTGAAAGTCTTGGTCTTGACTCAGACTTGACTACTAAAAGTTTTGGCCTTGACTCAGACTTGACTACTGAATGCCTTGGTCTTGACTCAGACTTGGCTGCTGAAAGTTCTAGCCTTGACTCAGACTTGACTACTGAATGTCTTGGCCTTGACTCAGACTTG
>CM067479.1:8063371-8106669 GCA_034552555.1 Semaprochilodus insignis | reverse complement strand
AGCCTTTGTCTCTGACACTCAGTGACTACTTTCCACCCTTTAAATAGGCAGACTGACTGATTACAAGTTTGAAGACACTGGTGATGCTAATTACAGTACACACCTTAGTTTAACATGTCCCTATGGTCAAATCATTTTCCGTCTTTTCTAGTGGTACCATCATTTCTGTCCAGGCCAGTTTCACTAGCTTGTTGTTTAAAATGATTCCGTTGTATTCAAAAGCAGTGTTTGATTTTCATTAGATTGTTTTTTAGCACATTTTTATTTAGTATTACCTTTGTCAGTTTCAAGTTATTTCACTGACCATTGTGCATTTTTCTTTCTTTAACAGAAGGGTACCAACAATTTTGTATGTGTGTATGAATAAAAGCAAAGTTACATCAATTCAAACCTCAACAACACTTTAAATCAGTGTCTTCTTTCTTGTGTTTTTACAGGGCAGGACTGCTGAGGAAGCCAAACTGTGGTATGGTTTATATTTTACCCAAATGCTAGCAATATGCTACTTATTCATTCACTCAGGTCAGTGTGTTTTAGCTAATTTTAGAGTTGTATGGAAGTGAAGAGTCTTTAGTAGGGGGTAAAAAGTGTTTACCGTATGCATGACAGTATGGAGAAAGCAAATGCTAGGACATAGGTGATGGAGAAAAGAGGGAGACCATCAGATGTGTGTTTCTCCACCTCCTCCTGGCGGGTCAGTGAGGTGAAATGAGACACCTGCATGAGACACAAATTAAAACATACATAAAAAAATAATATGCAGACCTCAAATATCTATCATTTCCATTCATTAGGGGACTTAAAAGTAATAAGTAAATAAATAAATAGATGCTATTTTGGGCCCTTTAATTTCTCCCTGCTACTTGTTCGTCTCATGAGGTGCTCTACTATTATTGCAGTCAAAACCGCTAGAGCCGAGTCCAAGTCAAGACCAAAACCTTTAGCAATCAAGTTTGAGTGAACATCAAACTATAAAATAGCCCTCATGGAATTATACAGTCCACCTTTAAAACCTCCAAAATGGAACTTTACAGGAGGATGAGCCAGCTTTCTTAACCTGCAGTGGAGGCTGATAGAACAAGGTTTATTTCTAAGCAGGTTTGGAGCAATTCTATTGGTCTGTCCATCATGAATATTCACTGAACTGAAAGGAGAACTAGAACTTTTACACTGTGCAGAAAAAGATCAAAGTTTTTACACCACTGAATATATATTAGAGGTGGAGATATGGAGAAATATCATACTGTGGTACATCAAGAGTATATGTGGCATATCAGGATATGGACTGTACTGTTTCAGACTGTTTCAGACTTGTTTAAGTGTAAGACTGTAGAGTCTTTAAGATCACCAACAACATCCATTTAGATGGGTGTACCTAAACTGGTAGTGTATAAAAACAAAGCTTATGAAATAGTATTTGATAGCCTAAAACATAATAATGATGATGATGATGATGATGATGATGATGATGAATATAGTTTTAGTCAAACTTTGCTTTGTAACTGGAAGCGATCACAGTAACTCCCTGTTCCTTTCTTACCACCTTACCAAGTTGAATGAACCAAACTATGTCCATTTGTATTATTGAATAAAAACATATTGATAAATAAGTAATGTTTGAATTTTGGAACAAATGAACATCAACAAACAAATAATACCCTGTTAAGACTTACTGGAAAGATGAATCAGATCCTCTACCTACAAATTTTATTTAAACAAATACAACTGTGGGTTTTCAACCTGTGGGCTGTGCACCCCAGTGAGCCATGGTACTGCTAAAACTCTACACAGTACAAACATTTAGCCAAATCTCATTTGAAACACATCAACTAAAACAGAAGAAACACAGCAGTGAATATGTAGTGCTGGGCTTCAGCTGCGTAGGAACTGAGAATGAGTACCTGCAGCTCTGTGCAGTTTGCTCCGGAGCCTTTACAAATAAAGCTTTGAGACCCAAAACACGTTTCCTATTGCTCCTTTCATCATGAAATATTAACACAATGTGAAGAACAGCTTCCAAATGCTGTGAAAACTGGAGATACACATTTACGTACCTTGACGTTCCCGCTGGTTCTTTCAGTGGATAAGACCTCCTGGAATTTCTGCAGCCACCGCTCAGCACCAGACACGTTTTTCAGGAAATAGAAAAGTCTGATGGCTTGAGCCTGCTGAACTGAACTTTGTTTTTCTTTCACGCCTCCAAGCGCGGAGCCCAGAAAGACCGGCCTGTTTCCCAAAGTGTGCAGCGGAAATGTTAAATTGGTCTGTTCAATTCTCTGCTTGTTGCTTTTAGCAATGTCTAGTATGGGGTTGCTGACGCAGTCCGTGTTGACGGTGAAGCAAAGATCACTGAGGCTTATCATCTTCCCTCCAGCTTCAACACTGAGATCGTTAACCTTGTCGTTGAGCTGAGTTACTTTTCCAAACGAGGCATCGGTTAGCATGTTTTGTCCATCTGTACGAGATATTAGTATTATAGCGTAGTTCTCCTCATTATAGAGTCTTTGGCTTGAAAACATGGAGTCATTAATCGGGAAATGTTCCTGAACAAAGCGCCTGGTTGACTTGGATGCTCCATTCGAAGGCGTGAACTGACTCTCGATATCATTGTTCTTGTGTTTATTGAGAAAAAACATTCCTCCGCCAAGAGCAGCGGACATCAGGAAAGGAACAACGATGAACCAAACCGGAGAAGAACCCACCAAGTGTCCAAGTTTTTCAAAAAGTCTAGAGAAAGGTTTTTCGATACAGTCAGTCCGACACCTCATGGTGCTGATGAAGGGACAAAGTCAAAACTCTGTCCTGGATGACAACTACATTCATTCTGGAATAGGGTTTTAGTTCCCTTCGGTTATATACGTTCCCTGATGCACTGGTTTATGATTCACCTGACAACTCTCTCAACCTGAGTCCATGACACTGCAAGACTATTGTAAGATCAATAAGGAAATACTTCTCTCACACACATACATCATGTCTGTGTAATTCACGTGCATCTCTATACACTTCCTTGTTTAGGCCTGCTTTCTGGAAATCTGCTATATGATAATGTTGTAAAACTCTAAATAAGGAAAGAAGATAGCTTTGTTTATGATAAGGTCAGCACCTTTAGTCTAGCCCTGCCTTACTGACTTTGCTTATAGAAATTTGAAGAAAAAATGTATTATATGTAAATGTACATTAATATAAAGCAGAGTTCATGGATCATTTGAACCATTCAATGTTAAACGTTCACACGTAGTAAAAAAAGCAACAGGTGTATTTAAACAATACAAAATAAAGAATCTCCAAACTAGTAACTTTACAGGAGAAGCCAAAAAACACTCTCTAGTATTTAGTTAATGTAAAGAGATTTTATTCAAAAGTGATTTCGGAGTATTTCTATTGTCATACAGTGTAAATGGCAGCTTGCTGTATTTAAATTATGTAGAAACTTTAAAAAAAGGAGATACATGAATTTTGTTTCTTTTCTTTTGGTAGTGATGATCTGTTAGGTGTTAGTTACACACTTTAATTTTCATTTAACATTCATATATTGCATTTAACAACAAACAAATGTCCTAAAATGATTTGAGAAAATGAACTGACCAGAACTTATAATAATATGGAAAATGCTCTCCAGCAAATAGAGTGCAAAGATTTAGCCTTAGATATTTGTTTTACAATAATGAAGATTCCTGATTTATGACATTTAATTTATGAAAGTGAATACTGGAAAATACTGGACATATTGGACAGAAAGGTTGCCACAAAACACCATTAAAAGCATTCGCTTTCAGTGAACAAATGCACTTAAAATAGAAAATAAATCTGAGTTGGTTATTTGGGTGGTTTTAGTTAATGGTCAGTCCAAATCAGAGGTGAGAGGCTCAAAGCACAATCCATGTACAAACAGGCCTGAGGTAAATCAACAAAATGAGTCTTCTAATAGGAATATAGCTGCGAAATAGGATCTGCATATGCATATGGCTAATAAGACCATCAGAGTCCATCTTGCCATATCTTCATGAGCCTCAGGCAGGCATCCTGTGCACTGGTCAGTAGAACGATGGGCAACGTGACAATGTGTAAAGGTGAATGAGGATGGTCGTACTGTAGTATTTCAGGAAAGGCAAAATCAAAAAGAAGCTGTTTGTCTGTAAAGACCAATAAGGAAATGCTCATCTCACAGATTCTGACTTTGTGTAATTCACATGTTTCTGCTAAATTCTTCCTGGAAGCGTTGTGAACAGTCATTGCTAGGGTGACGTTGATTAGAGGGTCAGGTCTGTATTTCTGGACATCTTTGTGATAATTCAGTGTAAGAATCAGTGTAGAAATAAATCATAATTGAGCTGTGCTAAAAACACAAAGCAGATAACTGTATTACAGTAGGACCGTAAACACTCAAGAGTTATAGTGCTTGTAGGTTTATTACTGTGTGCAGTAAATCTAACAAAAGTGTCCCACGGTAGCTATTTTAATGTCCAGCCTAACGCCACTGATGGAGGAGAATTTTAATACATATGTCAGCATAAAGCAGATTTCTTGCATTATTTGGACCAACATTCAATTTTCAAACACTGTTAAAGGTCACTGGGGTTTTCAAACCAGTGGTGGACTCATTGACTCATCTCCATGGCAGTAATACTGCCCTATGTTCGGAATTACACAAGGAAACAAGCGAGGAGCCCTTGCAATAAACTCTGCACAGTCCAATTAGGAAACTACCCAATTAAAACACTGCAGTTCACAGCAAACTATGTATTACACGAATGAGCCTCGTTCCTCAGGCTTCATTTTCACAGCTGTGGACTTGGTAGAGCCCTACTGACACTACGGTAACGCTTCCTATGAGTTCTGTGTTTATAGTGCTTTACAAACCCATTCATGACATACATAATACCTTATACTGGAAGGTGTAAGGTTATATAATTGCTCTTAAGTAGTTATAATTATATGCATAACACTTTATAAGGGAAGAGTATACAACTGGATATTGTCAGGTTCCATAACGCATTCTAATACCTGTTCATTAGGACACCGTATACACTAATAAGCTCGCCGGACTTTGTCACCTGTTTACGGTGGTAGTAACTTCAGGATCCTGCAGATGGCGCTGCACGAGGATGATGCCTGTGGGGTGTGAGTGACGGGATTCATAGATGGAGAAGAGGTGGTACAGTGCAGGGAATGTCTCGTTCCATGTCTGGAAAATGGCTCCAAAGCAGATGTTAATGATTGGCTAAAAGGAGTGACTGCATTTCTAAGTGTGTGATTGGAGTGAAAATACAAGGTCAGGGTTTCTAATAAAGTGGCCAGTGAGTAGACATACAAGGTAGGTATTTGTAATGAAGAGGCCGGTGGGTGTTATTACAAGGTTGGTGTTTCCAGTAAAGTGGGCAGTGAATGTACATACAAAGCAGATGTTTCTAATAAAGTAGCCAGTGAGTGGACAGACACAGTAAGTGTTTTGAATAAAAGTGACCAGTTAAGGGAAGCGCAAGGTAGGTGTTTCTAATAAAGTGGCCAGTTAAGGGAAGCACATGGTAGGTGTTTCTAATACAGCAGCCAGTTAAGGGAACACAATATAGAAATATGTACACATGCACTATTTCCTTTTATAGTAAATGTGTTTTGACTAGTTTATGTTTATGAACAGAGACCTACAGATGCTGTACAGTAAAGGAAAAGTCATTTGTGAACCTGTTTAAAGCCAGTTTTTATTGAACTTTAACTTTAACTAAGTTGCAAATAAATCTTAAACTGACACTTTGCTTGCTCGCAAAAAGTTATTTTATAGTTCTAGCTTTTATGGTTCTCCTAAGATGACTTGAAGAAATTAACTTACCAGAACCTACAGTATAATGACACATACAAATGCTGCGATTTAACTAAATCAGATCCGATATTTGACACTCTGTTCAAAAGTAATCAGTATGCCTTACATCAGAGGTGGGATTAGTTACGGTGTGTTGGCCTTTCTTTAGAGCACATTCCACAGCTGAGGTCCACTGACCATCTTAAAGCTCAGTATTGCAATTCATGAGTTGATCACATGACAAATCAAGGTTGATCATAGGACAAAGCCTGGGAGAAAGGCAAAATCAAATAGAAGCTGTTTGACTGTAAAGACCAATAAGGAAATGCTCATCTCACAGATTCTGCCTTTGTATAATTCACATGCTTCTGCTACTTCCTGGAAGCATTGTGAATAGCCATTGTTAAGGTGATTTTTTTCTTCTTTTGCTTATTCACAGGTGTATGATACCAAGCACCTAGTCATGCAGACTGCTTCTACAGATATTAGTGAAAGAATGGGTCGCTCTCAGGAGCTCAGTGAATTCCAGTGGGGTACCATGATAGGATGCCGTCTGTGCAACAAGTCCAGTCGTGAAATGTCCTCACTACTAAATATTCCACAGTCGACTGTCAGTGGGATTATAAAGTGGAAGGGACTGGGAGCGACAGCAACTCAGCCACAAAGTAGTAGGCCACGTAAAATGACAGAGCGGGGTCAGTGGACGCTGAGGCACAGTGCGCAGAGGTCAACAAGTTTCTGTAGAGTCAGTCGCTACAGACCTCCAAACTTGTGGCCTTCAGATCAGCTCAAGAACAGTGTGTAGAGAGCTTCATGGAATGGGTTTCCATGGCCGAGCAGCTGCATCGAAGCCTTACATCACCAAGCGCAATGCAAACCGTCAAATGCAATAAAGTAAAGCCGCCACTGGACTCTAGAGTGTTCTCTGGAGTGACCAATCACGCTTCTCCGTCTGTCAATCTGATGGACGAGCCTTGGTTTGGCGGTTGCCAGGAGAACGGTACTTGTCTAACAGCATTGTGCCAAGTGTAAAGTTTGGTGGAGAGGGGATTGTGGTGTGGGGTTGTTGTTCAGGAGTTGGGCTCGGACCCTTAGTTCCAGTGAAAGGAACTCTTAATGCTTCAGCAGACCAAGAGATTCTGGACAATTTCATGCTCCCAACTTTGTGGGAACAATTTGGAGATGGCCCCTTCCTGTTCCAACATGGGTACCAGTAACCCAACATACACTGAAATGGAGTTACTTTTTAGTAGCAGAACTGATGAGGGAGTTCTGGGCCCATGGTAAACAGACCAGTCATTCTGGTTATTATGACAATAAATCCTGATTTATCCTCTCACGCTGACCGTTGGTTTGGGGTTGGTATCCAGAAGTTAAGCTGACAGAGATACCCAATTTCTCCATAAAGGCCCTCCATACTTGGAAGGTGAATTGAGTGCCTCTGTCTGACACTATGTCTTCTGGTATACCATAGAAGCAGAAGACATTATTGGAAATGCACTCAGCCATTTGAAAAGCTGTGGGTAACTGTGTGAAAGGGATCAATCGTACAATCACCCCAGAGAACCGATCCACCACTGTAGGGATTACCATATTACCTTGAGAACAAGGAAGGTCAGTGACAGAATCAACAGCGATGTGTGACCAAGAACGAGACGGGACTGGTAGAGGCATTAACTTCCCAGCAGGAAGTGTTCATGGAGTTTTGCATAGGGAACAAGTGGAGCATGAAGCCACAAAACGATGGATGACGTACGACGACATACTCTCCCACCAATACGTTACAGCTAAAAGTTGAAGAGTTCTAGTTTCACCAGCATGGCCTGATGTAATTAAGGAGTGGGCCCAAGTTATTAATCTATCACAGAGCTGTACTGGAACATGAGTTGTCTCAGGGGGTCATATCAAGGGAGGAGCGTCAACCGCATTAATTTGGTTTATCTTATTGACAATCTCCAATCTGAGGGGAGGTAGAATGGATTTTTGGTCATCAAGGGTAATGCTCGTAAATGCGAGACATTGCGTCTGCTTTGGTGTTATGCGAACCAGGAAGGTAAGTTATTTTGAAATCCAAACAGGAAAAAAGGAGAGACCAGCGTGTCTGACGAGAATTCATTTTTTTAGCAGACCAAAGATATTTCAAATTCTTGTGGTCAGTTAAAGCGAGAAAGGGATGCTGTGCTCCCTCCAACCAATGGCCCCACTCCTCATGTGCAAGTTTCATAGCTAGTAACTCCCTGTCCCCAATGCCATAGTTGCATTCCTCAGGGGTTAATTTGTGAGAGTAATAAACAACCGGGTATAGTTTCTTTGGTGAACCTCACTGTGTTGTGAGAGAACAGCCCCGTCACCTACATTAGAGGCGTCAACCTCCACAACAAACATTTCAGAAGGTTTGTGGTGCTTCAATAATGGCGTGGAGGTAAACCTGGGGATTCCAAATCAAGCGCTTAGCATTACCTTTTAAGAGAGATATAAGAGGGGCTGCTACTGAACTAAAGTTATGAATAAATCGTCTATAGAAATTCCCAGAAACCGTTGCAGATCCCTGACAGAGGTAGGTAATGGCCAATTAACCAACACCTCTATTTTGCGGTTGTCCATGATGATGCCTTCAGGACTAATGACGTACCCGAGAAAAGAAGTGGAGCTCAACTAGAACTCACATTTCTGCCCCTTGACATATAGTTGGTGTTCGAGTAGATGAGTGAGAACTTGCCTAACATGATGCACGTGAGAGGGAAGATCTGAGGAGTACACCAGAATATTGTCTATATAGATGATAATAAATTGGCCAAGCATTTCCCGAAGGATGCCATTAATGAAGGCTTGAAAAACAGAGGGAGCATTACATAATCCAAACGGCATGACCAGGTACTCATAATGCCTCCTAGTGGTGAGAAAGGCAGTTTTTCACTCATCTCCCTCTCTAACACAAATTAAATTATTGACGCTATGTAAATCGAACTTGGAGTAGTGCCACAAAGTTGGCTCTTGGGACTCTCAGTGGTGGTGGAACAGACCGACAAACTTAGAAAAGCTAGACAAGTTTGGTGGCAGAAAGGGGAGCGCCAAGAAATGATAGGATCGTAAGTCTTTAACCAGGGTCCCCAGTATAATAGCATACACTGAAGAGTCTAAAATAAAAAACTTTATCTCCTCAGAGTGAAGAGCACTGACATTCATCTTCATGGGCAGCGTGGTCTGTAAGACCACTCCCTGTCCCACAGGGTCGCCATCCACTGCAAATAGCTTAAGGGATGTGTTTAAGGAAACCACTGGAATCTGTAGTTGACGGGCAAGATTCACATGGATGAAATTCCCCTCTACTCCGGAATCAATCAGGGCTGAAAACACAAAGGAAGAGTCCTGGCAGGCAATAAAAGAGATTTAATTACCATACCCTGAGCTTTCCCAGGGATGGTGCCTGAGACTTTTGTGGGCGTGTTCGACAATCACATAGTACTTGACCAGCAGCACAACAATACGTACAGAGTTTTGGACTGAAACTTCACATATAACTTGTTGGATAAGCATTAAATTGTATGAAAACAACTTCTTCCAATTCTTTAGTTAAAAAAGAAAGGTTTGAAATTGGTCTAAAATGATCTAGTATGGTTGGATCCATGTTACTCTTTTTTAGTAGCAGCTTCACCAAGGCAGTCTTAAAAGCATCTGGCAAAACAACTGTAGACAGAGAACTGTTCACAACGGTTAATGCATGATTTTGAACACCGTCAGGACACCATCTTAAAAACTGAAGTTGGAACAGGATCAAGATTACATGTGTATGAGCTTAATTTGTTTATAACAGTGACTGAAATGGGGAGCTTCCAATAAGTTCCTGATTACTGATAAGAGAGACAGAGACAGATGTCAATACTGGTGTACGTGGTTTATCAGGAAGGTTGTTGAAGCTTGTTGAGCTTTGCTCTCTCTTTATCAATGCTTAATGCTCTTATCGCCTCTGTTGATTCCCTTGATTTCCCAGAATCCCTCATTTGACATCATGGTCTAATGAGTATTAATAATTGTCACGTGTTCCAGCTTTTGTCTATTTATTGTCATTTTAAACATACAGCATTGTTTTACATCCACAAGCATCTGGTTTGTTTGACAAATGTTGCAGGTCTATGGTGGATAAAGAGATCTGTTCTTTGAGAATATCATAATGTGCCTGCAGGCCAGTTTACCTCCATATACTGTGATATACCACAGTTTATCTCTTAAGCTTGTGTGTTGAGTGAATACATTTTTGACTGGTGCTCAGAATGTTGAGAGCTTAATCTAGCGAGCCAAAGCTGTATTTGGTGCACTATGACATGTGGTGGTCTTACAAAGACATTAGGTGAGGCCAATCGTTCTCTGAGTAGAGAGTTTTGGTCGTTTTGTGTCATTTGTGTTTACACACAGAGGAATCTGTCTTCCACAATTAACCCATCTGTGAAGCAAAACACCGACATATACGCACTCTAGTAAACACACACTAGGGAGCAGTGAGCACACTTGCCCAGAGCAGTGGGTAGCCCTGTCCACAGCGCCTGGGGAGCAGTTGGGGGTTAGGTGCCTTGCTCAAGAACTCTTCAGTTGTTATTATCAGGGAATCGAACCAGCAACCCTCCGGTTAGAAGGCTGGTTCCCTAACCTCCAGCCCACGACTGCCCCAAGACAAGGAACGTCTTTGTAGTTAAACCTCTAGTAAGTACCAGATGGGGGGCATGAACTAGCTTGTGGGTAGAGCTGCTAACATGCTGCTTCAACTCAAATGTTTATAGGAGTTGTGGCCCAGCTGGGGGAGGGGCTGAGCATGCTGACCGGGAAAACCTGGAGGAGGCCCAAAGACACACACGCAAATGAGTGAACCAGTCTGCTTTATTCACACATTGTACCAAATAAACCAAAATGCAACAGAAACAAGGCTTACTCAGCTCTCTCAGTGAGTCCCTTGCTCCAATGTGTGTGCCATGTAGGCCACACATCCCTCATTATACACCCTCTCTCCAGTGTGTGGCATGTAAGCCACATGTCCTCCCTCCTCACAATGACGAGAAAGCCAGTTTATAAGGGCATGATGCCCCGTCTTCTGATCCTGCACACCTGTCACAGGGTCTGGATCCTAATGAATTACTGTCAGCTGATATTAGTTCTAAAATTACTATTTTGGTCTGTGTATTACACTTAATAAGAAACAAGTGCCACTAAAAGGTTGATTGCAACAAACTGAAATTCTATAAATTCACCAACAGTGGCATTTTTGCACTTAAAGTCACTATTATATACGCATGCCACTCCTCCTCCTCCTCCTCATCTCTTACTGTATGAATAAATTTTCAGGAGCAAGCAAAGTTGCTGTGCCATTTTCATCGAGTCTCTCTCGATGTTTCTGATAAAACCATAAATTCAAACTTATGTTTTTAACACTACCTCTAAGCAGAAGATTTGTTATTTAGTGACCCAACATTAGGTAGGCTAGGTTTAATTTTCTGCTTACTTCACATGTGTTTTGTGTACTCAAGGTTTACTATTCTTACATCTAAAGTATACTTAGAGTGTACTTTCATAAACTAACAAGTGGCCAATTTAGTCCCAAGAAGTATTGAAATAATACACTTACAAGTATAGTACTAGTACACTGAAATTAAAATATACTCGGGAAATATACTTCAATATACTAAATTAAATTAATATAAGTACTTTTTGTAAGTACTTTTTTAGGTACTTTTTGTAATGGGTGACTTGGCTAGTAATGTTAGCTAAATTGTCTGTTTACTTCTGACTGGTTGTCTTTCTGCCATAAATTTCAAGCCACAAGTTGGTGACCTCGTATTGTATGGTTTATTATGGGGTATATTTTCAGGTGAAAGCAAAGTTGCTGTGCCATTTTCATCTAGTCATGTTTCTCATAAAACCATAAACCATAAAACCACATGTGTTTTTCATTGATTTTCTAATTACATAGGGTTTGTTGAATCTACTGGCATTATTTGAAAAATATTCTGACATGTTTGTCTTTTAACTGGCTCAGTACTGAAATTGAAACATTAATGAGATGTTTAGACATTATCTCTTTATAGCTAGTAAAAGAGAGAAAGAGGGGATATGTCTCTCTCTATATAGTATATTTATAACAGATATAACAGATTTGCCCCTTTTGCTTGACTTGGTGTTTCAAAACATGATAAGAAATATAAATGCATGTATGTGTGTGTTTGTATATATATATATATATATATATATATATATATATACACTGCTCAAAAAAATGTAAGGAACACTTTGAAAACACATCAGGTCTCAATGGGAAAAAAATCATGCAGAATATCTTTTCTCATATGGACTGGGTAATGTGTTAGGAACGAAAGGTTGCCACATCATTTGATGGAAATGAAAACGATCACCCTACAGAAGGTTGAATTCAAAGACACCCTGAAAATAAAAGTGAAAAAATTATGCAGCAGGTTAGTCCATTTAACCAAAATTCCATTGCAGCGACTCAAAATGGTACCCAGTAGTTTGTATGGCCTCCACGTGCTTGTATGCATGCCTGACAACGTCGGGGCATGCTCCTAATGAGACGACGGGTGGTGTCCTGGGGGATCTCCTACCAGATCTGGACCAGGGCATCACTGAACTCCTGGACAGTCTGAAGTGCAACCTAGCGGCGTCGGATGGACCGAAACATAATGTCCCAGAGGTGTTCTATTGGATTTAGGTCAGGCGAGCAAGGGGGCCAGTCAATGGTATCAATTCCTTCATCCTCTAAGAACTGCCTACATACTCTCGCCACATGAGGTCAGGCATTGTCGTGCACCAGGAGGAACCCAGGACCCACTGCACCAGCGTAGGGTCTGACAATGGGTCCAAGGATTTCATCCCGATGCTTAATAGCAGTCAGGGTGCCGTTGTCTAGTCTGTAGAGGTCTGTGCGTCCTTCTAGGGATATGCCTCCCCAGACCATCACTGACCCACCACCAAACCGGTCATGCTGAATGATGTTGCAGGCGGCATAACATTCTCCACAGCGTCTCCAGACCCTGTCACGTCTGTCACATGTGCTCAGGTAAAACCCGCTCTCATCTGTGAAAAGCACAGGGCGCCAGTGGCGGATCTGCCAATTCCGGTGTTCCATGGCAAATGCCAATCGAGCTCTATGGTGCTGGGCAGTGAGCACAGGGCCCACTACAGGACATTGGGCCCTCAGGCCACCCTCATGAAGCCTGTTTCTGATTGTTTGGTCAGACACATTCACAGCAGTGGCCTGCTGGAGTTCCTTTTGTAGGGCTCTGGGAATGCTCATCCTGTTCGTCCTTGCACAAAGGAGCAGATACCGGTCCTGCTGAGGGGTTAAGGACCTTCTATGGCCTTGTCCAGCTCTCCTAGAGTAACTGCCTGTGTCCTGGAATGTCCACCATACTCTTAAGTGCTGGGAGACACAGCAAACCTTCTGGCAATGGCACGTATTGATGTGCCATCCTTCAGGAGTTGGACTACCTGTGCAACCTCTGTAGGGTCCAAGTACTGCAACATGGTATTAGTAGTGACGCTGACCCAAGCCAACTGCAAAACTAGTGAAGAATCAGTCGGAAAAGATGAGGAGGGACAAAATGTCAATGACCTCCACCTATTAAACCATTCCTGTTTTGGGGGGCGTCTCATTGTTGCTCCTCTAGTGCACCTGTTGTTAATTTCATTAACACCAAAGCAGCTGAAACTAATTAACAACCCCCCCTACTACTTAACTAACCAGATCAATATCCCAGAAGTTGAACTGAGTTGATGCTATACTCTGATTAAAAAGTGTTCCTTAATTTTTTTTGAGCAGTGTATATATATATATAAAACGTATGTACATAGGGATTATTTAAAACATAGAAAAAAAAACAAAATTTAAAAATACCAGTGTACATGTGAACTTTTCTATTTTCTATTTTCTAGTTGAACATATAAAAAACCCTAAATTGAAACCTACTTGTATACTTAAAAAAATAATGCATATGAAGCAAACTGTAAGTATAAGTTTACCTAAAGTAAAAAATACAAATATACTTGCAGTATAAGAACTGCTAAACTTGTAGTTTACTGAGAATATAATTAAAAATAACGTAATAAAAAAAAGTGTAATAGAAATAAATTATTAGTAAACTAGTAAACTAACAGTATAAGTTTAATTCTGGTGTAGTTGCAGTACATAATAAAGCTTAGAAGTAAACTAGTGTAACCTGGAGTGAGACGAGGAAGCAGGATGCAAGTGCAACCAAAACAACTAGAAACAAAAGACTACTGAAAATAAGGAACAGAGGAACAAAACACCAAGCAAACACAAAGGGAACAATGAGGATGATCTTGGAAGGGGCGGAGCCACAAACTAGGGACAGGGGAAGGAGGTAACAAGAGGGCAGAGGCAGGAGGAGCTATAAACCAAAGCAAACAGAAGCACATGGCCCAGGACAATAAAAGGCACATGGAAGTAACAGAAGAGAAACAGAGACAGAAACTGAGAAAACCAAAAAGAAACAGGCAGAACTAGACAGGATGTTACAAGTAGTACTCAAGGTTTACTACTCTTACACCTAAAGTATACTTAGAGTGTACTTTCATAAACCAAAAAGTGGCCAATTTAGTCCCAAGAAGTGTTGAAATAATACACTCACAAGTAAAGTACTAGTACACTGAAATTATGATAGTACTTACTTCATAAACTATACTTGGGAAATATACTTCAATATACTTAAAATTAACTTTAAGTACTTTTTTTAAAGGGTGACTTGGCTAGTAATGTTAGCTAAATTGTCTGTTTACTTTTGACTGGCTCTCTTTCTGCCATAAACTTCAAGCCACACGTGACTTCCTATGGATTTTATGGGGGTTATAATGGGGATTATTTTTCAGGAGCAAGCAAAGCTGCTGTGCCATTTTCCATAAATTCAAGCTTATGGTCTTTAATATGAACTCTAAGAAGAAGATTTGTTATTTAGTGACCCAACATTAGGTAGGGCTAGGTTTAATTTGGTGCTCACTACACACGTGTTTGGGATGACTGGTCTTTTGTAAGCGCATAGGAATGAAGTTATTGGTGTTTTGACTACACGTGTTTTTCATTGATTTTCTAATTACGTAGGGTTAGTTGAATCTACTGGCATTATTTGAATAAATAATCTGACATGTTTATCTTTTAACTGGCTCAGTATTGAAATTGTAGCATTAATGAGATGTTTAGACATTCTCTCTGTATAGCTAGTAAAAGATTTTGTGTTACAGAGAAAGAGGGGATATATCTCTATATATATAGTATATTTATAGCAGATATAACAGATTTGCTCCTTTTTCTTGACTTGATGTTTCGTAACATGATGTCATGCTTCCAGGTTTCCCCTCTGCCTCTGATCTCCCGAACTCCAACTCCCAGAGCCCACCACCCAATGATGTCATAGTCACATGTCCGTCATTGCCCAATCGCGCCCCGTTTCCTCATTCGTCATCATCTGAGTATTGATTGTTCACACCTGCATCTCATTTAGTCTGTTTAGGCTCCTGGTTCACACGCACCCAAAGTATTGCCAGCTAGTGACCTTACTGAAAGTTCTACCTTGCTATTTCTGACTGGTGCTCTGATTCTGACCTTGCTTGTTAATTGTTTACTCTTCCATCTTTGCCCTTTGGTTTTTGTTTACCTTTCTTATTGTCTTTTGGTCCTGACACTTGCTTGTTCATTTTGGTCTCATGATTCTGCCTGCTCCCTCTGGTATGTTTGCTTGGCTTCTCTTGTTTAGCTGTACTGCTAAATTGTTAATAAACCCTTGTTCTGCTTTTAGCTCAGTGCGCATCAATTCCAGTTTGTTATTTCTGACAAGATGATATGAAATATATATGTACTCGTGTGTGTGTGTGTGTGTGTGTGTGTGTGTGTATATATGTATGTATGTGTGTATGTATGTATGTGTGTGTGTGTGTGTGTGTGTGTGTATGTATGTATGTATGTATGTATGTGTGTGTATATGTATATATCAGTGATTTAGAACAGTCATTTAATCAGTTCTATATTGCCCAAAGTATTTGCTCATCTGCCTTCACACACAAATGTAAACTTGAGTGACATCACATTCTTAATCCTTTGCAGCTATAACAGCTTCAACTCTTCTGGGAAGGTTTTCCACAAGGTTTAGGAATGTGTTTATGGGAATTTTTGACCATTCTTCCAGAAGCACATTTGTGAGGTCAGGTGTTGGACAAGAAGGCCTGGCTCGCAGTCTCCACTCTAATTCATCCCAAAGGTGTTCTATCAGGCTGAGGCCAGGACTCTCTCTTTATGGAACTTTCCTTTTGCACTGGTGCGCAGTCATGTTGGAACAGAAAGGGGCCATCCCCAAACTGTAAGCATCAGTACCTGAATTTAATCCTCAATTTAATTCTCACAACAATGTTCCTACACCTAGCGCCTGTTACTGCAGCAGTAACAAGTTGGGCGAACGTTCTATAATGCCCTTCATTTCAGAAGAAGAGCTGTATAAGTACTCTTGGGGGTAGGCCTGTGCGCTCCAGCAGGAGAAACAGAGGTTAAATACAGTATGTGATAAAGTGAAGGTGGACAGAATCAACTGATTTCTCAGCAACTTCTTGCTGTATTTCCCAACAGACGTCTACTCCTTCCTCCTCCCGGGTTGTGTGTAATCTAGACGTGCTGCTATGATGCCCATAAACCTTTATAGACTCATGAATATTTAAAGCACATTTTGTGCTTCGGCATTCCCTACAACAGATCCTGAAGTCTTTACAGCCAAGAGATCCATTTAGAAAGAGCTAGTCTTGCTTTTCACTCAGCTTTCCCCCTGTCTCCCCCAGAGACGGCTCCCTTTCATCAGCATCAGCATGAACACCAGTTGTAGAGGTGCGTCCCGGCAATCAGAGAAGTCGGATCTGACTCAGGCCTCTGGCTCAGGCCAGTGAAAAGGTCAGACAAAGCCCCATTTTTTGCTCTATTCCAGCTTCCACTACACCTGAGGCAGGTGCTCTGCATGGTGTTCTGCAACCTCTCCTATGCTGCCTCCTCCTCTCTTGGACTTTACTTTAGTCTTACACTGTGATGTACTTTTATTGTGGTGATGCACTATTAGGTACGTATTGTGCAATGGGCAGGAACAAGTGGTGGTGCCATCTCTTTCCAACTAGAGCGTCTCATTTATCTGGCTTCTAAGGTTCGATGGGGGTTAAATTGCTGCCAACTTAAATAGCTGCCTAAGTAAGCAGTGAGCCTTAAGGCAGCTCACTAGGAATTGTAAACAAAATTATCTTGATTTACCAGTAAAATGGCCTTTGTTTTACCAGTAAAATGGCCTTTGTTTTACCAGTAAAATGATCTCGATTTACCAGTAAAATTACCTCTGTTTACCAGTAAAATTGCCTCGGTTTTACCAGTAAAATGATCTCGATTTACAAGTAAAATGGCCTCTGTTTTACCAGTAAAATGATCTCGATTTACCAGTAAAATGGCCTCTGTTTACCAGTAAAATGACCTCGGTTTTACCAGTAAAATGGCCTCTGTTTTACCAGTAAAATGACCTCGGTTTTACCAGTAAAATGGCCTCTGTTTTACCAGTAAAATGACCTCAGTTTTACCAGTAAAGTGGCCTCTGTTATGCCAGTAAAATGACCTCTGTTTTACCAGTAAAATGACCTCGGTTTTACCAGTAAAATGGCCTCTGTTTTACCAGTAAAGTGGCCTCTGTTATGCCAGTAAAATGACCTCTGTTTTACCAGTAAAATGACCTCGGTTTTACCAGTAAAATGGCCTCTGTTTTACCAGTAAAATGATCTCGATTTACCAGTAAAATGGCCTCTGTTTACCAGTAAAAT
This sequence comes from Semaprochilodus insignis, assembly GCA_034552555.1. Lineage (NCBI taxonomy): Eukaryota > Metazoa > Chordata > Actinopteri > Characiformes > Prochilodontidae > Semaprochilodus > Semaprochilodus insignis. Next base: position 8,089,019 of record CM067479.1, on the reverse strand, counting down.
GACCTCTGTTTTACCAGTAAATTGGCCTCTGTTTTACCAGTAAATTGATCTCGATTTACCAGTAAATTGGCCTCTGTTTTACCAGTAAATTGGTCTCTGTTTTACCAGTAAATTTTAGTTGCTAGGCACTGACCTAGCTTGAGCACAGCACAAAGCGGCTTGAGTAGGGCAGTGAGTAGAAGCTGGCCGGTAAATTGTGATGGGAGCCGGGGCTTGTGGTGTAGCAGTAAAACTCTGTGGAACGTTCTCCCAGATTTCCCAGCGGCACTAATGTAGACCCAGTGCGGTTAGTAGGGGTTCGAGCAGGGCAGACTGGCCGACATAGCAGATGGCACCATAACTTATCTGAAGTTAGCAAAGCAAGTGCTATGGAAGGGCTCAGATGAGCTGTTCGGTAACAGGGAAGATGCATTTGCAGGACCAAGACACAGCTAGCTAGCAGACTGCAGGCTGTAATAGGAGTAGTAGCTTAAAATCGAGCAGGAGATCCGCTGATACTAATGATATCGCTATATGGTTAGGGACACTTACATTTACATATATGGCATTTAGCAGACACTCTTATCCAGAGCGCCTTACAACCATGCTTAGTGTTCCTTGGATAATGTTTCCCAGCTAGTACAGGAAGGTTAGAGTCTAAAGTTCGCCATGAGCTCAGACGCTGCCTGAACAAGGACCAGTGCTGATACCTAGAGAGAAGAATACAAAGACATATATAAAGCATAAGAGCATTATCTGGCAACCCAACACAGCACTCATACCTAGAAAGAAGAAAGGTTCTGGTCAGTATAAGCGCCAAAACAAAGTATTTCAATATATACATCTAATAGTGCTCACTCACTTAAGTGCTTTATGAAGAGATGAGTCTTCAGTCTGCGTTTGAAGGCTGCAAGAGAGTCTGCTGTTCGGACATCCAGTGGTAATTCATTCCACCATCTTGGTGCCAGGACAGAGAAGAGTCTGGACGCTTGTCTTCCATGCGTCTTCAGGGATGGCAGGTCGAGTTGAGCTGCACTTGAAGCTCGAGGGGCTCGAGGTACAGAACGACTCTTAACCATTGCCTTAAGCAGGGAGGAGCTTGTCCATTCTTGGCTTCGTAGGCAAGCAGCAGAGCTTTAAATCTCATGCGGGTAGCTACAGGAAGCCAGTGAAAGGAGCGCAGCAGTGGAGTGACATGGGTGAACCTGGGAAGATTGAAGATGAGCTGAGCTGCTGCATCCTGAACCAGTTGTAAGGTTCAGTTGTTGTGATGGCCCGTAGAGGAAGACCAGCCAGGAGCGAGTTGCAGTAGTCTAGCCTTGAAATGACCAGAGACTGGACGAGCAGCTGGGTGGCCTCCTGAGAGAGGAAGGGTCGAATCCTCCATATGTTGTAGAGGATGAATCTGCATAACCGAGTCAGGTTCGCAATATGAGCTGATAATGATAACTGGTCATCCAGAATCCCACCAAGGCTTCTTGCATCTTCAGTTGGGTTGATCAAGGAGTTCCCGAATGAGATGGTAAGAGCATGGTGAGGACCTGTAGTGTCTGGGATGAACAGCAGCTCAGTCTTGTCATTGCACGTTGTGATTTCGGGCTTATAGCTGAGACCTATTTTTATGAAGCTCCTAAATGCACAGTTGTTGTGCTGATGTTGCTTCCAGAGGCAGTTTGTTCAGCATTCGACAGCCCTGCTTCACTCGGCATGGTCATCATGGCTAAGCTGTTGTTGCTTCTTAAAGCTTCCACTGTACAATAATAGCACATACAGTTGTCTAGGGCAGCTCTAGCTGGGGCAGACATTTCGTAAACTGACATGTGGAAAACGAATATTGAAGTGTAAAAGATTACCACAAAATGAAAGTGACATCATATGCCTTTAAAGAGTGTATAAATATATGGACTACATATGAAAGTGTCTGATTTGTTGAATGGTTGTATTTATATTGACTTAGACACTTAATTAGAAACCCCTGTCATGCTGGTGTACAGTTAAAGACTGTAGCTCATCTGTTAATGCGCAGATTGTGTTAGTCCTCCTGTAGGTCATCAACAATGGTCATTTCCTGACTACAGAGCTGCTCTTGATGGGAGTATCCTTCAGTAGTGGTCCACTCTCAACCTGGCAGTGACATTAACCTCTCCACAAACTCCTGTGCTGTGCTGAGAATGATCCACCACCCAAATGATATCTGGACAACAGCAGTCAGAAACTGACCACAGGTAAATGGGGAACTGGTAAGCAGTGCATTACTAGTCAGCGAGTGATCTTGAAGATGCCGTATTTGCACTTGAGTCCTTAAATGTTTCCCAATCCCCATTCTCCATGCTGTGTCTCCCTCTGTCTGTCACGCTTTCCTCCTGTCTGTCTGACTCACTCTATCTATTTGGCCCTCTCTGTCTCTTCCGATCTTTCTAACACTTTTTGTCTGTCTGTCTCCATTTAATCCCCTCTCTCCTTCTGCCAGTGTGGCCCTAACTGACTGTCCATCTGTCCTCTACTTACTTGTCTTCTGTGTGGTGTCTGTATGCGTGTCTCTCTCTCTCTCTCTCTCTCTCTCTCTCTCTCTCTCTCTCTCTCTCTGCAGGCAGAGGGCATCATGTCTGTGCAGGAGGCCGAGGGTAGACAGGTGTGACCGAGGTGACAGGTGTTGTAGTGCTGGAGATGGCCACAGGAGGATCCTGTCAGGTCCACGTAAACAACCTGATCTCCAGGTGCAGGGCAAAGACTCTCTGCGTATACATCTACAGGCAAAAGTATGGAACCTGATGACAATTAAATATCGTGTTATATGTTGTCAAAACATTACAATGTAAAAACAGTATATACTGTAGTATATCGTTTACTTTGTTTATTAACAAACATCTTACAATAAAGCAAAAGTCAAAACCACAATTACCTATCTATCTATAAAAAGCTGAACATTGTTACTTTTTGAGGCCCAATCTCTGACCGCGTAGACACATCACACACACACACACACACACACACATACATCCCATTGACTGGGCTAATCAACACGCCTGTCAATACCTACCTGAAAATATCCCTTTAAAGTCAGAGTGTGGAAAGAGAGAGAGAGAGAGAGAGAGAGAGAGAGAGAGAGAGAGAGAGAGACGGGGAGAGAGAGACGGGGAGAGGGCAAAATGGCATCACATAGATTTCCAATAAAGCCAAAATTAACCAAACTGGGAAAATCTCATCCACAACACTGAACTCTATGACTGAGAGAAACAGTCCGTTGCTAACTTCATGGTCACCAGCGATCAGTGGTTTAGAAGACAGTGTTGGTGTTGTACTGAGTTGGTGCCAGTAGAGGGCAGTGTTGGTGTTGTACTGAGTTGGTGCCAGTAGAGGGCAGTGTTGGTGTTGTACTGAGTTGGTGCCAGTAGAAGGCAGTGTTGGTGTTATACTGATTTGGTGCCAGTAGAGGGCAGTGTTGGTGTTGTACTGAGTTGGTGCCAGTAGAGGGCAGTGTTGGTGTTGTACTGATTTGGTGCCAGTAGATAGCAGTGTCGGTGTTGTACTGAGCTGGTGCCAGTAAAGGGCAGTGTTGGTGTTGTACTGAGTTGGTACCAGTAGAAGGCAGTGTCGATGTTGTACTGAGTTGGTGCCAGTAAAGGGCAGTGTTGGTGTTGTACTGATTTGGTGACAGTAGAAGGCAGTGTTGGTGTTATACTGATTTGGTGCCAGTAGAGGGCAGTGTTGGTGTTGTACTGAGTTGGTGCCAGTAGAGAGCAGCCTTGGTGTTGTACTGAGTTGGTGACAGTAGAAGGCAGCGTTGGTGTTGTACTGAGTTGGTGCCAGTAGAGGGCAGTGTTAGTGTTGTACTCAGTTGGTGCCAGTAGAGGGCAATGTTGGTGTTGTACTGAGTTGGTGCCAGTAGAGGGCAGTGTTGGTGTTGTACTGAGTTGGTGCCAGTAGAGAGCAGCCTTGGTGTTGTACTGATTTGGTGCCAGTAGAAGACAGTGTCAGTGTTGTACTGAGTTGGTGACAGTAGAGGGCAGTGTCAGTGTTGTGCTGTTTTGGTGCCAGTAGAGGGCAGTGTCAGTGTTGTACTGAGTTGGTGACAGTAGAGGGCAGTGTCGGTGTTGTACTGAGTTGGTGCCAGTAGAGGGCAGTGTTGGTGTTGTACTGAGTTGGTGCCAGTAGAGGGCAGTGTTAGTGTTGTACTGAGTTGGTGCCAGTAAAGGGCAGTGTTGGTGTTGTACTGAGTTGGTGCCAGTAGAGGGCAGTGTCTGTGTTGTACTGAGTCGGTGCCAGTAGAGGGCAGTGTTGGCGTTGTACTGAGTTGGTGCCAGTAGAGGGCAGTGTTGGTGTTGTACTGAGTTGGTGCCAGTAGAGGGCAGTGTTAGTGTTGTACTGAGTTGGTGCCAGTAAAGGGCAGTGTTGGTGTTGTACTGAGTTGGTGCCAGTAGAGGGCAGTGTCTGTGTTGTACTGAGTCGGTGCCAGTAGAGGGCAGTGTTGGCGTTGTACTGAGTTGGTGCCAGTAGAGGGCAGTGTTGGTGTTGTACTGAGTTGGTGCCAGTAGAGGGCAGTGTTAGTGTTGTACTGAGTTGGTGCCAGTAAAGGGCAGTGTTGGTGTTGTACTGAGTTGGTGCCAGTAGAGGGCAGTGTCTGTGTTGTACTGAGTCGGTGCCAGTAGAGGGCAGTGTTGGCGTTGTACTGAGTTGGTGCCAGTAGAGGGCAGTGTTGGTGTTGTACTGAGTTGGTGCCAGTAGAGGGCAGTGTCGGCGTTGTACTGAGTTGGTGCCAGTAGAGGGCAGTGTCGGTGTTGTACTGAGTTGGTGCCAGTAAAGGGCAGTGTTGGCGTTGTACTGAGTTGGTGCCAGTAGAGGGCAGTGTTAGTGTTGTACTGAGTTGGTGCCAGTAGAGAGCAGTCTTGGTGTTGTACTGAGTTGGTGCCAGTAGAGGGCAGTGTCTGTGTTGTACTGAGTCGGTGCCAGTAGAGGGCAGTGTTGGCGTTGTACTGAGTTGGTGCCAGTAGAGGGCAGTGTTGGTGTTGTACTGAGTTGGTGCCAGTAGAGGGCAGTGTTGCCGAGGAGATGTGAGGATGAGATCACGAGGTGGTCCCTGCTGTGGGTTAGGGAGCAGTTCCCTCTCTGGCTGTATGAGAGGCGCTTGGATTCCAACTACTTTGACTTGACGAGGAGAGAAGCTACAGTTGATACAGACGTGACAGAACATGCTCACCACCAAGTAAGACTTTTTCGGTGCTTGCCGGCTGACAGGAGCCGTGAGTGTTGCTAAACTGTGATTAAAGGCTGTTTGTAGCTGCATTGTTATGGTTTGGGCGAGTAACGTTAGCTGTGTTACTTTAACGCGTTAGCAGGTTAGCTTAGCTGCAGCTCGTGCCTGATGGATGTGGCAGTATGTTAGCAGTTAGCTAGTTAGCTTGAAACTCTGGTTAGCTGATGAGCTACTGGGATAATGATGGCGTTTATCTGTTATTAAGCTCCTCAGCCGCTTTTGATACGCCATGTATTTCTGTGTCAGGTCTTAAACAGGCAGCTGTGGCACTAAACGCCCCCAGGAAAGCTGCTTATGGTTAGCTTGGCTTGTTTTGGAGCCCAGACTCTGCTGCACCAGGCAGGAGCTAATATGCATTATCTGGTATAAATAGACTCTGGTTTGTCTGGGTCTTGTCTGCAGAGCTGATTCATTGAGCTGGGATACACTGGCATGTGGTTTAGACCTGGAAACCCTGTGTTTACTCAGGAAGCTGGCAGACCCAGTAGATCAGGTCCTCCTTGTATAGCATTCCCATTCATTTCCTCTGTGTTTGTCCACCTGTGGGAATAATGCTGGACTGCTGAAAGACTGAATGGAGAGACTGAATAGCATGGATTACCACATTTTTGACGTGAGTAATTCACTTTAGTGTTTCCTTTCAGTCTGCAATCCCACATCTACAACATTACAGCAGTCTGGAGGAATGTCTGGGTCATTACAGTCAGTTTTCCAGGCAGCTCCATTTCTGTAATCCATCTTCCCTGCAAGGTTTCCTGCTGTAACATGTTGTTGCTCCAACGTGACTTGCTGATTAGCTTATTTTATAATGTGCCAGTGCAGGGGAAACACCAAACTGCGCAGTGCATGTGAACTATAGGACCTGCAGCTTTGGACATGATCCAGTTGAGAATTCCATGATCTAGGAACAGCGGATAGTAACTCAGTTATAACTCAGCTACAGTATTTTCGTGGACGTTTCTGTGTTTCATTTCATTCTATTACATTCATGCATGTCACACGTCAGTACCACGTCATTAATGTAATTACAGTACCAAGTCATTAATGTAAACAATCACTTCAGTTTTCCTTTCGGTCTGGAATCGCCCCATCTACAACATTCCAGCAGTTTGGGTGTTTTATAATGATTGCAGCAACAATACAACTATCAAATACAGCATATAGTATATAGTATATAATACTGAGTATTAATAAGTAAAGAAACATAAAAAGAAATAAATATCTATTTATTGAGCTACACATACAGAAGTACTGTCTCTCAGTATGGCGTCGGGCCGCCGTGTTTGCTAATGCAACGTGCCAGACGTCTCAGGATGGAGCTGTAGGGGTTCCTAATGGTGTCCCATACCATGCAGCTTGAATATTCTCTCACAGTTCCTGCGGATGGTGCGGTAGGGGTGGAGGTGGAGTGACACCAAGCCTTCTGCACGTGTGACGCTCACAATAAACTGTTCATCTTGGTGCTGACCACGGTGCCTCCACACACGGATTCGTTGGTCATCTCCACCAAGACAAAAGCGGGACTCGTCACTGAAGATGACCCTCTACCATTCTGAGTCACTCCATGACAGTCTGGCACGACACCATTGCAGTCTTTGGTGACGTTGACGTGGTGTTAAGGGCAGTCGTCGCAACGGTCTGCGTGCATGTAGTCCTGCGTCGTGCAGCCGTCTACCAATTAGTGCCAATGGCACTAACAGGATGACTCATGAAGACATCCCTGCTCGCTGAATTTCTGTAATTGTGGCTGTTGGGTCAGTCAGGTACAGCGGTAAGACCCGTCCTTGCTTACATCAAATCTACGGCAGAGCATGAACCTTGAACCATTAGCATGTCTCACCATGTCAAACCTGCCCACCGAGAGAAGACTGAGCATGAACTACATTACTGGTCAGAGCCTTAAGACAGAGGAGCATGAGGCGAAATTGTGGTGTTCAGAGCCCTGATGGCTTGGGGTTCCGTTTACATCTTATAATTGTGTAATTGCTTCTGATTGGTCTAACAGGCAGTTTACAAGCACTGACATGAGGTTAATGTTCCCCACTTCAGACAAGGTGGCTGATGCAGTAGCCTATAATTAGAATTGCAGTTGTTGTGATTGGTAAATTGCACTCTCTTTCCATTTGTGATTTCAATAGAAAATGAATTCATCTTTCAGCCGTGACTGAAACTGATGACAGCCTGAGCTTCAGGTGGATGCTGTGTGTAGAAATACACATCAGGGCATGCATTTATATTGTAAGCTGTGAAGCTTTAATGTTGACAAAATGAAAATGTTTGCTCTCACGTTTTCCTTCGTCAGCTGCTACGGGTCACTTAATCTTAACAGAAGGAGCAGACCGCATGGTATTCTCAAAGCGAGTGTATAATCGTAGGTATGACCTTCAGTGATCAGACTTGTCTATACAAGGTCAGGACTTTGAAGAAGGCCTAGTCAATTTTGGCAGATCCCAGCCACGCTGTGTTTATAGGATTCAAGTTGCTTCCTTCAGGCTACAGATACAGTTTGCCAATATGTGGGACAAATAGATTTAAGAACTCATTTGTCCTGACCACAATTGGCCTGTTGAATAATTTACAAGGGGTAACAAATTACCCCCTGGGGGTAATAAGGATCTATTCTATCCCATCCCATCCTTACAGTCATATTTCTAGGCTTCTGTTTCTGTAATCTCCCTGCTCAGCAATAACAAGCTGTAGCTCCAAACTGACTTGCTATTTGGCTAATGATATGAAGTGCCAGTGCAGGTAAACTATAGGACCTCCTGGTTTACACCTGATCCAGGTGAATGTTTCGTGCTCTGTCTAGGACAAATGGACAGTAACTAAGCTGTGCTTACTCACCTACAGGTACCAAATGGTGACGGAGTTATGCTTACAGCATATGCCTAAATGTGCCTGTTTTAATTGTGTTACACTGGTTCAGCATCTCTACAGCTTTCTGTTGGTTACACCTACAGGTTCTGCGGTTTATCAGTTTATTTTAGACCCAAGGAATCCTAAAGACGGAAGAGTAGAGCCATCTGTTCCATTGCTGAATAGATGCTGGACAGACTAAGTAGTTCTACTAAGGTTTTATAGATCAGGCTGCCAGCCCAAATCCGGTTTGGGTCATATCCAGATTGTATCCAGACTGATATTTGATAGCCCGGACCGTAGGCACAATACTTTTCCTCGAGTAAGGTTTCAGGTTACTGTACCCACCTGTGCAGTTCAGCTTGGCAGACATTCAAGATCAAGCCCTCTATCATCTTTAATTCTTGATGAAATACTGAGTTTCTAATCGGCTCTCTGCTGCTTTCTGTTGGTTGCACCCACGGGTTCTGCGGTTTGTCAGTTTATTTTACACCCAAGGAATCCTAAAGACGGAAGAGTAGAGCCATCGGTTCTATTGCTGAATAGATGCTGGACAGACTAAGTAGTTCCACTAAGGTTCTATAGATCAGGCTTACAGCCCAAAACCGGTTTGGGCCATATCCAGATTGTATCCAGACTGATTTTTGAAAATCTGGACATCAAAAAACCCCGCACATAACATTGGGTTGTTGTGAATCAGATTCAAAGGTGTTTGGCATGCAGTTCCAGTCTGATTTTTCCGATGCGTCTCAGTTCTAGCGCTCTGGAAGCTCAAATCGGATTTCAGACGAAAGTGTCTTTTGCAACAGACAGCGATGATGCCAAGTCCAGAGTAAATGAAGTGCTGGTTCTTGCTTCATAATTACAGACGTCTACAACGTTACCACAGCAATGCATACAGATAGATTAGTGATGTCTGGACACGCAAATCCGATCTGATCACTTGCAAATAACAGTCATCTCGAAAGATCTGGCCTGAGAATCAAATGCGGTGTGCCTGCAGTCGGAGCACACAGCCTTTGTTACGCAGTAGTTCAGTAGTGCTGTAAGCTGCTTCTGTTGTACTTCTTTTTGATTTTGGTGCTTTCTTTTCACTGTAGGAACAATACTTTTCCTCGAGTAAGGCTTCAGGTTACTTTACCCACCTGTGCAATTCAGCTTGGCAGACATTCAAGATCAAGCCCTCTATCGCCTTTAATTGTTGATGAAGTATCGAGTTTCTATTCGGCTCTCATGTTCCTAAGTGAGCTCACTGACTGTGACTGTTATGGTAGAGTAGAGATGAACCGCAAGGCAGGCACACTCTATACCTGCTTCTTTACACCAGGCCAAAAGATCAAACCATCTCTTCTAACCTTCTTCTTTGATTGACCCTATTTTTGGTGGGGTTGGACCGTCCGCTGTCCCACATGACACGTCCTGAGCCTTTACAGGGTTTGACCGAATGGTTTCAGGAACCTGTTTCACGCTCTAGTTCAGAACAAAGAAGCTATGCCTTGCACTGGTGAACTTGCCCACTCTGTTCTGACTCGTCATCTGCCAGAGGTTGAAAGCAGTGGCAGTTCCACCTCTACAAGCAAAAAGTATTTTCTGTGGGCGTAAAAAAAAAACACCACTCATCATCGAAAAAACGTTGTTGCACCCAGTAGGAATCAACCGACAGTAATGAAACTTGGTGGGTAGGTTTGACATCATGAGACATGAAAATGATTCATATTTCACGCCCAGTCGCACAAGCAAGGACTGCTTTATCTCTGTACCTGACTGATTATATAAGGTTGCCCTGTTGCGCGTCCTTTCCATTCTGACTCGTGTTGTTGTGTTGGTAGCATCCTTTGCAAGCCAAGTATGCCTCAGAGAGTAGTTCAAAAGCAGTTTGAGCAGTTGGAAGAGTTGGAGAGGGGTTGCATCATAGGGCTCCGGGAAGTCTTATCGACGCGTTGCGCACCATACCGGTCTTGCGGATACTACAATAGCACACTGTTGGTGGCAGTGGATAAAAGAAGGCACTTACCAGTGACATGAAGGATCTGGGAGACCTACGCGAACCACATAGAGAGAGAACTGACGGATTGTCTGACATGTACGTAGTGATTGCGGACATTCAGCGAGCAGTGATGTCCTCCATAAGTCATCCTGTTAGTGCAGCACCATTGGCAGACGGCTGCACCACGCAGGACTACATGCACGCAGACCGCTACGACGACTGTCCTTAGCACCACGTCAACGTCACCAAAGACCTCAATGGTGTCGTGCCAGACTGTCATGGAGTGACTCCGCAGTGACGAGTCCCGTTTTGTCTTGGTGGAGACGACCAACGAATCCGTGTGTGGAGGCACCGTGGTCAGCACCAAGATGACCGGTTTGTTGTCACAGGTCACATGTCCAGAAGACCTGGTGTCACTCCACCTCCGCCACTACTGCACCATCTGCAGGAACTGTGTGAGGATATTCAAGCTGCATGGGATGTATTATCACAGGACACCATTAGGAACCTCTACAACTCCATGCCGAGACTTCTGACATGTTGAGTTAGCAAACATGGCTGCCCAACGCCATACTGAGAGACAGACTTCTGTATGTGTAGCTCAATAAATATTGATCATATCAGTCTAAATGTATCATCATTTATTGTTCCTGGTAACCTTTATCTTCCTTCCCAATAGCACTGCAATCCCACACCTCCTTCTGGGTGCAGCTGTTCTTTTGATGATGAGGGAATAAACAAACCACTAAGCAACTTTTATGGACTTTAATTATGGATGTAGTGCTTAATGCTGTATATATGGATTCCTTTAACGCTAGACTACACCAGTCTAGGTGTTGTATCACATAACAGTGCTCATCTGATATCAGAGTGTTCTGTGAAACCGAATGTGCTGAAATGTGCTCCAGTTCTCCGACTGTAGAGTGAAGTTCAGTGATGGTGGGGCTAAGTATTGGCTTAGCGATGGAAATGTCCAAATACAGCACAGATGCCGCCGTCCAATCAGGTTTAATGCGTTCCATCGTGCCACAGGTCAGTGACTTTGTCATGTTTATACAGTCTGATGATGCGTGATACAAACAACCCCCTATAATTGACTTTTGATTTTCTGATCAGCAGGTCGGATAAGCTGGACATGCTGCTTTGCACTGTGCCTATTTTAGCATGTTCGTTGATATTGAGACACAATAACACCCATATTGCAGGTATTTGGATTGACACCCATTGACTAAAGCGGATCAAAGTTGACTTTAATTGTTATATATTTATTTATGTTTGTGTGTTTATTTAATAATTTATTAGTTTTCTAAGTCATTCTCTTTTTGGTTTCTTTTATTTTACATATATCTTTGCTGTCCAATGAAAAACATGCATCTCCATTTTTTTTATTTATTTTTTTTATTTCTACTTTTATGCATCCTTTAAACACAGCAGCTGGTGTTTACACTGTGTGAAAATTTCATGATGAATGGACCAACAGAAATGGCCCAAAATCACTTGGAAAGACGTCTGGTTCCATTGACTTCCATTAGAAATAAATGAGGTTTTTGCTCTCTCCTGTAAAGTAGCCATTTGGAGACACTTGTCTTTCTTTGGACAGCGATGATATGTAGGCTAGCGTTACTCGTTCTTAAAGTGGATTTTCTTTAAGTCGTTTGTTGAGGTGTAAGTCATTCAGAGACGTTTGATGTGAAATGATGTGAAAGTTGACTTATGATTGACGTATGTGTGTGTGTGTATGTAAAATTTCCATCAACTTCACCAGTTTTTATTTATTTAATTGTATATAAAATAAATAAATAAAAATTAGGCAAATAAAATTAAACCTAGAAATGGAAAAATATTGCAAAAAAAGTTTTTTAAAGCTAGAACAAGGTGGAAAAAAGTTTGAATGTTGACAAAATGTGAAAAAGGGGTGATGGAACCGTGTCTTTTGAATAAACAGTGACCTGACCGCTCCACCTGATGATCTGATCTTGGCACACGTCTTTTCAAAAGTTGCTGTTGACATTTGGATTCTAATCTAAAGCTCGAATGGAAATGGGTCTGCAGAATGTGCTCCCTGACTTGTCTGGTTCGTTCGCGTTCCCAGTTGCAAGCTGGATGCGCATAACATTTGCATAAATGCACATAACATTTGCCAGACTCTTGAATAGAAATCGGGCTATAGGTCCAGAAGAGAAAGAGAGCCTGATGTTTTTCCCTCTCCAGCTGGGAGAAAGTGTTGTTTTGTTTGCTGGAGGCCTCGCCACACCGCAAACCATCATACCTTGCGCTCTGAGCTGAAACAAGTACAATGCAGGGAGGCGAAGGTCCTAGTGGACACGTACCATCAGGTATCTTTACGGTGGTGGTGGTAAGAACCAGGCATCATGATGTCTCCAGTGCAAGTACAGCCATTTTATTTACGATCCGAAAGGATCCCACATGGTCCCTTTCGTAACCATCTTGTGTAGCTTTTTTGAGCAGCAGCTTTTACAGGCTTCTGGTTTCAGGCTTCTGGTTTCTGTCATCTCTAAAGATGGGTGTGATATTGATGTCGCTTACTCATCGTTTACATTCATGGCATTAGGGAATGCTCTTATCCAGGGCAACTAACAGGGTTAATCGTATTACATTAGTATTGGAATTATTAGTGTTGGGAGTCTTGACCAAGGACTCTTCTTGGTGTAGTGCAGCACAGCCACCCAGACTGGGAATCGAACCCCAGTCCCCCACATGGTGTAGTAGCTCGCTGGCAGGTATTGGTGCTATTCATTGCGCCACACCAACCACATCATCAGATATCAGACAGACAGCGCCGATCCATTTACCGCTCCAGATTCTAGCCCGCAGCAAGGCAGCTACTTCCTACCTGCAGAGGTGCGTACATCAGTCGCACCACGTCACATAGTACCATACGTCACGTACGGTACCATAGAATACCAGCAGGGAGAGTCAGTAATCAGCAGGTTGAAGTTAATTTTTAGACTCTACCTGCATGAACTGAATTAAAAAGTGTTCACTGAATGAAATAAAGCAGTTTACTACCTCTGACTGTTTTCCAGCTAAAAGATGGGAGCTGAAAAGGCTCGGCTAGTAATGGCTACTTAGCCGAGCTAGCAGGGCGTTTGACAAGCATTTGTCTGTTTATCTAAAGGACTGTTGAAGCTATGTTCACAAAGTGACTCAAATCTGATTGTTTGGCCTTAATGTGACACAAATTAGATTTATTTCAGGGCTGTGTGGACACACTGCAAATCGGATCTTTCCAAATTAGATTTGAGTCACTTTTCATATGTGGTCTTAAATCGGATATAGATCCAGTCAGTGGGTGTGCGATTCATGCGCATGCATTTTCACTGCGCGTGCACCGTCATTCAGTGTCCACGTGTCAGCAGAGCCAAATGAGAAGTTAAAGCCAGTAAATAGTGGGAACATGGTGCAACAGATCTGATCGCTTTTTAATCTTCGTCTCGCTCTAATACTGATTGTCTGAGAGCTAATCAGAGTAGATCATCTTTGCCGTGAAGGCTGGTTCTGTTTATTTGCTGTTAATGATGCACATAATTAATTCACTCACATGATTAGGAAGTGCACATGTGGGTAGTTTCAGGATGCCAGTTACTTTATATTAATGACAGACTTGAGTCACTTGCACAAATGTGAACCATCATGTTCGTAAGATTGGAGCTGAGCCAAAAATCAGATTTTTTTTTTTTGGCAATGAGACTTGTAATGTCAATGTAGCCTCCGCCTTTCTCTGCGTGCATTTCTGGCCACATGTGATCTGCTGTTGTTCAGTATAGCATTATTTTGATGCAGTAATGGGGAAATATATCATGATGTGCTGAGGTATTAAGCCATGCTCAGAGTTGCTGAGTGCTTGTGCATGTCTATGCACGGCGTCGGTCCTGGTAGACGTACCTCTATTTAAAACAATGGTTTCAATGGAGTACCATTGTGTATCTGAATTGGGTTGGAACTGAACAAATGTGGATTGAAATCGGATCGAACTAAAACAAATGTGGCTCAGAATCGGAACTGAAAAAACACGTATTGGAATCGGATCGTAACTGAACACAGGTGAATCTGAATGGGATCAGAACAGAACAAATGCACATTAGAATTTCAATTGGAACTGAACAAATGTGGATCCGAATTGGATCGAACTGAAAAAGTGTGGATCAGAATTTAATCAGAACTGGAAAAAATGTGTATTGGAATCGGATCGGAACTGACAGAATATGTATAGGATCGGAACTGAAAAAATGTGTATCGGAATCAGATCAGAACTGGAAAAAATGTGTATTAGAATAGGATCAGAACTAAACAAATATGGCTCAGAATCGAAACTGCACTGAAGAAAAGTCTGGCTCGGCCCATCACTTATCTTCACTACTGTGAACAACCCTGTAAGTTTCTCTGGAACGGAGTAAACCACACTGAGTGACTTTGTTTACATCCAAACCATTGAATTCTGCAGAAGACTGTCGGTTTAGAATTGATGGAATTCCATGTTAAGTCTTGGAAGTGAAGGATGTTTAGTCAGTGTTGGTCTAATCCTGATTAGTGCTGCCCTTGTGGGACTGTAGTGCTGCACTACTGGACTGGTCTCTTTCCTCAGCCTGCACAAGGCCCCTTTGTACAATATCCCATTCATAAAAGCTCCCAATGCTCCAACAGTCTTTCACTCAGCCTCAGAACGTGGGACTGGTGAAGAAGCCGGGTAGTGCTAATGGGCAGTGCTAATGGGCAGTGCTAATGCGCAGTGCTAATTAGGGATGCACCGATCCAATATTAGGATCGGATATCAGTTCCGATATTAGTAAAATTGGCTGATTCGGGTATTGGATAATTAGGCCGATCCCTGGGGCCGATCCCCACATTAATTTGTATGTGATGTGTGCTATGCCATCAGTAGCATGTTTGCATTTAAATTTACATTTTACATTTATGGCATTTAGCTGACGCCTTTATCCAGAGCGACTTACAAGGTTAATCTTATTACAGGTAGGCCAGTGTAATGTTAGGAGTCTTGCCCAAGGACTCTTATTGGTGTAGCACAGCATAGTTACCCAGACCAGGAATCAAACCCCCGTCTCCCACATGGGGTGGTAGCTCCCTGGTGGGTAGTGGTGTTATCCACTGAGCCACACCAACCACTGTTTGCGGTGTGCCTGTAGATGTAACAGGAACTGTCGCACCTCAACGAGAACCCGAGACCTTACAGTAGACTTGACTTACGAACAGGAACAACAACATGGAGCGAGCCAGAGAGTAGCTGTATGAGTGAGCTTAGTAAAGTAGTGTTAATGTCAATCCTGGTGCCTTATGTCACTTCAGCATGGTGAAGTATACGGTTTATTCATTCAATAATGGTATCAGACATGCAAAGTTTATGTATCGGTGCTGGTATCGGAACTGGAAAAGCTGGATCGGTGCATGCCTAGCGCTAATGGACTGTGTGAACTTTTAACTTGAGCTGTTGTGTTGGCTGATAGATCCTGCTTTGAGGAATAAGCCTCTTTCTCAGGTGTGCTGTCCGAGTCCCTGTGCAGCTCTTTTATTCGTATACATTATAGATGTGAAATTGAGCCGCAGTGTCAGGTACGACTTACACAGGGATGTGACGGCTGCTCCTCATTAGCCTTTAATATGGTCCGTCTCTGTTGGCCTCAGTCATCATCACGCACAGTGGTAAAATGCACTGTTTAATGGGAAGATTGAAGGTTTATACAACGTAATGTAGTACAGATGAAATGCAGATTATTAAAATTAAGCTTTGGCAGACTTGAGAGCAAGAGTGATGGTTTGGTGGAAGAGTGTGTGGATTGATGGATCATTCACTTCACTGTGTGTTGTTCTTCAGGTAGTGCTTAATTGTAATATATACACATACTATGCTGCTCTTCCTCGAATCGCACTCCTAAGCCCAGCCTATGTTGGTTTACAGTCATTATCTGACACTTTCATTTCTTCTAGGTCAATTATTTATACTATAACTGCAGCAATAATAGTAATAATAAAACAAGGGCTGTGCAATATTGACATGAAATGCAACGTTTGAAAAAATGCTGTTGGGTATCTTGATGACGATGCCACAAGCAGTATTAGGAGGACGTGTGATATACACACATCGTCAACTGAATAGCTGCACAAATAGCTGCACCCAGAAGGAATCAACCGATAGGAATGAAACTTGGTGGGTAGGTTTGACATTACGAGACATGCGGATGACTCAAGTTTCATGCTCGGCTGCGCATGTGACGTCAGCAAGGACGGACCTTATCGCTGTACCTGACTGACCCAACAGCCACGCTTGCAGACATTCACCAAGCAGTGATTCCCTCCATGAGTCATCCTGTTAGTGCCAGCACCATTGCCAGACGGCTGCACCACGCGGAACTACATGCACGCAGACCGTTACGACGACTGTCCTTAACACCACGTCAACATCACCAAAGACTGCAATGGTGTCGTGCCAGACTGTCATGGAGTGACTCAGAATGGCAGCGGGTCATCTTCAGTGACGAGTCCCGCTTTTGTCTTGGTGGAGACGACCAACGAATCCGTGTGTGGAGGCACCGTGGTCAGCGCCAAGGTGAACAGTTTGTTGTCATGCGTCACACGTCCAGAAGGCCTGGTGTCACTCCACCTCCACCCCTACCGCACCATCTGCAGGAACTGTGAGAGAATGTTCAAGCTGCATGGGATGGATTATCACAGGACACCATTAGGAACCTCTACAACTCCATACCGAGACGTCTGGCATGTTGGGTTAGCAAACATGGTGGCCCAACGCCGTACTGAGAGACACTACTTCTGTATGTGTAGCTCAATAAATATTGATTATATCAGTCTAAATTTATCATCATTTACCAATCAGTGGTTCTGTGGTCGATACAGATCGCCTTTCAGCATGATCAGCTGATACCAGTGGAGGGCAGGGCTGGACTGTTATGCTGCATTTCTATGTTATTGCCCTATAAAAAAAAAAAAGAAAAACAAAAACAAACCAAGAAAAAAAAACAATGGCTGTCGGTGGCATGTAGCTATTGGCATAATGGCATTACTGCTGAAAATGGAAGATTGTCAGAGGAGAACCTTCTCAGCGTTAAGGTTGAGCTATTTTTGTTGTGTTTTTGTTGTGTACTATTGGGTTTGTCAGGAATTCAACAACAAGAGGTTTGGTGTCCATGACTCCCAAACAATCAACATCTGGTTTATTCCACCACGGTCAACGACTAAAGGTGGGAGATCTGAACTCTTGATGGAGTTCTCCGGTCGCCACTGCGGGCTGCAGAATGTTGTCACTTAATGGTGGCTTAGCCAAAAACATGGAATTTCCAGTTTTGCGGATGTTGATCTACTGCAGACCTGTGAATGCAGCAGTTTTCAAAAGGCTTGTGCTTTTAATCAGTGTTTGAATGACTAACTGCAGGCTCCTGTGACCAAAGGCTTTTGTGAAATGTGGCACATATGTTTAACATCACTGACCAGGTCTAAGGATCGGCTAAGTTAATATTGGCTGATTATTGATTGCATATTTGGGCTGAAGATGTCTGTGCGTTTCACACACAACACTGGGATAGCAGCCATCAGATGTAATCATTTATGTCAGGTTGGTAATTGAGAATAGAGTGTGTTTGTGTGGTTTGGGATTAGCTGTGTAGCTGAATTGTGTAGTTACTCACAGAGCAGGGTTAAGACCCAGCACAGGGAAGCACCTGTCGGCCTTCTAATGCTTCTATTGCTGCATTCCCGACAATCCAATTCCGTTCCTCTTACTTACGCTGTGCGTGTGAGGTAATTTGATCCGTTCTGTCGTCTCAGCTTTAATGACGTGTTCGTTGTGGAAGCTCTTACTAAGAGAATGATCCAGGTCATATTGATGGTGCAGGTAAACTGTTGTTTACAGTAGGTTTTATTGCTTATTGTGGACTTTCTAACTGCCCTTAACCCAACACTGTGGCGTAGCGTTAAACTATCCTGAGTTTTGATGGATTCTTTCATGTGTTCTAGGGGCTTGAGGATGGACTACCAAGGATGCTAGCTCTACCATGGGCAGTGCCACTCTGCGCTACTTCTGCTATGGCTGTCTCTTCACGTCTGTGACCTGGTCCATCCTGCTTTTCCTCTACTTCAGTCTCAGCCAGGAAAACCGCCTCACCTTCAGCCATGTGCCCATCCAGGGGGTGCAGCACCGCTTCCAGCCACGCTTCACCCGCCGCCCGGGGCTTGTCCACAGGGACGGTCAGCCGGGCCGCAAGGGCCACGCTCTGGATCCTCATAAACCTGACCTCTCACCTGAGATGGGTGAGTCCTGGGGGTGTAGAACTGCATTGGTTGTGATTCAACTGCATCAAGTTATTATGGATTATGATAATATTCAGTGAATTGTGCATTAATTGTTTGTTGGCTGAAATCATCATCTTCATTGTCAAGAGGTATGAATACAGAGCAATGCAGATGGTCCGGTGCTACGCACCACATCCACATGAGCGCTAGGTATGAACTGATCCTAATTTAGCACTGTGAACCACTGTCTATCACCAATCTATGATTGTCTATGATTGTGTTTTTTTGGGAATCAGTACAGTATCACAGAACATAATATTGTGATATTTTATATTTTCAGTATTTTCTTTAGGGCTGAAAATTAATTTTATACCGAAATTGAAAAGAGTGCAATTTTCAAATTGCAAGAGCTGCAATTTTTTGGGAAATGTAGGGCAGAAAAAAGAATTTATATTGCACTTTGAGAGTATGCAATTTTTTTTTGTTCACAAGTGCTGCCATTTTTCTAACAGCCTCCAGGATCGACCATGATGCTGTAACGAACTTGAAGTGGGAAAATTGAAGCTGAAAACAAGGAGCTTGTGAACCACCTGTAGACGAGTTATACTAATCAGATACAATCCCTTTGCTCAGTACATGTACACAACCATAATTAACTGGCAGCCTTGCAAGTTATCAGGCTTGGTTTAAGCCTCAAGCCAGAAAAGTCTTCTAGCCACACTAGTCTTCTTGGCCTAGAAAAGGCCTGGACCTCAATTTATGGAAACTTACCGCAAGTTAAATTGCAATCGCAATATTGTGCAGAAAAATTGCAATTTTGGCCAAATCGTTCAGCCTTAATTGTCCTACACTCCTGGCAGCAGCATAAAGCATCCATTGCTCAGAGAAATGACACACGGACAGAATAGCACAGGTTGAATGCTTCTCAACCGATCAGATTGTTTTGTCAGGGCTAATCTTTGTATATTTCTGATAATAGCACATATAGAATGATTTTTCGGCCCATCACACTGTCCCGTCGGGACTAACTGTTGCATAAACATGGAAAAATGTAGGATAATAACGGCAGTTCTCAACAGCTGCTTCCAGTAACAAGCTGTCTCAGGCCTTCAGAAACCTAGCCTGCTCTGTAATGAGCTAGAACTGTCTGACGGTCCGTCTCCATTACCGCCCTGTAAGGAGCTTCGTTGTGTGTAATTCCCGCTTGGCTGCTTATTAGAGCAGGAACTGTGGAATTTAAAGAGATTACTATAAATGCGTTTTACAGTCACTTCAGTCCATGTGTTGGGAACGGAGGGAAACGGTCCTGACTGGACGGATATTCCAGCGATGGAGCTGGCGGGATTGATATTTTAATAGTCCATTACTGGGAAGAAAGCCTTGATGACTGTTGGAGTCCTCGCTCCGTGTAGGCAGTAATTGAGTTCTCCAGTTGGCTGCCTGTGTTGTGGAGAGCTCCTCTTTTTAGGCCCATCAGACCTTTTGGCTAGGCACTGTTTGGTTACCATGACGATGTACATTCCTTTCCATGGCCTTATAGTGAAGTAGAATTGATCCATCACAGTAATGGAGTAGCTCTTCTTGCACACAACACTCAGGTTTAACATCCCCTATGCTGGGGTTTCTCAGCCTGTGGGCCATGAGGCACCCTCTAGTGGTCCGAGGGCCTGTACTCAGGGGGAGGCAGTAGTTTGTAGTGGGCCAGAAACGTCGTATATGACCATATTAGAGTTATATGAAGTATATGAATATACTGTAAGTTAGTGATGCACCGAAATAAACGTTTTGGTCTGAAACTGAACAAAATGAAACATGAACACCAAATACTGAAGTGTTAGCAATGAAAACAATAAAAATAAATATGTTAGCAATAAAAATCATCCCAGCCAACATGTTTGCTGCATTCCCAAAGAGTGCCTCACTCCACGCTGACTGCAATTTGATCACGGTGTTGTAAAATTGGGGTTTGTGCTTCTGTAAGGAGAATGCAAGCACATGTACCAGGAGCGAGCGAGTGAGGAAGTGAGGGAGTGAGGGAGCAAGGGAGGGAGCGAGGGGATATTACACTAGAGTAGTTGGCTGTTGTAAAATTGGGGTTTGTGCTTCTTTAAGGAGAATGCAGCACATGCAGAGGGAGTGTGCGAGGGAGTGTGCGAGGGAGTGTGCGAGGGAGTGTGCGAGGGAGTGTGCGGATATTACACTAGAGTAGTTGGCTAGCCCTGGAGCTAAGGAGAACATGTTCCACTCTGGTTCCTGTCTACATTCAGGAATTAGAGAAAGGGAACCGCCTCATTAAAAACGCCATCGTTGGGGATAAATCATTTGGTGTTTTCACTTATTTCGGTTGCCAAACATTCGGTGCGTCCCTCCTGTAAATGTATGTATATCAATGTACACATGTACAAGTACAAACATCAGAGTAGCAGGCTAATTACACATCTTCAGTTTAAGACAACATAGTATAATTTCTTCGAGAAATGGTGTTTTATAAAAGTTGATTTTGGGTTTCTTGTGAGACGCTATGCTTTATAGTTATCTGGCTGATCACCCCTGATCTACACATGATTGTTACCATGTATGTATTTCTTCGTATTCTGTCCAAAATACCTGGAAAGCATTTTCTCCTGGGGGAAAGTATCTCGGGATAGCTGCCACAAAATGTCTGCTTAATTTAATCTTTGAGCAAATCATTAAGATTTAGGGTTATGTGGTTCATTGTAGACTTGTTTATTTACTGTGGTGGTGATGGGAACCAGGAGTCGATGGGAAACAATCCTGCTTAATCCAGAGTCATTCGGAGTGATTTGATGTGAAATGTTTCATATTTGAGAAACTTGCTGACTCAGATGTTCTTTACAGTGGTGGTGATGGGAACCAGGGGTCACCATGTCTACAACACACATATAGACAGTTCATATACTATCTAAACCAGCAGTGAACCTAGACCTAACAGTGTGATGTTGATAATGGTAAAATACGGGGTAAATGAGGAAATCTAAGCAGCCTGAAATCTCCCTCCATGTTTCTCTCCACCAGTAATGCATATACAAATCTGTCCATTTCAGGCCAGAAGCTTCTCTCAGACTCTTGTAAAACACTGTGTGACATCTTGGCAAGCAAAATGAACTTGTAACTAGTTGATATGATGGCATGTAAGCTAGTTTTAAGGTTATTTAACTTATTTCTTAGTTTGTTTTTCACTTGTTTTTATGTGATTTTAGTACCATATTTGGATTGTTTCAAGTACGTTTCTTAAAATAAGATATAAGTTGTCTTACAGAAATCACTTAACCAGTAAAAAGTGTCTGGAAATAAGTGAAATAAAATAAATAAAACTGAGAATTTTAACTAGATATAACACTTTTACTTTACGTTTTGCGGTGAATAATGTATCGAGTGTCAAGCAGCACATTCATAACTAAGTTTGTAAGAGGAACTCTTCACACATCTGGTTCCTATCACCACCACTGTGAACAGTTCTAACTCGTGAGTTTCTTCATCAGAGCACTCTGAATGGAGCTGCATGACACTGGAAACAAACTGCCTTTGTAGTCTTTTGTTCTGTGGTATACAGTATATTGTAATGTCTAAAAATGCAGGAATTTTTACCAGATGTACAAATAAAATAGCTCTATTTGGAAAGAAGTAATTATTCAAGATCATTTAGGATGACTGCATAGAAAGTAAAACTGATCATTAAAAGCTGATGTACTTTTTACTCTAAAGACTTGAACCATCCTTTTCTAAATAATCTAGCATCTGCTTACATCCCAGAACATCTCTCTGTTTATCTGTTTAGATCTACAGATACAGACCTTCTTCTGCAAACACCTTCAGGAAAATACATGTTTAATGCACACTTAAAAACGTGTTTAGTTAAAACTGCAATAACATGGTGTGTGTGTGTGTTTTATTTATTTATTTATTTATTTATTTATTTATTTATTACTGTATATTGTGTGCGTATTATTTATTTATTTATTTATTTATTTATTTATTACTATATATTGTGTGGGTGTGTTATTTATTTGTTTATTTATTTATTATTACACTATATATTTTGTGTGTGTGTGTGTGTGTGTGTATTTATTTATTATTACTATATATTGTGTGTGTATTATTTATTTATTTATTCATTTATTTTTACTATATATATTTTGTGTGTATGTGTGTGTGTGTGTGTATGTGTGTGTATGTGTATGTGTGTGTGTGTGTGTGTGTGTGTGTGTTTATCCCCTTCCCCCAATACTGATGCCAACAGTCTGTAAAGCACTTTGAGCTCCCAACGGTATGAAAGGTCCTCTATAAATAAACATTATTATTAAATTTAATGCTATGTAGTTGGTTTAATACACCTAGCACACAAGCAGGTGAGGGCTGTGACTACTATTCTCAGTGTATCTGAGAAGCCCTAATTTGAGTAGATTATATCAGACATGTTCTCCTTTAGATTAGCCATGGAAAATGAGAACTGTGGGAGTTTCCTTTTGGACCAAGCAGCAAAAAATGTTATGGTGTGACGTGTTTGATTTCTTTTGCCTCACTTTAAGATGGTACATTTAGCGATGTGGTTATTGCACATGCACACATTACGATGATGAGGCTGAAACCATTCAGTCTCGATTATGTAGCCCCAACTCTGAATAACGTAGTTTGCATCTTAACTGTAATTAGGCAGAAATATTTTTTTTCTGTTCCTTTATTTTCAAGCCATGTAGTTTAGCATTGAGGCTAATACTGAAAATGCTTTGTTTCCTTACAAGAGTCTTCCACATGGTTGCAAGTGCAGTGTTTGTTGCTGTGTTCTTTCCAGGTATGATTTTCAATGAGAAGGATCAGGAGGTGAGAGATACGGGCTACCACAGGCATGCCTTCAACGTTCTCATCAGCAACAGACTCGGGTATCACAGGGACCTGCCTGACACCAGAAATGATAAGTAAGTCAACAGAGCGTGAGAAGCAGCATGCTGTTCCTGTCAATCATTATTGGAGTCGCTTGAGTAAGTGTTGCTGACTGAAGCACAGTGAGGTGAGGTGTAACTGTTCCATGCTCCAGGTTTAAACAGTGATCTTTTGACAAGTGTGAGGTGTGTCTTATACACTCATCACCGAAAGAATAGCTGCACCCAGAAGGAGGTGTGGGATTGCAGTGCTATTGGGAAGGAAGATAAAGGTCACCAGGATCAATAAATGATGATAAATTAAGGCCCAATCCCGTTTCACCCCTTGCCCCTAACACTTGGCCTTACCCCTCTGTTTTGCACGTTCAGGTCTAGGGGTAGGGTTGTCCCGATTGTTGTTGAGAGGGAGGGGTAGGGTGAAGTGTTAGGGCTACATGGCCCTTCAAACAGAGATTTTTCAGAGACCCACTCCAAACGGAATATTATGAGAAAATTCCCAGAATGCCCTGCGAATCATCGGCAAGATGGCTGCACAAGCGACTAAAGAGACCCAGAAATGTATTTTCTCTGGTAAAAAGACGCTGTACTGTAAGACAACCATTGTAAAAGCGTTTTATGATCATTTTTTTCATAACACATGTAAAAATCACTAGTAATACGCTGATGTCTCGGTCGCTACCTAGCGAAATTTCCCGTTTCACCTTAAGTGGTGCAGCAGTTACGTTCTGGTACCTGAAGGTGGAATGGGGAAATTGGATCATGAAGCTGGTGATTAAAAAGCTCAGTTCAGCTTCATATCACCGAAGAATTCCTGGTGGAGATTTTAAATAATGGTCATCCACCTCTTTGAAGGCATACGATGCCCTAAATGTGTTTAAGCAGTGAGGAGCTGAACTTTACCCTCCTCTGCTCTCACTGCAGACTGGCAGGGTCGCCTACAGAGCACCGCTAGCAGCCTGTTAATGACGTCATGTAGTTTTTTGTTTGTGCTCTTGTTTATTGGGTGACTCGTTAGATTGTAAAACTGAAGTTGTGAATGAATGGCGAGCGCCCGTGCTTTTCAGTCTCCTTCGGATGAATGCCAAATGTCAGTGTGATATACCGTTATTGCTATAGTATAGTTGAAGACGTCTTAGTTTTCTTGCATTTCTACAATTTGCAGCAGACAGTCGCAAATAGATGCCTAGAGCCCACACAAGTGAGATCACCACACCTGGAGGTGGCGTTTTGTCTCGTCTGTTTACGTAAAAGCCACTGACAACAACTGATGACGTATCCGGTTCTTGAAGGGTTGTCCCATTTCATAGGGGGAAGATTTCAACCACTACACCTTGTAACTCAGTTTCAAAGGGGAGGGTCACACATTGGGCCTTAGACTGATATGGGCAATGTTTACTGAGCTACACAGAAGTAGTGTCTCAGTATGGCGTCGGGCTGCCATGTTTGCTAACTCAACATGCCAGACATCTTGGCATGGAGTGGTAGAGGTTCCTAATGGTGTCCTCTGATAATCCATCCCATGCAGCTTGAATATCCTCTCACAGTTCCTGCAGACTGTCTGATAGAGGTGGAGGTGGAGTGACACCAGGCCATCTGGACATGTGACGCATGACAACAAACTGTCTTGGCGCTGCCTCCCCGCACGGATCCGCTTGCTTAAGTCACATGCATGGCCGAGCATGAAACTTGAATCAGTAGCATGTCTCACAATGTCGAACCTACCCACCAAGTTTCATTCCTGTTGGTTGATTCCTTCTGGGTGCAGCTTTTCTTTTGATGATGAGTATATGATGTATACAGTCAGGGCTATTGGAACAGTTAGTTACATCCGCCTTTGTGGAGTCATTCATGACACAACTGTAGACAGTATGCCAGTATTTAAAAAAGGAATGTAATAAAATCAAATAAATTCACTGAGAATGCAGATTAACACCCTCCCTTTGCCAAAAGTACCCTTGCGAATCACACTTCACGCACATTCAGCAGGGGCGATCACTATCACAATAAGAATCCTGTATAATTGTACTATTAAATATATGATTGTTTTATGTAATTTGACACTAAAATGTTAAATAAAATGTATCCAACCTGTTAAATCATTTGTATTTTTACTATGACTGCTAATAATATTAATAATAATAATAACAACAACAACAACATTATAATAATTATTTTTAGTGATTGGCCACTTCATTAGGAACACCTGTCTTGTATCTGCACTCTTTATCCATTCTGTCAGCTCCACTATATATGAGCACTCTGTAGTTCTACAGTTACAGACTGTAGTCCATCTGTTTCTCTGTATACTTTATTACCCTGTTCTTTAATGGTCAGGACCCCCACAGGACCACCACAGAGCAGGTATTATGTGGGTGGTGGATCATTCTCAGC
>CM067479.1:8047144-8063097 GCA_034552555.1 Semaprochilodus insignis | reverse complement strand
TTAGTTGAATTTTATATATATATATATATATATATATATATATATATGTATGTATGTATGTATGTATAAGATCATCACACTAGTGGCCTGGGACTTTTGTGAATGTGCATCTATTTAGACTGCAAATAATGTCAATGCCCAAATAAAAGCTACTGTGGTTGTTGTCTTCACCAAAAGGAAACATGGATTGAATTCCTAATTCTGTGTAATTCTGTCTGGGCCAATTGGTTCAGTATGTGCGGTCTTAGCAGTTTAATTTCAAGTATTTCCTGAATGTTTTCACTCCTTCCTCTCGAAGGTGCAAAGACAAGACTTATCCACTGGTACTACCAGCAGCCAGCATAGTGATCTGCTTCTTCAACGAGGCGTTCTCCGCTCTGCTGAGGACTGTTCACAGTGTTTTGGATCGTACCCCGGGCTACCTCCTTCATGAGATCGTCCTGGTGGATGACAACAGTGAGCTAGGCAAGACCCTTCACTTGCAGTTTGTAAACACAGTTGATTGTGTGTGCCTTTCTGACAGTCCACTGAAGCAAAATGGAGTTCCATCTTGACATGATGACGTGTTCTGGACTATACTTGACCTCGTTGACTAGCTGATCTGTAGTTATGCCTTATAAGTGTTCATAAGGGTCTTGGTCAGTAAAGGATTGTCAGGTGAGAAGCACGGGTTGGTATGTTAGTGCTGGAGTGATTGATCTTTGCTAGGAACATATAGGTTTCATTGTGTATTTAGGGGCCAATGAAATGTCTTATGTTATGAGCAGGGTTGGGCATGGCTGCAGTGAGCCTGACCCTTTTTCACTGGAAACGGATACGGATACTTTTTCCTACTTTTGTAGGGTAATATATCCTAATAAAACAGTCCTGTGTAACTTCACAGTTGTTCAAATAATCAGAAGGACTCTTGTGGCTGTAAGTAAAAATGAAGAACTGTTGATACGTCCAGAATGATGAACATTCTTAAAATACGTATATAAGTATGTCAGATATTGATACCACAACTTGGGGTATGTAGCAAATACAAATTCAGCCAATTACGGATTCATACTGGATTAAAATCCCTTTTCTGTTATTACTGTCAGACCGTACACACTACACACACTGCAGATTCATACTGGATTATAGTCATTCCACAGTTATTACTGTCAGACTGTAAACACTACACACGCTGCAGATTCATACCAGATTGTAATCACTCCACAGTTATTACTGTCAGACTGTAAACACTACACACGCTGCAGATTCATACTGGATTAAAATAACTCCACAGTTATTACTGTCAGACTGTAAACACTACACACGCTGCAGATTCATACTGGATTATAATCACTCCACAGTTATTACCATCAGACCGTAAACACTACACACGCTGCAGATTCATACTGGATTATAATCACTCCCCAGTTATTACTGTCAGACCGTAAACACTACACACTCTGCAGATTCATACTGGATTATAATCACTCCACAGTTATTACTGTCAGACCGTAAACACTACACACACTGCAGATTCATACTGGATTAAAATCACTCCACAGTTATTACTGTCAGACCGTAAACACTACACACACTGCAGATTCATACTGGATTAAAATCACTCCACAGTTATTACCGTCAGACCGTAAACACTACACACACTGCAGATTCATACTGGATTATAATCACTCCTCAGTTATTACCGTCACACCGTAAACACTACACACACTGCAGATTCATACTGGATTTTCTTTGGAAATTCCAACACTTTGGAAATTCATTGTCTGTATGTATGTGTCCTCTAGAGGACCTGAAGGAGGACCTGGATGCGTACGTACAGAAGAACTTGCCAGGCAAGGTGAAGTTGGTGCGGAATGAGAAGAGGGAAGGGCTGATCAGGGGAAGGATGATCGGAGCGTCTCACGCTACAGGTGTGTTCTCCTCTGACAGCCTCATCTTACAGCCATCTTCATTACGATAGCTGTTACTGACGTCTCGTTGCAGAAGGATAATCAGATTGCATTCAGCAATAAATCATGTGAATGTAAGACACACAGCACGATGTGCGTATGAATTGTCTTTTAAGACAATTAATTTTTAACATTTAAGACAACAAACAGGACGTATAAGGCACATATAACATGGATTTGGCAGTATGATGGGTATATCACGATTTTCATGATGCGTGGTACGACACGATACACAAAGTTTTTCTGTGGTTTACACTGAATCTTGAATCAAAACGTAATATTTTCCATTATTAGATTGCTGTAAGCGTGTTTTAAGACGTTTTTCTTAAAAATCTAAGAAGTTATTATTTCATTAGCAGGTGTTTTTTGCTTATTTCAAGCCTTATTTCTCGAAAATGCAAAATTCTGGAAAACATTTACGGATGAAACAAGGCAAAAAAGTGTAGGAATGAGGAGTAATCTTAGAGTTAGGTGAGGCTGGATACCACTTTGTCTGATACTGAACCTGCAATCTTGAACTTCGATACTGATAACAGGCAGATACTCTCTTTTTCCTTTTTTACAGAGTTAAGCTGTTATAAATACATTTAACTGGATGCACTTTACTTAACCAGCCTTCTGAATAACATCATTCTCAAACTGTGAAACTAATATTCTCCTCCTCCAAAAAGAGAAGTACATAGAACACAACATGACTCAGCTCTGCAACACTGCTGTTTCTATTTTTACACTCACAACATAGTGTTTTTGTTTGTTCAGCACTATCAAACTTTGAAACTCAAATTCATTCTGCAGCTTGGTGGAAAAGTTCCGTTAAGCGCTCATGTGATAGTTAAGGCAAATGGATCATATAGGATTATACAGAGGAACCGCATTTAACCCATCCATCAAGTGAAACACCCGCATGTGCACAAACACTAGTGAACACACACACACTAAGGGGCAGTGGGCACACCCGGAGCAGTGGGCAGCCATGTCCTCAGCACCCGGGGGCTTAGGTGCCTTGCCCAGGGCACTTCAGTTTTGTCCTGTTGGTTCAGGAAATAGAACTGGCGACCCTCCGGTCACAAGACCGATGCCCTGTCCTTTGAATGTTATTACAGCAAATAAGAAATAATGTGATAAAATAAATGATAAAATAAAATACATGTTAAAATAATATTACATATTCAGACTAGATTTAGTTTTCAGTGCGATAAGTCATACCACATACAGTGCTTTACTGCGTTTACTTATATATCTCTCTGTGTCAGGTGAGGTCCTGGTGTTTCTGGACAGTCACTGTGAGGTAAATGAAGCGTGGCTGCAACCCCTGCTGACTCCCATCAAGGAGAACCGTCACACCGTGGTATGTCCAGTCATTGACATCATCAGTGCAGACACACTGGTCTACAGCCCTTCACCCATCGTCCGGGGGGGCTTTAACTGGGGGCTGCACTTTAAGTGGGACCCTGTTCCGGTGTCTGAACTCAACAACCCCAGCGGAGCCATCAGGTACCAGCACACGAAACACCACTAGTGTTGTACATCAGACCCGGCATAGATTCACCTATCAAATACCCTTCGATTGATAAACCAATTCAATTCCTCTCCCATTGAAGTTAATAACTAGCAGGCGCGGGTTACACCATAGCATTCATAGGTACTTGAGGATTCACTGCATTTTGGTTATTTGTAGGGAAAGTGTCTAAAGTCAGAACCTTTATTGTACAGATCAAATTACTTCATTACTACCAAGTATGAAAGCTCCATGTCATTCAGCAACTCATTTTATTTGTTCTTTAATCGCATCAGTGAGCCAACAAACCGAGCTAAATATATAGAGTGGTGTACACTATATATACATCAGCGCTTCTTTACAAGTGTACAATCTGTTGTGGTCAGTAAATAAACCCTTATCTACCCCTTTACCCTCATTTCTAATATTAACCCCACCCACTTTCCTATTGTAATTTCAAATTAAGGTTAAACGAATGAATCATTTTAAGAATGAAAGATCAGTTCAGACAACACGCCGTTGGATACACGTCAGAATGATGTTGTGAAGTAGGGCCGCACAATATATCATTTCAGCATTGTCATCGCGATGTGCGCATCCCCAAGACTCACATCGCAGGACGTGCAATGTCTAAAAGAGGCAAGTTAAATGAAACACATCATGCTACTTTTTTTATTTTGCTGCTTGATACAAAGGAAGAAGCTTAGATATCTAAGCTTCTTAGATACACAGAGAAGAGTAGTCACAGTGCTCACCTGCATTTGTGTTTGGTGCACTGAAACCGAATATAGAGCATTCAAGTTCCAGAAGACCTGATTCACATTCACAGGCGTGTTAAAAAGTAATTTCTCAGATTTTTATTATTTTTATTGTCACCCGCCCCCAGTCATTTTAGAGTGAGTATTTTCTAAATAATGTTTTCTTCAAGCCATGTTGTGAAAATTCCTGAATATAATTTTCATATCTCAGTATATATTGCAGGGGAAAATTATTGCAGTGTCACTTTTTTTTTCTCCAGTACTTTTCAGCCCTATTTTAAGCATTAAAGTAAGTGGTAACTAAATTAAATCTGCCAATCAGTCTGTATCAGAAGTCCTTATAAAAATAAATTATTCAATAAAATAATAATAAAATAATAATAATACAAAAACCCTTTTAAACAGCACAGGATCAGAGGATCATATTAGGCATGCGCTAGGACTGTGCAGTATGTAACTTTTTGTCATTGATACCATGTGAACTGTAATATGTTAATGAGTGTCTAAGCAATCACAGTTTTATTTATTAATCAAGCACTGTGAGCAGCATAAATAGCTTTTGGTACATCAAGACATTCAGGTGGTTCAACAAATGCCAACTATTTGGGTCAAAAATAGTCCGATCTGAATATTTGGCATATGTGTTAATGTAGTCAGAATATGGTATTTTGTCCGGGTCTACACTTGCCTCAGTTTCCCAGTGTCCGCAGCTCTTTGACAAGGCTGTGTGGACTATAGATGCTGGGATAGAAGTTGTTTAGTACTGGTGGTGATGGTGCTGTGACACACAGTTTGCATCGACCGTGTTAGAAGGGCACCTTTAAATCCATTAGTGTGCAGGGGCCGGGTAGGGCCGGGGGGAGCCAGGGGCTGTACTGTGTCTCTGTACACTGGCCATTTCACTCAGCTGCTGCCCTGTTTGACAACATCAACTTACTGTAAGGCAGGCTTCTCAGCCACCAGTGCTAACACAGCACCACAGCTGAGAACTGCAGCTTTATTTTTGTCTGAACTCTCTCAACTTATCCATATACTGTACTTTATATTTACGTCATATGACAGTAATGCTGCATTACATCGTAATGGTCAAGCTGACAAAAGCATGGTAACTAGATATGGTTTGTGAGCCTGTATAACCAAACATGACAAGTAGGCTACATACCATGAAACAGCAGAAACGGTCAACATCAAGCCTGAACCAAAGCCCGTAATGCTTATACGCTCAGTTTTATAAATAACATAAAGACATAATACATCCATTTGTGAAGGACTTTGCTTAATTCGTTCGTTCAGAGTGGTTTGATGTGAAATGGGTCATTGTTTGGAAAGTGCTGACTTGGATTTTTACAGTGGTGGTGATGATGGGAACCAGGTGTCACCATGTCTACAACTCACATATGGAATATTTTATTTACTAGCCACTTTTTGTGTGTGTGTGTGTGTGTGTTCTTGTAGTGGAATATTTGTGAGGACCACAAGTATGTCCATACTTTGTGATGTCCTCGTAAGTACAGGATAATATGACATTTCTGGTAGAATGAGGACATTTTGCTGGTCCTCACTTTATCACGTGTTCTTTTCACCGTAAATCACATTTTACTGGAAAATCATATGTAATAATGGAGAAAGTTAGTCTTTTGAATTCTGAGGTTAAGGTTTGGGTTAGGTTAATTCGGTACAGTAATACAAAGATATATACAACTCTATGGATGACCTCACAAGTATAGTAAGACGAACGTGTGTATGTATGTAATATACATAGAAATAAATATATATGTATAAAATTGTGATGACTTTGAAACATTTCTTTGGGACTATTTTGCTGTACACTGCCCTTTTCCTAAAACCGCATTTTATGCTACAACCTTCTTACCTTTTGTAGGGGCATTACTTAACAGTGTTGACTGTGGAGTTTCTCTCTGTGAGAGTATTTCAGATCCAGTCACTCTGAATGATGTTGTATATGTCTGATGAGAACATTTGTGGAATTCCCCTAACTACTGGAAGTGGCCATAAGTCAAGTATGTGATCATTTAGGCGTGCGGTTTGTGCAATCAAGGATTTAGGTTTGCTTGCAACATTGATAGGGACACAACAACCCACCCCTTCCCTCCACGCCACCCCAACACACACACACACACATGCACGCGCACACATATGCACACATACGCACACAAACACACACAAACACATCCAGAGACTGTATACACAAACCAATTAATAGGGAACATGTGTGACCAAAAACTGCAGTTGTGAATAAGAGACACACACACACACACACACACACACACACATAGTAAACTATAGTTCAGAGTTAGGGCCTCACCTGAAACCCTGAAGGTGCACACAGTCATCAGCTGACATTAGTGTTCACAGTGAAAGGCTGGTGACATTCAGTAGCAAGTTTTAATTTTAAATCAGCGTGTCCAGTTAGGATGTGAAAAGGCTCCTAAATGACTTTTTATTTTATTTTATTTTAATTTTTATGTATGTATATATTTATTTATTTAGGGACATTATATCTACAAAGTACAGAACATGTTGACGGTACAGGCAGTAGAGGAAAGGGTAGTCATCCATGCTTGAGGCATATGGACTGACAGCATTGATAACTTACCGTTAGCACACTGATCAGCTCTCACCTAATAAAGACACCTTCAAACACCTGTGCTGGCCTTCAAACACCTGTTCACTATAAGTTCGTATAATAGTGGTATGGAGGAAGATGTGTACATTTGATCTAAAGTATCACTTTAATCCTTGCTGTTGTCGCTGGAGCTGGATGTCAGTAATATATCAGGGCCAGAAGCTGACAGGGCTCATAAGTAACGGCCGAGCAGTGGCTCTTACCCCTGAAAGTTATTTTTATTTGAGTAACGTTTGGAATTGGACTTTGACTCATTGTGTTTGTTTAAGCTGTTAAACTTGGAATGAATATTTTGTGCTTGGCTGAAAGTTTACTCTCCATGCAGATCTCCCACGATGGCTGGCGGCCTGTTCGCTATGGACAGGAAGTACTTCAATGAGCTTGGACAGTACGACAGTGGCATGGACATCTGGGGTGGAGAAAACCTAGAGATTTCTTTCCGGGTAAAGATCCAAATATAAACACGTGTTCGTTTTCATATAATGACAGTTTGTGTGGTCATATAGAAATCTTTTATATATTTTACACACATACACACACACACACACACACACCCACACACACACACACACACACACACACACCCCTACCTGTAGGTGTCTATATGTAATAATGTACTGCATGTGTTATTCAATACTATGCAAAAAGTCGAAGACCAATCTTTTATTTATGCAATTTCAAGTCAAAACAGCCTCATTGTCTAAAGAACAGCTGCACAAATAGCTGCACCCAGAAGGAATCAACCCACAGGAATGAAACTTGGTGGGTAGGTTTGACATTGTGAGAAATGCCAATGATTCAAGCTTGTGACATAAGCATGTGACATTGCCAAAGTCTGCAATGGTGTTGTAGATCATATCTGACTTGTTTCTGAAGATTTTTGGGGGAACTGAAACGTTAGAAATCACACACTAAACCTCTTGAGGTCACATACTGTAGCTGAACCAAATTGTGCGAACACACACATTGCAAATAAATAAATGTGGAGCAGCTTCCTGCTGCTGCTGCTGCTGTTTTCCCCTGTTTTTGTTGACACAGTAAAAGAGCAGCAGTTAAATATTTTTTAACAAGTGCCAAAGAAGTAAAAATGTCATTAGTTCATTCATTTTATGCACTTTGTAAACATGCACTCCATTGCGCTTATGCCTTGAACTCATGAAAAAGCTTTACTACACCAGCCAGTAATTTTCCTGTTTTCCTTGGTTGCGATTTTTCCTTTTCAGTTATGGTTTGTTTTCATTGGCTGTTGGAGGAGTCCATTCAGATTGAGCCACTGACCAATACACAATACTAGATTTCATTTAACAACTGGCTGAAAAAGTCAAACATGTTTGGTATTACTCGATTTACTGTCCCAGCTGTCAAATCCAACTAATCCAAATTCAGGGTAAAAGTTGCGTAGTGTAGCTTGGGAGGTGTGGATAAATATCCCTGCAGATTACTTTTAGAGACTAAAATCCCCTGAAAGATGTTGCAATAAAGGTAAAGAGTGGACACACTAAATACTGAAATTATCTTTAATTGTTGAGGGGCCTGTGGAATTTTCGGTTAAATATGTTTTCTATTTCTTTCTTGCACTGAAATATGAAGGACATTACATAACTGAAGGGTGGTCTGTGCCTTTCCCACAGTACTGTACGCTCACACTGCATTTCACCTCCTTGTATCTACACTCATTGTCCACTTCATCAGCTCCACTGACCATATAGGAGCACTCTGTAGTTGTACAGTTCCAGACTGTAGTCCATCTGTTTCTCTGTATACTTTATTACCCTGTTCTTCAATGGTCAGGACCCCCACAGGACCACCACAGAGCAGGTATTATGTGGGTGGTGGATCATTCTCAGCACTGCAGTGACACTGAGGTGGTGGTGGTGTTAGTGTGTGTTGTTCTGGAGTGAGTGGATCAGACACAGCAGTGCTGCTGGAGTGTTTAAACACTGTGTCCACTCACTGTCCACTCTATTAGACACTCCTACCTTGCTGGTCCACCTTGTAGATGTACAGTCAGAGACGATAGCTCATCTGCTGCTGCACAGTGCAGTGTTGGTCATCCTCTAGTCCTTCATCAGTGGTCGGGCCGCTGCCCACAGGGCGCTGCCGGCTGGATAGTTTTGGTTGGTGGACAAATCTCAGTCCAGCAGTGACACTGAGGTCACCTGCTCTGTGGTGGTCCTGTAGGGGGACGGACCATTGAAGAACAGGGTAACAAAGCATGCAGGGAAACAGATGGACTACAGTCTGGGTGGCCACAATCTGATACAATAGACGAGTGTAGAAATAAGAAGGTGTGCCTATCAGAATGTTGGTGAGTGAATAATTACTTGTTTCTGTTTAGCTCATAGACTGTAGATTGTTTTTCTCTTTAACAGTTTATTAATTGGAGTTTTGTTCCAGAGACTTTGATTTTGAAGGGCGGGGCTATAAGAGTTATTGCAGCAAGCTTGAGCAGGCTTAATAGTAAGCAGGCTGATCCTGGCCAGCTAATAATAAGAGAACAGACATAGTCTGGAACAGTGTCCCCCCCCCTTTTTTGTACCTTGTTGTTGAGTTCAGCCGAGTAAAGCTGAGATGTGGACCAGAATCTTGTCTATGTTTCTTCTGAGAACTCCCAGTGCTGCAACATATGTAGGTTTCTGTATGTAATAACGATATGCCCAAAATATGTTGAAGATCTTCCTGAAATTGTATGAAAACACACACAAACCGTCTACTAGGTCATGGCGTGCTAGACACTCATCAGGAGCTGAAATTCTCCAGTTTATTCGTGTCTTGGCTCACTTAGTTAACCGCTCCCCCTCATTGAGTCCAAACTGGCTTTTCAGCCCAAATACTAATAAATGTCACAACACAAGCGCTGGCCAAGGCTGATGTATTTCCTCATGATTGTTTTTGGAGACGTGAGCTGTAGGTTCCCACTGCCTGGAGGAGGATGTTTAATACGAGTGGCTTAACTTTGCTTTTGGGAAGAGTTTATTAGGCTTGTGAGATTGTCCGCAGTGTACCATCGTCCGAGCGTGACATCTGGCCGTTTGATGATTGGTATCATTTTTAGGGGCCTAAAACTGAACCCTGAACAAAATAGGCAGAATTCCAGTACTAGTAGACCACCACTGTAGAACCGTGATGCCTTCTGTTTGCCATGGACTTGGGAAATGAGACATTCTAAAAAGTTGGTCTCTTGAGTGATGTCACACTGCAGCCTGGACAGGCTGAATGATACATCAAAGCTTCATGTATATATAGCTCACTGTTCCTCACTCTGTGGACGATAGACATAGAGCAACCATTTCATGCAGCAGCAACAATGGTTACCAAATATTAATCGGCTTTTGTCTATTTTTAATAATACAAATTATTGGTTATTTGGTTTGTATGGCATATTTGAATGGTGCACTGTATTGGGGCCTATATCCCTTAACAGTCAGGGTTCCCTTTAAACCAGAAAAATCAATCAGCTTAAATAAGGCCATAAATCACTTCTTGCTAAAATTATAAAATAGCAGAAGTCATGTATTTAATGTACAATGACATACCAAAAGTCATGTGAGAGCAGTATGTAATCTGATTATGAAAGGGTGTTACTTCAGGGGACGGCTTGGGAATGCCCACACCTGTATAAGTTGTGCTGTGCTATCTTGTGCGTGAGGTGGAACACTGGCCAGTGTGCTCATGGCAAGTGTTCAAAGGAGTCATAATAGTGGGTGCCAGATGGATGTGACATTCCATTTTGTGGAGGTTGTGCAGTCACTTAACATTCCTCGATCCACAGTGTCACTTGTACATCGTCATAGAAAGCATTTACCATCCACATAGACAGTGCATTGGTCGCCAACGGGTCCGTAGTGATGGCGGTGTCTGGCTAGAATTGTCTATGTGAACAGACAACTGACTCTGGCAGAAATCACATCCACATTCAGTGCAGGAGGCCCCACATGCATGTCCCGCGGGTCAGTGCAGTGATGAATGGTGTGCATGCCTGCATGTTCCATGAGCCCAATCAAGGCATTCCACCATCATGCTTCATTCAGGCTCCAATAATTCACGTCAGCTTGCCATGAGCACACTGGCCAGTGTTCAGTCTCACTCACAAGGTAACACCTCACAACTTCTACAGGTGTGGGCATTCCCAAGCCGTTACAAACCGACATCCCATGACGTTTATCTGGAGCTTTATGTATGACTGTTATGACTGTATAAACTACACCATCACCCACTTTACGAACACACAGACAGCAATTCATGATACTGTGATCAGTCGGTCTATCAAGCCTGTAGTCCATGTGTGAGAGGACGGGTTCTTCTTTCGAAGACATTCATTTAGTCCTGTCCATCATGTGGCTACTCCCTCAGAGGGTGAGTGAAGTTGTCTGATAAGAAGGAGTAACATTCGCAGGCTGAAGTGGGAGCTGAAAATACTGCAATGTGCTGAGTGGTAGCAGGATTCCAGGAACAAGGCCAATCTGGATTCCAAAAACAAACCAGAAGATTTACTTTATCGTACTTTGTTTTGGTGGTTTTGGAGTGTAGACAAGTTTAATTTCTACAGGCTTAACTTTCGCAGGAAGGGACGTTTTAGAGTAGTGTTGGAGTGTAAAATATTAACATACCACATCATTTCTTACTAACAGCAAGTGATGAACTGTTGGCACATCATACCAAGCTGCTTTGGTGGAGGTCTTCTTACAAGACGCTAACAAAAAATACTTTATTAAGTAGGATATATTTATTTTCTGCAAGCCGTTTTGACAGATTTTGGCTGAACTCACATTTGTGCACCATGTTTTTTATATATATATAATTGGTTTTTTTTATTGTTCTAGGCGTGTACAGCTTCTCCCTTATGTTTTCCCTTTGGATTGTGGGGCAATATGTCATGTTAGATTTATTATTCATTCATTCATTCATCTTCTAAACATCTTATCCATCTGGCTCTGGCTGGGGGTTGGTGGTATTATAAAGTAATGGTACAGCTTTCTGTGTTCTCAGTTTTATAGTTGTAGGTAGTAATGGTAACAGCTGAATGGTATTTGCTGTCTTGCTAATGGTGCCCAGAAAGCCCCGAAATGAAATAAAATAAAATAAAATAAAGCTGGTGGCACTCTCAGCCTAATATACTGCATGTACTGTTCTTTTTATTTTTTGTTAATTTTTATAAAAATAAGTTTAGTAA
Organism: Semaprochilodus insignis; assembly: GCA_034552555.1. Classification (NCBI taxonomy): domain Eukaryota; kingdom Metazoa; phylum Chordata; class Actinopteri; order Characiformes; family Prochilodontidae; genus Semaprochilodus; species Semaprochilodus insignis. Next base: position 8,051,072 of record CM067479.1, on the reverse strand, counting down.
ATAACTAACTAACAGCAATATCTTGTTGTACAGCTGTCTTATTTGGCAAAGTAGGGTGCCACCTTATCAAGCCAGTGGTGCTTAATATTTGCTTGTTATTTGGTTGGTAATTTGCCTGTTTTGTTTTACAGTCTACCTTTGCTGTGATGCTAGCATATACTGTGAGATGGCTTAAAACCACAATAAGATTTGGTAGCCTATAGGTAATGTTAAGTAGCCTAGCTAGTGTTATAGGGGTTAGGACACATGCTTTCTACTGTTTGTCATGATTCCTAAGGGTTATTATTTAATAACTACATGGATCACAGTGCAAATCAGCTACTTGTAAGTTGCAGGTGGTGTTTTTTTTTTGGTATTCTAAAAGTGTGTAATAAAAGTTTGGACTTTCTTGTGTCTTGGCCATTTAAAGCATCAACCCAGAGCTCTGAAGGAAACCAGTGGAGGGAGGTATTGTGTTGGGTATGGTATTGTGTTTAGGTGTAGATCTGAACTCCTGGTGTGGGGATGACTGTGTGTCTGATGAATGTGTGTCTCTCTGTCTCAGATCTGGATGTGTGGAGGACAGCTGCTGATCATTCCCTGCTCCAGAGTGGGCCACATCTTCCGCAAGCGCCGGCCCTACGGCTCGCCCGGCGGCCAGGACACCATGGCTCACAACTCCCTGCGTCTGGCCCACGTTTGGATGGACGAGTACAAGGTCAGTGCTGATAAGACCCCAGAACAGAATGTCTTAGGACATGGGGTGGAACATACAGGGTTCTTTTTAGGGCAAACATTCCTCTAACATCTGTAGCCAAAAAGTAGACAGGTTGATGCTAACAAATATGAGTTAAATAGTTTTATAAATTAGAAGCAGTGAATTAAGGCAAAACGTCTTCACCCTTTTTGGGTTCCTTGTCAAATAAATCCTGTCTAAATGCCTTTAGCTCACTGAAACAAACAGTGCAGGTCTGTGGAAAGTGCAGATTCTAAACTTTTGGTTGATACCAAAGTGACCTCTGACATGATTAATCTTTGACCCGCTTATAGACTGGCGGGTTACTCATTGTGTCACCCTGTTTGGTCTGTCAGTGTGTAACTGCCGAGGTTGCACCTTTTAACACGACTGAGGCTCATCAGGACACGGTTGGGATGAGAGAGAGATGTATTCAGACGCCACAAACACACCTTTAGGTTAAACCAAGCAAATAAAAGTTTTTCGGTCGTTTTCAGAAGTCTGAGATTGGCCCCCTTGGGATACAGGGTTCAGCCCAAAATTCATAAGTAAACGAAATGTCAATGAAATGAGTTTGAACAAATAATAAATATTGTTTTATATTAGATCATAGAATATCTTTCAAAGAACGTTATACGCAGTTCATGTGCAAACATGCACCCTTTAATATCAGCCATGGAACCGAGCCGACCCGTCCTCTCATTAGTGTTTTGTTTATACGCTTGCAGCTGTGCTGCCTTGAAGAGTTGACTTGATGATGCTGACACTTCAGTGAACATCACAGAACGTAGGTCCTCAGTCTGTGAGCCTGGAGGACACAGGACGGAGATTTCGATTGGGTTGAACTGGAGAACTGTTCTCCTGTTCTCCTCTGCAACTTCTCCTTTCTATAAGCACAGTACATGACTAAAAATGCAGACTACTGCTAATGCTGCGTCATTGCTCTTTTAACAAAACTTTGTATCTACATTTTTACCTTCTTTTTTTTTTTTAATATAACTTCAGGAGCAGGGAGAAGCAATTTACACTGTGTCAAAATTTAATGACAAATGGACCAACAGAAATGGTGCAAATGAATCAGTTATTTTTACATTGATGAAATGAAATGAAATGAAATGAAAGTGTTTTTTTTCCCCTTCTGGTCTCTTATAAAGTAACTTTGAAGTACCTTTTTTGGAGATCTGACTGAGATAATATGGAGGCTGGACCTCTCATTTGCAGCCGGACATTACTGAGCCATCGCGTTTCATGCCCGGCTCTTTAAACCTGGTTCTTTTTACAGTGACCAAATTTGTATTGACTTACTGAGTTCATTATGGATGTTGCTCTACTTAGCAAATGCTTTTAACATTTTGTTACTTTATGCATAATCTGATGGGAGCTCTGAAAGCATTAAAAAAATCAATGGTGCTGTAGGTTATAGCCGGGTAGCTGCAGTATGAATTTTGTGGGCTGCATTATTAGGCCCAGCTCAATTCCCAGTTACGTACAGCATGAGTCCTGTAAAGGCCAGACGGGTCGTTAGGTTTGGGACGTGGCTAGTTTGGTTTATTCGTTTGTTTATTTTAAATTGCTGGATTTACTCGTGTGCAGGTGGTGCTGTTTTTGTACGAGCACAGATGTGTGAGAAGACCTCCTAGTAGATTAGCTGTTGACGTCAATCATGGGGAGAAAAAAGTTGATTAGTTGTCAAAAGCGTTGGTTACAGAAAACAGCGCTAGGTCTGTGCCATATGATGTAATCCAATATCAGCAATGAGTGACAAGTAAACCTATGATGATTCATTGGGGAGGGGCGTAAACTGAAGGAACTATAGATGACTCATTTATTAGAAACATGAAAAGTTATGTGAAGTGGTACATACTGTATGTGGTGTGTTTATTCTCTCTTACTATTGGTTTGTTTGTTTATTGTGGGCCAGTAATAAGCTGTTAGATTGTTGGGGGTAGAGCAACCCCCCCCCCCCCCCAAAGTCTCTGCTGTTATACTCTCCAATAATGCAACATACGATCTGAGGACAGTTCTAAGCGTTTTGAATAAACAGTCTGTTTTGAATTCATGGTTTTGTTATACCATGAAAACCAAGTAATGCATATTGTCGCTGTCCAAAGAAATATAAAATATTTTGGATACATGGGCCCTTTTATGATTCTGGGTAACCAAAATCTGTGTGTCTTTCTAATCAGGTTAATGTAATTGCAGGCAAACAGTAAACCTGTATGAAGTAAACCCCATTAAACAACGTTCCAATGATAAATATATGGCAGATATATTTATTTCACCATATCTCTCACCTCCCCATGTAAACTGGGCAGTCCTAATCTTAGGTAACTCTTCTATAGGCATTTCCCTGACCAGTCATAAACCTGAAACCAGAATCTGAGAAACTTAGAGAGCTAAAGCTAATCAGCTTAACCGAAAGCAAGTTAGAACACCTGTCTGTATCTGCCTGTCACCCTTTCATTCCTTTACCCATACACCAACATTGTCCCTTCATCCATTCATTCTTTTATCCATTACCAACATTGTTCCTCAATCTGTTCGTTCCTTTATCCATCACAACTATGTTCCTTCACTGCTTCATTTCTTTATCCATCACCAACGCTGTTCCTTAATCCAATCATACCCTTATCCATACCCTAACATTGTTCTTTCATCTGTTGGTTCCTTCATTCATTTGGTCCTTTATCTGTACACCAACACTGTTCCTTCATCCGTTCATTTCTTTTATCCATACCCCAACATTGTTTTTCCATCTGTTCGACCATTTGTCCATACACCAACATGGTTCCTTTGGTTCCTTCATCTGTTGATTCCTTTAACCATGTACCAACATTGTCCCTCATCCATTTGTTCCTTTTGTCCGTACACCAACATGGTTCCTTCATCTGTTCATTCATTTGTCCATACACCAACATTGTTCATTCATTCATTCATTCATTCATTCACCTGTACACCAACAATGTTTCTTCATCCATTCATCCCTTTATCATCTTCATAAAAGCTGGACAATGATGTTAGGTTTGTATGAGGGGCGGAGCTGGCTAGGAATGTTGGACAGAGAGCTGTCAATCAAGCTGCTCATTAACCACAGCCACACAGTTCTCAGATAAGTCTGATCAGCAGTTTTAAGCCGTTGTATCAATGTACGGTCTTATGCTTTTCACCCTAGCTTTCCTTAAGGCTGAATGTTTAATATAGTGTGTATATATA
>CM067479.1:7969633-8042543 GCA_034552555.1 Semaprochilodus insignis | reverse complement strand
TAACCCCTACATTTACACTAAACCCTAACACCTGTATTTACCCTAAACCTTAACCCCTACATTTACACTAAACCCTAACACCTGTATTTACCCTAAACCTTAACCCCAAAACTTGCACTAAGCCTTAACCCCTACGTTTAGTAGTGACAAAATAGATTGTTCAATCATTTGTTTTAATAAAATAAACTTTATTAAGGTATACAATCAGTCAAGGCAAAAGTCTATTTTTTGTCCAAATTTCAGGTCAGTATTAAAAGTATAAATCAGATTTTGAACTCATACTCAAACAATTCCATAAATCAATTCATAAATAGCTTTTCAATGAGCAACTGAACACAATGCGAATCTGCACACTCCTTTTAGGTACTCACCATGTCCTTTATTCCTCTTGGGAGGGGAGTCTGGTTAAAGAAAATAAAAACAAACTTTAACAGGCTAGACATTTTAATGTAATATATATTTAATATAATATATTTAGACTGGTGCTCTAAATGGCACTGCTCTCATTCTGCTGTTTGTGTACCCATCAGGAGCAGTACTTTGCTCTGCGTCCGGAACTGAGGAACAGGGACTACGGAGACATTAGTGAGCGTCTGGCCGTCCGTCAGCGACTGCAGTGCCACTCCTTTAAGTGGTATCTGGACAACATTTACCCAGAGATGCAGGTCTCCTCACCTCAGAACAAGCCCCAGCCTCCTGTCTTCATGAACCGCGGAGTGAAGAGACCTAAAGTGCTGCAGCGTGGCCGGGTAACACCTCACAGACACCCTGTACAAATTCTACAGCACGTGCACAGGAAAAGCGCAACCAGAGAATAAAAGAAGCACGTACATCTCCAGCTAGACTTGACGATATTAAACTCTCTGGCCACTTTATTAGGTACACTGATAATGTGTCTAGGCAAGGCAAGGTTTATTTGTATAGCACATTTCATATACAAATTAAGTGCTATATATAAATAAAAGGTAGATAAAAATTGCAAAGGGATTAAAATTAACTTTCTCGTCCAATTTATCATCTTCACTTGCCACATAGGAGCACTTTGTAGTTTTACAATAACAGACTGTATGATTTCTTAGCCCCCTTTTACCTTGTTCTTCGACGGTCAGGACCCCCAAAGGTATTATTTGAGCATGTATTGTTTGGGTGGTGGATCATTTTCATTCAATGCCAGAGGACCGTGTTGTTAGCTTGTGAAGAGAAATGGAGTTATGAAACACTTAGACCTTTAATACACTCACACCATTTTGACATAATTGGTATTTAAAGTTGCTAATGTCTCGACTTCTGAGTTTCTTGTTGAAGCCAAAACTTAAATATTTAAAGACAACCTGAAATCAGAACTTGAACATGGTTAGTTCATGTCCCTGGACATATTAAAATGGAATTGAAACAATTTTTTGTATAAATAAATGTAAAAATGTAATTCTTAAAAACATCTGCATAATTAAAAGGTTAAGAGTTCAGAGTGGTTTGGTGTGAAAAGCTCTGTTCTAGAGAGATATACATTTGGAAACTGTGGTGGTGATGGGAACCACACATCTGAGTTGAAAGGCTCTGAAAGCTGCCAGAGGAAGTTGGCACAACAACGATTTTGAAAAATCAATAGATTTCACCTTTAAGCATGATTCACTGTGTATTATTTGAAAGATAAAATTCTTGTTTTCTTGAAATCTTCTCTTAAAATCTAATTTTAAGTGCTTCTAAAACATCCACTCATTTTTGATTAGCGCATCAGCGTGTGGGGGAAAACCTCAGAATCCCCCTTCCACATCCTCCGCTATTGTGTTGAGAAAACACTATGCTAAATCAAAGAGCCCCCATTATGGTTCACCCACGAATACGACATGGAAGGAGTTCTGAGTTCCAAATGCATTTTTAATGAACATTTTTGTTTATTCTTTTGAATATGGATAATAATACTGTGTGGTTAAAGAACTGCTAAAAGGGCCCCAAGCTTGGTGTCCATACGAGTATCTGTTTTCTAGAAAAGTCTGTTAAAAATGAATCTGGAGTGCATGTTCTCAGTCAGCCAGCAGGGGGCAGTGTGGTCGAGGAATTCAGTGCCCTGTACTGCAGGAGAGCCAGGAATCGTGGGTAGTGACCTGTATTTTTCCACTGAGGAAATCAGTGGTGGTGGGGGGTGAAGCTGTAAGGTGTCAAATTTTACTCTGGGTCAGGCACGAAGTCCCTGAATCCACCGAAATAATTTATTGCATCTTGTTAAGAATTGAGAGTAATGAGTGCTTGTCACAAAACTGCTAATGAAAGTCGCTAATTAAAGCCGTCTTCGAGTCGGAGACGTGTTTCAGGCACTTGCTGTGACAATGTACTGCATAAATTACCTAAACCAGCGGTTTTAGAGCTGGAGTTCCTGAAAGTAATGTACAGTCTACTCTGGTGCAGTACTGGCGCCTAATGAGATTTCACCTCAGTAACTCTGACCTGTCACGCATCTCCACACTGCTAGAAATCCCACCGATAATCTCTTTAGGGAAGAGTCACGTTCAGTACTGTGGTTATTTTGCACAACCACCAATGAAACAGCAATAAAGGGGTAAAAATCAAGTTTCTGTTACTGTTGAAACACAAACAAATAAGGATTGTATGCCAGGCTCTTTCGCTAGAGTTGACTCTATAGTTGTTGATGTTACAGACTTGCACAGTATTTTTGTTCGGTTAAATCCATAAATGCATTTGGGTTTTCTCCAGCTGCTCATACATACATCAGGCCATTTTTCACCCGCCACTTATTTTAAACACAAATTAATCTACAAACCGTCTATACACTAAAGTTGTAAGGGCTAGATTATTAGAAATTTTGAACTAAATTAAAAATATACAGAGTATGTTATTAGAAATTTAGAGCAAAATTAAAATGAATAGATTATGAGTAGATTGTTAAAGTAGAACTAAAAAACTGTAAAGACTCGACTATTAGAAAATTAGAACAATATTAAAACTATAAGGACTGGATTAAAAAAAAAAAGTAGAACTAATTAAAAAAAAAATTCCACATTGTTAGAAATGAAGAGTTAAAAGTTAAGAATAAATTAAGAACTATTAAAGGCTTAATTTTTTCATAGAAATTGAGAACTGTGAACTATAAAGACAACATTATTTAAATAGAACATAATAAAGAGAGCCACATTGTTAGAAACTAAAAGTTAATCAGGAGTCATTAATCAGGTTTATTGGCCAAGTATGTTGACACACACAAGGAATTTGGTTGCTGCAGTTTGTGTCTCTCTAGTACTGTACCAATATACACATAACTGACTGACAGTCCACAGTATACATAATGACTCCACATATACACAATAAATGCAGACATTTACAATTAAGAATAAATTAAGAACTATAAGGCCTTCATTATTAGAAACTGAGAACTGAACTATAAGATAGATTATAGATTATTAGAAAATTAGAAATGAAGTGTAAGAACTAGATTTTTAGACATTTAGGACTAAATTAGAACTATAAGGATTAGATTATTTAAATAGAACTTCATAAAGCTGCATTGTTAGGAATTAAGAATATGACGACTTGCAGTGGCGTAGTTGGTCATTTTGTCTTTGTCTTTTTCTCTCAGCTGCGTAACCTGCTGGCTGACAAGTGTTTGTTAGCACAAGGTCGTCCCAGCCAGAAGGGTGGCGCTGTTGTGGTGAGAGCCTGTGATTCTCAGGATCATGAACAGGTACAGGATTTAAGGAATATCTTTATTTAATATGTCTTACTTTCTTATTTAAGCATGTAAAACAGGCTGTTAATCTCTGAATCAGTCGTCCGCGCTACCATCCCTGAACAGATGATGGCGCTAACACATTAGCCTTGGTATTTTAACTATTTGGTAAAATTGACAGCACTCATGGCAGACAAGATGGGAAAAGACAGGAGATACTCACTGTTATCTTTTATTTGTCTGCTCATTACAGTTCACCATACCATTTAAATCATTTTAATAATTCATTTAAATATTTCAGTGTGATTCGAGCAGACTGACGTATGTGCTTTACCTCGACAATTTAGCTCTATTAACTCATTTAAATCTACTGCTTCAGTCCTATGTTGCCTTTCTAAGCCTCCTCTGGACAGACTCTTGTTATTTCAGTCTGGTTTAAACTTGCACTTACTGAGGGGTTAAAGTGGAGCAGAGTGACTCACTCAGACCAGCCACGACAACAGTTCTCTCTTGCTTTGTCTTTCTGCGTCACTCTTATTTAGTCTTTACTTTCCTGATGGTGTGCGTCTCTCCTCCCTCCCCATCTTTGCCTGCTTTTCATACTAGGCCTGTCCACTCACCACCACCCTCTAAAGGAGTCATTACCAACCATCAAATAAACACCACTCACCACCACCCTCTAAAGGAGTCATTACCAACCATCAAATAAACACCACTCACCACCGCCCTCTAAAGGAGTCATTACCAACCATCAAATAAACAAACAAACACCACTCATCACCGCAGTGCCTCCCACTGAATACCGTTGACCTGCCAGTCAAACAGCCTTTTCCTGACAAAAAAATCCTTACGTGTTTTTGGTCACATTATGGGACCAAAATGAGTGTCTGATGATGGTCTGAAGTAAGACTTGCTAGTCTCTGCCCAACAGATGAAATCCCACCCAGTTCACAATCTGCTTGTTGCAACGTAAACATGATTGTGAAACCAAACAGCTGTGGGAAATGAGGTATCCACTCAAATAACTACGATCAGGTGATCATGAAATTATTTTGACAGGCCCACCTTTTATACACTTGTCTGGAATAGTGTTGGTTCTAGCATGACCATTTACATAGTTTAATATTCAGTTGAACTTCGTTTGAACAGGATTTGAACTGAGTCCATAAAGCAACTGTAATGTATGTTTGTGTTTGCGTGTTTAGGAGTGGGCCTATGATGAGGAGCATGAACTAATCCTGGCAGGCCTGCTGTGTTTGGACATGTCAGAGATCCGTTCGTCGGACCCTCCGCGTCTCATGAAGTGCCATGGCTCCGGAGGCTCTCAGCAGTGGTCCCTTGGGGTCAGGCTCTTTATGCTGTCGTTTTCTCTACTTCACAGTTCACAAGCAGAGTCTCTTTCATTGGCGGAGCATGCTTGCCCGAATGAGGAGTTTGTCTTGGTGGAGTGGGTTTTAATTTGTTTGGTTTCCAGATTTTGGATATTGTTGCAAACAAACACTAGAAATCAATAATCACCCAGATCTGTTCTCTAAATACATTCTGAAAACTTCTGGCAACCTGCTCAAACCACATCCATTATGATGGACAGATGCAGACATGTGGTTAAGAGGACAGTATGACTTACTATGAGGTATTATGGTAACAAAAACAATAAACAAAACTTGCCAGACAACAGGGCTCTGAATTCTGACTCCCATTTGCATTCACACATGTGAACGGGCGTAACTTCAATTTTCAGCTGGAGTTGAAATGGAAACAACCAAAATCAGCAGTGACATGCCTGCACATAAAGGGGAGTCTGATTATATGGAGTCTAAATTCAGCACACCTTCCCGTAGTAGCGATCAACTACATGTTCTGTTGATGTTTATGATTTATAGTAAGTCATACTGTGTCCTAAACCACATCACGTCTGCACAGTCTTAGTGAAATCCTGGATGTGGTTGAGAGAAAGTCTGGGGATGTAGTTACGGCAAAGATTTGTGTGACTGTTGTTCAGAAGTGCGCCCCTCCGATGCTCAGTTTCAGCGTTAGCTCACATAGTTTAATGCTCATTTGAACTTCATTTGAGCTTCATTTGCGCATGTGACTTGAACTGAGTCCATTACTGGCCAAAATCAGGCCTGTAACAGGTACTGCATACGATCCTGTAAAGCAGGGGTGTCCAATCTTATCCGCAGAGGGCCGGTGTGGCTGCAGGTATTCATTCCAAATGAGCAGGAGCTCACCTGATTCCACTTAATTCATCAACTGCTCAGCCTTCAGACAACAAATCACATGATCTCCTGCTTGGTTGGAATGAAAACCAGCAGCCATACCGGCCCTTTGTGCATAAGTTTGGACAACCCTGCTGTAAAGTCTTGGCCTCGTGCTAGGCCATCCCCGGCCACCAGGGGGAGAAAGATGGCTTCACTTGAATGGCTTCACGTTCAGCTCTGACTCAGTTCCCTACTCACATGTGTCACATGATTACGCAGGTAACCTCACGTATCATTACTCTCTTGAATTAAAGCTCTGTGTAGGTATTAATAACCTAACCTGGAAAACCTTCTGTTTGTCTTTACTCCCCTCAGCCAGTGAAAATAAAACAAAGACAGCAATTAACAGAAAGAAAGAAAGAAAGAAAGAAAGAAAGAAAAGAAAGAGGAACGTTTTGGTTCTCATTAGACATTTGAGTTTTTGCCTCCTTTGCCCCCGTGTAAACTTTTGCTCTACTTCCTTCCAACCTCTCATCAGTGACGCGCTGTATTGCATGCTGGTCTTGCAGTTCGATCTCCCTTGTGAACTAGGAATACCTCGCGGCCTTATGAGCTTAAGAGTTTAGCTGCCCACCTCGAGAACCACTCTGTTATAGGCAGTTATATTCTCCTGTGATTGGCCTGTGACCTAATCCTTAGCATCCTGGTCTCTCAACGAGATCACCTGCTGGTTTGATTCTCAGGTGGGTTGAACCAGCCTCCCATTACAGATCCATTAATCTAAACCATCACGTCATTGTACACCTGATCTGTTACACTATAAATCTCATTCTGAAGGTTTGAATAATGCACATTCAGACCTTCCATTTCAACTGTTTCACCGAGTCATGGTATGGGCTCTGTATTTCTTCCTTTAGCGGAAGAGAATATTTGTTTTTCAGTTTGAGCAAGATGTTAGATAGCTGGTCAAGTTAAATGTAGTAAAATGTAGATTTATAACCATTTCCCAGTTTGTGCTTGCACACAGTAATTTGTCCTCTGCATTGAACCCATCCGTGCACACACACACACAAACACGTTGGCCTTACTATACTTGTGAGGTCATCCATAGAGTTCTAATGATCTTTGTATTACTGTACCGAATTAACACTATACCTACCCCTAAACCTTAACCTCAGTATTCAAAAGACTGCTAGCAAAAGTTCTCACAAGTATATCACTACAAGAACACACACACACACACACAAACACACTCACTTGGGTGTGCCCATCCACAGCGCCTGTTGGGCAGTTAGGGGCTTAGGTGCTTTGCTCAAGGGCACTTAAGTCATGTCCTATCAGTTTAGAGGATCGAACACAAGGCTGGTTTGCTAACCTCCAGCCACCACGACTGGCCCTAAAAGACTGGCTTGGTATTGGTATCGGCAGATGCTCAAGGTTGTGGTATCAGTATCAGACATGGAGAAAGTGGTATTGTGCCACCCCTACCGTTTACAGTGCTGTCTTTGCCTTACATACGTGCTAATTGTATGATATCTAAAGCTGCCTGTTCTCTCCTTTGCAGAAGAACAACCGGCTGTACCAGGTGTCTGTGGGTCAGTGTTTGGCTGTGGTGGACCCTCTCAGTCATAAGGGATATGTTGCCATGGCAATCTGTGACGGTTCAGAGGCCCAGCAGTGGCAGCTGGAGAGCTGAAGCATCACCCTCTGGGTGCTCTGAACCTCTGAACCACCCTCTGCTGGCTGTGGCAGGAACTACATGTTATAATACGGGCTGGTAAGGACTTCTATAGACCCAGCAAGCACATAGCTCAGCTCTTGTCGGCTGCAGCAGGTGAACGTGGCGGCTTTGTTTCCGTCAGCCTTACTTAGCTCTGTGGAAGTGGGAAATACGAGTGTTACGTTTTAACCGCCGTGAAAGCTCTTCATTATGGTCAAATATTTTCTCTATAGAAACATTTATAATTTCACTATCAGTAAGTAAGTTTTCTGAATTGTTGTGTTTCTTTTTTTTAATTTATGACTTTAATCTGCTTGTTTGAATTTTAACCAGTTTGCACAGTGATGTTGCTGAGACAATTCAGAGGAACTGATTTTAACTGTACATTTGAAGAGATGCTACCGACTGTCAGTATTAGAATTGTCAACTTGTGTAATTTTATATTTCTATAAATCATGCTGCCTCTGCATTTGCTCTCTCAGTAGAAAGGTTAGGTCTACTTACTAAAAGCATCTAGTAGGTATTGGTATTAGTTCATCACTGAATTTAATTTAGTTTTTTTTTTTTAACCGTACATGGACTGATGTACAAGAGCGTAATTCAGTCATTCGTTCCTTAAATAAACATGTCAGTTATACTGTATGAATAACACACTAAAGACATCAACGTTCAGATGTACAGGACAATGTAAAAGGTGAAGTTTCAGGTCATTTTTAAATGTATAAAAATACCGTAGCGCCCGTGTGAATGTAAGCAGCTTTGATTTTCAATATGGAGTGCAGTTACCTGATCCTCTTTGTTCCTCTTTCTGTCTTTTGTAAATGATGGTACCAAATAAAAGACCATTTAATTACAGGTGGAGTCGTGTTTAAAAGGATAAATTGTGTACATTTTGTAAGGCCTTTCTTTCTGGAACAGTAATGGTTAGAGCAACAGCCTGAAATGTCATTGACAGGCTGGCGATTTCCCTTGGATTCCATAAACCAGTCCTGTATTCAGCCTCCAGGGGGCAGCAGTTAGGGTTCACTAGGTTCACTCTGTCAGGTGGTCCATTTATGGCTTTCTCCATTCAGCCTCTACACGTTGGTTCTGTATGCATGTGTACCATCGGGGGTGGATGTGAAGGAGAAAAGGAGTTATGCTTGTTCCCTTAAACCCTGTGCCCCCTTTGAAAGATGCATATACGATTCTGGAGAATGACTGTTGATATCTGAGCTCCCTTCAACACTCTACAATACTGACCTAGTGGTTAGTTAAGGTTCCCCACCTGGTCCAGCAGAAACAGAGCAACCTCCTCATCCCTTTACATGCCTTACAGCTCTCCATAAAGCTACAGTCAGCTTCTTATTTGCCAGCTTCTTGTTTAGGTTTTTTCATTTAACCTTAAATGGTGTAGCAGTTCCGCAGATAGATAGATACTTTATTGATCCTGAAGAACAATTAGCAGCCAGTAGCAGTTACACAATACAGCAAAAAAATTAACTATAAACTATAAATAATACAGTATATATTATATAATACAGTACAGAAATATATACAGGAAAGTCTATTTACTAGAATATAAAAATCACTGTAGACAACAAGTAGAAAATATAAAAATATGTATTAAGATATGTATATGCATTAAGGTCCTGGAGATAAAAAAAAGGCAGTGCAATAACAGAATGTGTAAATGGGTGCAGGTATCAGCAGGTAATGACAATACTGAATGAACATAATAAACATGTGCATATACTGGTGTTTAAGTGTCTAGAGTGTCCTGGAGTGCACATGTACAGGATATACAATATCCTGGCACCTCGTCCTACCTGACCAGCTTTTTGTTCAAACTTTCCAGTTCCACCTTAAATGGTGCAGCGGTTGCACTCTGGTGCACAAGCAGAGACGCCCCCTGGTACTGATTGGCTGGAATCATGTTGTGTGGCTTGACTGAGCCACTTTGTTTATTTCCTGTTTACAGCTCCAGGGTTTTGTACCAACATTGGATATTTTCTTTCCAGCTCGCGCACAGAGGGTACAGCCTACGGACCATAAAGGAGATATTCACTGAACATGAAGTATGATTAACACCTCTTACTGTGCCTTTAAGCTTAAAATATGTGTCAGAGAGTTTGCACAATCATCCTGTTATGTAGGCATGTGTGGTGTCTTTAGTTTTAGAAGTTGGTATCCAACAATGACCTTGAAATGACCTGAAATTGCATTTTTTGTAATGTCTAATAAACGTGTGGCTTCTGACACACTGTTATCTATAAACATACACAAATGAACGGTCGCATGGAAAGCAGGTATATGGACCAACCTAAGAGGATTCCATGTTTCTGTTGAACTTTACATCTAAAATATGTTAACATCCTTCACACTGAACAAACTTGAACATTAACAGAACATGATGTTTGACCAGGGGCTCAAACCTTTTCCGTTTTGCATGTGTGTGTACAGTATGTTGCATACCTAAATACAATAGTAGTAGCCAGCTCCTACCTTGCATGTTTATATATATTAACTAGTGATGCGCCAAATGGAAATTTTTAGTTCGCTAAGGTGGATCATTGCTTTATCTTGGGATCACAAAAAATCTAACTACTGGAACATGAAGATAATAACAGATGTAGGTATACTTCCTTACTCAAGATTAATGTACTGAAAGTGTGATATTTTCGATGTACTAACTATGTACTTAGTCTGCTAAATATATATACCATTAGTGCTATTAAAATATACTTAAATAGAACTAATTGTACTTAACTGTACTATTTTGAGACACCATTAAGATCACCTACTAGATTTCACCTTAATTGATTTAAGTACATAAAGTACATATTAAAGTATACTTCTAATACATTAAAATGTGTTTATATAAAATAAAATATACATTTAAATATACTTTTTTTTTATGACCTGGGAGTGCAAATTGGCATACTTATATTAAGTACACTGAAGTACTAATTAGGTAAAATTATAGTTATTACATCGTATGTATGTGTGTGTGTATATATATATATATACTTGCTGGTGTAAAAATAAAATATACATTTGTAGTACATTAAAATATAATATATTTTAGCTGAGTGAATAAACAAGGAAGCAACTGAGAAAATGTTAACAAGTTCTGTGATTTGATTTGTGGGTCTGCGGGCACATTTAGACTCAGAAACGGCTATTTACCTTAGACTTAATAGGATGCTATTTAGGCCATCACAGAGTGACAGTAAATGAGTGTCTCACCTCATAAGCCAATCAGACGAAAGCGCGGTAAATTTAAACCAATCAGAAGAAAGCGCGGTAACATTTAGAATATTCAGCTCTGATTCAGCCAATCAGATCAGAGCAGCTGCCGCAGTAACAACACTGTACAACACCGAATTAGTTCAGTCTAGTTCATTTTAAAGGAGAAACAAACAAACATGAGGAATATACTTTATCAAACGGGTCGCCTTCATCTGTTTACAACTCTACTCAAAGAAAATGGCGTTACTGTCAGCTGATAAACCTCCTGAAACCTGCCGAAATCTTCTGACTGCTAGCTGACTGCTAGCTCCTCCGAGCTGAACAGGTACAGTGGCCTCTTTTCTGTTTACAGTGCTGGGCAAATACAAAATGGCGCCTGTTTATTACATCTTACAGCTGTTGTACATGTTGTATTGTGAGTGTCTGTTAGATGGTATTCACAATGCGGGTTAAGTTAGGTATGAAATATGGTTTTGTGGCAGTTTTTGGAGTTAAACGCAAAGATGTGTTCCTCACTTCCGGTTTTAAAGACCTATTCGGGCGGGATTAGTTGTACATGGGTAGGTGGAGTACTGTGGTTTTACTACAGCACGTCTGTAACGTGTGACCGGGATAAGAAATCTCGGCATACATGACTGTGGTGAGAGTGGCTACTCGGTTTACGTCCTGCCGTCACCTCCAGAACAAACGTGCGCTACACACTGACTCACCTAAACCTGCCAGAAGCGTCGCGCCTCTAAGGAGTCCATGGCTCGTCTCTGGATGTGAGTGTTGTAGGACCCAGGTGTCTGCGTCATGCACGACGACGATAAACGCCGTCTAGAGCTCCGCTAAAACTCCTTTTCCACAGGATATGACTAGAGCTGTACCCGACTTGGATTTGCCCGTCCTGGCCGACGATTCGACTATTCGTTCATGTTTTTTCTCCATATACATTATCTAGTAATCAGTAAATCAATTTGCAAACGTTTCAGATCTGATGTCCTCATTTATAGCGTCGGCAGCAAGCACGTATTTACGCTTCTAGCCTGTCTTTTTAATTTCACTTTTAACAGCTTCTTCAGTAGGATGACCCTTCGTCTTTCATCTCTCACAAATAATGAACTCCTAAATAAAACCAAATTAGTCAATATTTAAATTATTTTTAGATGAAAAAAACTTTCTCTGTTTCTACTTGGGCTTCTGCTGCTTCTTCTGTTCCTATGTGATTTCTTCTGTTCGTGCTTCTTTTTCTGCTGCCTTTTTTCTGCTGCTTCTACATCTGCTGCTGCTTCTTTTTCTGCTGGTTCTTCTGTTCCTGCTTCTATGTGCTTTCTTCTGCTTCTTCCGTTCCTGCGTTTTCTGGTTCTTCTGCTGCTGCTTCTTTTTCTGCTTGTTCCTCTGCTTCTGGTGCTTTTTCTGTCCCTGCTTCTTCTGCTCGTTCTTCTTCTGCTGCTGCTTCCTCTTCATGTGTTTCTTCTGCTGTTGCTTCTTATTCTACATGTGCTGCCTCTGCTGCTGCTGCTGCTTCTTTTTTGTTCTGCTGCTGCTTCTTTTTCTGCGTCATCTGCTTCTTCTTCCGCTGCTGCTGCTTCTTTTTGTTCTTCTACTTGTACTTCTGCTTTTGCTGCGTCTTTTTTTCTGCTTCTTCCACTGCATCTTCCTCTTTCTACTGCTGCGTCTGCTTTTTCTGCTTCTACTGCTTCTTCTTTTTCTTCTGTGTGTCTGTGTCAGTCCCCGACAGTGCAGCTCAAAGCGGGTATAGAAACAGTGATGAGCAGCTGCGCTATGGCTTCACCTCTGTTAAATGCAATAATTAGAGAGTGCAGTTTATTGAATGAGCACGTCTCTGTACGCTGTCACACGAATCTAAACACATTTAAACACGTCAGACACCTTTAGGGAAACTGTTAGCCTGTCCTCGCATTTAAAAAGTAAACATGTGCATGATTAGTTTTTCTCATTCGATTTGGTTCATTTCTCAGATCAGAATTGAAATTCTCAAAACTGTTCGTTCAGTCTCCACATCTCCTTGTCACTTGTGCACATCATAACAGCATTTCTCATTGTGTTTCACATTTTGCAAATGCTTTTGTACATTCATGCAAATGGTCATGTACAACTGTCTGCTGTTTTTTGCATTATCAATTGCTTATGTCATGTTTATCAAAATGTGTTCTACTGATTGTCTGTTGAATTGTCCTTCCCTCCAAAACATTTAGGCTTTAGGTCATTGCCTAGGTCATCACATGCAAAAGTGCTGAACTTGGTGTCATAATCTCTCAGGCATAATTTGTACATTTCTATGAAACCTTTTTGGTAAATTTTGGTAATTTAATCCTATTTAATCCTAAATTGATTAAAGAGGTAGGGGAGTTCATGCCCATAGGTTTGTCCCAGATGAAATAAGGGCAACAATTGTGGACCATGTTTTAAATCATGCTTTTACAATGGCTGAAGCTGGTCGCCGGGTGCAGCTGAATAATGGAAGAACAACTGTCCCTTCAATAGTTCAGACGTTTCGTAGAGAAAACAGGTATGCAATTCAGCAATGTGCAATCTACTGTAATGCTGCACATTGACACAAATTTTGAAATGTTATTCAATATTATGTTTTGCATTTTTGCATTCTTATACCATATAGGACTGCAAGATTAGCTCATAGGGGTGGCAGAGGTCCTCTTTTCACACCTCAACAAGAGGAGGCTATATGTGCTATGGTCATAGCAAATAATGCCATAAGGCTGAGGGAGATCAAGCAAGCCATTAAACAGGACACTGATTTTCAATATATTCAATCTGTAAGCATCTCCACCTCCACTGACCGGGTTCTGGAACGACACCAGATGAGCATGAAACAGCTGTACAAAGTTCCATTTCAAAGAAATGGTGATGGGTGAAAGAGCTACGGTACCAGTATGTACAGGTGAAACCCTTATGGACACATTTGCTATGGCTGAAATGAATGTAACTGTTTCTTGTCCAAAATGAACATTATATGTACTTCATTACTCCTTTTGTGCTGTAGCGTATCATGGAGCTGGAACCTTTTTTTTTTTTTTTTTTTTGTCAACAAATTGCCTTGCGAACAATACAGTAAAAGAATATTACTGTATAAATTTGATTCCAGACCAATTGATATGCCACAGAATGTGCAGTGTTCTTGTAATCAAAAGCTTAGCTAGTTTCATCAGAATATACTTTCAGTGTACACTGTTGCACTGACAACATGACTAAGTATTCTGACTGCCTTGTTCATAGGCACTGACACACAGACTAGACATTCTGATGGCACTGACAAGTTGATTGACAAATATTTGCTTTTGAGGCAAAAACAAAGAATTCTGAGCCAGGTACATGCTTTTGCAGGTATTTCATTGAGTTTTGCTGTTTGCACTGTTTTGAGAAATGCACTTGTTGTGATGCCAGTGTAAATCATGATGTGAAAAATGTACCAAATCGACTGAGAAAAACTGTAAAGGAAAACGAGAGAATGAAGTGTCAATCGTGAAAATGAATTAAGAAACATTTACATTTAGGAATTTAGCTGACCCTCTTATCCAGAGCGACTTACAAGGTCATTCATATTACAGGTAGGCCAGTGCAATGTTAGGAGTCTTGTCCAAGGACTCTTATTGGTGTAGCTCAGTATTTGCTACCTACACTGGGATTCGAACCCCCGTCTCTCACATGGGGTGGTAGCTCTCTGGTGGGTAGTGGTGTTAACCGCTGAGCCACACCAACCAAACCGTGTCCACAAATAAAAGAAAACATGCATGCGATAAAAGGTAAACGAGTGAACGCATTAAGAAAAGCGCATGCATGGATTGCAAAACATTCGCTCTAATTAATTTGTATATTTTACCTGCGTCCAGGTTTATTTTTGTGGCTTGTCTTACAGAAGGTAAAAGGCACCGGAGTCTTTACTGACATGAGATGGACTGATGTGACGCATCCGGATAGGATTAAATCACTGAGAAACTCTGTTAATAATTACATTACCCCACCTCATCAGGTAAAACTAATCTTGTCCAAATAGGGTGTACGATTTGGGCAACTGGTCTAAACAGTAATCGTACACCCTTTTTGAGGATTAGTTGTACCTGGGAATGTGCCGTAATATACATGATTACCAACGACCTCTGTGACTTAGGAATCTGCCTGTCCGTAGGTTTTACACATCTGCTCAGTAATAATTCCAGAATAATTCTCGAATTTTCTCAGTCCACCTTAAATGGTGCAGCAGTTACATTCTGGGACCTGAGGTGGTATAGCGACTGCTGCACCCTGCAAACAAACAACTGGCAATTGAGAAACTGACTCAAGCTTTGTAGAAAACTGTGCCGCACGGATCTTGATTTTGACTCCTAATCCTCAAGTTCAAGTCACCAGCATTTATGGTGATGACCAAATTACAAGAAGGAAGATGAAACCTCTCGAAAGCTCCTCTCACAAGGGAGCATGTTTTCTGTCTTGCTGTGTGGTAATTTGGTAAATTAGCTTAACCCACTTTACTAGCCTATATGACAGTCAGCCATGTCATTCCCTGATTTAGATGACGCATGCATGAAAATTTGCATCATTGCTGCTACTGTTTTACGGCTGCTGACTGACTGCCTAGTGTAGACGATGCATGTGTAAGAACGGTTCAAAGTAGTTTGTTACAGTGGTTCCAGCCAAGTGAGAATTCATTCTTACAGAAACAAGACATCATAGCCAAATACTTAAAATGGCAACAGTCATAACCTATTCCTCCCAAAGCCAAAGAAATGCTGAGCGAATTCAGGTGCACTCAGTAGTCGAAAGTAGTTATAATCTGTATTGGAGTGAGTGTCTTATTACCAGGCATAATATATCAAGTCCAGGGGGAGGGGTTGTGCAGCTTATAAACTCATTCCATATTCAAGACTTATGTTTATTAACATATCTCATTCACAATGTTGTAAGAATTAAACACCCATAATACAGTCAAGGGAACAATAAGACACAGTAGAATGCAGAAAGGTAGAAAGGTTTTCTTTTTTCCACAATACACAGCAGTAAAAGATTACTACAAAACAAAAGCGATACCAGAAATCATATACATATGGTGGGCATGCATAGGGTAAATTGGGTTTCTGGTTTCTGGTTTCTGGGTAACGAAAAGCCATGTAGTTTTGTTATTGTACGGCTCCCGTCACATAATGTTGATGTAAATGTCTGCGTGATGTTTGGATCCGGGTTATTTGGGGTAATTTGGAGAAATTAGACAGATCCCCTGTACAAATCGGCCAGTCTAATTAGGCACTTATTAAATTACTGGACCTTCTAACTAATCCTGCTCGAATAGGGCTTAGACTGCAGGTTGCGAGGAATGAGGTACTGCGTGTATGAGGTCGCATGCATGTCGTACGTTCACTCAACAGATCTGTCTTCAGTATTCAGTGTATTCAGTAATTTGAATAGTGAGCTGACACACACACACACACACACACACACACACAGTTTTGACATAAACTTGAAGTGAACACACAGTTAGCTGTGTATATAATAACTTTAATGTTTGTATAGTTGTTGCCTTTGTCGAGTTTTCTCTGTGATAGGATTTGACTGTGGTATCTTACAAGCAAAACCTGAAATTAATCTTCCTTCATATCCACTCTGTGTGTATGTGCGTGCCAAACTATGAAATTCTGAAGGTGCACAACCACACACATAGCCACATTTGTCCTGTAATGTACAATATCAGAGACTTTTACCAGTTCATCACAAAAACACAGTCATATTCCCTCTCTCTCTCTCGCTCGCTGTGTGTGTGTGTAAGAGGCTGGTGTAATTGTCAGTAAGCTAATCAGATGAATATACGTAATATGGACGACACTATTGGGGTCTCTGCAGGTTTCACCCACAGGAGCTTTTGACAACCCATTCTAAATCCATAGGCGTTAATATGAAGTTGGTTCTATATGTTGTAGGTCCTATATGTTAATATATAAATATTAAACCAAAACAACAATTTCCAGTCAGTTTAGCCAAGGTAGCTAGTTAGATTAACTGTCATCTTTTATCATTATTTCTTCTGTGTGTGTATGTTCTTTTTATAAATTCAGTGCTGTTAATGTGATGCGTGATGAGGTATGAGGAAAGTCCTCAAGACTTGTGAGCTTGTGAAACTTGTGAAGTGCCTGACTTCATGTTTAGATACGACCGGCAGGATAAGTGGATGTGTTTTTACCTGCTTTGTTGATTTTTCCTTTTGTCAGCATCTGAGTGTGAAAAGGACCTGTGAGAAAATGCAGACTTGTACCCTGCCATGTCCTGCTTGGGTCTTAAGATAGACTACCAGGCTAACATTGCTAGCCAGGTCAGTTGCCAGAGCATAGTACTAGTTCTAGCCAGCACTGATGCTGGGGGAATAGAAGGGACGTGACTCAGGATAAATTACAGGAAGAATGGACATATATTGACCTGACATAAATGTCCCAATAACACTAATTCAGTTCTGGTGGTTTTGTTTTGAACTGCTAATTTGTTACAGTCTATGGCTGGTCTCGTTTGTTTTCTGCCAATAAGAGGTGGGGACGTTTCAAGCCAAAGTCCCTTCGGGTGTGCTGGTTGTATGGGCTGGTTGCCTGAGCAGCATTGGTGGGGGCGTTGCTCACAGTGCTGATCTGTACAGTTCAGAAAGTTGCTGAAAGAAAGTAGAGAAATATCAGTGAATTGTGTAACTGATATTGCAGTGTCAGCCATGATCCAAACAAAGAAACGTACCACTGAAGAGACCCAGAACTTGAGATGCCAGAATCTGCTTCACTGTTTAAAGTGGAACAGGAAAATTCAAATGAGCAACTGGTGAATAATAAGCCAGCTTCAGCCTCATAGTTTTAATGCTGATAGTGTGTTTGCTAAGGTGATTGTTAGCACATCCTACCTGTAGCTTTAATGCTGGTAGAATTTTCTAAAGTCAGCTTTCTGTTCATCAGCATCTTGTTTGAATCTTCCAGTTCCACCATAAATGGTGCCTGAGTGCATCATATTGGAAAGTTTTTCAGAGCTATCCCAATCATGGTTATGGCTGTTGGGCTATGACGGGCCAACTGAGCAAAGAGGTGTGATGTAGGCTCTCGAGATATCCTGCCTGCAGTTTTATTTAGAGCCTTTGCTGTAAATATGTGCTACGGTAAGACATTTAGACAGGTTCATCCTCTGTTTGGGGAATCTTGATTAGTGCTGTGTAGCTAAGGTTAGCTGGCTAATTTGCTAACAGTGTCATTTTTGCTTCTCAACTTGTCCCACATTGTTTGATAAACCAGGTTAGCCATTATTCTCAGAGAATTCCCAGTCCTACCGTCTGTCTCCTTTTGTAACCCCAGTATTAAATGTACTTGGCTAACATTATAACTCAGCTGTCATCTGAATAGTAATTGTAATTAATTTTTGTTATCTGTGGCGAGGCAGGTAAAATGTCCATTCTATTTCCTCTTTGTACTGTCTGTAGCGGTTGACACGTGTTAATGTAAGCTAACACTGAAGAAGCCAATAAGCAGTGGGGCGGTCTTATTTACAGTTACTTGAGTAGTTTCCTTTACTAATACTATCACTAAGGTAAAAGTGTTTTTACCATAGTAGGGACTTTTGGTTCTCTTTACTCTCTTTTGGTTTTGCTTGTTAGTCACATTAGGTTGGTAACTCCAGTGCAGCACTAAATCTAAGAGTTGAGGCTGACGTTTTCAAGTGTAGGTCTGTCATGATGTTAACAAAATATTTTTAAAAATGTTTATTTTCCCAAAAATATATTTTGTTCTTAAATGTTCTTAAGAGACAGTTCAAAAGAAATTCTTATTTATTTATTTATTATTATTATTATTATTATTATTATTATTGTTATTTATTTATTTATTTTTTAAATCTCTCTGCACCTTCTTCTACTACCTCATGTCCAAAAATGAGTGCTATGTCGGTGCTGTGCCGTCCAATCTGTTGATTTGTGAATCTAAAGCCTGTTTAGTTTATCGTATTTATTATATTGTTTTCTAGTTTAATTTTTGGTTGCACACTTACGTCTGCATGTTTGCACTTTACTCTGTTGTTCCATGTTGCACCTTGTTCCTGGAGGAACGTAATTTCACTCCACTGTGTACTTGTACATGGATGGAATGACAGTAAATGCCTCTTGACTTGAAACATACAGAAGTAGTGTCTCTCAGTATGGCGTCGGGCCACCATGATTGCTAACGCAACATGCCAGACACCTCAGCATGGAGTTGTAGAGGTTCCTAATGGTGTCCTGTGATAATCCATCCCATGCAGCTTGAATATTCTCACACAGTTCCTGCAGATTGTGTGGTGGAGGTGGAGTGACACCAGGGTGCCTCCACACACGGATTTGTTGGTCGTCTCCACCAAGACACCACCTCCACCAAGAGGTGATGTTGACTTGGTGTTAAGGGCAGTCATCGTAACGGTCTGTGTGCATGTAGTCCAGCGTCCTGCAGTCGTCTGCCAATGGTGCTGGCACTAACAGGATGACTCATGGAGGGCAGCACTGCTCGTTGAATGTCTGCAATCATGGCTGTTGGATCAGACAGGTACAACGATAAGGTTCGTCCTTGCTCACGTGCGCAGCCGAGCATGAAACTTGAATCTCTGCGCTGTCCAAATACACAATGCCAGATCCCCCATGCCAGACAATAAATGGATTTCTGGTTTCTTGACTCAAGAAGAAGAAGAAATGTGTGGCTGTACCCTCATGTGTATGTGTCAGAATGGCAGTCTATAAGCATAAGTGGCCCCCAAGGCTGTGCTGTTCCTCTGCTGTTATAATGAAGTGGGCTATCTGAACAGCCACATGCCTGCGTTTCCCTGGAAATAAACAACAGAGCTGTGAACATGATATGAAAGTACCTGGGGTCCACCATAATGTGTTCCATCAAGGAAGTTCAACAAAGGTGCCTGCTCTTGTTTCAGCTCACAACGTTCAGTTGTTCCATGTCTATTTTGACCCATTTCTACTGGGCAGTTATTGAAGATCCTCACTGCCTCAGTCGCTGTCCCATGTTTCCATCAAGTCAAAAGCCAGGTTGCGGCATGCTTGCTCTGCTCTGAGAGCCACTGAGTGCCAGTTCCCCATCACCACGGCCTTGAAGTGGTCCAAAATAGTAGTGATCCAAACCTCCTATGTCTGTCACTGCATGCACAACACCATGACCCCGCGACTCCCTGGAGCAAATAGCTTCTGAATGAGTGCCATCAACTCTCCACTCCTCTCTTACACATTGTTTGTTTTTGTTCTCGGTGCCTTCTAAAATGCAGTGTTTGTTTTTCTGACTGTTACTGTTGTTTTCTTACCCACTGCGGCTCCGTCTATTCTGTTATCTGAATTCATCATTTCCCTTGAGGCTTCTTGTGCCAGTTCTTGTGCGCTGCCACTGTTTGGCAGTCACACTGTAAAGTACGAAGTTGCACAGTTTTGGTCTATTTGAGATGATGAGCTACTGCCACCATTATTCTGTGGCTGAATTGGTTTAGTGTGTTCTCTTCCATGCCAATTACAGGTGAAATCAAGATATGAAATTTTCCTCATTAACCTCATGGACCCCCCTGAACGTCTCAAAATCAGAATGCCCGGGATCCCTAAACATAAACTCATTGTGCTGTCATGGTTTAGCTGCTAAAGCTTTGTGCACAGTTTGTGAGCTTGTGTTTGGTGTTTTTAACTAACTACAGCTGCAGCCCTGGTTTGCCGCAGGGTTGTGCTGTAGCAAACTGGTTCACCCAGTTGGTTCTTCATGGCCTATCAGTTGGGACTATGCCCAGGGTACCTCTGAAACAACTGTACCGTATGCTGTAGATTATTTATCAGTACAGAAGGAAAATGCATTATTTTCAATTCACACTGACTTTAAATGCCTTTGTGTAGTATTTAGACTGTCAGCAAGTCACTAAATTATTTCATTAATGCATGTTCACCACAACTCCAACCAGCTATTCTCTTTTAATAGCTACATTTGCACTATATGAAAGCAGCCTCTGGAAATGAGCATGTCTGAATTAATAACTTTGCATATTCATGTCTTGCATATTAACAGTTTGATCATAAAATTAGTAATCCAGAAAGCAGGCTTCCTGAAGCTTTGAACTAATTAAAAAAAAAAAAGTGTGTGTTTTGAGAACACATGGTATTGACCCCCGCTGGCCAAATTAATTACCACGTAGTCATCATTACATAAAGATTACTATAATATAATTTTATTTTTTTAAATACAAATCATAAACATTTGTTCAGTATGAAATCAAAACTAATAGACTGAGATGTTTTAAATAGATTTATAATGCTCTGTTCATAATTGTATTTTTGGGGTCCACTAGAATGGATTTACATGTTATATATTTCCCTAAAAAGAATTTTTCTTTTCTGTATTCACCCTCTAACTGGAATGCTTCTGTTAGAGCTCCTGTGTCTGTTAGCCCCGGCTCCCAAGAGCCATTTGTGCTCTGATGGGTCAACTGCACGAGTGTTGAAAGTGGTAGCAGCATCCAGCTACACGGACCGCCTTTATGGACAGCCAGTGAAGATTTTATTACAAGATGATGTCACCATGTAACCGAGTAAAGGGCTGGAGTTCCAGGGAGTAATTTTAGGCAGCTGAGAAGTTTTTGTAGGAGAGTTTTTCTCTGTCGTGTACTTTGGGCTTTATGTCTTTACAGAACGTTTACATAGACAAAAAGCTACACCACACTATAGGAAAGAGGAACAACCAGAGATTTATAATAGATATAATAAAATCTATTTGTATTTAATACGTAAGTGTAGGACAGTAATATGTCAGGTGATAAGTGGCATTGTTTGAATGTTACTAGCAGCCTAGGTTATGGGAACTAATTGGAGACAGTATATTTAATCAAGATAGGCAAGATCCACTACTAGAGAAAAAGTGGATGAGAGAGCGAGATATAGAGAGAGAGTGAGACAGATATAGGCCCTACGTATAGTGAGTTACCAGGCTAGCCTCGTCTGCCCTGTGGAGAATAGTAGCATAATCCTCTACGTTGCGTCAGTCACTGCTTTGCTTACATCCAACTGCTTGAACTTGCCACTTGAAACTCATGATTAAGATGAAATAACAATGAGTGTTAAAGATGTAAAATATTTATTTTTTGTAAATGATCCTAAATCTGATTCCACAAACTCCAAAAACCCATTACACTTTGTATACTTCAAAAAGGCTTCATTTTTGACATTGTATACTACTGTACAGGACCAAGAAAAGACAAATACTGTTAATAATGTCTGAGTATTGTACAAGAGGGGAAAAATATCCAAGAAACAAATTTCATTACAACCAGTCATTGAGAAATTATGTACAATTGATTCATTCGAAAGTTTTAAAAAATACATCATGCCGTGTATATTACAAGCTCGGGACTCTGAATATACTAACAATTGTAGTCCACTTTATAGTTGTGCACACATCAAAACTTCATTTCAAACTGGTAAGCCAAGTGCTATCACCAGGATTTGAATTCTTTATTAAGCTCAAAACATCATACCATGATTTTCAACTACTCAAACACTAAACAGCATCTTTCTTAAAATAATGTAAACCAACAAAAGGAAAAGAAAAACAAGCAAGCATACTTTACATTTCTTGATGTCAAAGCAATGTTAAAGGCATTTATATTTATTTATTTCTCTCTTCAGAACTCAAGTGCGTTCCTCTACTGATGCACTGCGACCTTGATTTGAGAAATTCCTCGTTCTCGCTAAGCTCAAGCTACTGGATTCTGGTTGGGTGGTTCCTAAAGTAAATTCACAGCGCACATCGTTCGTGATTAACGGTTAGGATGTCAATCGGCACAGCATGATTTTATTCGATTTAAAAAAAAAAAAACAAAAACAAAAAAAAAAAGTACAGGAAACTAAAACGTGTAAAAAGAAAAGGTAAGAAAGAATATTCAAGTGGTCAGAATTTTAGACAATATTGATTCTACATTCTAAATACAACAAAAATACTCTGAAATCTTTTTTTGTTTTTTTAACATATTCTGTACAATTTTCTTTACAACACATAGACTCTCAAAATGATAGTGACATCCTTCTTAAATACTTTTTTTTTGCTTTTTCTTTTTTCCTTTTTTCATTTCTTTTTTTTTTTTTTTTTTTTTGGAAGAAAAACAAACAAACAAAAAAAAAAATCACCCAAATAGCTATATTGAAGTTAAGGTAGCATTTGGTCGAGTATTTCTACGTTTTTAATTTCAGATGGATATTTACATATTTTATAAAGTAACACGTTCTGTTCAATCTGCAGCTTTCCAAAGCAGCTTGACTTTTTTAAATCCACATTCTTAAAAAATAGCTTCAATCAATAATAAATACAAAATGTTGCCTCTTATTTTACAGAAATCAAAAAACAAAAAAAATAAACTGACTCATGGAATCAAGTATTTTAAACTGTTTTTTTGTTGTTTTTAGTGCAAGTTAATATTCCCTTAGCTTTATCCCTAAGGAAGTCTTCTCAGTACATTCCTTGTTCAGTGGTGTCTACATTTCTGTTTCTATATATATGTGTATATCTGTATATATTTATATATATATTCTTTATCCAGAGGACCTGCCTCTTAATAACTAAATAAGGCTGTGGCCAGCACTTTACTATCCTGGTCAGCTGGTGAGATTTAACCCAACACCACCTTACAAGCTCCTGTTTGCCCTTTTCTCACCGAAGCTAGTCAAGCTCTGCTCTTCCTTCAGAGAAAAAGCCACCCACCCTGTTTCCGTTCTGCAAACTGGAGGAACCAATGTGCAGCCTGGTGTTTAGGTGAAGCTGTTTACCTCGCCCTACCTGTCCATCCCAAACAGACCCGACTGGCCTTTGTGCCTCTTCTTTGGGACGTTGGACCAGGTCTCCTCAATACCTTTTACAGTTCTACGGTCTTTCATCTGCCCTGATAAGTTTAAAGATTAAGTAACAAAATGCTTCCTGTTTAGAAACGGGCCTAGAAAAAGCTAACAAGGAATGCATATGTGTGGAGTGAATGTTCTCTCTGTCCACTTCAAAAACAAAACAAAAAAACAAGACAAAAGCGCCTCTTCGGTTTAGTTCATCCATTTCCTGCAGTTTACTGCACCACAGTGACAAGGAATCTTATGCTGGTCATCTTCAAGGTCGAATTTGTAGTCATAGCACAGCTGTAGGGTGAAAAAGAGAAAACAATCCAATTAAATCACATCTTTATAAACACTTGTAACTACACTTTTCGTGCGTTTTATCAGCTCCACTGACCAAACAGAGGCGCAAATCTACAGACTGTAGTCCATCTGTTTCTCTGTATACTTTATTACCCTGTTCTTCAATGGTCAGGACCCCCACAGAGCAGGTATTATGTGGGCAGAGGATCATTCTCAGCACTGCAGTGACACTGATGTGGTGGTGGTGTGTTAGTGTGTGTTGTGCTGGTGTGAGTGGATCAGACACAGCAGTGCTGCTGGAGTGTTTAAACCCTGTGTCCACTCACTGTCCACTCTATTGGACACTCCTACCCCGATTCTCAGTCCAGCAGTGACACGGAGGTGTCCGGCAGCACTGCTGTGTCTAATCCACTCACACCAGCACAACACACACTAACACAGGGGCAACAAAAGCACACAGTACCTGCTCTGTGGTGTTTTGTGGGAGGTCTTACCAGACACGCCTACCGCTCTCCTTCCCGAAAACTTGGATAAACAAAGGATAAATGACCCTGCTTGTCTGCTACAGATGTCTGCACCATGCACCGCCAATGAAAACGTGTTCGAGCAACAGTACATTTTCATTCATTCAGCATTTGGTGTGAAAGCAGCTTAAAACGCTGTAGGCTCTTCCATCATATCGCCTTAAAGTGGCATTTCTGTTGTCTTATGAGATCATAGGCAGATTTTATTGTGTAGTGTGTTTATATGATCTTTGGTAGTCTGTTTTTACCTGTTAAAGTGCTTTAAGATTGTTGCTGTTTTCTGTGGTAAGCCTCAAAGTCATTTTGTACTTTGTAAAGACATTGCTAAGGTAAGCCGTTAACAGTTACCGTAACTGCAGTGTCTACTGCACCGTAACAGCTAATTATTATGAACAGCTGTCTTCTTGTAAACATTGACTGCTGCTATAAAGAAATGAACAACGTTGTCCAAAATGGTGATTTTCAGTTGATGAGAACAGCATACAGGAAGAGCAGCACAGGCTATTGGTTGTTGTAAGCTGCCTTGAGTATTACAAGCCATCACCAAAATAAGATTCAAATCTGCCCCAAGATTGACTATCTAGTAGAAGTCTCACTAGTCACATGATATGACCAGGCAGAAACAGTGTTCACTAGTAAGCAAGACAGCCAATCTAAAACAACAGCAGCACTGGCCTACCTCCTCCCCACGCTGTATCCGGCGGTTAGAGCTGATGATTATTTTATGGCCTCTCTCAAAGGTCACGACCTCAGCTATGCAGTTGGGTGCGCAGGAGTGGTTGATGTACCTGATGGCAGAAATTCATTTATATCGTGAATGTGACAGACAAAAAAACATGATCACGCTTGGAGCAGAGACATCTATAGCTGTATTAGAAGAACTGCCAATTCTGTTCTTACCTTGCAGGTCCTCCACTAATGGTTGCATCAATGACATGCTCACTGTCGATGCGGAACATATAGACTCCACGGTTCTATGGTTTAAACAGAAATACATAGTAGAATTAAAAAACATTTCGTTTCTTATTGCGAAGAGAATTAGACAAACATTTGCTGGACATGTTTTGGAAAGCTACATTGCTGAAACCAGAGAGCTGTACTTGCCTGTGATTCGTACATCTTCTCCTTGCGGTTTGCCACCTCATTACGAATGATGGTACCGATGTATTCAATGACCATGGTGTTATTCTCAATGTCCCTAGCTGCATACAGTCCCAAGCCCTACAACGAACATTGTACAGTGGTGTGAGATCGTGAATGTTTTCGCATTTTGTATGGGGTTTGTTCCCAAGTATTCCACATCTGAAAACGAACGATTAACTACAATGAATACGCGTTGCAGGAGGGGCAGGGAACCAGCCTTGTGACCCGAGGGTTGCCGGTTCGATTCCCTGAACCGACAGCAATGACTGAGGTGCCCTTGAGCAAGGCACCTAACCCCTAGTTGCTCCCCGGGCGCCGTGGATAGGGATGCCCACCGCTTCGGGCAAGTGTGCTCACGGCCCCCTAGTGTGTGTATTCACTTGTGTGTGTGTGTGTGTTTCACTTCACGGATTTGTGAAAATCACAAATGGCACAAAATGGCTCAAAAGCTCTCTACTCAGAGAATGATTGGCCTCACGATTTAACTCTCTGTGTCTCTGAAACTGTTCCGTACTCACCTGAATGCGTGAGCGGGCCAAGTAAACGTTGGACTTCCACTCAGCCTTCATGCGGCGGTACTGAGAGGACTTGGAGTGGACAAACTGCTTGCTGTAGGGGGCACCAGTGAGCTCGGCGGGGCTGCCATTGCTCTGGAGGGCCTTAGCAGAGCTGCCGCTGGTCAAGGTGTGTGGCCTAGAGGAACAGGCAGAGATGGAGAAGACAACACTGAGCAAGATGGAAGCAGCTACTCAGGTGCCAAGTTGTGGCAAGATGGAAACAGTGGGAGGAGACACTGAAAGAGGTCAGCAGACTTGATGTGATCATTCAGTTCAGTTAATCACCACATGCTCAATGTCATCACGGAAGTGCCACATCTAAGAGTTTATTTTCTCCAGTTTAGAACATATGGCTACAAATCCCTGACCCAAAGTGTACAGATGCTGACACCATGGCTGAACATCATATACAATGACAAAAGAAAATGAAAGGGCACGATGCATGCTGACCTCATGACTGGACAGAACACAGGACTCGAGCTCTGGCTGCTCACGGATCACAGGCAAAAGAGGGAAGACATGAAGGAAAAAAGATCTAAAAATATACAGAATACCTTAACACAAACCTCTTGACGTGTGTGCATGCCTTAGGCTCAGAGCGAGCGCATCCTGAGGGATTGATGGCCAGAGGCAGCTCCATCAGAGGGTTGCGGCCGTAACGGAACGTGTAGCGAGCACACGCCTCCACTCCAGGCAGCTGAAAGAGGAACGAGTCGACACAAACAGTGAGAGGCGGGTAATAACAGGAGAGGCAGTAGATTTATTAGCTATTCTTCCAAACAGAAACAAAACGGTCCATTTATTTTTGTGGCTGAAAGTGAGAGACTTGGAACACCACCCTTAAACGGCATTACTGATTTCACCTCTCAGCTTTGCATGACCAACTATACAGACAAACCTCAAGAAAACATATGCATTTCTGGCAGTTTTCTGTGGCAGTGCTCATATCAGGACTACCCGACACGTCTTTCCTCTCATCCGATCACTGACTGGGTTAATCTTTCACGCTGGATTGTAAGCGGAGAAAACAGGGTACAGCTAACTAGCATTCAACTACACTCGTATATGGAGTGCTGCATGTTTGTGATAAGATGGTAATTTCATATTAAAATAATGTTGATTACTGGAAGGACAATAAAAACAAAAAACAAAAAAAAAACAACAACATCTGTGGAGCAGGGTTAGTGAACCCAGATGCCCTCTTTGTTAGATAGGAGCAAGTCATTTTGTCAGTACTGAGCTAGAGAAAAATCAAGAGAACGTAATAGAAAGATACAAGATACATGGTGTCAACCCAGGTGTGCAGGGAGAACGAACCTAAAACAGTCCAAAAATAAAAAATTGAACTTACAACGCAGCATTAATTCACCACAATACATTGTGTCCGCACATTCTTGTATTCCATGACATGCTGGTTAAATCTACTGCAGTATTATTTCTGTAGCTCACAACTAAGAGAGACTGGTGAGCCTGCTGGTGAGCACCACAGTGCTCTGAGAGGAAAGCGGATAGCAGTCCTAGTTTGAGCAAGACAGTAAAGATTCACTGTACTACAAAAAGAAGGGACAACGATTTTCTGAATGGCTTTTTCAGCCACCACCACCGACCAACACAAAAAAAAAAAAACATTTTTATTTGTTACTTATTATGGCCCAAGCTCCAAAAAAAAAAAAAAAACAACTAATATATATATTGATATATATTAGTTATAATATATATATATTTATTTTTGGGACAGCCCTACTGGAAACCGCTTATTGGAGGCACGTTAGAGTACATCAAAATTTTTGTTTTAGACATTTACATCATTCGTATTCAAAAACAATTCTAAATTACATTTAAACATAAACTTTAATGTAAATATGTTTATCAAAAAAGTGGCAAAAAAAGGCTACTGCGAATGTACATCTCACACATATATAGTAATTTGCACATGTGTAAAATCCACACTATCATACCGATTCCACAATCCTGGTGACTGCTGGCACGGTCAGTCCAAACAGGTCTTCTCCCTTCAGGTAGACGGGGAAAAGTTTGAGAATGCCCGTTTCATTCCTCTTCTCAGCCACGGGCTCTAGAACCTTGTCCCACACTCCTGCACAGATCACAAGAGAAACCCTGTGCTTTAACTTGAGATATCTTGGTCATGGTTTTAGAAAAGACTTGCCTAGACCGCTGCTCTTTTCAACTTCACCTCAAACAATGAAACGTTACAGCATAAATACTACAGTCTGTAGCACTGTGAATATCTAATTCATTTTAATGAAGCTAAAAAAAATGGTCAGAAGGTCTAGTTGAGCTGTTAAGCATCTTTGGTGGGAAAAAGTACTCTTAATGTGATCAAAGGTTTAGGCAGACTGACTAGTAGGATTCAATTAGCGTAACCGTCTAATACTAGTATTTATCGAAGCAAAAGATTTTGCAAATGAGATCTCTCTCACTAAATCAGTGGTCGTCAACCCTGCTCTTGGAGTTCCCCTGCCCTGCATATTTCCCCCACTTCAGCTCAGGAATTGTTATTTAAGTGATGAACAGCTGATTAGTTTAATGAACAGCAAAAACACCAAAATATGCAAGACTGGTATTTCAGGATCAGAGCTAGGAGCTACCAGGCTAGAGCTGAAATATTTGTCTGAACCAGTTGGCTTGGAGTGTTAACTGCATTATTTAAAAATTCAAATTCGATGCTTTTTAGAGCGAACACATTTTTATGAACATCACAGAAATCATACCACTTGAACCTCACAAAAGTGTGCACTGATTTAAATCCGACATGCTTTGAGATCACACAGTGTACTTGTGTGTTTGACTGTTTGGCCTACCTAAACCTTCATTGGTGGTTAGCTTTTGACCACAGGATCACTGTTTGGCTGGGTAGTTTTGGTTGGCAGACTGTTCTGAATTAGGTTAATATACCAAATGACCTGTTTGTCATGAATCATCTTAATTAGGGAA
Source organism: Semaprochilodus insignis (assembly GCA_034552555.1). Lineage (NCBI taxonomy): Eukaryota > Metazoa > Chordata > Actinopteri > Characiformes > Prochilodontidae > Semaprochilodus > Semaprochilodus insignis. Next base: position 8,013,380 of record CM067479.1, on the reverse strand, counting down.
CTGTATACATGCATACTTGTAAGGGATACTTGTGTCTATAATTGGATGCTATTGCACAGAACAGACATTCACACTAATATTGCACCTACACTGCCTGGCCAAAGAAAAAGGTCCCCACCTAGATTTAACTAAGCAAATAGGGAATAGCCTCCTATTGGATAATTACTGCATGGGTGATTATGTTTCAGCTGGCAGCAAGCTATTTAACCCCAACTGATGCTGTGTGTAGCTTCTCATTTGTTAAACAATCATGTGGAAAGACGCATCCTGTGGTCATGGAAAAGATGGGGAACATCATCTTCGAGGAAGGAATGTGGTCGGGGAAAAAAAAATCACTTAAACGTTTGGTGGAATCAAATGGTAGAGAAACAGCAGTAGAACTCAGGGATATGTTCAATAGTGAAAGTAAGAGCATCACACGCACAATGCGAAGGGAACTCAAGGGATTGGGACTAAACAGCTGTGTAGCCTTCAGAAAACCACTTGTCTGTGAGGCTAACCCGCAAAAGCGGCTTCAATTTGCTAGGGAGCCTAAAGATTGGACTCTGGAGCAATGGAAGAAGGTCATGTGGTCTGATGAGTCCAGATTTACCCTGTTCCAGAGTGAGGGGCGCATCAGGGTAAGGAGAGAGGCGGCTAAAGTGTGTGTGTGTGTGTGTGTGTGTGTGTGTGTGTGTATATATGTATATATATATATGTATATAGTGCAACTACTTGTTTCTCTGTGCATACGATAAAACTCGAACCTATATAGGAGCACAGTGGGAGAAATGAACTTTATGGAAGGTTAAAAACAGACTAAAAACGAGATGTTTGAAAGAACTGCTGAATGAATAAATAAATAACTATTTAATTTAAAAAGCATGTTTTATCAATTTTTTTTTGTTTAATAACTGCCATTACTGTTGCTACAAGATAACCGGTGCTTGATGCGGTTTGGGTCAGATTCAGATAGAGGTTTGTTGTGCTTCGGTCACGTTCAGAAATTCCTTGACTGTATTTGAGTTCAGAACAAAATGTCAAGCCTGATCAGAGCTCTAAACCGGGCTGAATGGTCACTACCAGATTTCAGGTATTATTTGCCAAATGGTATCAGAAGGTGAAGTACGTCATTAAAACTGGGATGTGTGGCACTCACCTTTAGGAGAGGATCCAGTCAGCACCAGGTCCTCGTAGCCCTGCTCCACGACACGTATGGTAAATTCAGGGGAGCTGTCCTTCTCGTCAATGGAGCACAGGTAGCGGCAGCGGCGGTTTCCATGCCGCATGCTCCAGTAGATGCGGCTAGCTTCATAGCCCACGGGGAAGATGGCGGTGGATGAATGGAAGGCCTCCATCTGCTGTGGCAGGAGCTGACCTACAGCATGGAACACCAGGCTGCCCACACGGAATGTGTGCTCACGTTCCCCACGCTGCACGATGCTGGCTATCTGCCGTGCCTCGTCCCGCTGCACGTACACACGGCGGAACACAGCAAAGCAGCGCAGCTCATGCTCCATCCCTCCTGGAGTCCCACTCCCAAAGCCACTAGAGCCTCCGCGGGGCCTGTGCAGGTGGCATAGCATGGTCTTGTCTTTGAAGAAGGTACACTGGGCTTTGAGGGCACAGGTGAAGTGATAGGCGTTGGTGCAGCGCAGCCGGTGGCAGCCACTGGTGGCTCCAGTCTGCTGGCAGTAGGTGCAGCGCACAGAAAGGCCACGCCTTAGAGCCAATTCTACATTGATAAGCGCGCCTGCTTGGGTCTCGTATACTTCAGTGGACCACAGTGCACAGTTCAGGTGAACCCACAGGTCCAAGTCCAGGTTGAGAAGACGGGCAGGCCCGTCGGTAAGCCCATCTCCCTCCTCGTGACAGAAGCAGCAGCGGCGTAGGTCTTTAGGCAGTGGCTCAGGCCGCAGGGAGGCGTCCAGCTTTGTCAAGAGCTGCTCAAGCTCACCCTTGTCCTGCAGCTGCAGGTGGCCTTTGGGCACCACTATCTGGACGCTCCACTTGCGCCAGCGCAACCCCTTCCAACGCTTCCCTGCTAAGTAACGGGACTGGGACTCATCGCCTCCGTTGTTGTGGACAGCACGGGGGCGTGGTTTAAGCTTTACAGTGACCTTCAGAGCATCAGGCTTGACTTCAGCTTTGGTCGACTCAGGGGAGGCAGAGGGGAAGAAAATGGGTGGGGTTGAGGGTGGAGACTGCTTGGGCTGCATCTGGGCCAGACAGTGAACGTCCAGGGTAGATATGTTGTTGCTGTACTGGTGAAGAACCTTTATGGCGTTCTTCTCCTCAGAATCAGGTACGACAGATACATTCGGCTGAGAGAAGAACACAGACAAATACTGCATCAACCATCAAGTAGTACACTTCTATTACTTTCAGTGTTCTGGTTATATTGTCTATCCTATAATGTACTATGGGTGTAGTACAGGGACCTTTCGCACCAGAAAACTAGAACAGTGTTAAATAGTTTTGTTTGCTTTTGGTACTTGCTCATGATTGGTAGCAGCAGGACATTGGTGTTCAGGGGTGTTCTACTGTCTTTTGCAACATTTGCAGGAGAAGCCAATGACAACAGTTTTTTACTCCTCCAAATGAAAATATAGTAAGCACTATATGCACTGCCTTAGACTACCTAGTACTCGACTGTGCACGCTGCCCAGTATCACTGTCCAGTATCACACTTTCTCATGGCAATCGAACATTTGATACATCACAGCATGGGTTACCTTGCTATCCACTGGTTTGGAAGATGAGTAGAGAACAAAGCAGTTGTGACTGCAGAAGACGGCACTGCCTTCGGCCCGGGTTTGGCCCTCCTGTAGAGAGAACATGTGTCAGAGCAACAGTGCCACATGCTCCAGGGAAGCCGGGAAATAGGGGTGTACCACTTCCCACCTATCGCCCCAAATGATCATTAGACAGCAAACTTGAATAGCTCACTAAAGAGGTGGAGATCAAAGACTGCGTTGTGTCACAGCCTTTTTGTTGATGCCAAAAGGACTTATTAAATCTGCATAGTTTAAAGATGGGGGGTTTCGAAGTGTGTGTGTTGGGGGCGCACTGTGATCAAAGTTACCTCCTGATTTGAATGACCAGAAATTCATGGTCATGAAATTAACCATTTGCAGGCTCAGGCTTGTTGAAGGCCTTGTGTGACTACACACACTCCCTCGGGTAATGTCAGTTAACCCAGTAATTGTAGCAGGAGTGGATTTTCACTTCCCGTCGGGGTTGGATTAGCATAATTAGGGAGTTGCTTTGGGGGTATGGGGTGGGAAATGGCAAGGGGGGGGAAGAGGCCATTCATTTAGAGAAGCCTTCAGTCTGGAAACTCTTCAGGGTGTTGTGGCGTCATCCAGGTTTCAGAGAGCCATAAGAACAGAGTCTGTACCTGTACTCATGTTACACTCTTTCAGGTCTTTGGAGAACATGAGGCTCCATGACCCAACAGCAGACACGTAATACAGCCTTTACAGCCAGATCAGGTTCCTGATGTCTAAGCCATCAATGGGCTGAATTACTGGAATTAGACTGTTTTTGTTCCTCCATCAAATAAGCATAATACTGTTTGTGGATAACTAATGTCTGAAAGACAAACGGCTTTGCCGAATGTTTAGTAAGGAGTAGTGGAGCTCAGCCTAATGCACAATCTTGAAACCATGTGGGCAAAAATAATACTTCTTATACAAGCGCACTACATATGCCAATGACAAATTAACAACTTTTGTTTCCAGCATATACCATCTACACACAACTGGGGTTAACTGTAACCGATGGAGGGGTTAACTGTCACAATCCCTAAGCATCTAGTAAACTGGTACAAAACCATTCATTCAATTAGTAGTTCAATTAATTGGTTTTGTGCCAATTATTCATTCAATAAGATCTGATATTTTAATTCACACTGTATTGATAAAGTGGTAGAATAGTCGGTGCCAAAACTGACAGCGTGGAATTTATATGCAGACTGACATTGACTTCTGTCATTGTTTACTATAGTGCATCAAACTAACCCTAACCCTAGGAGACTGCAAATTAGCCTGGCTAGCTCCATCAGAGTTGTTTACACATTTAAAATGGTGCTAAATTGCCACCACCAAGAATGGGAAAAAAATAATACATGAAAATAGAGAATTCTGTGATTTATGCACACAACCTAATTAGCAAAAAACACAAAGTTAAGGCATAACGGTAAAATCTGACTAGTCTCAAAATTTGGACATGATGCTTCTATGAGAATACAGCACAAAATAGCTCTTCCTGAATCTGTTTAAGTACATAAAAATCCATGCTATGTTTTCCATTTTGCAAATACCTTTGTATGACTACTTGATGTCTATACCTGTTTATGGCTGGGGAAGTCTTTGGTAGATCTGCGGACTCCGTTACCCAGAACCACCACCTTGCAGTTGGCACACCACTGTGGTTTTTGCCCTGGGCAGCTATCATCCATTTGATAATCTGGTCTGAGTGCAGCTGGACCTGGAATACAGCAACATGTCAATCAAAACCACAAACAAACCAAGAATATCTGGGTGAAAGTGGGTGAAATCCTAACGGAGCGTTAGTGGGGAGCACTACACGATGAGCTGTGACGAATGAGTTACATGAACATGTTCAAGAAAAAGACATTCCAACATGGCAGCTTGGGGGAGCCACACTGGCTAACATTTGACTAGCATGGTTAAAGTTCAGTTACAGAAGTCATCTGAACAAATCTCAGCGACGATTATGATCTCAAAGAAGTGAACTTTAATCAGCAGTGGTACTTCACGAGCAAAATTCAGATCTTTTGCGATTTTTTGTGAGGCGCTAAATGATTCAGGCAACAAATCACTGTTATTTCAAAGCACTTGAAGCTCTCAAATCACTACGTGGAGCACCCAAGCCCATTTGATGAGGGGTCTAGCATTTTTAAAGTACAAAGCTGGGAGCTAACAAGCACTGTCTGCAGGCTAGTCTACAATCATTACTGGCTTTCGTTAACATCTCAAATCTCAGACATGATCAATAACAAAGCGTGCCCTGGAAAAGGAGAGAGCCCCCACACACCCCTGGCCAGACACTGACGCTCTTTCAACAGCCCTCATTTACAGAAGAGAGAAACAACTAAAAAGCCATTCACCTTTATGAATAATAAAGGAAAAAGTACTCAATGATTATTGTACATAATCTTTCATGAAACAAGTCCTAAAAAAACAGACTGATCACCACCATGAAGAGAGCAAGACTCAATACACTCAAGAGAAACATCAGTGACCTAATTTGAAGAAGCAGTTAAACCCTGAAATCATGGGTCATTATATATTGACAAACTGCATAAAAGGCTACAATTTGTAACACTTCTTTGCCAGCTGTCCCCATAAAAAAGGCTAGTTGGTGTGAGTTCACTCACCAGTACTGTTGGGGAGCCCGAAGTGCTGATTCTGGGGAATCATTCCTGGGGGTCTAGGGAACCTCATGCCAGCCGGAGGAAATAGAGAAACTTGCCGAGGGTCCAGGCCTTGGGTCGGAGGGACTCTGAGGCCGGCTAACATGGCCAGGGAGCTTCGAGGCTCTGGGCCTGGGGTCACCTCGTAGTTGGCAGGAACAGGGACAAAAAGCAGGTCAGCTACTGCTGCCACCACTCCATGAATGTTCTGAAATACAAGAAGAAACAGGAAAAAAGGATTTTAGTGGACGTTTCGGCCAAACCATTTTTCATTTTAGTCTGTAGCTTTGAATCCCCAACGTTCATGAACTGAAACTGAAATAAAAAGTCAAACTGGGCCAAACATACATTTTTGAAACTGATCAAACCTTGCAAATAAAACGTGTCCACTATCAATTCCTCATATTGAATTGAGTAATGATAATTTATATCCCTTATCAAGATGAATTCAGCCACAATTAACTATTTATATTTGATTGTGAATAAAAGGTATGAACATTATATACAGTATCATGACTAAGTAACTACATAAGGCACTGCTCTACAAAAGTATAACTGAACAAAAATACATCAGATCCATCCTGACACATTCAATGACAATGTTCTTTATTAATTAATTGATTGATTCATTCATACTTTACTTAATTAAAGCTGTGATGTAAATAAACTGAAGATAATCCATTTAAATGCTTTTAAACTCCATGTCAATAGCTGCAGCACCATTTAAGGTTAAGGAAAATTCGCAACACAAGCTGGCAAATAGGAAGCCAACTTCAACTCCACATCTTTAACCGGATCTCAGACAATTTTAGTTTGTTCTGCACTTTTCACTCTGAACAGCTTCTTAAACCTTGGACAATATTAAGAATTCACCCAGCAAAGAGCCGGGAAAAACATCCGCAACTACACCTGGGCTTCTGTCCCAACCCCTAAAGCTACCTGTAAGTAGCTGAATTTTTTGTCCATTTAGACATGTTGCTGCTTCTAAACCAGCCAATCAGAGCAGAGCCGATCAAAATATTCATGAGCTCACAATAAAAGGCAAAACCACTTGTTTTAGGGCCAAATTATAGGGTTTTAAAGGGTGTATAAAAACACATCTGGGCATTTTTCACCCCGACCAAAGTCCCATACCTTCTGTGTAGAACATCGGAGAGCAACTTAAAATACTGAATAATGCAGATTAAAATAGAGAGTTATTTAAAGCAATTCTGCAGAATATTTATTGGTCTGTTCAGCATGAAGTTTTCACACAATGTACAGCACAACCCATTTTATCCGATCAGGGAAAAAAAAATTAAGCCTCAATTTTTTTTTTTTGGGATAGTAGCAATATGCAACAGCTATTAATGAGAAGTGACAAAGTCAATTCTATTTAAGCCCTTCAGTTTGCATTGTAGAAGTGTTACTCACGTCTGCTGCAGCTTGGTTTAGAGTGAGCGCTATGGACATCAAGCCAGTCTTAGAACAGGAAGAAGACTGCTCAAAATGGGGTCCAAAGAAACTGCTTTGAGGTTCCTTCTTTACCTCCCACTGCTTGATTTCAGTGCCTACATGAAAGAGTAACACAGGCCAGTGAACAAATGCTCTCAAATTAATTTGCATATGGTTGCTAATAATGCAGTCCAACTGAGAACAAGGCTTTGTTAGGTTCTCTCTTATATTGTGATGTGGTGTACTGACCTTTCCCACTCGCACTGGGAAACATAGGGATGGTGGGGGAGACAGCAGGGGATGGGGGCTCTTCCTTCACTAGAGACAAATCTGGGTAACGACTGATTTCCATGCCCACTACACTCTCCGGAGATGAAGACGGGACAAAGCTGTCTGGGGTGTCTCTGTCACCACAGTGGTCCTGACCCCTGCAAAAAAATAAATAAAATCCGAAATGAATCAGAAGTTACAAGAGTTTCAACTTCAACTGCATTTATAACCTACTCCAAAAAGCAAGGCCTTACCGGAGTTCCTCCTGGTTGGTATGAGGAGGTGTGGGGAGCGAGGGCGGCACATCCACAATCTTGGGTCCCTGAGACTGAGCTAGGAGGTCCTCCTCTCCTCTAAATGGAGCTGGAAGGTGTTTCGTTCCTAAGCTTTTGGAATCTACAAACAGACGAGCACAACACTGATGAATTACAGGGCCATTTAAATACTTTAGAACAAATTTTTACTTTCACACACATTTGAGGTGATTTGAGGGCAAATAAGGTCAGCCATCGTCAATTTACATTAATGACTGAACGATTCAAAAACTGAACTGGCTTGTTTAAAATACAACATGGGTCACGCAGCAAGACATAAGCACACATGTCGTTCTACCAAAGAACAGTTCAAGAGTAAAGTTAATGTTTTGGAATGCCCAAATCAAAGACCTGACCTTAATCCAACAGAGATGTTATGGAAGGACCTGAAACAGGCAGCTCACGGGAGGAGCACCCACCAACATGGAGTTAAAGCTGTTTTGTATGGAGGAACGGGCTAAATACCTCCAACACCGATGTCCAAGACTAATTAACAGTTACCAGAAACGTTTAGGTGCAGTTATTGCTGCAGAAGTGAAATACTGAAAGCAAAGGTTCACACACCTTTGCCACCCTCATTTTCCTCAATAAATAAATGACCAAGTCTAATATTTTTGCCTCATTTGTTTAATTTGCTGCTCTTTATCTACGTTTTGGACTTGTGAAAATCTGATCAAGTTTTAGGCCAAATTTATGCAGAAATATAAAATAGTTCAAAAAACACTGTATGCACACATACAGGTCCCAATAAATAAAATGTTAATAAAGCCTCAAAGGCTGGAAAGACCATTTTCCTGTAACCACAACAAAGCAGATCATTTCATACCTTCATGCCCACTCATGACAGCTTTTCTGGCGAGCTCCTCAGCTGTAGCAAAGCCATTCACCATCTTCTGTCTGGCCACAGGAGGTGGAGTAGGTGGGAGAGAGGCAGGAGGAGTTGGAGGGTTGCTCAGGTTGTTTTGCTGCATGGTGTAACAAAACAAGCAAAACAAGAAAAATAAAATCATCAACAGCCCTCAGCTCACACTTCTCTCCAGTCTGACCAGCTGTCTTGTTACTATAATACGGGCCGTCCCTCGTTTTTTCTTACCGGGCTACAATAAAGCAGCTTCTACAGATTCTTTGCCTGTTGTAACTGTTCCGCTAGAACTCTTAATAGAACAATATCAGCTCCCAAGACATACCAAACATGCTGCACTGCTACATTTGAATTTGCATATGTAATATAACAATACATCCATCTTTTAAGGTGCGCAGCAGAATTTTTAGTCCATTGTTTATGTTCCAGCTAGTATGAATACAGCTTTAAGAATGAAAATGAAGGATAAAAAAGGTTATATTGTTTTAATAGGACGCATGAATGTGACTGAAATATGTAATGTATCACCCTTTTTGAAATGTACAGTATGTGTAAAGACTGCCTTCAGAACAGTAATACCACACCTTATAGATGAGCTGGGAGTAGTAGTCCGACACTCCGTCTAATGACGCACTTCCGAAAGAGCCCGACAGTCTGTTTTCTCCGTTCAGCTGCCCACTGCCATACGGTGGAAAGTGAGCAAAGTTTACTCCAATTAGGGGCTCCATGAGGGGTAGCAGGGAGAGCTGCTGTAAGGAAGAAGAGGGTGAAAGATATAAAAGGATTACAACGCTGTAGATACAGTGTTAGTAAAACACAGAAGGATAACTCAGATGAGACAACTGAAGAGAATGCTTTAAATTTGATCACAAGGAAACAAGCTTCAAAATCCCAACATATTTACATCTACATGTCTATTGAGCCTAAAGCAGTTAGCCCCACCCCTTCACAGTGATGGTGCAACACGGAACACCACAGAACAGGTGACCATTTACGTATAGCAGTCTTAAAGGCACAGTAGCAAATATAGCCTGTTTAAAAAGACTGTAAAGTGGCAGTGTTGAAATTAATATGAGGTACATAACCCCACACAAATGAGGGTGGGGGACTAAAAGATTGAGGATACGGGCCCTGTAACTGAAACATAAACAGAACAAATCGATACAAGTGATACGGCAAAAAATATGAAATACAAAGCAAGAAATCCGCACGATCATTTAGAACCCTGCCTTTCTAAATATAAATACCATAAAAGCAGAATCAGATGGCTTATTATAGTTATCAGCTCACTATAGCATTGCGTGCATCCATAACCAGCATGACGTGAAAGCTTTCTCCTGCTGTTAATCATTTTTTAATGCAAGTGCGCTGAATGTTCCATTTAAAACCCTGTAAGGGTCTTTCACGAGCTCCATTTAATGCATTCTATGCACACCTACCCATGCCAGCACTGCAATTAAGGCTTAATGAAAGTAATTACTCCTTGAGATGACTGTAATTAAAGAGGTGCATTCTCAGAAAAAACAACCTTCTGTATAAATTAAGACTCGTGGCTTTAAGACATTTACATCTGTAATGCATTATGAAAAGTTGGTAAAGGTGGAAAAGCTTTTAGAGACCCTGAAGTCGCAACACTTTAATACTGATGGCAAATGCTCACCTTCACTAGGTAGTTATTCAATTCAGTGTAAATTTTTACAAGCCTTAAACCTAATAAATCACGCTAACCTGGAACTCTAACACCACTGTAGGTTTAATGGTTTCAGAATAAGCCATCAAAACAAACTGACCAGTAAGGCGTGTTTGTGCCATGTACCAAAGACGCATTAGCAGTATGTCCAGCTGCCGAGTGTTTACCTGTTTTAGTTGGGACATCAGCGTGTCGGTGGAGGGATACACCACCTGCCGCTCCTCTTGCTCCTTCTTCCTCTTCTTCCAGCGAGACTGAGGTTTCTCGGCTCCCATCTTGGGTGCCCTCTTATTGCGCTGCTTCTTCTTGCCTTGCTCTGGGGGAGAAGGTTCTAGAGGATCTGTATTTCCCGGCAACTGGCTGTTCACGCCACCCTGTCAAGAAAACACATAGCTCTTAGTCACTCAGGGTGACTCAGAGGAAACAAACAACTTGCAGCTCTTCATAAAAAGTCAGAGCACATCTTCAACACTACTTTCTGAAATTCACTGAGAATGAATGACCTTTCACAATCTGACAGCAGTCATGATTTATTTGGACGGGTTTTCAAATGGCTTTTTAAGTACTGGGATATTTTTATGCCTTTCAGAATAAGGCACTGAAGTCGTACATTTGTAAATTGCAATGACTGTATGGCAAACTGATCACCAGATCGAGTTTATCGATCAGGAGAGGCCTCCTTATGTAGTTTCTAACACTGTAAGACATGCAGATGTCTACAAAGGACAACGTATTCACCATTTGGATAAGTTATTCAGGTCATTTCTTACCAGGCAATTAGAGGCAACCAGCTTCACAGACCCTTTACTCTCAACTACTCCCTCTTCCTCTGATCGCAGGCTGTCACTGGATGCCTGGTGCATGAGGGGTGTGCCGGGTGGCGGAGGTGTGCTTTTGTTCTTCAGCAGATGTTTCAGTAGTTCGTTCCCCGAGTCGCCCTTGGTGCTGTGAGATGGACTCTGTCCCAGGACACTGGGGGAGATTCCTTCACCGCTCTCCTCAACCTTCACCATGCCTCCATGCTCCATTCTCTCTGCTTCGGCCCCACGGCACTCGCTTGCCTCCAGCTTCTCCTGCTTGATCTCGTGGGCTTCATCCAGGAGGCTCCGCTCCGTTTCTGAACCCATGCTGGACTGCCTCCTCAGCAATGTCCCTCCACTTCCAGAAAGCTGCCTCTCTAGCTCTGATGAAGGAGGAAGGCCAGGCATGGAGGATAACGGATTTGAGAATTCTGAGGGTTCCTGAGTGCTGCGCGTGGGGGTGGATGACGTGTCCGAAACGCACGGGGTAAGAGGGGCAGTCAGATCCGAGTGGGGCGTGGAGGGCGTTTTCACGGAATCTGCATCATCGTCTTTCTTCTTTTTGCGATTCCTTTTTTTCTTGCCTTTTTCCTCTGGGATAATGTTGGAATACAGTTGGATGAGAGACTGACCTGAGCCGGGGTAATTAGGAGGCAATGGTGTGGCAGACTCCATTCCAAACAGAGAGCCTTCAGCTCCACCCTGAAGCATCGCTTGTGGTCGAGGCTGACCCGGGATGAAGTTTAGTCCGTGCATCACTGGATTCTTGGGCCGGAAATTTGGTCCCATTTCCTGAGCTGGTGGAAAGCCGCTGCTCCCAGCAAGAGGCCGTCGCTCTCCGCCCTGCATGAAAGCTGGGCCGGGGCCGCCAAAGTCTAGAGGTGGTCCTTGCTGGGGAAACATGGAGCTCATCTGCTGCTGTGGTTGCTGGGGTCTTGTAGGCTGCATGAAGTCTTGAGGCAGGTCAGCGCTATAGAAGGGCATGTGGGCTAGGCCTTCCCGGTTAGAATCTGGGACTATGCCAGCACCTTGCTGCTCTAGCTCCAGTCTCTGCAAGGCTCGTTGCCGCTCCACTTCCTGCATCAGCTGCACCCTTTGCCTCTCCTGCTGCTCACGAAGACGCTCACGCCTTTCTCGCTCCTGGAAACCCTCACTGAATGGGTTATTGTCATCAAACTTCACATGTGGGGCGGCTCCACCAGCCCCGGCCCCATGACCACCAGGTACGTTGCCAGGCTGGCCAGGTGGGCCACTTGGCACCATACCAGCTGGGGGCTGGGGCTGCGGAGCCTGACCCGGGTTGACTGGTGGCATTTGAGGAGGCAAGTGAGATGGCATCCTGGGTCCACCCATAGGTCCAGGGCCACCTGGGTGCCACCCTGGCATGTTAGGCATGCGTGCAGGGTTGGGCTGACCTGGGTGGGGCTGCACAGGACCCATCATAGGTTGGCCCATGTGGGGTCCACCAGGCATCATTCCAGGGGCTTGGCCCTGTATTCCTGGCATGGCCTGCATTGGATTCATCATGGGAGGTGGCTGAAGGCTTCGCTGCTGCTGTTGCTGCTGCTTGACACGGTACTCCTCAATAAGTTCAGCATGTTCTTTTTGCTGCTTACGGATCTAGAAAAGACAGAGAGAGAGTTACTACTGTAATGTACATAGTTACATACTTCAAAGTAATAGTTTTTTCGGTATGTTGAGCTCAGCTAGGAAGGGACAGGGGTTTAAAAAAAAAAAAAAAAAAAAAGCCAAGGGGAGAATAACAAGTCTATGTGAGTAGACTGGTGTGAGATTGATTGCGAATCAGGGAGCCCGGAGTCACTGGAGGGCTAAGCACAGTGCAGTGTGCTCAGGAGAGACATCCTCTATTTCCCCTTTATCAGCTATGCTCGATAGAGTGGAGGCCTTGGGAAAATGTTGACAGAGAGGAGCAGGGGAAGAGATAATGTCAGAGAATAAATCAGACAACGCTCTGTTCGGGGGCCCTGGATTCACCAAGGTCTCTGCACTCTCAAGCACGGAAAGGTCACTACAGTGGCAAATAATTATTCAAGGCCTTTCCCCTTGCCTACATAAACAGAAGGTCTTCAGGTTTAGCTGCCATATACTCCCTGTATCAATAAAAAATAGAGGTCTAGTAGCATCACGGCAATGCAAAGGTTTTAAAATATACCAACTAGGGCTGTGTACTGACAAGAACTCAGCGATACAACATGTATAATGACACAGGGGTTATACGACGGTTAGGAAAACTGTCATACTACCAAAACAGCCCACCATAAGCATAAGTTGGCTAATGCTAACATTAGCCGTGTGCCCTTGCGCTACTTGTTTGCGATGGAGTGATGGAGTCTAATGGCGAAGTATGCTGCTGTCTAGCGGCCAATGGTTTAAACGCAACACAATAATCCATTACCTCTCACAAATCTTTGATTGTAAACAACACATTAAATAATCAATACCGTGCAATTGAGAATCGATACAGTATTACAAAACATATCACAACTTTCGATACATTCTTACACTCCAAGCACCAACAGGTAGTACATTTCCATGGGAGTGTAAATGCATAAATACAAGTATTCATATGGCTAAGCATATATCTACTGAAGATAAGTACACATTGTTTACCAGGGCTATACATATTCAATTGGATTACATCACCATCTTTCAGTACATATTTCACCTTCATTTTGTATTGTATTTAAAATCAGATGTTTGATTATATCAAAAAAAAGAATTTCCTCATCCTGAAAAACAGCATTTTTGCATGGATACTATTTTCATCCCACACTCACTCTGTTATGTACAAGACTGCTCTAAGGAACATCTTTACCTGCTCCAGCTGCTTCTGAACCACACTCTGCTGTTCGGTCACATGCTTTAGCTGCTCTGCATCCTCCTCTGGGAACTCACGGCCTGCCTTTTTAGCCGTGCGCTGTTTTGCCGAAAGGGCCTTTTTAGATTTCCTGTGGGCCCCAATCTGGTCTTCCAGAAACTTCTGCTGCATCTGAAGAAGTTGCTGCGTTTCTTGAAGCCACTCTTCGTACTGCTTTCTCTGAGAGTCATCTAAAAACGGGTTAAATTAATAAAATTAAATAAACAAATTTCACATCACAAACACACAAAAGTTCTAGCTTAGTACTAGTACACAGTACAGAACCAGAAGCAACCAAAACGCATCAAAGCACATAAAACATCACTTACTGACAAAACCAGGTCCAAAATTAGGAGGGTTTGGCCTTGCAAGCTGTGGTATCAGCTTTCCGTCCTAGAAGTAAAGAGCTGTTAATACCCCTGCAACTACTTTCATGGCTTTAATTAAATGTAACAAATAGAGGTATGTGCATGTACCTGTCCAAAAACATGTGGAGGGAAACTGACTGCATCTGGCCCATGGGCTCCTGGCACCTGTCGCATTCTATCCCAAAACAGAAAGCATGACGGGTATTTAGCATGAGGAAATTAACGCTAACCTTACATCCCCCCTCTTCTAACAATGCAGTTCTAATTAGAAGCCACCATTAAAAAAGTAACTTAAATGGGAATAATAAATATATCAGTTTAAATTCTCATTACAAATCATTTGTGAATTATTATACTATAAATAACTGATCTAAGAAATGAGAGAACATTTTTACCTGTTCATGACCATGGGTGCCATCCCCATACTGTTCTGTGCCATCACTTTATTGATTCCCTTCAGGGCCACCATCTTCGCCTTCATGATTGGGTCTGTAATGGCGTCAAAGTCTGTAAAGGTGGCAAAATCACAGCGAAGGCACAAAAGCTTCAGTTACTAAAAGTCGTGAAGTTAATATTCCTTTGACCTCAATTTCATCCATTTCCAATAAATGGCACCTCACTGGAACAGGGCTTAAATTATTCAGGGTACACTCCACAGAAAATGGCACCGGAAAGCTCCACAAGTATTCCATTGTCGGGGACAATTAAATCTAACATACAGGTCCCTGTTACCCTACTTGAGATCTTATGGGAAGGGGAAAAATCTTAAGCAGTCAAGTTACCAGTTATATAATGTATTATATAATGTATTATATAAAACATCTCACCAATATTGGGGAAAAAGGGGTCATTAGAGCGCTGGCGAATCATAGCCTGCATCTGCCTCTGTTGTTGCTGCTCCTGCCTTTCCTGGTCCAGCAAATCTTGAAGAAGGAGGGGTTGCTCTTCTAAGAGCAGTGGCCTGGCCACCTGGCTCTGTGGTCCTTTTGGCCCTTGCTGTCCTGCAGCCACTTGTGAAAACATTGCCTGATGGGCCTGTGGATGGAGGTTATGGGGAATAGGCTGCTGGCCACCCACCATGGGTAGGTTCAAATCCACTTGCTGTCCAGGGGAAGCTCCAAATCCTTGGATTGGTAATTGCTGGTTGCCAGCTGGCATCATATTTGGATTTCCCAGGGAAGCTCCATGAGCAAGTGATGGATTCATCCTGTGTCCCATTGTCATTCCAGAATTGTCTTGTCCTTGCAGCATCATCATGCTCATATTTGGTTGAAGGTCTGGGCCAGGGTTAGGCTGGGTAAGATCACCCTGGTGAGGAGGCACCACAGAGCCAATGCCAGATTCTTCAAGTTTCTCCTTGGTCAACAGACTTGAGAGTACTGGAGCCGGGTCAGACGAAACACCTGTACCTGATAGCCCAGTCTGCTGGGCTGATCCCTCAAAGAGATTGGACATATCCGCTTGGCTGCCCGTACTACTCAGAGGCCTGTTTTCATTCAATGACACTGCGCAAGCAGAAGGGTCTTGGCTGCCCACTGAACCCTGTTTGACCTCTCTTTTAATAGTGGTCTCTGTCAGCAGACCACCAGAGCTCTCCTTTGACAGGCTCTCTTGTTTGACATGATCAGAAGGTTGTCCATCCTCCAGCTTACTCACAGGTTGAGGGGACAATGCACGTCCAGAGGTGGCACTTTTCTTATCCAACAGCTCCTTCTGAAGCTCTGAGCTTTCGCCATGGTCATCCTCTATGGGGTCACTAAGATCTAGCTCCTCGTTAAACATATCCTTCTTGTCCTCATGGTTCAGCTCAGGATCGGTATAAGCAATAAGGTCAAACTTCCCAGATTCAATGAAATCATCAAGGTGGAGGTCATTTGTCTCTAGATCTAAATCCTTGCCATCATCTGTGTCAAGGTTCAAGTTGTCCAAATCATCATCAACCAAATCTTTAACCTCCACATCCTCAAGGTCCTTTACCGCTGAGTCATCCGTGTCCAACTTCTCTATCCCTTCACCACAAGGCAACGGGATATCCTCAGCTGGACCAGGGACTGCCACAGGCAGAAGTGCAGGCTGGGCAGAATTAAGTGCCTCACCACTAACTGGATGGGCGAGCGTGGTTGACAGCGGAGGATCTTGTGGAGCTGTATTCACTGCCACATTGGCCTGTTGATGCAAGTTCTCCATGCTAGCTGACATCTGCAAGTGACCAGCCGATCCTTGTTGAGGTTGGCTCATGATGGGATTCAACTGCCGCGGCCCCTGGTTACCAGCGAAGGCCATATTTTGTCCTCCCATGAAGTTAGGAGAAGGTCTCTGGGGATGATTAAGATGGTCCATCATATTTGGTGACCCAAAAGGTAATCTGACTCTGTTTTCTGGAGCCCTATGGCGAAGCTCAATGAAAGGCTGGCCCATTATATTGTGTTGCTGCACCGGAAGGCCTCGTGGTGGAAACGGCTGGGGAACACCCATTTGTGGGTTGCCTCCCACAGATCTAGGGAGATCAACTGACAGAGATCTTCGCATCTGTGGTGGGACATTGTCAGCCATTGGTCCACCCTGCATCTGGTGGGGGGGTCTGAGGAATGGCTCCTGTCCTGGAGCTACAGTGGAAAATCCAAATCTGAAAAAGAGTAAGGAATTTAGAGTACTGACGTATACATTGTTGAAATATCATCATGATAGACTAGATTTCTAAAACTATCTGGATTTCCTTTACAAAACATCTCACCTAGGCCCTTGTAGTCTCATGCCCATATTGCCCATGTCTCTAGGAAATGGAGGTCGTGGGCACTGGGTCTCATCAGGGAATGGTGCTCGCGGATCACCAATTAAAGGTCCAGGAAATCTCTGACCTCCCTGCATTGGTGAGGCTCTCAGAGTTCCAGGGTATGGAGGTGGAGGACGGCCAAAAAGGTCACCCTGTGGACAAGAATCTTCCTGTGACCAGTGCATTGGAGTCCCAGGTGCAGGAGTGCCAGTAGCCTCTTGAAGCCCCTTCTCCAGTCTGATGGCACACTTCTGCTGCTGCTGTTTCAGGATCAACTGCCGTAATCTCTGACGCTAATCAGAAAACAGAAAAGAAAAACATCAGATAAAAACGAGCATATAATCGACTTCTTAATATGAGCATCAGACAACTCAAAAGAAATCCACTTTTTCAAAAACAAACAAACAAACAAACAAACATACCTGTTTCATTTTTTCCTCTGTGTCCCCTAGTGGTGGCTGCATGGCATTCTGAACATCAGAAGAACAGTTTGCAGTTGAAGGACCATGAGCCATTCTTTCCCCTGATTGTGGACAGGGGGTCATAGGGGCTTGTTCAAAGGGGTCATGAATTGGTGTTTGATTAGGATTCGTCTGTGGCAAGGTAAAAGCTTCATCCGAAATGCCAGGATGCTTTGGGGTTTTAGAACCTGGGCCAGTCGGACAAGCAAATGGATCCTGGATTCTGTTCGGAGCCTGATCAGAAGGATGAACCATGGAACCTGGTCTTGGGGTTCCAGGAGGTTGGGCATATGGGTCAGTAAGAACTGGCCTGGGTGTCCCAGGTGGCTGGTCATATACATCTGACTTGGCTGGTCTAGGTGTTCCAGCCGCCTGTGTGTATGTATCTGTGTTTCTCTGACTGCCTGGAGACTTAGGATACCTCTCCCCTGGGGCTGGTCTTGGAGTGCCTGGCATTTGGGCATACGGATCCATAGCATGAGAAGGAGATTGTCTGCGGCTAGACGGCTGTGACTGTGAAAACTGTTCCATTGAAGTAGGTCGAGGTGTAGATGGTTGCATGGAGTATGGATCAGAATGTGGCCTTGGGGTACCGGGTGGCTGGACGTATGAGTCATGAGGTCTTGGCGTACCAGGAGGTTGAGCATATGGATCAGTCATTTGCTGAGAGTAATCTGGTCTAGGTGTAGATGGTGCCTGTGCGTAGGGATCCCTTTGAGGATGTCTGGTCATGGGCAAATGCTGGGTGAAGTGGCCTGCAGAGGTCTGACGCATCATTCTGCCCTCATTGCTAAAAGCATCTTCCACTGATGGATGAGGAGTTAGAGGCTGATGTGCATAAGGGTCATTTTGTTGACCCTGTGAAAAGCCATCAGGTGGCCCACGTCTCATGCTTTGCTGTCCGGTACCAAGAGTTTGTGAGGGAGGCATGGGAGTTTTAAAGAGTGGCACAGCGCCAGATTCATTGCTTCCTGGGATAGGGGTTAAAAGAGGCCTCGCATAAGGGTCGGAAAGCACCATGCGGTTGAGCGGCATTCGCTGGTAAGCCTCTGATCTATGACCTGGCCTGGTAAAATTGTCCCCTGATGCCATATTAGCCAACATGTACCTACCCTGTTGCTGAAGCTGTTGCTGTTCTGAAACAGATCCAGGTCTTGGGGGACCAAGAGGTTTTACAAATGGGTCTGATGGTCTGGGTGTGTCCGGTGGCTTTGCATACATATCAGCACTCGCAGAGGTTGGAGAGCCAAAGGACTCGTGACCAGGAGAGGGCCTGCCCCTCTCCGGCAGGTCAGATATCGAGCCCCTACGAGGCGTGCTCGACCCCGATGGTGGTGGTCGAGGGGTACCCACCATCTTAGCATATGGGTCCCATGGAGAAGATGGACGGGAACTAGATGACCCAGGAGAAAACATCTGAGGGGACTGAGGCTGGGAGGATGACCCTTGTGAATACTGAGTGTCCTGGGTAGGCGTCTTTGCCAAAGACGATGGCGGCGGCGGTGGGGGACGCAGAAATACATCGTCTGAAGATGAGCTTGATGTTGGTGTTCCAGGAAGTTGGGGCCTCACAAAGCTATCCTTTGTGGGTTGAAGAGGGGATGTGTTGCCCCCACTAGTGTGTTGAGGGGTCATGGGACTTTGATTCCCACTGTTCAGAGTGTCTCCACTTGATTGGGCACCGAGCTGTGGCTGTTGGTGGTGGTGCTGCTGTTGCTGCTGCTGTTGAAGCTGCTGCTGCTCATTTTTAACCTGCTCAAGCTTCTGAGTGGCCTCAATCTTCGCCTGCTGCTTGCTCTTTTGTCTCATTTGCTGCCATGGAAACAAACAAAAAAAAAAAAAAACGAAGGAAAAACACTTCAGTTGATGAAGCCATTAGAATGCACTGAATTTTAATTGTATGATGACATGGTGCTAACGCTCTCTTTCCCTCAATGTCTAAATAAGATTTGGATTTTTAAAAAATGAGTTGTTAAGCCATGCAGGGGAAATGTGAATGTGTGCATAATAATAAGGTGATGAGAAATGTAAAGGCCGTTACTGTATGTTTCAGGCCACGGGCAAATATCAATAAACCAACTTTTCCCTTTATAACTCCACCTACTAAATCTTTTGCACCTTTTAAACTTGTCTTTATTGGTTCTTGGCAAATGAATGCCAGAACAGTGCCTCGCCTTGGGATCTTACCAGAGAATTTTTTCCACATCCTGCAGCTATAGTTGCCTGGTTGGAATGTCCAAAAAGGACGTCTTTATTTGTTGATTTTATGCCTTTGCTTTTTGGGACCTTTTCCTGCTGCTTCTTAAGGGGTCCCCACATCTGATTTAACTCTCCCTTTTCAATGCAAATTAAGAATTAGTAGACTGCACGGCAATGCCAAACGTAAAAAATGACCACTCAACCATGCATTTACATAACAACATTCTGCTATAGGTCATGTTCACTTTACACATCATAAATCATGCACTTCTCGGTTATCCTTGCTGAAAACATTTTAAATAATGCTGATTTTCATTCTAAGGTTTCTCAACATTTAAACTCAAAGCACTTTTTCGTAGGCCACATGAGGCACGTTGCTGTAAAACAGTAACCAAATTAGAGCTGACAGTCATAAACAATTTAGTTGTGCTCTAACTGGGTTCCAGATTCAATTGGCCTAAACTTCAACTTTGCGCTAAATTCATGGGGTACAAAGCCCCCTCCTTTCCCAAGCTTGCAAAGCACATGATGACTTCATGAATTAGTTTGTTAGTCACAAAGTGAAACAACTATGGTGAAGTCAATTACAGTTAAGGTGACCCAACAGATCAAATTATTCTTATCGTCAGAGCCTTGATAAGGGGTTGAGAAACCCAGCTTCACACTGCCACGGCCTGGTCCCACATAAAGCATTAAACTATAAAGGAAAAGGAAAATAAAAAAATCCCAGGGCTGTCAATCACCTGTCTGAATTTCCACTCTTGTTCATGCTCAGACTCCTTTTGTTTCAGTGGGTCTTTGAAGAGCAGCTCCGTGTCCATGGGGATGCTGGGATCAAAAAGGTCAGGAGGCGGCGGCTGTTGCTGTCTCTTCATAGTGTCATTAGACAGCTGAACTTTATTTATGCGGAGGGCTGCTCGGTTATCACGAGCCTTTTGCTGTAGAAGGTAGAAAGACACGAGCAACATATTATCTTTCAAGGCTGGCAAATGTTTTTCACACAGTCAAATCCAAAATCCATAACATGCTCTTACCACATATGGAGCTCTTTCTTGCGAACTAGCCTTTCTCCATAGTTTTGCTATTTGCTTTACCCTGGTCGACCAATCTGTGGAAGAAGGTGCATCAATTTAAGGTCTTTAAACATCAGGTGCAGCCACTCAGTCATTCTAGGAATAGTCATTTACCTGGAAATTCTTCTCTCAGATTAGGAAAGTTGACATTGGTGTAAAGGACAGGCGCCACAGTAGCCATCTCCCCGAGAGTCTCCTCCTTCTCCCACTTCAGAGTACTCCTCTGGGCATTGGACATGGTGTCCGTTTCTGCTTCTGCTGGAGGGGCTGGACCAGGCATGGGAACAGGAGCACTCCAGGGACCCGCCATATCACTCCCCATCTGGCCAAACTTTTTCTCCCTAAGGAAATGTATCTCAAGCTGTTATACTCCACTACTGACTGATATGCGCTGCAGTGTTTCTTAAATGGGTGGATGCATCTGTGCTAATGTGCCTCCTCTGGCTGATGAGATGATACAAATTCAGTCTCACCTCATACATTCAGGGACAGGCATCCGGATGGGAGAGAAAGTGCCAGAAACGCCAGCTCCAGGAATCATGGGATTTGGAAAGACAGGGTTTGCACCCATCATACCATTCATCAAAGGCATCCGAGGGAACATTCCACCATCACCTGCAATTGTAACCATGTGGATATTTGGCATTCTTGGCTGTAAAAACTTTTTTTTTTTTTTTTTTTTTTTTTTTTTTTACAGCATATGTCAGTTTCTCAATGTTTATTAATCATTTTGGTCTGTTGTGATTCCATTTTACCTTCTTGTCAATCCAGTGGGTTAAGAAGTGGTTCCCTGTTTCTTATTTACTCGTTAATATGGACCAAAAAGAGTGTCAATTTCATCTTTTTTCCAGATTTTTTTTTTTTTTTTCAGTTTTTTGAACAAGAAAACAAACGAATGGGATTCAAGTCACACACCAGTCATGCTTTATTGTTACTCTGATTAAACAAGGCAGTAATAAGCTCTTAGTTATCCAAATGGTGTTCCAAATGAGCTTGTACTCTTCCACTGAAACATTGTGCATCCAAGAATAAAGGATGCCCCATGCCTTAAACAGTGATAGAATAGAAAGCTACACATCTGCATGTTGAAATAACCATTTTACTGTTGACAATGCGGATGCGCCAGAAACATACTGAATGCCCCCTTTACAAAGCTGATCACATACATCAACGAAAGTGAAATGTAATTTGGTGCTCTGTGAAACTAGATGCTTAGGTTAGTGACCAAACATCTGTGTACAAATCATCAGGGTAGCACTATGGTGACCGAGATAGTCAAAAACAACTCCCTGGCATGCTAGAACTCCTGGCAAATCTAGAAATGTGTGCGTGTTCTATAATGCCTTGTCTATTCATAAGTACACAGTGATGAACAGCTCAAAGGCATACCTGGGCCTTGGTGTGACATTGGCATGACTGGCACATTGGGGACAGGATTGGGAGGCTGTGCTAGCTGAGGTGACTGACTGGTGCTTGGGCTCAGCACTGCTGTAAACAAGTCTTCCACATCTTTCCCCTCCAGCTCTAAATAGAGAGAGGGCATCGAGTTAACATTTAAGGCTGCCATCATGCACTGCCTTATGCGTAACCTGGAGACACGGGTATCAGGGTCACATCACTATAACCATCTATTTAATCATTTTTACACAATTTGCCGAAGAACAAAAAGGAGGAGGAAGATGGGAAAGGTACAAACCTGGAATCTGAAGCTTGCTGAGAATAGCCCCTGAAAAATTAGATACATAAATATATGTACATATATTAGAAACACTGTGGACGTTTAATCAGAGCATTATAATTATGTGGCATCTACATGGATTATAGACCAAATAAAAAATTAAACACATTATTAAAATGTATCAGCAATGGACAGATTTCAGCAAATTAAGCTTTTATGTTACTCAGAACTTGTTTGAAAACAGGACGTACCAAACTTCTGGTCAAGACAAAAAAAAAAATCAATCAATCAATCAGTCAATCGATCATTAAAGTAACACTTCACGAATCATTTTAATGACAATGATAAATTAGGCTGTGTTCAGACTGTAAGCAAATCAGACTTGTTTCTCAAATCAGATCTTTTGAGGTGACTGTCCGTACTGTTATTTGCAAGTGGATCGGATCAGATTACTGTGTCCAGACATCACCAACCCATCTGTATGTGTTGATGTGGTAGCGACAATGGCATCATCGTTAGAACTATCTAGGCAAGTTGGTGACGCATTGTTCAAACAAGGATGCAGGAGAAATGGCAGACAAGCTCAGAGACGGGAGGTATTTGGTGCACTTCTTGAATCCCCGTACCTTCTTCACTCTGAACTCATTTGTGGCTTTGTGAGTGATGCAGAAGACGCTCTAAACTCTGATTTGAGCCACCGGAGCGTCCAGACTGAGACACATCTGTAAAAATCAGATTGGAACTGCGGAGCTTCTAAGCTTCCTAAAACGTGTTTTCATTTCTCAAGCAGATACGTTTAAACAGTCAGAGCTGCAGATGATCAACAGTGAGAATCTCAGCCGTGTGGAACTATTACCCGGTTTCTCTGAGGGATATTAAACTTTAAGGACTTTATCGTTCCTGATCACGCAGATTATCAAGTAGATATACATGCAACAGCTTCTCTGTGACAGGGTTGATGCACCTTGAAAACACGGCATCTGGCTCAATATACAGAACACAGTAAAACAACAGAAGTGGAAATCCTGGCAAACCCAAATGCTAGCCTCAGTTTGGATGTCACAACAAAAATCACAAATGCCAGTTAGTACAAAGTATAACTAACAGCAATGGATCTCACTGTACTGGACGACCATCTTTTTTCTTGTTGTTGAAGGAGCGAAGGATTTTGTAGGCACATTCTGTAACCATTTTAGAAAGTTCATGTTAGTGGTTTTTATTTTCTGTCAGCTCAGTTTTTTTTTTTGTATTAAGGGACTGATTTAATCAGTAATCATTAGCACATCAGCTTTAGATTTTGTCAGCTAGGTCTGTCCTGAAACAACTTCTTTTTACTCGGATTGGTACATGGGTTACTCCAGCTCTCACAGAAAAAAACACTGTTCCAGGGTTCAGACTGTGGGCCTATTTTTCCGCTATTAGTTAAGGTTGCACGCAAGTCTTTAATCCTCACCATCAGTCACCATCTTGTCCAGTTCGGGGCTCAGAATCACATCCAGAGGTTCTTCCTGTAGCTGCCGATGGCCCCGGGCAGGGGCAGGCTGGGGGGCAACCGAGGGGTCGTCAGGGATTGCCCCAATGTCCAAACCAGCTGGGGGCAAGAAAGGCTATTTAGTACTCATTAGTTTCATGCTTAGACAAGGACGTGCAGTGAACACTCCAAAAAACCCAAAGTCCATCTGAGGAAAAAAAAGCATGTGGGGGGAAAATAATCCCTCAGCTGTCAAACCAGAGAGCTTAAAATCAGTGTTGACAAGCAATTTATTTTCTACTGTGTCTGAGAGCCCAGTCAGAAAAAAAATGAGAGCCAGAGAGAGAGAGAGAGAGCCAAGGCCGATCCTTCATGTCATGGTAAAATATCTTTCTACATGCTTACGTTTCTCCCACCTCTCCCTCTCCTCCCCTTAACTCAATTTTCCAAGAATAACAGGAACCTAATTTGTGTTGCCTGTCCAACCAAGTGTGAAAAAAACTGCAGCCCCTACCAAAAATAGCAGTTCTTTCATCATCTTGTACCCTGCCATATTAGAATAGATGAGGGCTTAATCAATAAAAAAACAACGTAAGCAATTGCAATGATTAATCATCATAAACGCTGTCATCAACATCAAAGGGCCAGAGACTGGGCTTGGATATAATAGGGTTTTTTTTTTTGGTGGGTGGGGGGGTTGGGGGGGGGCGTTACTAAACAAACAGCAGAAAGTGTAGAACATACAGTTTCATGCAGAAGTCAGAGAACACCATTTTGTTTATTGAACTGCCAGTCCAGACGGCCACGAAGTACGACTTCTTCATTTACTAACTTCAGAATAAAAGCAAGAAACATTTATCTACCTGAAAATTACACAGAAGCCTCGAGTCTCATTTCTAATCTATCGGAATAAAATTTATGCAGTCTTAAAACCAACCAGCTACAGCTCAATTATCCCAACACGAGCTATTCACAAAGGAGTCATTGACATGCTGCCCTTCAAAGATAGACCCTAGCTGACTCCAAATTTCTCTCACGTGGATCTCAATGACTAAAGAGATATTTCTGAAATTAGATATAAAATAAACAATATATTAGAGTTTACAAATCAGGAGTATAACACGGCCCACATCAGATAACCAGCACTTTCATCTCTGAGAGAGAGGAGAACATCAAGCTCCACTCCTGCTTCAGATGTGAGAACATCCACAGGTGTTTCTGTCCATCCTTCTTCCACTGTGAGAGACACCTCAACGCTATGGAGGTCTGGAAGGATGTGCACCTGGAGTTGCTCCTCACTGAGAAAAGGAGAAACTGGACACATCCAACAAAGAAGCTGCTGGTGGTGGTCTCAGAACAATGGACTGAGCACCCCAGAGTCTAGAACCTCAACCTCATCACTGATTGTGTTTGGTATTACTTGGATGGTGAGAAGCAGGTAGTGCAACTGAACTTTAAGACTGACCTTTGTGTCTGCAGATTTTGCTGAAACATAGAAGCGAGTCTAAAAAAAGAATGGAAGCTGTAATAGAGGTAAAACAGAGACACTAAATACTGAAAAAACGATACTGTATTTTGTTGTTGAGGCTTCAGTGAAATTTTCTGCTAAATAAAAATGATTAATTTTTTTCCCCAGATACTAAAAAATAATAATTAATTTCATAAATATTAAATAATAATATTAATAAATATTAATAAATACATTTATTAAATTCAGTCAATAAAAGGATGGTGTCTGGGCTTTGCAGGCTGTTTTAAACCGTTTAAAAAAATAGAAATACAAAAACAGAATAACTGTCACCAAGGCCTTGAACGCTGGTCTCACATTGAGCTCAAAAAAACCTTTGCGGTAGGTGAGAGACTCGGGGTAAGGCTGCATCCTTGCCAGAAAAAGGTATTTCTGTTTGGGTGAAATTACCCTTACGCTTCTGCAGCTTACCGGAAAACTAGGGACATTAATTTTAAGGCTGCTCCTCATTTAGTCCATGTAGGTTTACCACTTACCACGTCTCGGACATGCCATGGGAAAGTGCTGCCAAACCCAACTGTACTCTAAGGTAGTTTCACTTCAAACTTGGCATTAAAGAGCATGCAATTCACGAGTAGTTAGTGTGAGGTCAAAGGGACAGGAGTCAGGTGGGAAAAGAGCGTGGGTTCGCACGTGTACATGTGTATTTAAGGAGGAGGGGACGAATTAGGGAAGGACAGATGCATGCATTGAAGAATAAGAGAAGTGAGAGAAAGGTTAGGGGCCGCCAGAGCGAAACAAGGGGACAGCTCTACACCTACAGCCACAACTGCCACCGAGCGCTTACCAAACGGAGAAGGGGAGCTGTCCACCTGGAAAGGGCATAAATCAAGACCTACAAGAACCCAAACCAGATAAAAACCAAAGCATTACAAATCAAGTCCCAACGTAAAGCATCGCAAAGCAAAAACAAAATTTCAAATAAAGATGCACAGCATGCAACAAGAAACTCGGCAAACAGAGAACATAATAATGAAGCAAAATATGCAATAAAACGTGTGAACAGTGTGAGGGGAAAAGCTAATATGATGATGGTGCTGACCTTTCCAGCAGGGGAGTGGGTTAGCTAGAGCATTTGCAGAAAAGGGGACAGAGTTGGGAAACTTTTAGCCGGAGACTAAACTTATAGTCTCCGGGATAGGGGGTTCTACCTGAATCTGGGCCTGGCTTGACCAGGTCATCCGACAGCATTCCCAGGAGATCATCGTCTGACTGCAGAACCAGCTCGGCTAAAGGGTCCTCTGCACTGGCTGGAGATCGAGAACATAGGGGTTTCTGAGCCTATTAGCATCTCAGAAGCTTAATTTAAAATCCACCACTGAACTGGAAGAACTTTGCCAGAGAAATGTAAAAGAACATTAAAATAAACGAGTAAGGCATGTAATTAAAGTAAGCAAGCAAAGTAACATAAAAGCTGACCCCAATAAAGTGGCACATTGATTTAGAGTCGGAGTAATGCAGCTTCAAAGCAGAGAAATAGACACCAAAACTCAAAATCCTGGCAAAAAGAATAAATTAGGGCTGTCAAAGTTATTGTGTTAATTACTAAGCACCTGTTTAAAGGAGTAATTCATGAGATGATGTGAGCTGTCAAATTTATACTCTAAACAATAGGGGGCAACATATCACCAGACACTGCACAGTCCCTCCTCCTCCTCCCTCATTAGTAGTCCAGAAGAGGTGCTACAGTGCAGGGAATGTCTCGTTCCATGTGTGGAAAGTGGCTCCAAAGCAGATGTTAATGATTGGCTAAAAGGAGTGACTGCATTTGGGCATGCCAAAGACCATAGTGTGAAGGAAGCAGCTGAATCTGCAGGTGTATGGAAGCAGTCATACGGGTCTACCAGCAGTGGCACAAATCCCAGTCTATCGGAAACGCTCCTCGGAATTTTGCCAGGGAAGGCTTCCACCAAATCTGGCCCAACTGACCAATTCTTTGATGTAAGGGTGTCTGAACACTGATGTGGCCGACATCCAGAAACTTGTGAAGGTATTACACACTATTAGATGTGTTTGTCACAAGTAACTCATATTTTGTTATAGTGTTTGTTATGTCTTCTCTTAAGGTACCAAGTTGTATTATGGGTCAGGACTAGCCTGGGCTAGCTGGTTACCATGCTAACTGATGTAGATATCTCTGTAAAACAATATGTTGATATTATTGACATACCATTGTACCATAACTTTTGCTATAAACTAACCATTTAAAAAACATTAATCCAGCACTTATGGAAGTGTATCGTACTGTTCTTATGCCATTTCTTTCTAGGTCTGGTCGTGATTCAGCTCTAATGTGATGTAACCTATTTCTACTAATTATAACATACTCTGTATATGTGGACAATAAATCAGCTTTTGTAGGCGGCTCTATATTCGAGTGTCAGCTAAATGTAACTACCAGCAAACTAAGAAAAGCGGTTCCCTCTGTCATAAGAATCCATGAGATGTGTGAATGAGATCAACCGTATCTACATTGTATACGGAATTTATTTACTTATTTCTTGGAACATCCTTGGAATCTTGGGATCCAGTGCTGATGATAAAAACTTATAGCTGTGTTATATATATCTGAGGAAATCACATATGGTTCATGTTTGAAATACATGTGAAATGACATAGGAAGTAAATGTTACTGAATTAGTGAAAGCAATTCACACATTCTGATAAAGCTCCACTAAATGCACTGTTTTTTAAAAATGAAAATCTTTAAGGTCAAATTTTAGTAAGTCGAGATTGTGATTAACTACACAAAATATACTGATGAATTGTGACTGATTATTTGAATTGTTTGACAGCCCTAAAAGAAATAACATAAATAAATAAAACAAGCATACTGGAAAAGACTTCAACACAACCGTAGCTGAGAAAACGCTGCATTGAGGGGTTAAATTGAAAGACACAATCCGCCGAGTATGCGCTTGAGTTTCGTTAAAGGATAGCTTCTACCCTTTTGTGTCTACAGGAAAAGAAAATCTCCAAGGACAAACAAGTGGTCCTGAAAGCCTGCAAATGGCTTAGTGATTGCTCCCCCAAAGAACGCCAGCAAGGCCTCAAAACCCAGCCCTTTGATTGCTGGGCTTCTATCCTCTCAGAGCGGCCGGACAGGGAATTCAGGAAAGAGGACAAGAGCTGGTAAATTGGGTTTTAAGTGCAGTTCAGGCCCAGCTAGCGCCGAGGGCTGGGCTGTGGGTCTGGTTTTAAATGAGGGATGACAGAACTGAGGATGAGGAGACAGAAGAGAATGAGGTGGCTGAAACAAGCCTCTTCTGGCTTCAAGAGTGTACTTGTACGGATAAAAATGGGGGGGGGGGTTAAAAAAAAAAAAAAAAAACACATATGGTCCAAAGTTCATATTGGTAATGTGCATTTTCGTCTCTCCTGCCAAACAAAACAAAGACAAGCCCCTCAGTCAGTCTGCCGGAGCTCCACAAAAGGATAAGATGTGTGTTTTGGCTTTACGTTATGCCATGTGAGACGCTGAAGAGAAGTATGAACTGATAAAGTGCATTATCCCTCCCTGCAGACTTCACTGGAATCCACAGCAGTTAAGATGTGACCTGACGTGGCAGCACTTTGGGGGAAGGCTGCATTCTTCCCCATACAATGGAGAACAACTCACAGTGAATATACAGACCTTTATAAACCTGAGTGACAACATATAACAGAGTATACCACCCACACGAGGAGCGAGGGAGGGAGGGAGGGTGTAAGGGGTAAGAGAGAGAGAGAGAGAGAGAGAGAGAGAGAGAGAGAGAGAGAAGTAAAGGAAAAAGAGAAAAAGAGGTGAGAAGTAAGAGAAGGCAAAATAAGAGTAACCAGGGCAAGGGAGAGGAAAAAGTAAAAAGAAAAGAGCGTGAGAATAGGGGGACAGAAAGAGAGAGAGAAAAGGTGTAAGGGAGAATGAGAGGAGAGCAAAAAAGCAAAAAGGGGGCGTGAGAGAAAAACGGTGAATAGTTTGGAAAAAGCTAAAGAACAGAAACAAAATAGAGAACAAGAGGAAAAATGAAAGAAAGGAGAAAGAACAAACAGAGGCAAGAGCAAAACAAGAGGAAAAAAGGGAGAGGAAAATAGAGAAAGAAAAAGGAAACAGGAAATGAGGTGAAAGACGAGAGAGAAAGCAAGAAGAGAGAATACGAGAAAGAGAAAGCATGAAAAATAATGAGAGGAAAAAAGCAAGAGAGACAAGGAAGAAGAGAGAGGGAAGGGAAAAACAGAGAGAAACAGAGTGGAGAAAGAGGAAGAGACAAGAAAAAAGGCAGCGAGAAAGAGAGACAGAAAGGACAAATGGGAAGGGGGAAGAAAAGGAGAAACAAAGTGGAGAAAGAGTGGGAGATGAGGGGAAAAAAAGAGAGTGAGACAGAAAAGAAATAAAGATTGAATAAGACGGGGGAGAGAGAGAGTGTAAAAGAAAGAGAGAGAGAAAGAAAGAGAGTAAAAGAAAGATAACAGCAGGAAAGAAAGCACCGGAGGAGGCAGAGAGAGACAGAGAGAATGACTCGTACAGAGGGACGATGGTGAAGTGAACATACGCAGTGTCCCAGCTTTGCTGATGGGCGTGGCTGCGGCGCTCAGCAGAGGGTCAGAAGAGGGGTCGAGGAAGCTGCTGTTGGCGCTGCTGGTGGTGCTGTGGGGCTTGCTGTGAGCTGGCTCGTCCTCTACTGGCCCCGTCTCTAGTGCCTGCCTGCTCTGCTTACTCTTATCCAGCAGCTCCTTCCCAAAGAACGCCTCCTGCAGCACAAACACAACGACAGCAAATTCAGATTTCAGACTTGAAGATGGAGATTTCCACAGCTTCTCCACACACATACAAACAAGCTAGAAAACAGTTCAGCACACGAGTCAACCCTGACCCTCACACAAACAACCTGTAATGAGCAGCACCGCACGCGTGTGTCACCTCTCGCTGAGCAACCTTGCTGAGCGTCTGAAGCTTATTTTAAAGAAATATACTCGAGAGAAGACAAATTCTCTGCCAGTTCTGCTTGACACAACAATCTCAAAATGAGAATATTCTCAAGCAGTTCCTGCAGATTGTGCAGTAGGGCTGGAGGTGGAGTGACCCCAGGTTATCTGGACATGCGACAACAAATCGTTCATCTTGGCGCTGACCACGGTGCCTCCACACACGGATTCGTTGGTTGTCTCCACCAAGACAAAAGCAGGACTCGTCACTGAAGATGACCCGCTGCCATTCCGAGTCACTCCATGACAGTCTGGCACCACACCATCACAGTCTTTGGTGACACTGACGTGGTGTTAAGGGCAGTTGTTGTAACAGTCTGTGTGCATGTAGTCCTCAAGGAGGTCATTACTGCTCATTTAACATCCACAATCGTGGCTGTTGGGTCACTCCACACATGTTCGACAATGTGTCAGTTCTCTATCTCTGGGGTTTGTATAGGTCTTCCAGATCCTTCATGTTGCTATCAGTAGCGTGTTATGGTAGTAGCACGACCGGTATGTCACGCAATACCTCCAGAAGACCATCCCGCTTCCTAAGTCTAAGATCTGACCCCTCTCCAACTCTTCCAACTGCTCTAACAGCTTTGGAACTCTTCTCTGAGGCATACCTCGCTTGCAAAGGAGGCTACCAACACAACAGCGCAAGTCAGAATGGAAAGCATAAATAGTCAGTCAGGTCAAGAGATAAGGCCCGTCCTTGCTCATATCATATGCACGAATCACACGCATGTCTCGTGTCAAACCTACCCATCAAGTTTCAATCCTGTCGGTTGATTCCTTCTGGGTTTTCTATAATGAGTGTACAATCATGACTGTATTTTCAATACGATGTAGTGCAACTGCAATACATGATGGAACTGCAACAGATCGTACCTCTATCGTGCTGTCGATAACACAGATCTACTGACTACATTACCTCTGAAAATTAATCCTCTCCATTGCTAGAGAGATATTCAGCTCCTAATAGCCAGAGCCCTTGGAGAGCACCCAGTTGTGCTACTCTCTACCCGCCGCCCTGTACGTATTCCCTGTAGGTAAGCAAGGGTCCACAGCTGCCATCACTCCCAGGGACATGCTTATACCGTCTACGTGATGTCAGGCTTATGAGGGTTAAGAGCGCACACGTGTCCACACGCATAAACACTTATGTAACAAGTGTGCCAGCACGCTTCAAAACAAACCCTCAAACGTACACGAACACATACAAACGTAAGCTTTGCATGTGCTCCCTGGCTTAGTAGTAACGTTGTAGCACTTCACCATATCTAACAGCTCCAAACTATCAATCTGACTACTCCCCGCTGTGCTAAAACATTAAAAGCCTAATGCGCTGGGATTTAAATAATTGATTAAAGTCATGTCTCTGGTGAGGACCTTTAAGTTTAATTTGAGGCTTGCAGAACAAGAAAAGCCCAAAGTGACAGCTGGTGCACTTAATGCATGGCTGGCTCGCCAGCGCTGAGCATGAGGATCCTTTCGAAAGCAGCAGTGTGGAGTCCCTGCACAGGCTGCACAAGCTCATTCACCACCACAGACGTGTTCGCACTGACGAGAGCAAATCTGCTCGCGTTAATGCCAAGCCAAAGACCGTCTCCGCAGGGACACCTTGTAGTCTTATGAATGCGGTGATGAATAGCTGAGGCTTATTTTTAAAGGTCTAGTAGCTTCTTAGACACAAAATGACATTAGTTCTGGATGGTGTTACAATCATTGTGGTTATTCTCTATTTAACCCTCAAAGAGGGCGGGCTACTATTCAGTTATTAATCTACTGACGGCTACGAAGCCAGCTAATTCATTAAAACACAGGCCACTTTATGTTTTTACACTTATTGTCCATTTTATCAGCTCCACTTCCCATATAGGTACACTCTGCTGTTATACAACTGCAGATTTACACCTCATAAAGAACCAGAGGATGGTTAAACTCTGCAGCAGTAGGTGAGCTACCATCTCTAACTTCACATCGACAAGGTGGCCCAACAAGGTAGTGGTGTCTAATAGTACCAGCTATACATGTTAAAATGGCTAACAAATTATGCAGACAAAGTTATGTGATAAAAGCTGAATCAACGTCAACGTATCGCTGATGAAAACGCCAGAAGAAGGGAACGCTTTGCAATAAATTACTTCAGAAATCCAAGTTTAAAAATCTGTGACTAAACTCCAAACTCCAGTAGAGCGTGACATGGCCTTTCCAACGAGGATCCGTGGATCTCATTGCTAGCCTTAAGGGAACTGGAGATACGGATACCAGAGTCTCATAAATGTGTATCCAACTTGGGCGCAACCGATGTGGCCTTGCTGGGACCATCGCCCACTGAGGTGGTTTAGACACACAAATTTAGAGCACCGTAACTCAGCGAAAATATGTCTAACCAACTTAGAACAGGATTACAGAGTGTTATATCTCACCTCCAGCCATACATGACTATCGTAGTCTTTGGGTAACCGGCAATAAACATGTTAAATATCTGATATTTGAAGCTCCACAGGTTAGTAGAGCTTTGGATGTGGCCTTTCCAACGAGGATCCCTGGATCTCAATGCTAACACTGAGGGAACGGGAGATACTGACACTCACAAACGTGTATCCAACCTAGGTGCCCTTGCTGGTACACTCGCCCACTGAGGTGGTTCAGAGAAACAAATTTAGAGCACCGTAACCCAGCGAAAATAAGAGCAACCAACTTCAAACAGGGTTACAGGGTGTTATCTCTCATCTCCAGCCACACATGACTATTGTAGACTTCTCGTAACTGACAACAACGATTCTGAAGATCTAATATTTGAAGCTCCACAAGTCAGTAGAGGTCGACATGGCCTTTCCTATGAGGAGTCCTGGATGTCAATGCTGGCCCCGAGGGACCTGGAGTTACGGACACCAGAATCTCATGAATCTGTATCCAACTTAGGCACACCCTAGGGGGCCTTGCTGGGATGCTTGCCCACTGAGGTGGTCCAGAGACAGGGAACTTTAAAGCACCGTAACTCGGCGAAAATATGAGTCACAGACTTCAAACTGGATTACAGGGTGGTATATCTCCTCTCCAGCCACAGATGGCTATTGTTGTCTTTAGGTAGCCGGCGATAACAAGGTTAAATGTCTTATACTTGAAGCGCCAATGAGAAAGATCTCACTGCCAGCCTTCAGGAAACCAAAGATGCCAAAATAACCAGGCTCTCCCACTGCCATATATGATAATCACGATCATCCCCATCGCTAAAAAGTGGACTAGTCTGTGCGAGTCCTAATGAATGTAGATATAAAAGTAAAGCATGGAAATGAAGTTTAAACACACCCAAATGCTTTGAAGCTGTCCAGAGCTTAACCTGTGAATAAGAGATGAGCCTATGATGCAGTAGTGTTTGGAATGTCGCCATAATCTAGCATTGTAGCACTGTACAACTGAAACTGGTCCACTGATGTACCTGGAGATAGGATGGAAAGGCCTCCTCTAGTTTGGTTTTCTTCTTCCTGTATCTCTTCTTGACCTTCTCCAATGGTTCAGTCACAGGGGGCGTCTCATCAATAGGGGTGTCTGGCTCATTCCAACCTGGGTAACAAAGGGCAAAACAGAACAATTTGTACCATACAGAGAAACAACTAAATTGAAATGTCAACATAAATCAGATGTTAGAACAGACGTTAAAAGTCAGCATTCCAAACGTGTCTAAGGTCCTACACTTGAACACCACCACAGCGGTTCTGTCACAAATCAGATTTAGAGAATACAGGCAATAGACAGAGGTATGCTACATTGCTAGCCATGTCCAATTCTGATGGGCAAATTTAACAACCACTAAAAGCGTGTGGTGATTTAAGTATGCACTTTGAATGTTAATCAGTGGGGTATTAGCTTCTATTGCACATTAGCCATATTGGCCTCGACGTTCCAGTGCAAAATTGGAGAGGCTACAGACTGGAGATCCTTGGACAACAAACATCTTGATGATCTGCCATGTTTGGGGTTGGACATTTCACTGAATCATTGTTTGACATAATGATCTGATCATCATGCAGTATTGGGGGCAGGAAAACACAAAAATGTGCAGTAAACAGGGTCTCCAGAACTGGACTAAGGACAGCTGGATCCCCACCTTCCTCCTTCCCCATGGGGTTCTCTGTGAGCGATCCAGTGGAGTCCTTCCTGGTCAGGGACCTCTTAGCTTTGCTTTGTCCGGTCTTGCTCCTCTGGCGAACCATAAACCCTCCAATACCTGTAGAGAAGAAAACAGGTGGGGGACCCAAAAATATCCCCAATGAGTTGATAAGCAGATGCAGGACGGTATTCCAAACTTGGTGACTGATGTGGTCTGGGATTAATAATGTGGGACACTGACAGTGAAATCCTGACATTAATCTCCATTATTCAGGATGACGCATGCGCTACAGACCAGCGGCGGGGTGATTCATCTTGGCTCTCCGCTCACTATGCTCTCCACTTCAGGAACCATTTCAGGTGAGCCTATTTCGGGCAAGCAAGATCGGCACAGTCTGTCCCGCACCTCCCCCAACCCTTCCTGCCCCTTAAATACTCATACAAACCGTTCGCCTGGCTGCAGGAGAGATACCCCAGCTGATTTATGGATGAGGAAATGAAGATATAGCTGCTGTGCCTCCAAAAGATCCATAAGAGAACGTATAGGGAATTTAGTCTGGCAGTGTAAAGCAACTTGGGGACTATATACAGCACTGGGCAGAATTCATCCAATGTAAGTGGATATTGAGTCACACGTCCTGTAAGTCTGCACTCTTCATAGAGTCTAGCCATCGTGAGACGACTGTGCACTGCGGATGACTCCACACTGCAGACCCTAAAAAGACACTAAAAGACGCTAAACGTAAAACATGGAGGACGGTGTGGCAGGACAACAGCAGACGGCACACTGCATCTCATTCTGGAAACCATTTAAGCCCATGGAGATAACGGGGATCCTCAGGGGGGAAAATTAACATTGCAATTTTAGCCAGAACCGCTCGTCAGCTGAACATGAAAACACAAATTCAGCCCCAACTGAAGAGGCACGGCGTGTTTGAGGAGCGCTCACATCGCACTACGGGAGCGTCCAGAAATAAAACGAGTGAAAACGGAGGACAGTAATGGAGAGATTACTTCCTCCAGACTCTCAGCACACGCTCCTTTCAGCAGCCGTCCTCAGCTCTAAAGAGCAGAGCGCTGTGGGACGCTATTTAGAGTCCAGAGTGTGCAGCAGCATTATTTCACACTCCAGCGGAGCTGTCCTTTCTGATAAGAGCACCTCTCTCTCTCTCTCTCCTTTCCTTTCTCTATCCATTCCTCCCTCTCTACCTCTCTCACTTTAACCATTCCTCCATTGCTTTATCCATTCCTCCCCCTCTCTACCTCCCTCACTTTACCCATTTCTACCTCTCTCACTTTACCCATTTCTACCTCTCTCTACCTCCCTTCCTTTATCCATTCCTACCTACCTCACTTTACCCATTCCTACCTCTCTCTACCTCCCTCGCTTTATCCATTTCTACCTCTCTACCTCCCTCGCTTTATCCATTTCTACCTCTCTCTACCTCCCTTCCTTTATCCATTTCTACCTCTCTCTACCTCCCTTCCTTTATCCATTCCTACCTCTCTCTACCTCCCTTCCTTTATCCATTCCTACCTCTCTCTACTTCCCTTTCTCGTTCCTTCCTCTACCTCCCAGTCTCTCCAGTCCTCCTTCTCTCACTCTACATCCCTGTTCTTTATCCATTCTTGCCTCTCTACTTCCCTTCTTTTATCCAATCCTACCTCTCTCTACTTCTCTTACCATTTTATTCCTCCAACTCTCTACTTTCCTTCGTTTCTCCATTCCCTTTTCTCCCGCTCTATGTCCCTTCCATTTTATTAATTTCCTCTTCTCTCTCCTTCCCTTCTCCATTCATACTGCTCTACTTCCCTTTCCTTTCTCTGTTTCTCCCTCTTTATCAACTTAAGTTTGTCTCTGGTCCTACTCCCCTCCATTTATCCCTCTCTCCCTCCCATTCCTTTCCCTTTCTCTCCACCTCAATTCTTCGTTTCTCTCTACTTCCTTTCTCCAAACCCCATTTTGATTTCTCTCGCATTCCTCACTCTTACCATCTTATTTCCTTTTCTCCCCTCTCTGTTTACCTCTCTCCACCTTTCTTTCTTTTTCAGAGTATATATTTTGCTCTCTCCTTCACCTGGTCTGTAGGGTTTCCTCTTCCTCTTCTTCATGCCATCGACGCTTTCTGCCCCCTTCAGCTCTTCATCAATGGGCTCTCTCTCTGGGCTCGAGTCAGACTTCACGTCACAGTCCATCAGATCCCCCTCTGAAACAAAGTCACACAGTAAAGCAGTGAGGCTGTGAATGTGAACCAACAGCTCCTTTAAGAACCACCACTACTCTGAGCTCTCTGACGGTTCAGGCTTTGGGGCCAGAGCACTGCAGTGTTTCCTGCTTCGACAGATTCGACTCAGTGGTTTAGCTCCTCCAAGCCAAGCCCTCCATGACCCTTTGTCTATTTTACAGCTGCAGTTCTTAAATACAACCAAAACTACACACGTGAATGGAGCCTTTTAAGAGGCTGATTTTACAGTGCAAATGTCAGAGACATGTTTTCAATGTCCAGTCAAAACACACACGTCATTCATTTCTCATGAACACTGAATGAAACAGCACTGTATTTAGTTGCTGTGTAATATGTTTTCCTCTTTAGAACTGAAAAAGTGAAAGACTTGTACTTAAAAGCTATTCTGACTTATAATTAAATCAATCAATTATAGTGACATCAAATTATAATATATTAGAAAATTAAAATTAAATGGTCTCTGATTTTTGCACTCAATAATAAAGTAATGCTAAAACAAAATAACATACAGAACATATATACAATTAGAATTTGATGTACAAATAATTGAATGTAAATACTGTTGTAATTTTCCACATGTAGTGTAGCAACATATGCACATGAAGCAACAGGAATGAATGAGAGTGACAGACTACGTTGAAAACCTATCGTTCCAGGCTGTGTCAGGCCGTCATTCCCTTCCCAAAGAACCAAACTCTCAACAAGGCTGAAATTCCATTCCTATAGCTTGCACAGGCACCAGAATGCAACTTCAACACCATGCAAAGGTGGAACGGTAAATTCCCAAAACAAGCTGCAGAACAGGAACTTCAGATCCCACATCTTTAACAGGATCGGACAACTTTCAATCTGCCATCTGCACATATCACACCGGACAGTTTCCCAAACTCTTGGACCATATGGAGCAGCTCCGTTCAGCGTTTGACACTGAAGAGACTGAAGAGAGGAGCAGCTCCACCTTTATTAGCATCCCAACCCCAACAGCAGCCTGTAAGTAGCAGCCATGCTGTGTGATTGTATCCGTGTTTGCCGGTTGAAGCAGCTCATCTTAAACTGAGGCTTCCATAGTGAGGAACAACTTTAATCTACTGTGTGTTGACGTTCCAGATGGAAAGCTGGCAGCTAGTATATGTAGCTCCAAATGACTAGCATAGCTAACTAAATAGTATGAGGGTGGAGCTTATTTACACAGAGGCTCATTTTATTTAGTCTATTTTACATCTGTGTGGGTGGGGTTTTACTGTAAACCAGCCAATGAGAGCAGAGTTCATCTAAATATTCATAAACTCACCAAAAAAGGGAAAACCGCTCGTTTCATTCTAGAACCAGATCATAGGGTGTAAATGTGTGTGTAAAATTGCATCTGGACAAGCAGAGCCAAACTTGACTATGGGAGTTTGGGGGTTAATGCCTCTGTTGGCCCCTGTCTGCCCTATTACAGCTGCAGCCTGATGGATGGACTGGTCATTAACTCGGTTAGATCAGACCGGCCTCTCATCACCACAAAGCCAAGACAGGCGCAATTTGCTGACTGCTGTTTTCAAAGCCTTTCTTCACTGGCCAAGTCAAATTCATTACATGGTCAGACCCCAACTCGCTCCCAACCCCCACCCCTTCGACCCAATTCACTCTCCCTCATTTCTTCTCTCCTCCCATTTCCTCTCTTTCAAACAAGCACGTTCTACCGTGCAATAGACAAGTCAAGTAGTTTTAACTGCCATTGCACTGTTCTCTGTTTCTTCAGGTGATCTCTTTATATAAACCGCCCTCTCTTT
This sequence comes from Semaprochilodus insignis, assembly GCA_034552555.1. NCBI lineage: Eukaryota > Metazoa > Chordata > Actinopteri > Characiformes > Prochilodontidae > Semaprochilodus > Semaprochilodus insignis. The sequence goes on along the minus strand of CM067479.1, from coordinate 7,975,078 downwards.
GCAGAATGGACCAAACTTCCTGAAATGCCTCCCTGCCATTAAGGCCGAGCCAGAAACCGGACTTAAGTACCACAAAAGAGGTTCACAATCACGTTAAGAAAAAAATAAAACACCTTGTTTAAAACACCACTGCCTTGATTATGACATTTAAATACAGCCAAAATCCACTTCTTCCAAAATCAAACCTCAAAAGGTTATTTCATTAGATTGCGTAAGTGCCAGGAGCGCTTGGATAGAGCAGAAAAATACTGTACGGCATACTGATGTTCACATCAATGAAAGCTGTGTTTTAATATTCCTCAGAGCAGAGACAGATAAAACAAGCATGCACACGCACATATGCAACCCTGCTATGCGCCGCTATACACTGCTGTGCACTGAAACACACAAAACGTGCAGGTTTGTTTTAATACTGTTATACATGTGTAATTGCATATATACGTAATGAGCGCCTGTGACTTAAAGCCCCGGCTCCAGATGAACCAGTGTGCGCTGGCTTGTCTACTCTGTTCTGATTGGTCGCTGTGGCTGTTCTTACAATACTTTCATACCTGCTGTATCAGATTGACCTAGAGTCCGATCCTGAAAGTCTGGTAGAATAAGCTGGTAGATCCATCTTTGCAAGCTACACTGAAGCACCCTGGTTTCAGGTTTTCCTGTTTTAGCTCTCTGTGTGTTGCGATGGAGTGTACCAAGCTTGCCAGCAGACAGGCAATAAGGACTGTGTTACAAGATGACATCACCTCGTAACAGAGAAAACAGAGCTCCTGTGTCTTTCAGCCCTGCCTCCCGATGAGCCCACAGTGTGCTCTGACATGTCAGCTCATCTGCCCAGTAGGTGGGCAACAAGGACTGTGTTACAACATGATGTCACCTTGTAACAGAGAAAATGGCAGGAATTCCAATGAGGCATTTCAGGCAGCGGGAAAAAAAGTGCTTTCTGCAGGAGAAGGTTTCTCCCTCTGGCGTGTACTTTGGGCTTACATGCACAAGTTATAACACACTAAAGGAAAGAGGAAAAACCAGAAAAGCATAACAGGTCCCCTATAATAAAGCCAGAAGCTCCTGTAGGTTAGAGGTAGGTTACAAGTCAGGACACTCAGAGAGCGAGAGGAAGCGTACCTCTGCTGTCCTCCAGGTCTCCCTCGCGGGACAGCTCGCACTGTGGATCCGGCGGAGTCTGCAGCACTGCCACGCTGTTTTGGTTAATGATTTTGAGCTTGAGTTTGGGTTTGGGTCGCCGGCGCCTGACTGAAGGTACAGAGAGACTCTGGAGCTGGCATAGACCTGACTCGGTCAGACACACACCGTCCTGAGTGTACGTCTTCTGGAAGTCTGGGAGTGGAAGACACAATGCAAATCACAGTTCATATCACCTAATATACATGACCTTCCTAACAGGCCAGTGGGCAGCCCAGAGGTAAAAGACAAGTCTGACTAGCCAATCCACAGCTGTACGTTAGGATGACACCATGGGGAATTGATTCTGTACCAGAAGGCTACAGATCAAAGACTCTTCCTACTGAAACTCTGAATCACGTTCCTGGATAAAACAAACTTCCCTTACGCCTAATAATATACTTTATGGGGAATTTGGGCCAAATGCTCCTCAAAGAAGAGCATGTACAACTGGGTTTTGCCCATTTTAGGTTCTTGGCAATACACAATATGGCCAAAGATATGTGGAAGTGTATAGAGATCTCAGTGACGCAACATAAATTAGGCCATTCCTGCAGCCCACCCTGTGCGTTTGCATGGTCTACTGCTTTGGGGCTAGAGCCGAGCTGTCAGGACAGAAGGTTTAGCAACTGACTAATGGAAAAGGTGACAGTACTATGACAGTGCTGTGTAAAACCACTGAGCTCTTCAGTACGACCCAGTCCACGGCCAGTGTTTGTCTATGGAGACTGCATGGCTATGTGCTTGATTGCATACACCTGTCAGTCATGGATTTGGCTGAAACACATGAACTCAATGGCTATGCTGTGTCCACACTACGTCCACATACCACATATTTCCAAACAGTATTGTGCCATAAACCTCCTGGGAAATGGCATGTAAAGCCATCCATCCATAACACATAACATCAGTGACATTAGAATAAACACAAACACTGAAACTGTGTGTGTTAGTTTCCAAAGCTCTCATTAAGGAAGTCCAGTATTTACAGTCACCATCTAATAGCATGTTTATCACACCAAGCCTTCATTAAATTGAATCAGGTGTGCTGCTGATGGAATTCAACTAATCCTTGTAATGGTTGGTGCCTAGGAACCTGACCCGTATTCTTCTAAACAAGAAAACGTTATATTTTCATGTATTCATTTTATCTGTATTTACTGTAACGCTGGAGTTTTCACTGGGAGAATCACACATCCCTGCAAAACAAATACTTCCTGGCTTCGGCACTGTATCGTAATACGGTTTTTGGCCATATTGCTAAGTATAACACAAAAAGATGACAATTAAACGAAGCAATTTAAAGCGGTTTTATGTTTATAGCATGCTTTCCACCATCAGTGCAATACTGGCTTCAGCGTAACAAACCCTATGTATCATATTTACCGTATTCCTTGATTTTAGACACGATCTGTGCCACCATCGGAGGTTCGCTGATGTCCATGAGCTTAACACCGGTGCCAGCTGGACCTGAACACAGACCACAAAAAACAGCCAAAAGGGGGGAGGGAGGGAAAAAAAAAAGAAAAAAAAAATACACAATGATCAGGATCATCATTACACCTTCACACAGTCATTTGTTCTGTCATTTATTTATGGGCACACCGCATTTTGGCTCCATCACAGACAGATAATATTAGCCGCCACTTTATGTGAGTGAACAGGTTGCAACGTGATTCGAAATTCAGGCCATCTGCTTTTTTAATAAATCAGATTTGGCTCAGGCTGGGTTTCATTGACCAAAATGCTGGAGTGGCCTTCTGTTACTTGAACGCAACAGCAATCCATCAGCAGCGGGCTTCTGTTCAGTTTTATGGATTACATCTGAATGAATGAGGAAAGCCAAACCCAGCACCTGGAGATCTAGTCTCCTCCAGAGCTTTTGTTCCAACACACCTGACTCCAGCATTATGGTGTCCCTGCAGAACATGATTAGCTGGATCTGGGTCTGAGGCATGTGTCCAAGCGGCGTTTTCTTAGCAAGCTGAATAAATTAAGCCTAAACTTGGTGGTTGGTGTAGCGCAATGGATAACACCACTACCAGCAAGCTATCACCCCATGAAGGAGACGAGGGTTTGATTCCCGGTCTGGGTAACTATGCTGTGCTACCCCAATAAGAGTCCTTGGGCAAGACACTACATTGGCCTACCTGTAATATGAATAACCATGTAAATCACTCAGCTAAATGCCATAAATGTAAATGTAACTCAGCGTATGAATGTTCCTTCACTCGTCTCCTTTTAGAGCGGCTGGATTTTAGGCTTTGTTCACAGCATAGGACAGATCAGAACCATTTATTAGAACCTGCTTTCAGGTTGATTTGTATGGTCACGGATGAGCATGCAGGCAAAAATGAGCCAACTGGCCACATTTATGACATTAGATGTTGATGGGTTCTGCTACTTTATAGCTATGGCTAGCTAACAGATTAAGCAAACTGCATTTCACACAAGCACTGCAGTTTTAGCAACTACAACATGAACAGAACATGATGCTGTCATATATAATATATGATACCATTTTAATAATCAGTGAAAATTCAAAACTACTGAAAAAGTCACTGTAAAACGTCTATACACACATTTAGAAATGAGCTACCTAACTGTCTGTTACACTCTGGGCTCTGTGTTTTAGCTATGACTGTAATTTGACTTGCGTATGACCAACTGCTCAAGTTACATACTGATTTTGCTAAATGTAAATAAGTTAACAAAGCCTCTACACAGACCCACTTCTGCACATCTTAATACACAACTGATGTTTATTTGCTGAACTTAACACACAGCTGGACAACAAAACCTAAAATGTGTTATGGCACAAAGTTATGAGACATGCTTTTTTTTTTCCCCTCAATATGTTAAACCTGCATACCAAACTTCATATTTCAGTGTGTTCTCTGTAGAGGATGTTTTAACTTGTTTTCACTTGTTTTTTTCAGAATATCAACAAAATTGTAATTTGATTTGGCTTGTTCAAATGACCTGCATCCGTCTGTATGTGAATGTGGTTCACCGACTTTCTTCCGAGTTCCACGTCCTGAATTTAAAGTACCTTGAGTTCAATTTATTTAAAAAAAAGTCAGACTTAAAGGCTGTTTAAACCAGAAAAGCTTTAAAACGGTATATATGAGCAGTAAGAATTATCTGGGTAACTGAGGAATTCTGCTTTGTGTAGAACCCCCAGGTGTGAAAGCCTGAAGCTGAATCTGAAGACGGCAGCTAGAGATGGCAGCTCTCTTGACTGGGCACCACTGCGCTACCTGCTTAAATTCACTTCAGATTTCTCAAAAAGCAGCAGTACTTCCAAGTGTGTCCCCCAGAGCAGGGACAGCCCTCTAGGGTATTAGTTTCTCCCTACATTAACTGTTTCCCACTGAAATACACATATATAAAGTATACACTCTCTTCATTTCTACACAACATTAGCACTGGACTGTCAACTTCCCACTGTTTGTTATTACCTTGGGTGGGAGCAGTGTGCATTCTGCACATAGTGCAGTCGAAGCCATCGTCGGCCGCGTTCTCCACCTCCTCATCTGAGTTCAGACCCTGGCAAGACGCGTGCATCCACCTAAAGAACAGAAAAACTTCATCAAGCCCCTTAAATACAAAATAAATAAGTAGAAACACAAATTAAATCAATCGGGTATCACACTCAAGAAAGAGAATGTACAATTCATAACCATCCAGCGCAAAAACAGTTTAACTAACTATAGGAGACGGATTAATATTACCTGGAGACGTGGTGTAATTTGAATGACTGTGGATGACCTCTGTGATTTTAATCCAGTACGTACGTCTTACGCCTGTAATTTTTACAAGTCTGCTGAGTGATAATTGCGGGTTAATGACCTCCTATAATTCACAGAGCACTGAGCTCCCGCAGTAATAATAGTCCAGCTCAAATCTACATCTCAGAAATATAATAAAGTCGGGTGAAAGGAACCAGACAAGGGCGAAGTTGGCTTCTTATTTGCCAGCTTATTGTTCGAACTTTCTCATTCCACCTTAAGTGGTGCAGGAGTTACATTCAAAGGTCTGAGGCAAATGAAAAAGTGATGTAAACCTTTGGATGATTAAGTTTCGATCTGGGTTATTTGGGGTGATTTGAGAAAATTACACAGATCTTTTATTCCGCTGAGATTAATAACTGACCATCACACTGATATATCAGTCTACTCAGACTTTAGCAGAGCTCAGTAACACTGAGATTAATAACTGACCATCACACTGATTTATCAGTCTACTCAGACTTTAGCAGAGCTC
>CM067479.1:7917610-7939722 GCA_034552555.1 Semaprochilodus insignis | reverse complement strand
AGAGAGAGAGAGAGAGAGAGAGAGAGAGAGAGAGAGAGAGAGAGAGAGAGAGAGAGAGAGAGAGCAGTAAACAGCAGCAAGGCTGGCGCTGGCTCAGTGATAAGGTGGCTGTGTTTCCGCTCTGCTTGCAGTGCAGTGTTTTGCAGTGCCGGGGTGGGGGGGGATGAAAGCTGCCAGCTCCATGCTGCTGTGCTGCCAGCTATTTATAACCCAGCCGGAAGAGCCCCAGCCTACTGCACATCTCCCCACACACGCACATGACCCAGCAGCAGTGGAAAAACATTAACCCAAGCAGTCACATATACATGCACATGCATTCAAAGATACAGACACATGCATGGAAACATATACATGAGCATATACACTAACACTTCACAACCAGGGGGCTGTGAATTAGTGACACACTGAAAAGCAAACTCCTGCACGTTGGGATGAGATCCCGAACAAAAAACTGGAAAAATCTGACAATATATTTGAAAACAGTTCACGTAAAAAAACACTGACTACACTTATTACAGTACAGTAGGCCACAAAACTAGACGTTCATCCAAGCGATAAGCTACATTATTAATTTTCCATTTCTGCTCTGTTGTTTGTGATTGTTTTTCCGAGGCTACACATTAGCCATGTGTCAGCATGCTAGCAGGAAGTTTCTGCTTCTAATGTTTTCCTGCATTCTGCATACGAGTGAACTGTCGTTTTCATATGGCGCCAAATTTGTAGTGGAGAAGTTCTGGGGTGTAGATATAGAGAAAGAAAGAGATCGTGCTGGAGTGAGTGAGCAAGTCATGCACAAAGAGCGCAAACAACAGAAAGAGACAGAGAGAGAGAGAGTGTTAGAGAGTGTGAGAGCAAGAGGGAGGAAGAGAAAGAAAGAGGAAGCAAAAGCACGAGAGAGAGCACAACATGAGAAAGTGAAAGCATGCGTGAGTGAGCCATCCACGCAGGCAAAGGGTGAGAGAGAGAGGGCGCGCTTGAGAGAGAGAGCGTGCGAGAGGGGCAGGTAGAAAATGAGCGAGAGAGAGAAAATGAGACTGTTGACAAACCGAGTCACCCACAAAAACGAGTGAGAGAATGAGCGAGAGAGAGCAAGCAAGCGAATGAGAGACAGGAGAGGCGTGTAGGTATAGCGAGAGAGTGAGTGAGAGGGCGAGAGAGCGAGAGAGCGAGTGAGTGAGTGAGTGAGTGAGTGAGTGAGTGAGTGAGAGTGAGAGAGAGACACAGAGAATGAAACTGTTGACAGAACGAGCCACCCACAAAAACGAGAGTGAGAGAATGAGCAAGAGAGCGAGAGAAAGAGAGAGAGAGCAAGAAAGCGAGACAGTCTCTGTTGCCATGCAGAGTTCAAAACCACCAGGGCTACTGAGGTCACCACACACACACGCGCGCACACACACCCGGTAGTGAGCCCTGAAACAAACAACTGAAAGCAACAGAGCGAGGAACCACATGAGAATCCTGGATTAAAACCAACAGACAAACTTCCCCCTTTCATTTATCCTTACATAACCTCATATTACAGTCTATAGAATAGAGAGAGAGAGAGAGACAGGGACAGAGAGAGAGAAGGAGAGGGACAGAGAGCGAGAGTGAGCAAGAGAGAAAGAGGAGAGAGAGCGCGAGAGAGAGAGCGTGAGAGAGAGCGAGAGCGAGAGAGAGAGAGAGAGAGAGAGAGAGAGAGCACGCGAGCGAGAGAGAGAGAGATAGCAAGAGAGAGGGAAAGAGAGAATGAGAGGGAGCGAGAGGGAGTGAGAGAGAGGAGAGGGAGAGAGAGAGAAAGAGAGCGAGAGAGAAAGAGGAGAGAGAGAGAGAGGGGGAGAGGGAGAGAGAGAAGGAGAGGGAGAGAGAGCGCGAGAGAGAAAGAGGAGAGACAGAGGGAGAGAGCAAGAAGGAAAGAAGGGGAGAGAGAGAGAGAGAGAGAGAGAGAGAGAGAGAGAGAGAGAGAGAGAGAAGCATTAAAGCTGAATGGGTCTCTAAAAGCAGTGTAAATCTCAGACCTCACAACACTTCAGTTTGTTTAACATCTTTAGCAAACAATTCAGCTCCTCATGAGAGCTCACATTTCATCAGCGCTCAGTCAGTTCACAGAAACACTCCTCAGTCATACTGGTGGATTTTAATAGCCACTCAGATTTACTTCACCAAACTCATTACAGCAGGGCTACTAGAACTCACACCGCAGTCAACCTAATAGGTTGGGCAGTCGCGGGCTAGAGGTTCGGGAACCAGCCTTGTGATCAGAAGGTCACTGGTTCAGTTCCCTGAACCGACAGGACATGACCGAAGTGCCCTTGAGCAAGGCACGCAGCCACCACCTGCGCCCCAGGCGTCACGGATAGGGCTTCCCACTGCTCCGGGCAAGTGCTCACGGATGGGTTGAACTCCTCTGTGTGTAAGCACAATTGGCAAAATGGTACTTCTAAGCTGCTGCTACCATTAAAGATAAATATTTAAGTGATCACTTTCCGCCGTTTTGATGCTGCTGAGTACGTGCACCACCTCTGGTGCTTTCGTGTGCACTACACCTTGTGTATGCATAGCCTTAATTTCTGAGGACTTGCACAACCGACGCACCAAACAGATGCAGGACACACAAGGCAGCCACCTTGTGTACGCAAATGTATACTGAACAGCAGGTATTTCTCCATCCTTACAGACGTGATTCCTGCTCTCGCTATGCTACAAAGACGGCTGCTGAAAGAAAACAGATGAAGATCAAAACTATGAAATGTACTTTACCTACAGCTGTACAGAAGAGCTTCTCTGATATGGAACAAAACCCGCCTCCTCTATTCACGCCATTTTCCATGATAACAAGGGAGGAACCATCTTTGTTTACTTTGTGTTAGAACCTCCGGTGCGTCTGCTGAGCCATCGTTACAGAGTACGACCACAGCGATAACACACATACAGTATGAGTAGTGTAATATGGTCAGTTAGAGGGTCACTGTAACTGGAGGAAGAGGAGGATTTCGCTTGAACAGCCGTGTTACCAACACAACGAAAAACCATCAGAGTGATGTGGGGCACCATGTAACCTACATCCACCACCTTCCAAAGAAGAGGACCTGCATCTGTGGATGAAAGCGCTAAATTTAAAACATCCACCCAACGTCCGTACGTCCGCTCTTACCGTTCTGTGGAGGGGAAGCAGACACCAGAACATCCATACCCAGAGAAATGGCTCCAGTGAAGCGGACACGTTGGTTGCTTATGAGGCTGTCAAGTAAGATGTTAACCTAAGAGCTAGCTATTTAGCTATGCTAGCTAACGATAAATAGCTTGTGGGAAGGTTGGGCTAGCACAGCTACTTTATGACCAGTGTCCACTGTGCCGACCTTCCCACTATGTAGGTACTGACACCCTTCTGTACCTTTATAGCTTTTCACCGCCGAAGCGTCTGTGCCTACCGAGAGTAATTGAAAACGTCGCCATAGGTAACCTCAGGCCACCTTTTCATCTCGTCCTCCCGCTCTGCTATGACCTTGTTGCTTCTTTGGTCTCCTCCAATGTAACTTCGCTCATTTTGCTTTTTTGTTGTTGTTAATTTACATAACTAGCTAGCTAGCTAGCCAAGTAGCTGACCAGAAGTTCTAATACAAAGGCAGAAGAAACAAACTCTGGAAAGTAGGCGTGGCGAACTAAGGTGTATATTCAGCACTACTCAATCCAAGGAGATCGACACTGTGTGAATGTAGCATAGCTAGCTCAAGTTCTTCAATTACACTAACAGCTGCTTCATTCCAAGCAGGCCACTTTGTGTGTGTATCCACATCTGCAAATACTCAGCCTGAAAGAAACTGTGTGTCCCTATTTTGGACAAACACCAGTGGATTTAACTTTCAATCAGCACACTGAAGATTATAATTTATTATATTATAATTTAATCCAACATTTTGAATGTTTTAATAATCCATCCATTCACTATCAGAGTTGTGGTTGCAGCATAAGGAACGTCTCTCTCTCTCTCCGTCTCTCACTCGTTGGTCCAGCTGTCCACACAGACCTGGAAGTGTTTCAAACAGCCATTAGCCCACATTAGAGCAGGATGGTGACACCACACTCCATCAGGTCAGCCCTGGTCACTCCCCCGGGCCCAAGCCCACACCACACACACGCCTCCCGGCTCCACCAATCAATACTCACCTCATTGTCTCACCTGTCACTGAACCACAGCGGAGCTACAGCCTTTACAGGACCCCCAGCACAAAGCATCGACGTCTAACAAGACAGGCCACAGACGTGGGCAGTATGATGACATTTTAGCTATTGTGATAGAACATGCCTTCCTGAGTGTGTGCTGGACAGCAGCGGTACATGAACACGAAACGTTTGCATGCTTCACCACAAACAGAGCATTCAGTACAGGACTGCTTTAAAATATCAGGACACGTATCGCGAAAACGTCTTTAAGCATCATGACGTGATGGATTTTTGGTCACCCCCAGGCGACGTTTCACGTCTATACACTGCCCTTGAAGTTTTCAGAACGTTACGGCTGGAAACTGGGATCTGAAATCCAATTAGAAACTTGAACTTGTTGGACGAAATAGTTGGATATATTCAAATTCTGAACTAAAGGAAATACCTAGGATATATCGCTGCAGCGAACCTCAAATATAAGGTATTGTTAAAAGCTTGTGCTGTGTGTGGGCAGACCTGATAGAGTGTGGCGTCACCAACCTGCTCCAAACCACGTAAAACTGGTTCAAGTGGCTGCAGCAGCTGCATAGCACTACTTAGCCAAGCAGCTAAACCAGCAGCTTGCCACTTACGTGATGAGCTACAGAGAGGCGGATTTTCGGGAGGTGTCCATCTAAAGCAGGCCAGTTACGCATTTCCACCTGTATCATAATTCTACAAGTCCACATTTACTACGTTTGCTAAGTGATAATTCCAGAGGGAATTACCCTCCAGAATTCATCAAACTGAGCTCCTTCAGCAACGCTAGTCCCAGCATCACAGTAATCTAATCCTGGTAACACACACTGGCTGTGTCAAATCAAGCTCCGACCATTAAACTGGAGCTCACTGTGATATAGTTCATCCTCAACTTCTATCCTCACATACTTAACAGTGCTGTCTCTATCTACATTAGCAGTCCTGCTCTAGAAAACCAACCCAGCTCAAATAGGGCTTAATCTGCAAAGGAGTTGCTTGATGCTTGTAAATATCCCCATACAATACAAAATCCAAGCCTAAATTAAATTACTGCTCCTGCCTAGAGATATACTAGGAGCCGCTGCAGAGAGCTTTTAGCTTAACATCTAAATTTCCCATGATACGACCGATTTTCACTTTTATTACACAATTAAGTAGGAAAACACCAAAGTATTGAACAAATACTTTTTTCTTTTGTCTGTCTTTATATTTTCTGGTTTTTAAACACAAGTTGTTTTCCTAATGTGGTTGCAACCAATTCTTTTACCCAGAGAGAGACAGGTCTCTTGTAGCCCTTTTCGGCGCAGGTTCAGAACCCCCAAAAAGTTAGCTTCCAGCTGGAGCCAAACAACAGAAGGTTCTTCAGCACGAACCGTGACGACATCTGTAGGCGTGTCAGTTGTTGAGGAAAGAGAAGGCAACAATGGCGACACCCAGTGGTCCGCTGGAGAACCTCTTCTACCTGCTCATGTCCAGTAGTTGATCCGTGCTTGCTTTCTAGATATATCACCATCTGGAATAACAGTACAAACGCTCGCAGGTCATCTATACAGTCCGCCATCTTGGTACTCCTGTTTACTACCGCTGAGCAGCGCCCTCTGTTGATGCTGACGGCGTATCCTTCGATGTTCCTTGGCTCCAATAAAAACCGGTGAAAACATAGACTGGTGCCCTGAACAGCATCAAGGTTCCAAGAAGCCAGGGTTCTTTTGGTCGAAAAGGATTATCGGACTCCTGTTAGATCGCTGTGGCATTACCGGGGACTGAACTCAGAATCTCCTGACGATACTGCTTAAAAATCAACTATTTACAAACACCCATTTGGGCATACGGGCATATTTTGCGCATGCTGACTCAGCTTTGAAAGAGGTGCGGGTTTTGGATTCATTTCCAAGGCAGAAACACCATCACAAACATTCACACATGTGACGTTCTCCTCAAAATAAACATACTTAGTGTTAAGTTTCTGCAATCTGCATTTTCACATGCCAGCAGACGCCGTGTTTCTGCACAGGTTTCAGGATCCTAAGATGCAGGAAGTTGCTACACTGCCAGCACGCCTGCAGCATTAAAGATGCGCATTTACCGCTGAAAGCCTTACAACAGCAACAAAGCGTATGTGCGTATGTGTGAGTCACCGGAGGGAGAAAATAGCATAGCCATGTGCTTTTCCTCATTTTTTTCAGCTGCGTCAGGGTGATGCGCTGATGACAGCAGACATATGCAGGTGAACAGCAGTGTCGTTTGACAACACCCTTGGGAATTTCCCACGACGTATCACATAACCACACTGTATACCTGAAGCCCAGCTCTGGCCTCAACTTTCAGTCAAACAGTATCAGTACACAGCTCCCTGCAGTGTCGTCTGACTGGCTGCTTTGTGTGTTTGCATGCATGTATTCGTTGGGGTGTTTGTGTATTTGGGCATGTGGGAGGTAAAACTAACTTATTAATCGTTTACTGACATTGCGATTTGAAAGAGCGCATTTTCCCAAAGTGCATTTTCTGAGCACAGCTTGTGAACGTCTGGCACGCCACAGCCAACATTCAAGCCTTAACCCTGAAACACACACTCGTCATCAAAAGGATAGTTGCACAAATAGCTGTACCCAGAAGGAATAGACCTACAGGAATGAAACTTGGTGGGTAGGTTTGACATCGTGAGACATGCGAATGATTCAAGTTTTACCTTTAGACGTAAGCAAGGACGGGCCTTATCGCTGTAGCTGACTCACCCGACAGCCCCGATGGCAGACATTTAGTGAGCAGTCCTCCACGAGTCATCCTGTTAGTGGCAGCACCATTGGCAGACGGCTACACGACGCAGGACTACATGCACGCAGACCGCTACAACGACTACCCTTAACACTACGTCAACTTCACCAAAGACTGCAATGGTGTCGTGCCAGACTGTCACGGATGACTCAGAATGGCAGCGGGTCATCTTCAGTGACGGGTCCCGCTTTTGTCTTGGTGGAGACGACCAACGAATCCGTGTGTGGAGGCACCGTGGTCAGCTCCAAGATGAACGATCTGATGTTCCGCGTCACACGTCCAGAAGGCCTGGTGTCACTCCACCTCCACCTCTATCGCACCATCTGCAGGAACTGTGTGAGGATATTCAGGCTGCATGGGATGGATTATCACAGGACACCATTAGGAACCTCTATAACTCCATACCGAGACGTCTGGCATGTTGAGTTAGCAAACATGGTGGTCCGACGCCATACTGAGAGACACTACTTCTGTATGTGTAGCTCAATAAATATTGATCATATCAGTCTAAATTGATCATCATTTATTGTTCCTGGTAACCTTTATCTTCCTTCCCAATAGCACTGCAATCCCACACTTCAACGATGAGTGTACATGTGCTGGTATATCTACGCCTACCTGTGTAAACTGAATATGCCAGTCGCTCTGGAAAAGAGCGTGTGCCAAATGCCGTAAATGTAAATCAGGCTTGGACTTAGCATTAACAGACGTGGTTTTGTTCTGACTCAGCGTGAATAGGTCTTAACACTCATAACACACAAGATTCACGCATCTGTCTGCTTGGGCTTAATGTGCACATCATAGGGGGTTATAACAGGTGGGATTAAGCCATGATTAGAGTCTCCTCTCTGGAGGGTTTTGGGGCGGAGCAATGGGACGGCTGCTTCCTCCTCGAGTTTCTGGCTGCTACCCAGAACATCGCCTGTGGCAGAGTCGGGCTCACAAAGCAGCCTCGCGGCCTCCGCCCACTCATACCACCACACACGCACCATCTCTTCTCTCCGCCAAACAACACACGCGCGCGCACACACACACACTTTCACACCGGTAATAAGGGACTGTGGGGGAAAATCACAGTGAATCCTCACAGCAATTCATCTCCCTGCCATCGGGCCAGAGGAAGGGTGCATTTTCATTAGGCCCAGTAATAACGGCTGCAAAGAAAATAAGATTGGCTTTTAGCGTCCGGGGTCTCGAGGATAGGTCACCAGCTGGGACTGTGAATACAGGAAGCCAGTAATTGATGCTTTTTCCCCCCTCCTGTGAGAATGAGAGAGGATCAAGAACCCCCTTTACCCTGCAGCCATGAATCAAATCACTGGGTGGGCAAGTGATTATATGGGCTGGAGCCGTCAAGGACCTTAAGATCGAATTAGACATGAATATGTAACATCACAATTCCACTGCATTAGGAATGTATGGTATTTCAGCGGCAATTGTTATTCCCAGATAAACGGGACGATTAGGTATCAGAATTACTGCCAATGACTTGACATGCCATTTATTACGCGTGTTTAGCCGATAGTGGTGGGCTTATCTGTACCTTATAAGAGATCTTTCAGGACTTAACAGGTCATGGAAGCAGATAACACGACAGTTCCATACATGGATGACTGCAGGTTCTTTTCCCAGGCCAGCCACTAACACCACAGCCACAGTTGCTGGGCTAGACTCCTATGTCTCATCCACCTAACATTATAAAAGACACAGGTTATGAGTGAAATGCTGCTAAACGCAAGGCTACCCAAAATTACCCGGTTATCTACTTCTCCAATGTGCTTTACGCTCACTGCACCACATGTGGGTGGGAAAAATGGAAACCAGCAGTTAAAACTGCTAGTGCATTTAAGTGCACTTATGAGGCGTAAATTATAATAACCATCTTCTCCTGCTCATCTTATTTGGTTTGCTTATTTTCAGGACAGTGTCCTCCTGGAATATACAACGGCTGTGATCAATAAAGCCAAAGCAAGAACAACTGCATCCTGGTCACATAGTAGCCATTTCTACTTTCAATAGTATTAGTAATACGGTTACCCAAGATTACTCAATAACTAACGTTACTACTAGTATGGATACTCTTGGGCATTGTGTGTATAGCTATGATGCTTATTTGTCCATACAATATAAGCCTCGCAAATGTGGTGTTCTGCTGTTAAAACGAGGAAAAGGTGGTTTCAGTCCCTATACAGTATGTAGTCACAGAGTTGAATTGCAACAGAAATATCAAGATATGAAATCAGACATAATTTAAATGTAAAAATGTGGAAAAACTAACCTAAACGTAATACTTGTACAGTTTAAAAACAGCCTAGAAACAGCTTAAAAACAGCCTACAAACAGCTTAAAAACAGTCTAGAAACAGTTTAAAAACAGTCTACAAACAGCTTAAAACAGTCTAGAAACAGTTTAAAAACAGTCTACAAACAGCTTAAAACAGTCTAGAAACAGTTTAAAAACAGTCTAGAAACAGCTTAAAAACAGTCTAGTAAAGGTCTGAAAACAGTTCAGAAACGGTCTATAGACAGACTAAAACAGTTTTAAAAACGGACTAAAAGACAGTCCAAAAATGGTCTAGAAAAGGTCTGAAAACAGTTCAGAAACAGTCCAAAAACAGTCTAGAAACTGTCTAAAAATGGATTCCTTATATCTCAAAATTTTAAATAATCAGAAGCTGATAATGCATTGAGTAAATCTTAAAACCAACCTGAGAAAAAGCTCTTAATGGTCACTGGGGTGGTCTTCAGTACCTTTAGGTGGGGAGCGTAATCCGTCTAAATATATATAAATACTGATGTATGTTCTACAAAATGTGAGAAGTGTTTATATATCAGTCCATTTTTGATGTTTTAATAAATTTCATATTCCTGATATAACCTTAAAAACATCCTAAAAAGCAGTCCAGAAAAGGATCTAGAAACAGTCTAGAAATAGTCCAGAAATGGTCTAAAAACTGATTCCTTATATCTAAAAACATTAAATAATCAGAAGCTGATAATGCATTGAGTAAATCTGTTGTGGTAAAAGGCTCTAAATGGTCACTGGGGTGGTCTTCAGTACCTTTAGACGGGACACGTAATCCGTCTAAATATATACAAATACTAATGTATGCTCTATAAAATGTGAGAAGTGTTTATATATCAGTCCATTTCTGAGGTTTTAATACATTTCATACTCCTGATATAATTCTCTCCCTCATGACTACGAATACTGAAACCACTTCTTGCCCGTTTCGACTGCAGTAAACAGCTGAATGTTCCGACAAACAAAAACACTACATGTGAAAAGGGTGGGAGAGAAAACGCTGCTGCCACAGCAACAGCAGGAACATTCTTAGGTTTTTAGTTACAGAGCTTTCAGATAAATCCATAAATAAAGGGATACAGAAAGCTTCCGCCATCACACCACGAGTAATGTATTAACATCAAGGCGGAGGACAATGTGACGACACGGGCATTTCATGTAAAAACAAGCTACTCAAATAAAGACAAACGGCTACATTACCTTGTCACCACACAGGTGACGGCAGCTGAGCTATCAGAGAGCCCAAGACCTCATGGCTTTAATACAAGCTTGCTGCCCCAAAGCAAGACACTTAACCCTGAGAGGCTCCGGGGGACCGGCCCGGCAGAGGGCTAATGGACGGCACTTTTTAACGTCAGCTAATTGACTATGAACTATGAATGTAGTCTAGACAAACATTTAATAACCATTTAGGAATCACACCGATACAGAGCACTCAGGGGTCATCCCAAACACGGAGGCTTAGGTCAGGCCAAAGAGTAAGAGCTCCCCAGAAATCACTGGCACTGATGTTAAAGGAAATGCATGTTTAGCTGATGTTCAGGCAGCTCTGTAAACAAGACAGGCATGTCTGCGCCGTTTGTGGCAGTGCCAGCTTTTTGCCCTCTGGTTACATTACTTGACAAGTCAAAGTTCTGCTTGTAGAAGCCTTCAGCTACTTACTACAGTTAACCGAGGGAAGGGTGGTTTCAGTACCTTTATGTAGTCACCGAGTTAAACTACAAAAGAAATATCAAGATATGAAATCTGACAGAACTGAAATGTAATATTCTGTATTCAGCTCTAATTACATTGTAACTGCCCTGAAAGCCAGGATTAGCAATCTACAGAGAAGTATGCTCATTTTACATAATAACATGGTTTAGGTGAGGTAAATAGTTTGTGCAAAAAGCTGCAAACAACTATGTGCAGCACTTTCAGCAGACAGCACTGGGTTAAAAGCAAAGGAAAATTAAATGAATAAAAATAAATCAAGTTAAAAAACAAAATAAAAAATAAAAAAATGATAAAATAAAATATTAAATAAAAAAAATAATGGTGGTGGTGTTAAGAACCAGACGTCTGAAGAGTTTAATGCCTTCAAAAGCTCCATCACAGAAAGTTATTATAGGGCACAATTATGAATACACTGCCTGATGCCCGCAGCACTGCTGTGAGAGTTCCTAAACAAGGCTTTGGCCTAAACATTTTTTACAAGCACAGCATGGCAATGCAAAACAGCCCCAAAGGAAAACTGCCTAGGCCTTAAATATAAAGGCACGTGTGTCTATACTAGTGTTGTGTAGTTCCCATCACCACCACTGTATAGAAATAGTCCTAATGACTTTACTTGTATCTCAACAACTGAATGCGGGGGTAGGGGGGTCTACCTTGTTACCATCGGTATCAATTAACAAGACATACACAGTTCATTCAAGGCATTAAAAGTCAGCTCAACTGTATATGAATAGACATGCTGGTCAGACAAGCTAGCACCTACCTCGGCTAACCAACACCTTAGCATGGAAGTGTGAAATACGGGACGACACAAAACTACACTAAATACAAACCAGCCGTACTTAACCATTCAAACACACAAACCAGTCAACAAGGCATGGATATTTCCAGGCCATATGACCGATAAATTGGTTCTGATCTTTAAAAAGAATCAGGTCCTCTGTAATCTTGTTTCCAGGACCACTACAACAAAAAAAAAAAAAATGAAGGGCAGGGGGGGGATTCAATCACGCACTACAGAGCAGGGCGCCGGCTGATAGAAACTGTGGAAACCAGTATTAAACGTCAAGCAAATACGAACAACACCTAGTCATCCTGATACGCCAACGTCATACCTTATTCACGTTACAGAGCTGACCAGGCATGCCGGTGAACGAGAGGCAAACGACAGGCTCTCTCTCAACCTGCGCTCATGCTCACAACCACACACACACACACACTCTCAAGACCCCTGCTGAACTGACAAAGACACTGTAATTACAGCGGTGACGGGAGAGAGGCCAACGCATTACATCTCTGTCAGTCTCAATCCCACCACCTCAAGTGTGGCTACGTGCCTGTCCTACCGAGCGGTTAACATCACCCTCTCCCACCCTGCTCACCACTGCCAGAATAGTCAGAGGCTGAAAACGAGTAGTGGTGTTCTTTCTGCTCAGAGTCTGGCAGTAATAAAGCAATACATGGTGAAATGAACATGTTAATCCCAAATACACAGTCGTATCAGAATATTAAACCCACCTCCTTATATCTACACTCAGCTCCACTGACCATATAGGAGCACTCTGTCATTCTACAGTTCCAGACTGTAGTCCATCTGTTTCTCTGTATACTGTATTACCCTGCTCTTCAATGGTCAGGACCCCCACAGGACCACCATAGAGCATGTATGATGTGGGCGGTGGATCATTCTCAGCACTGCAGTGACACTGACGTGGTGGTGGTGTGTTAGCGTGTGTGGTGCTGGTGTGAGTGGATCAGACACAGCAGTGCTGCTGGAGTGTTTAAACCCTGTGTCCACTCACTGTCCACTCTATTAGACACTCCTACCTTGCTGCTCCACCTTGTAGATGTACAGTCAGAGACGATAGCTCATCTGCTGCTGCACAGTGCAGTGTTGGTCATCACACACTAACACACCACCACCACGTCAGTGTCACTGCAGTGCTGAGAATGATCCACCACCCACATAATACCTGCTCTGTGGTGGTCCTGTGGGGGTCCTGACCATTGAAGAACAGGGTAATAGAGTATACAGAGAAACAGATGGACTACAGTCTGGAACTGTAGAACTACAGAGTGCTCCTATATGGTAAGTGGAGCTGATAGAATGGATAATGAGTGTAGATACAAGGAGATATATGTGAGGCTAAATGTGAGTGAGTGCGCAATATCTGTAAACCAGTCCATCAATAGTGACACTGAAGGTGAAAGCAGATCAAAACCCCAAACAGGCCTCCACAGTCAAAATCACTGGAACAATCTGAATGATGGTGAATGATGGCTCTTGTCATGGTCAGCACAAACATGCACTAACAGTCGCAGGTCAACCGAAAGCAACGGTGGGGAGACGATTCCAAAAGAACTGATTCTCATACTCAGCACGTCTGGCAGTCGGGATCGACTCTTGGCCACCGACTCGGAGTCAAAATGCTGGGAGTCGACTCTTCAACTCTGTCGACACTCCGTTAACTGGCTTGAGGGACATTTCATGGAGCGGTGTGTGAAGCAGGGAAGGTCTGAGTTTGAGGATGGCATGTTTGTTTAATTGCCAGCTTTAAATAGTGCCAGCGCCGCATGCCAGCTGCTGTAAGCACAAAGCATTTTCGAGATGCCTGCCTCTACGCGGCAGCGCTCTGAACCCTAACTCTACATATTCCTCATGATTAGGACGGCAATAAACGATGATTACAAACAGTAAGAGGAAGGAAAACCAAGAACAGCCAACATTTTCCACAGACGGCTGCGGAAAACAGGATGAAGATGAAGCTGGCTTCTTATTCTACCGCTACTTATTCAAGATTTCCGTCCCACCTTAAACAGCGCAGCAGTTACATTCTGGCTCCCGGGTTCTGTTAAGATAAGTAGTACGTTATTTAAGGTGGGACGAGCTGGTGAAGGCGACGCTGATCTCAGCCTTGTGAAAGAGGAAGACGAGAACACCCGACTGCTGTGGAACGAAACTTGGTTGGGTTTTCGTAGAACTGAAAAAGAAACTGGAAATGTTTCCTTGATGAATTTCTCAGGACATCTCTCCGCATTTCCCCTCGCTGCTTATTACGGGAAACAGGCTCTGAAGGCAAGATGTGTTGAAATGGTCAGCTGTGATGTTATCTGGCGTAACTTAGGAATGCTCAGGATGGTTTAATCCCTGCCGTATCCCTTTAATACAGGCTCTGGTGCCGTCTTGGTGAAAATCAAGAGGTCTCGGATTTGACTCCATTAATTCCAGCGGTGGGAGCCAAGACAGTACTTGAGGTGACAGAGTGTAGGTACATTCAGTACAGTCTACAGCTTACATGCTTTCCAGCATTAACTGATTTGGTTCAATTCTTTAGTGGCAATCACAATTAATAATTTGAGGGTTTCTGTATCTGTCAGGATCAGCACATTTAGGTACTGAATATTTCAGGGTAATAAAACCAGAGGTCTGACCCAGTTAAGGTTTACGGGTATCCTTCCATTGAAATGATGAACTCTAAAGTGACTTATGTCCCAACAGCCCCCCGACCCCCTCCCCCTGCGAGGCATATTCAACAAATTAAGTGTTGTTTATAGTGGAGAGACCTTAAATTTGTCATAATCACACATTAAATATTATTTAAATTGTTTAAAATTTAATCAGCCCTCTAGTTCTCTATTCTTCGAAGTATTACCAAGTAACTCTCATCAAGTAATTCTAAAGCATAAACAACAAAGCTAATTACACTCATTGTCCAAAAGAACAGCTGCACCCAGAAGGAGGTGTGGGATTGCAGGTCTATTGGGAAGGAAGATAAAGGTTACCAGGAACACTAAATGATGATACATTTAGACTGATATGATCAATATTTATTGAGCTACACATACAGAAGTAGTGTCTCTGAGTTTGGCGTCGGGCGGCCGTGTTTGCTAATGTAACATGCCATATGGCATGGAGCTGTAGAGGTTCCTAATGGTGTCCTGTGATAATCCATCCCATGCAGCTTGAATATTCTCACAAAGCTCCTGAAGATTTGATTCCATACCAAGCTTCATTCCTGTTGGTTGATTCCTTCTGGGTGCAACTACTTGCCCAACTATTCTTGTGACGATGAGTGTATATACCAGAAGCCTTTTCTTTCAGTTTTAGTAAATCACCAACAAGTACATACTGTAAATACTGTACTAGGGATATTAATATTAACCTATTGCACATTTTCAGAAGCTTTTTGACTGATTTCCAAAAACCTTATTGAATCGAGACACTACCACATCATCTTGTATTGAATCAATCACACCCCTACTATGTTGAAACCTCAATTTTCCACTGGTACTTCTGTCTAAACACATTAAAGATATGAAGGGAAAAAAAAAAAAACAGCTTAGACGTGGCTTTTCATCAAACTACCCCTCTGACCTTGCCAGTAAAGAGCACATTATCAGGTTGGACCTACTACAACAGTTATCCAGCTTAGACTTTGTCCTCTGACACAGAGCCATCGACTTCTAGTACCATTCTTCTGTACCATAAAACACACTGTCTTACACTACTTTTATCAAAAACATAAAAGCCTCCATCAGAAACACTCTTTCCTCAAGCATGCTAACTTCCCACCATTAGTTACAAGGAATCGGCCATAAAAAGGGGGAAAAAAAAACGAACTGTGCAGCCAGCAACACAAGAGAGTCTCAGGAGAGAGGAACTTACCCTCGGCTGTTTCGGGGTCATGGAGCGTAGTCTCCTGAGCAGCTTGGGCCTGAGCGTCCCTCTCCACCTGCTTACATACACTGCAGGTGTAGCCGTCCTGCACCTGTGCACTGGGGCCGGAGCCTTCGCGCCTCTCGCACTCCACGTGAACCCATCTGGGGGAAGGGAGACAGGACAAAACACCAAATCAACTCTGACAACCATCAATTTCCCATTCCCTTTGGTAAACACTGGGGAAAAAAGATGGCTGCTGCAGGCAAGGGGAGAGGCGGGGGCTATTAACTGAAGCATTGTGCTGGTTTTCAAACCCCTCCCCCCACCCCCACCAACCCAAATCTCTTGTCGCCTAGAGTGAGAGCTGCTTGGCAGAAGTTTATTAAAGCGTATGGATTTGAAGGATGGCTCACAGCTGGGCTCGGCCCTCTCCAGACGAGCGCTCCTCCGCGTCTTGCTGCAGGGAAGCCTCGGGGAGCCTCCAGCCTGAACTCTCCACATTCAACCAGCTCTCTCTGTTTTTTCCCTTCAAGCTCTTTCTCTCTGTACCTCTTTCTCTCTTCACTGCTTAAAGCCTCACCCTGCTGTCTGGGTCTTCTTTCTACACTTCCCTGCATCAAGGTTTAGGTTAGGTAGCCGGAGAACCGCCCACAGCAGCAGCGTCCAGAGGTTCGGTCAGGGCTATGAAGATCTGGCAATATGACACTACTGTTAAATGAACAGTGGTTAAAAACCACCATTATTTTACCCCAGATAAACCACCAAACCTCTTCTAAGTCTATATGACACCAAATGAAATCATCACCTGTACTGCTACTGTTTACTCCTAGTTACTGAGCATCAGTTGCTCGGATTACAACTGTTCTAGGGACTCATGCTTTGCATCAAAGCATCACCACAACATGGCTGGAGGAGAACGCTAACCGCACAACCTGTTTTGCCAGCTAACGTGTGCCTGTGTTAGCACGTATGACCTGAATAAGAAGACTGTTATGGTCTCCCAGCTTAGCACTGCAGGGCACTGAACTCCATCTACCACCACCAACAGAGCTAACGCTTAGACGGTTGCACCATGTGGGAGCTACTTACAAATACACCACTCAGACATTTATACAGTGGATAGCAGTCAAGTACAGACAGGCGGTAGAGTTAATCAACGACGACTGAGAGGACCAGGACATCTGCAGGCAACTTCAAGCTAAATTGAAACCGTCAAGACTTTAAAAATCACACTTCACATGTAATTTATGACCAAATCTGCAGTTTGGACTGAATAAACATAAAAAAAATAAAATAAAAAATATCCTCAAAGCAACCAGAGACATTCCCAACAGCAGGTAATCCTAGCGAACCCGTATTACTCTTTAATGTGTATGTGTGATAAGATGAACATAAACACAGAGGTTTAAGCCACACAAACCTCAATCTGCAACATTCAAGTAATTATGTTTACACAGACTTAAGATTTCTAAAGCTTTTAAATACTCTAACAGAGCCTGGGAGACACTCGGACATGGTCCAAATACAGACCAAACACACTCAATTATCATCATTCATCATCTAAACCACTTATTCTCTTGGGTCTCGGGAGGGGGGGTTGGACATCCCAGCACGCTCAGACTCACTCACAGAAAGACACAGACTCACTCACAGGCTCATTCACTCACAGACAGACACAGACTCACTCACAGGCTCCTTCACTCACAGACTCACTCACTCACAGACAGACACAGACTCACTCACAGACTCACTCACTCACAGACAGACACAAACTCACTCATAGACTCACTCACTCACAGACAGACAGACAGACTCAGACTCACAGACAGACACAAACTCACTCATAGACTCACTCACAGACAGACACAAACTCACTCATAGACTCACTCACTCACAGACAGACAGACACAGACTCACTCAGACTCACAGACAGAGACAGACTCACTCACAGACAGACACAGACTCACTCAGACACAGACTCACTCAGACACTACCTGCCAGGAAGATAACCCAGACCCTTCTTGCTCCACACCAATTATTTAAGGTCAGGAACATCTGACAACAGTGTAAAACTCTGGATGAATTCAGCTGACATCAGACATCTCGCTCCCAACACCACCACTGTGAACCTATTCTGAGCACTTCATTCCAAACCACTCTGAATGTCTTAACTGTTTCACCAAGCACACAGTCTGAAATCCCCCTTAAAACCAGCAACAGCCAGCAAGTCTTCCTGTCAGCCAGGCCCTACTTGTCTCCACCAGCACCCCCAATGAGGAGGTCTTAAAGGGGACAGCCTCCACCGCCAGGCCAATAAACCACCACCCACATGGTCTATTATTTCACTATAATTTAGTGTAACCAGAATACCCCTGGAGCTAACAAAACCCCACGACCTTTGACCCGATAGTGTCAGTCACACACAACGAAGAGCTGATTATGCTTAACTCACTCAGGCATGAGGGAGGGCGGGAGGGCAAAAGGTCACCAGGGCAAAAGATCGCCAGGGCATTGTCCCCTCCCCCAGGCCCCCCACATTCAACCTGCCATCCACTACGGCACTGGGGTCTGATTACATCTGACCTCCACTGATCAGTCAAACGCGGATTATCAAATCCACTTGTCTCACAAATTACACGGACACCTCTAGTCCAAAGACGTCATTGTGAAGGCAGCCTTTCTCCTGAAACTCAAGTGGCTCTCCAACAAAGCTTTTCACGTACTGCCTCATAATGGTCTAATTGTTATTCGTAAATCAGTCAGCAGTGTGAGAACAACTACAAACTAGTCCTGTTATTCGTGTCTGTTCATTTCTTCTAAAGCCACAATTACACAGTTAAAGGCGGGGGGTCCATCTATTAGTTCCAAATTTCAGCTGAATTCAAAGGGCTGGGATGTAAACAAAGAGTGGTTTGGTGTGAAAAACTCTGTTCTAAAGGAATTCACCAAGTCAGAGGTGACAGGAACCAGACGGCTGAGGACTTCAATACCTCTTAAAATTTATGTGAGGCCAATCATCATCTGAGTAGAGAGTTCTTAGGGCCATTTTTATACCATTTGTGTTTACACACAGAGGAATTTGTCTTCCGCACACCAGGGGGCAGTGAGCACACTTGACTGGACCGGTGAGCAGGCCTATTCATAGCGCCTGGGGAGCAGTTGGGGGTTAGGTGCCTTGCTCAAGGGTACCTCAGTCGTTACTGTCAGTTCAGGGAATCGAACCAGCGACCCTCCGGTTACAAGGCCAGCCCATGATGCTTCCTCACAGAACGTTACTAAGCATAGCCGTTCCAAACACGACAGCAACACAGTTATATAGTCGTTTTCTCATCTGGTTTCGGCCTAAAACACTTCATACATCCACAGTGGAGAGGCACATGCATGGTGTTGTGAGGCAAGAGAGTCCAAAACAGTGCCTTGGTTTAGTTTTAGATTCACCATTTTAGATTTTTCCATCATCAGCACTATGTACAAAACCTCAGAAGAGAGTTGTAGGTTCACTGGTGGTTTAGATGGTAAATAAAATGTCTATATTTGAATTGAAGACATTGTTGGTCGTGACAGGATCCATAGATTGGGAAGAGGTGGTACGGTGCAGTGAATGTCTCGTTCCATGTGTGGAAAATGGCTCCAAAGCAGATGTTAATGATTGGCTAAAAGGAGGGACTGCATTTGGGCGTGCCAAAGACCATAGTGTTAAGGAAGTAGCTGAATCTGTAGGTGTACGGAAGCAGTGTACGGTCATACGGGTCTACCAGCAGTGCAAAAAATCCCAGTCTACAGGAAACTCTCCTTGGAATTGTGCCAGAGAAGGCATCCACCAAATCTGGCCCAAATGCGCAGTTCTTTGATGCAAGAGTGTCTGAACATTGATGTGGCCTACATTCAGAAACCTATCCAGTACATGCCAAATCCAATCACAGCTGTTATTCATGCTAGTGGAGGTGTTACACCGAAGGCCATACATGCCCACACCATTCCCAAGTCAACAGAATCTCATTCCCAACTCCAATTCCCATAATCCTTACCTCTTGCAGGTGTTGCAGGCAAGTGTCTCCTTAGGGGCATCATCGTCTTGGCCCTTCCCACAGACATGACAGAACAAGGTGGGGTCTTGTTGCTGCTGGCAGCACTCGCACAGCAGGCTGCTGGAGGACCACTGACCAGTAGCTCGAGCACCACAGTGAGCACACGTACGACAGTTCTGTGGAGAAAGCACACAGACATGGTTTACCACCTACCGCAGGTGAGGCTCTACAGCAGGCACATTCAAAAGCTTAAAGAAGTCAAGAACAAAAATAAAAGCACAAATGAATGGAGCTCATATTACATTGACTTGGACACTCCAGAGGGGGAGAGGGTCCAAAACGAGGCACAGTCCCATTGCTTGCTAGCAACATTAGCCTCGGAGCTATTGATAATACCACTGTCTGAATGCGCATCTAAATAACATCACAATCAAACTGTGAGACTAATATTCTCCTCCGCCAAAGGAAGAAACACAAAACCCACTATATGACTTTTATTCATGCTTCAGCAGCATTTCTGATTGGTCGGCACCATCAAACACTCACAATCAAATTTAAAGTGCAGCTTTAGGTAAGTTTAATGGACCGTATCAGATCGTACTGTTTTCTTTCTCCTTTTATCTGATCCAGTTATTTGGGCCAGTATCAGAACAATAACAACGTA
Organism: Semaprochilodus insignis; assembly: GCA_034552555.1. Lineage (NCBI taxonomy): Eukaryota > Metazoa > Chordata > Actinopteri > Characiformes > Prochilodontidae > Semaprochilodus > Semaprochilodus insignis. The sequence goes on along the minus strand of CM067479.1, from coordinate 7,919,414 downwards.
CTACCTCAAACTGGGGCTGCGCTGATGATGTTCAGTATTGCCAAAGTATTCAAATATACCACTCACTCTTCAGTCCATTTACTGTACATCAGTAAACAAACCCATTTACACATGACTGTATGCACAAGTTTGAACACGCTTTGTTGGTTTTCTAAGTGAAAACAAGCCAAACGAATTACATTTTTAATCATTTTTATTTCATTTCTAACCACCACTACTCAACTCTTATCTGACTTGTATTACTACAGTTATTAAAAAAAATAAAATAAAAAATATTTATATATAATTTATTTTTCGTTTTTTTTCTTTTATTGAACTGTTTATCATATTATCCTTATTTTATTTTCCAATTCTTTGTTTATTTTTTTATAGCTATTTTAATTTTCCAATTTTTTTTTTACGTTTTCATTTTCTATTCATAATCTTTTCATTCGTCTGTTTTAATTTTGGTTTGCCTATTTATCCATTTATGTTACATTCTTATGAATTGTTTATTATAATTGTTTATTATTGAGGTTTTTTTTTTAATTAATGAAATCTTAATTGTTCTCTTAATTCTTTTACCATTTATCTTGTTTGAGGTTAATTTGTTCCACATGGTCTTTTTTCCAATTTAGTTTTCCAGATTAAAATCTAATTTAATTTCTTTTTTCAATCCCTTAAACTGTAGGTGCTTGGCTACACTCAAAATAAGGGGGTCACACGTTTTTCTGAGTGAAAATAAAGGTTGATTAATTGATTGATATTTTAATTGCTCAGATTAACATCTCAGGCCAAAAAAAAAAAAGCATATGAATACAAAATGTACCAGTTTTTTTTCCCCACACGCCACATTTCATTTTTTTAATATTTAATAAATCTTAATAAATACTTCACACTCCTTCTCAGCCCTGACTCCACAAGCTCCCAGGAAATACTTAAATCAAATCAGACGTAATTATGACTCGATAATGTCTCAACAAATCCTCAGATTCACAGCCATCAGGATCATCACGTACGGAACCGCAGTTCAGCATTTGATCACAGTGCTGTACATTTCATTAGAGTCTGAAAAGGCCACTTCAGGTTCATCAGCACGGGCGGCTCTGAATGAGACGTGCTCCTCTCTACTGTCCCACATATCTCCCCCCCAGCCTGGAGCTACTCCAGAACTACAGGCCATACCACTGAATCCTATCACTGTCCTACAGACACACAGGGAGAGAGAAAGAGGGGGAGATGGAGGGGGAGGGGATGAGGGAGAGAGGGATAGAGAGAGACAGTAATGAGGGAGGGAAGGAGGGGGAGAGCGCAAAAGAGATAGGGTAGGTAGGGAAGGGAGGAAAAAAGAAAGACATAGATGGTAGGTAGGGAGGGAGGGTGAGAGAGTGCAAGAAAGAAAACGAAAGACAAAAAGGCTAGAGAGAGAGTGAGAGATAAAACACTGCACTGAGAAAGGTAGGTAGAAAGAGCGATAGTGGCAGAGAGAAAGAGTAACAGAGAGAGATAAAGAGTAAGACAGGGCAGGAGGAAAAAAGTCAACAAGACAAAGAGCAACATATTAAAGAAAGAAAGAAAGAAAGAAAGTGTTAAGGAACAGAAAAAAGAGAGGTGCAACCAGAAGAGGGTGAAGGGGCAGGAAATAGAAGGGACATAAGGGTGAGAGAGAAAGAGGCGAAGAAAGAGAGCCGAGACACAGACCACAAGAGAGAGATGGAGGGAGATAGACACAGCAATATGAAGATAAAGAGTAAGAGCACGTGACCATTCCGATGCTACAGATAAAGAGAGAGAGAGAGAGAGAGAGAGAGAGAGAGAGAGAGAG
>CM067479.1:7903808-7917279 GCA_034552555.1 Semaprochilodus insignis | reverse complement strand
GACTCGGATTCTCTGTAAAGCTGCTTTGTGACAACATCTGTTGTAAAAGGCGCTAAATAAATAAATAAATTTGACTTAATACTGTACAGCTAACTGGCACAATGCTGAGCTGAAAGCCTATGAGGACTTATCTTCTACACAAGGCATTTTCACCTCAGCGGGTGACATGCCAACATGACTGAGAAACACATTTCCACTGTTTCTGGTCCTGGATAACATTAGCTAACAGATAACAGAGACTAGTTAGCCACAAAGCTGCACCCCGTAATACACAGACATGCTCACAAATATGAGCATGCAATATTACGGCCTTGTTAAAACACAGGACTGTATATTTGGAGTATTCTGAGTGTATAACCGAGTACCCATACACATCCCTTATACACATCATGACATCCAGTTTGTGTTAAAAGCAGACATAGAACCAGCTGTACCACATACACAAACGCTATTACAACAACACTATTACTAAGATCCGACTGACATCACCTGGGCAGTAATACCGACCAATAGCGATGACCTGTGATCAATAGTGTCAAAAACAGGATCTCCAGGATTCGAACCGGTCATTTCCCAATGATGCAGTGAAATCTCAGACAGCTGAGTCACTAAGGAACCCAATATGAGTCACCGTCTGTTTACTGTTTCACAAGGTCACAGCAACACAGGCCAAACCGGCGAATCAAAACATCACTGCGGCCCAAAGGCAGGTACTAATCTTCAGCATGGGACATTAAAGCATGCTGTAACTAGGGCCGTCAAGCAATTAAAATAATTGACTCTGGGTTAATTACATTGGTTTGTGTAGATAATCAGAATTAATTTGTCTAACATGCTCAAACCTGGGGAAAACACCACGGCACTTTTGGTTACAACTTTGAACAGACCAAATAAAAACAACATGCTTTATCAAAACGGGTTCATCATCTTTATAACTCAACTTCAACCTCAACATAAAACAGTCTGAACACATTTACCAGTTTTTATTTGTGATGTCCAGTGAGAGCAGCAATGGCTGCATGTTCTGTCACTCACATAGTATTTACGATGTCCTGTTTAGAGGGGAACCGAGTGGTGTGATCTTAAGACTTTGAGCTCTGTTTAATCCCACATTTTAGCGCAGTCTTATCATTTGAGAAATATCACTGAAGTTCTACCTTTTCTGTCTCAGAGCGACGCAGAGAAACTCGTTCATGCGTTTGTTACAAAGTGAGTTGATCACTGTACAGGGGGTTCCTAAGAAAACAGTCTATCCCCTACAACTCCTACAACTCGCAACAGCTCGGATATTAATAGACATTTAAAATCGTCTCTTTATCTCAGAGTTGAATTAAATCTACATTATTGTGGCATTTATAAATTTGTGTCTATAGCTCATAAAAAACAACTTCTTCTACTGCTGATATCAACTGTGTGTAAAGCACTTTGAGCTGCCAGCGGTACAAAAAGGTGATCTATAAATAAATTAGATAATAATAATAATAATAATAATAATAATAATAATAACATAAATTAATATAAATTATTTAGTGCTTTGCTGCGGCTTTTGTTAGTCTGCAGGCTGTTGTTTATTCACAGTTCTCTGGCGAACACTTTCCTGTGTGACTAATGTTACTGATATCACTCATATAGTCAGTGTCTGAGCTTGTAAATGATACTTCAGACTATGTACCTCAGCGGTAGACAGATTCACCTCAGCAGCTGGAAAAAAACTGCTCAATAAATCCAGCGATTAAAAAAAGCTGTAGCTAAACGAGAGAATTATAGTCACATCAACAGCAGACTGCGGGTATATACAGTTACTCTATGCAGTTGCAATGGTGTTCCTCTGAGGTTCTAGCCGGGGGTTGGGGGGGGGGTCTGCCTTCAAGTTTTGTAGTTCTGGCTTAGTTCTGCAATTTACTGACCACAAAATAACAAGAAAAAACTGAACAGCAAGTTGACCTGAAGAGCGGACCGTTAAAGCTCATGTTCAATGTTCATACACACATGCCTTGCCATCACCTTGTAACGGAGAAATGAGCTGGAATTCCAGCAAGGAGTTTCAGGGAGCTGAGAACAGTGATTTCTGTAGGAGAGTGTTTCTCCCTCGGGCGTGTACTTTGGGTTTTAGAGCTTTGTAGAACATTTACATGCACAGAAACATACTATTCGTATCCCATCCCACCAGAACTAGGGCAAAATCTCAGGCAGTCGCACCTTCAGGAGCCCGCTGTAAACCTTAGCACGATCTTAACACATCATGGACACTCCTCCTCTTAAATCTTTCCATTTCCTGCACTCCTCTATCCCAGTGCCAGACTTCTCGGCCTCTGCTACCAGACTTCCCTTTCCACTCTATTACTGCAACCGAACCCATGCAGAGAAGCTTTGATCTGTTCTTCATAATGAGGCCAACGAGATTATTAATCAACGCCTCCTCACTGCGCAGAAGGGATAGAGAGTGTCTGCCGGTGGAGAGTCAGAGGGTCAGGATTCTCGGAGGAACGTCAATACGCGCTATACTTCTGCAATGCATGCTGTACATTAAGGCTGAGCATAATCAGCACACACATCAGCAACCTTTATAGCATGGTTAAAGACAGGGATGCACCGATCCAGCTTTTCCAGGTCCGATACCTAAATGTGCATATCTGTTGATACCCGATACGGATCCGATACCATTTTTGAATGAATAAACCGCATACTTCAACATGTTGGAGCGACGTACGGCACCAGGACTGACATAAACACTACTTTACTAAGCTCACTCATACAGCTCACTCTCCGGCTCGCTCCATGTTGGTGTTCCTGCTCGTAAGTCAAGTCTACTGTTAGGTCTCGAGTTCCTGCAGCTCCACCTCCAGCCACTTGGGGGAGACAAGGGGCAACCAAAGAGCAACCAAGCGGCAAATGCTAACACTCGCAGCTCACACTACTTAAGCGTGAGGGTGCCAGCCCTTGGTTGCTCAGTCTTGAGTTGACGTTGCCACATGCACATGTCTCTCGTGACTAGCTGGTAGAAGGCAGGCAGGTTGCTTCTCCCTCTCTTCAGAGCGCACTATTTTCGAGTCAGGTGTTAGGAGGGTTTCATTGTGAGGCTCCTTTTCAATTGAGGAAATTTTGTTTTGCTCCATTGAGCACGCCAGTTTTTTGTTTTTTTGAGTCCACTCTGCTGGGGAGCTGTTAGCTCACCTCGTAGCGCTGGGCTGTGATCACAGCAACCACGACGGTTCGAGCCTCACTGAGGTGCGACAGTTCCCCGTTACATCTACAGTCACCCCACAAACATGCTATGGACGGCATAGCACACATCGCAAACGAATTAGAGTGGGGATCGGCCCCACGCACCGGCCTAATTACCCGATCCAGCCAATTTTATTAATATCGGAACCGATATCCAATCCTAATTCGGATTGGTGCATCCCTAGTTCAAGAGGGGCCTGCATTACGTGTAACCAACTCTATTTACATTAATGATTCTCTATTTACATTCACAAAGGAAAAGGAGCGACTGTAAGGGGCACTTAGGGAAGGGACTGTTTAGATGAACCAATGCAAACCAGCACTGAGGCTTGTCAGGCCTGTGCTGCACTAATGTGATGATACAATGCTAATTAGGAACAGCGTGTTAACACTTCACGCCCTGTATTGCGCTCTATGAATGTTTATATTGAGGAAAACGGCTTACTGACAGATTGCAATACACTACATGACATGTAGGGGGCGATGACAAATCACTTGCTGCACACTTATGCCCAGGAGAGAACTGTTGTTAATTAGCATGTTAATTACAGAGCACACTTGCTAATTACCATCTTATGCAATAACAGTATGAGTAATACATACATACACACACATACACTCTATCAGCATGTAGTCCATATGCACACTCAACATTCCTATATGGTTACTGAGCTACACAACTACACTATGAAGCTCCATACAGTATTTTAATTCTCAAAAAAAGTATTTTGCATACGGGCCAATTCAATTTCCTGAATTTTTAAGGCATGGGTTTTCTTTGGGTGCTAATACTGATAACGAGGCTGTTGCTAATGCTAACTACCAGGCTGAGGAGCCTCGATATCTGTAGTACAGGTCTTTAATGACTCGCTTCTATACAGCAGGTTGGGCAGTAACATGTCAGAGGAGACAGACCGCTTAAAGCAGGCAATATAAACATGCTCGTTTAGGATTTAGGCTCCTGATACAGTTTGGCAGCTTTAATAAATAAAGAAAGTGTTTTGATAATATAACAGCTGAAGTGTACGATGTTGAAAACCCTGTTTGTTCTAATGAGGTGAATCATGTTCCTGCAGGTAAACAGTAAACAGGTACACTGTGATCCCTCTGAATAATGTTCCACTGACCAACAACTGAACTACATACCTCACCACATTACCCTCCTCTCTATACAAACTGGGCGGTCCTAATCTTGGGTATCACTCTCCACTGACCAATCACAAGGCTGGCGTCTCTGGCTCCGCCCATACAAAACAGGTTCAGAGTCAGAGAAACTTGGTAAGCTAACGCTAACCAGCATAACCAAAAGCTAGCAAGCTGGATCATCTGACTGTAGCTGCCTGTTCATCCCTTCATTCCTTTATCCATCACCAACAGTGTTCCTCCATCTGTTCATTCCTTTATCCATACACCAACACTGTTCCTTCATCCGTTCATTCCTTTATCTATACACCAACACTGTTCCTTCATCCGTTCATTCCTTTATCCATACACCAACACTGTTCCTTCATCCGTTCATTCCTTTATCCATACACCAGCACTGTTCCTTCATCCGTTCATTCCTTTATCCATACACCAACACTGTTCCTTCATCCGTTCATTCCTTTATCCATACACCAACATTGTTTCTTCATCCGTTCATTCCTTTATCCATACACCAACATTGTTCCTTCATCTGTTCATTCCTTTATCCATACACCAACATTGTTCCTTCATCTGTTCATTCCTCTATCCATACACCAGCACTGTTCCTTCAACCGCTCATTCCTTTATCCATACACCAACATTGTTCCTTCATCTGTTCATTCCTTTATCCATCACCAACATTGTTCCTTCATCTGTTCATTCCTCTATCCATACACCAACATTGTTCCTTCAACCGCTCATTCCTTTATCCATCACCAACAGTGTTCCTTCATCCGTTCATTCCTTTATCCATCACCAACATTGTTCCTTCATCCGTTCATTCCTTTATCCATCACCAACATTGTTCCTTCATCCGCTCATTCCTTTATCCATCACCAACATTGTTCCTTCATCCGTTCATTCCTTTATCCATACATCAACATTGTTCCTTCATCCATTCGTTCCTACATCCATCACCAACATTGTTCCTTCTTCTGTTCATTCCTTTATCCATCACCAACATTGTTCCTTCATCTGTTCATTCCTTTATCCATCACCAAGATGGCTCCTTCACCCCTTCATTCCTTTATCCATACACCAAAACACTGTTATTCATATAAAAGCAGGCTAGAAAGGTTGGACAGAGAGCTGTCAATCAAGCTGCTCATTAGCCACGCCCACACAGTTCTAAGATATGTCTAACCAGTGGTTTTAAAGCTGCATTTCATTGAATTGCTATGTGCTTTTTTACTTCAGCTTTGCTAGATGTTTAAGCACTAACACTTAAACACAAGTATCATAAAACAACATATTTAATATTTTACTCTGTGTTCACCGAGACTAAGTTACTGAAGAACACTATTATGCTGTTAGTTAGACTGGCCTGTACTAAACTGCCTATTATGCATCTTCAGAATCACTTTAGCGCAAAGACAGACCAGTTCAGAGAGCTGAGGACTTCAGTGGAGCTCCTCCAGTTGTCCCGTTGCTCTTTCTGTTATAAAAAGGAACTGTGTGTGTGTGTGTGTGTGTGTGTGTGTGTGTGTGTGTGTGTGTGTATATAAAAAGGTATCAACAAAACAGTCAACAGAATAGCTGACCAGTAAATTAGCAGCTGCAGCTCTAATTTAGACTAACAACTGTGCAAATCTTGGAAGTGTGCACTGCAATGGAAGCACACTGAGGATGAGGGAGTACAGAGGCCAAGGCTGAGCTGCTGAATGAGGTCCAACGCCACATTGCAGCCATAGCTTACCACTAAGATGAAAGCTAAGAGAAGGTCCCCACACAGCCCACAGCGCAGCCAGACAACAAACAGCAGCAACACTCTCTCTACAGCACTCTCTCCATCTCTCTGTCCCTCTCTCTCACTCCCTGCATTTCCATCCCTTTATACCCCCTCTTTATCTCACTCTCCTCTTTTCTGTTCCCCTCTCTACCCGATTCCCTTGCTCTGCCAGACAGCCGCAACAAAAAGGGACTAAAAGCACAAAAGCTTTTTTCCACCGGCGGCTAAAAACAGCCCCATGATGCCGAGGGGATGGCGGAGATGAGGATGGAGGGAGAGGGGAGGATGGATGGATGGACGGATGGAGGGGAAGGGAGGGGTGGGGAGGTGAGAGAGGGATAAGGCATCGCTAGTCAGGCAGCACAATCCGGGTCGACAGTGCTTCACCCAATGAGTGGGAGCGATTAGCGCTCGTTTTTCAGCTCTGTTTCCTCACTTTCCTCGTACACGGGGAAACCATCGCCAGACACAGTTCTGCTCCACTGACTCCAACGGAAAAAGAGTGAGCCACAAACGGAGTGTGTGGTAGAGGTGTAAAAATTTGTCAGTTTGAAGACGGTGTGTCTGAAGAGGAGATTCAACTGCATCAATGATGGACAGCAAGCATCTACTAAAACTAGAACCAGTGAGGGTCGTATTCAATAAAACATGCTCCAGAGATGCGGGAAGAAGAGTCTTTACTGTAGCTGACATGGGAAGACCCTTTACCAAGACCCTCTTCCAAGTATTCACTGTCCAAGCATAGCTTATCAACTGTAACTGGACACAGGCACTTCTGACATGCTTGGAACAGTAATCAAGGTGGCTGTGCAGAGGCTCCAAGTCTACTTGCCTTAGTGATGCAAGACTGATGCAAATTATCCAAACTGCTTGGTTAAATGGAAGAAGTCATATTTTGGCATTACACTTGAAATGCATGTCACATACAAGCTGTATGTGAAGGAATAACAGTACTGACAGTGTGTCAAAGACCTCTATGTACGGTGCTGCAGAAATATCTATTGAAGTTAGCATGCTAACCAGCTAGCCCCGGCCCGTCCTGTCTCGTAATTCCACCTTGTTCCTGAAGAGGCGATAGTGAGTCACTGTAGCGCTGCAGGAGTGGAATCAGTCCAACATGAGAGGATGAAGTAGTAGTGATGCTGCCCCGACGGTGTATCCTAACCTCTTATCAGTCATGTTGAAAGCCCTGTTCCCGGTTAGATCATTTAAAGACAGGTAGCCAATGAAAGGAGCCATAAAGGTAATGATGGCTGCTGCCCGCTCTCGGCAAGAAACCACGTTCAGCAGCAAACTCAAGTAGTCACGTGAACAGAAGTAAAGCAGGTGAAGTCTGATGCTAAACTCTAGACAGGTAAGGAGTGAAGTCTGAGGAGGAGGGTCATATGTCGCCCCCTATGAATCTGACAGGCTGCATACTCTTATAAACGGCTCCTCTGAAATTTTAGCACCTTAACATGTTGTTTCGTGTCCCCAATTTAATCCGAAATCTGAAACAGTGACTTTTAGGCACTGCTAGGCACCAACTAAAACTAACGTGCCGAGAAGCAGCTTGGTTTGTTGTTCTAGTATATTCCAGGACCACAAAATAATCGGCTTACAAATAACTGCAATTAATTATCATCTCTGCGTGTTCACTGTCTGCAAACACTTACGCATAAGCCTAAAGTGGCCAAACTGGCTAATTAACTTCCAAATGACAGACACAAAAAGCTCAAATAAACAAACACCACTGAGAGCTTTTTTGGCTTGTAAACGTGCTACATGGTCTTTTCTCTTAATTTACATTCTGCCTGAAATGATGTAAACATACTGTGAAGGTAAACTAAGGCCAATAAATGTGTCCACACTAAATAAAAAAGCAATTAGGTCAGACATGCGTTAACTATGACAGGACAAATTGGCCAGACTCGCTGCAAGGTCAGAGGTTTACACCCCCGTTGTGCGCTGGGTGCTTTAGAACGACTCGTTACCTTACACCTCCAGCCGCCGGTGGGGATGGAGTCCATTACGGGCTGCAGGCAGAACGTGTGATAGCCTTTGTCACACATGTCGCACACCAGCATCTTGCTGTCTTCCCCAGGGTTTCTGAAACACAGCAATGACAACAGAACATGATCGAGTTAGTCACATAACAACTCTGAGTGCCTTTAAAACAGCAGAGTGAGAAAACAAACACACACACACACACACACACACTCACGCAAAGCAAAGGCCAGCACCAAGCCGGGAGGCACAATCCAGGCTGAATTCATCCCAATCAATTATCTACTGTAATAATGACACACAACAGCATTTTGCTGTTTGTCTAATTGAATTAGCTGCTGTGCTCTACCCAGGGACTGCCATCTGCAGGCTCCACATGATGGCTTCATCACGCGCCGACGGCACAGTTCAGCCGAACGGCAGCTGATATTCCGGCGTTTGGAGAAGCCAAACAAACGCACCATTAAACTCGACACATGAGGAATGGCACTATGGCAGCTGCGGTTCCAGCTCCAAACCTGTTGGGGTGATCAATCTAGCCAAGGGCTTTGCCAAAGTGAGATTTATAGGGCCAGGAGTTATAGGAGGGGGGGGATGTTACGGGATAGAGCGAGAAAGCCTGGACATTCATCAAATCCCAGGCACGTATTTTCAATCCGATGCAAATCCACGCTAAATGAGTACGTCATGTGATATTTACAGCTGGGGAGTGCTATTAAAGCCATTTTCCTCCCAGCGATGCCGCTTCCATGGCCTGGCCCCTACCTACCTTCCCCCCACTTATGCGGTTATTCAGCCCGTTTTATGCACTCTTCCTCCTCAGCCAGCCTGGCCGAGTAGAGAGGGATAGTTAAGGACTAAAATAGAAATCAATTTGGACTCGTCTCTTCATTGAGACGGCAGAACTGTGCAGCGAGAACGCAAGAAAGAGAACAATGGGCTCTCGCTGCGGGCACATACTCGACAACTGCCGAAAAGAGGGCAAAAAACCCATTTCTGTTAGAGTGATCAAGGCAAACTGCTCTTCTTGAGCCCCCCCGAAGGCGGCTCTGTTTGGTGTGCACAATCAGAATCTGATGTAATCAGTGATCATTTCAATCTGTCTAGTTATTATTACCACACCAAAATTTCAAATTTCATGTGGTGAAACATTTTGGATTGACATGGGACTATTATTTCTGCTGAGGGGGAAAAAAATTAAACATATAAAATATATAAAATATATATACAAATATATAAAATAAATAGAAACTGTGTGTTCAAACATCCTGAGCAGCAGTAGATAAACAGGGACAATGTAAGCCATTGGAGCCATGTTATAGTGTCTGAGGAACGTTAGATAAGCGATTCATAATCTGTGCATCAAGATAAAACACCCTAGAACTGCTCGACTACAGGTCTGAGGCCGCTTGCAGACAGATCTAGAAATGATGAACACAAGGGACAGCAAAATACAACTGTAACATAACTTAAAAACCATTACATTTCCACACAGGCCGGCACAGTGGCGTATCGCGTAGTGCCGTTGCCTCACAACAAAAAGGGCCCGAGTTCGATCGCCAGCCAGGGCATGGAGTGTGCATGTTCTCCCCGTGTCTGTGTGGGTTTCCTCCAGGTGCTCCGGTTTACTACCACAGTCCAACTACATGCAGTCAAGAGAACTGGAGATGCTAAATTGTTCCCTACTGTGTGTGTGTGTGTGTGTGTGTGTGTGTGTGTGTGTGTGTGTGTGTGTGTGTGTGTGTCCGTCCTGTAATTGATTGGATCTGTCCAGGATGTTTCCTGCCTTCCGGCCAATAAATGCTGGGCTCCCCCCGTGACCCAGAAGGATAAAGCAGGTCAGAAGAGGAGTGACAAAGGGAGTGATTTCCATGTATCACTACGCCTTTTATAAAGACAACTGAATAGTCATTAATGAACACGAAAATGCTAGTTTGGTTTAATAAATGATATCCATGTTGCAACAGAAAGTACTGACTCATGAAAATCTGTTGATCTAGCTATAAAGTAGGGCTGTTAAATCATTAAAATGATTGTGACCACTGATGAAGGACTAGAGGATGACCAACACTGCACTGTGCAGCAGCAGATGAGCTATTGTCTCTGACTGTACATCTACAAGGTGGAGCAGCAAGGTAGGAGTGTCTAATAGAGTGGACAGTGAGTGGACATAGTGTTTAAACACTCCAGCAGCACTGCTGTGTCTGATCCACTCACACCAGCACAACACACACCAACACACCACCACCACGTCAGTGTCACTGCAGTGCTGAGAATGATCCACCACCCACATAACACCTGCTCTGTGGTGGTCCTGTGGGGGTCCTGACCATTGAAGAACAGGGTAATCAAGTATACAGAGAAACAGATGAACTGCAGTCTGTAACTGTAGAACTACAGAGTGCTCCTATATGGTATTTGGAGCCAATAAAATGCACAGTGAGTGTAGAAACAAGGTAGGTGCACCTAATACATTGCTCACTAAGTGCATATCACGTATACAGTCGATGGTTCAACTGGATTATTGCAACGGTGTAAGCTCTCCAATGCTGCCCATTGATTCACCCATAGTTCTTAGTAGCTGGAAGCATAACGCAACCTGCAGATTAAAAACGGTATCTGAACCAGCTGCTGCTGTAGAATCATAACCACAGATCACACTACTACAGATGGTTTGAAGGGCAAACCAGGAAAATATGAATGGGGTTAAAAGCATCTGTGACGTTAATAATTAAAGCATTAACTCTCACATTACTCTTGTACAGAAATCAGAATCGGCTCTAAAACGTGTGGGGGGAGCTTTAGATTAGTTATTCCCTTAAATAGTCAGCATCCACTGATGGGTCAAGCCTTGTATTATAGAGGGTTGGATTGTGCTGATGTCAACTACAGTGATATTTGTATTTTGTAGATATATTTGTTGTAACAAGTGAGATTTATCTATAGCAGACAGTAGTATTTACAGTTCATAGTTAATAGTTAATAATTTTGCTGAGTCGGTAGTTACTTCTGTTCATACTGTACCACCTTTATTATTGTACTGTATCACTGTGCTGTATTGTGTAACGGCTAGCTGCTAACTTTCCTTCAGGGTCAATAAAATGTCCGTCCATCCATCCACCCATCCATCCATCCCTCCACCCATCTCTCCATCCATCCATGGTGGACAGTAACTAAGTAAATGAAATTGTTACTGTACTTAAGTAGTTTTTCAGTGTATCTGTACTTTACTGAAGTATTTCCACTTTGGACAACTTTGTACTTTAACTCCAACACATTTCAAACTCTAATATCTGACTGTTTACTCCACTATGTTATGTGAAATCTGTCGTTCCTTTCAGCTCATGTGCTCATTAAAACGTAACATGTCAAAACAAAACAAGTTTATTCCTGGATTCTTAGCATCCACGGAAATGTCCATTTCAGGCCTGGACTACATCAAGGAGGAAGGTACTTTAGGTAAAGCAGGTAAAGCAGGATGGGGTTAATAAACAGATCAATCATATCGTCCCTGACTTTGTGGGTATATAGACCACAATATAGAAATATGTACACGTGCCCTCGTGACTGGCGAGCATCTTTATACAAACACAGTTTCCTTTTATAGTACATGTGTTTTGGCTGGTTTGTGTTTATGAACAGAGACCTACAGATACAGTACAGTAAAGGAGGAACTCATCTATGATCCTGTTTAAAACAAGATTTTAGTAAACTTTAACTTGTAACTACGTTTCAAATTAATCTTAAACTGAAACTTTGCTTGTTTGCAAAAAGTTCTTTTATAGTTCTAGCTAATGGAACCTGTTCTCCTTCAGTGTTCTGTGCTGATGATGATTTGAATAGACATCAGTGTCAGACTAATGAATGAGCTTCTATTAAAGACTGGTGGACTAAGAGACACTCGAGTCTCTTCTCCTACACTGAGCTGATTAAGAGTCTTGTTCCAGAAATGATAATAGGACATTAGAGCCATAATAAATCATGCTCCTGTTACTCTCCATACTTAAGTACATTTGAAGGTAAATACTTTAGTACTGTTACTCCAGTGGAGGTCTAAAGGAGGAACTTCTACTGACACTGGAGGAGTATTTTACCCTGGGTATCTGTACTTTAACTCAAGTACATGGTTTGTGTACTTCGTCCACCACTGCTATCTATCTATGTTAAAACTGACACTGTAAGACGATCATCTCCTCCCGACTGTCAAAAATGTCTCAGGGCTGATTTTCAGGAACACTTTCTCCTGCTCTTCCCTGGAATCAACTCCACCATTTCAGGTTATTTCTGAGCTCTCTACTCAGAGCTAAAATACACACCGTGTGCATGCAAATACACACACACGCACGTGTGCGCACACACACACACAGATTCAAAAGGAGACAGATCTCACTTCTCCATACATATGTGTGGAGGGGGGGATGGGCTGCTGATAAACAGCACAAAAAAAGACCCTCCTTATCTGCTCATCCTGAGTAGAGACACAGCATCGTTCAGCTCCACCAGCTGTTCACATCCTGAGATTAGCCTTTTAAAGATAAGCGTCCACGCCTGCCTGGCTAATAGCGAATGACACTTTACCCTGGATACAGAAGCCACTGGAACACCTCCAAAAGAATGAACACTTCAGTGATGATTTAAACTAAAGGCAAAACCGTCTTCAGATTAACAGCACTTACTAGTAGAGAGTGTAGAGTCTGAGAAATTCTGGAACACAGCTCAGTAAATGGGCCAGGTTAAAGATACATCCACAGAATCGAATCACTTACTTGCATGTGAGGCAGACTTTGCACTCAGGACACTGCCAGCCTGCCCTCTTTAACGGAGTGACGATGACATCCAGACAGGCCCCGTGGTAGTGCTGACCGCAGGAGGTACAGAAGAGCTGGTCCTGCAGGTCCCCAGGGCTGTCGCACACCAGACAGTTCACTTCATCTTTAGCTGGGAGAGAGAGAGAGAGACAGAGACTTACCATCCACAGTCAATTACAGTGTGATCCATCTAACTGAGGTTGGTAAAGGTAGCACTGGGAGTCTTGGCCTAGAACTCTTACTGGGATCAGCAGGGTGTTCAACCAGGTGGGGAATCAAAGCCTAGACTACAAGGTGTACATAGACCCATCACGTAAGCAAGAACATTTATTTAAGCATCTCAACACGTTATTTTTTATATACATATATATATATACACACACACACACACACACACACACACACACACACACACACACACACAATACACACACATATATATATATATGGACAAAATAAAAAGCCTATTAAAAGAAACCATGAAAAGATATTCTTCATAACGGTGGTCTCTAAAGCCCTTCGTACCACCGTCTGTTAT
>CM067479.1:7886194-7899027 GCA_034552555.1 Semaprochilodus insignis | reverse complement strand
CACTGAATCACCCAAAGTTTCAGTCGGCACTGGAAGAACAGTCTTGTTCCAGGAAAATAAGCACAAAACGACCCTGCTACTCTAGATTTAATACGTTTGGCCAAGACTTCGCTCCTGTCCGCTTCCCAGAGGACACAGTTACATATGAGGAAATGCCTCTGCTGATAATCCAATGTGCAAAAAAGGCAAAATGGCAGTTTGGGCCTTTTTCCAGATGCTCTAGGCCTGTGCTGAAAGCTGGAGTGAAAGCCTGGAGGAGTGCCCTGCGCTGCTGAGGACGAAAGGAGGAATGCCAGCACCTGTGTCCTTCACTGACAGAACAGCAGGCTGCTTTCCAGCAATGATGCTCTGTAGACCCGGACTGGCCCCTGAAGCCTTACAAAGGCTCAATTCGTCCACCAATTACCCTTCAATCACATCTGAAGCTGAAGTACAATCAGGAAAGCAAACATCATGTCTTCTCTCCTGTCCTGGGCTGGGCTGATTCGACGGCCTCAGAACAAGATGTGTGTACCAAGTCTGCAATGCAGAGAAATCCTAATCCTGAGTTAATCCCAAGAATGGGCTTGATCAATATCTGAGGAACTGGACCCCACATCCCCCACTTTATTATAGTCCTCTATCTATTTATCTAGTGTGTGTGTATATAAATAATATATAATCACACAGCATAGAAGTATTTTAACATTGCAGTATTTTATTGCAACATGACTTGATTAGTAATATATAAATCTGAACTCTGTAAACACTAAAACATAACCTAAGTAACTAAGTTAATACATTACAGCTGCAGCAATACAGCAATATATCATTGTGATCTACTACATCAGAGTATGTCATTTTTCTGACAGCATTGTGGGAATTGTATGAATCCTGGATTCAGCATATATGGGAACTGTATGAATCCTGGATTCAGCATATATGGGAACTACATAATATGGAAGAAATAACATAACTTAAGATTGCAGAGGCATTCATTGACAGGTGTGTCTAAATGTTAGTGTGAATGTCCTTCTACTCAAGTACTGTGTAAGTATTGTGATATTCAATTTTCACCCACCTCTAAAACACATCCTCTACAAGCAAACACATGTCTGCACATTTTAATGCCAAATTACTGTATACGTGACTGCACATACATTGTGGGGATTAGTATTTCCATATTCCATAAAACATGGCTAAATTAAAACACAGATTATAATAGATTATAAAATATGTTTCAATGTCTCAGAAGCATTACCCAAACAAACAGAAACTGTCCACGAAAGTCTGCAGAAAATTGCCGTATTAAAGTTTGCTCTAAACTTCGGTCCAATCCCATTTCACCCCTTGTCCCGAACACTTAGCCCTACCCCTCTGTTTTGCGCGTTCACGTCTAGGGGTAGGGTTGTCCCGATTGTTGTTGAGATGGAGCGGTAGGGCGGAGTGTTAGGGCTACACGGCCCTTTAAACCGAGATTTTTCAGAGGCACACTCCAAATGGAGTGTTACGAGAAAATTCCCAGAATGCCCTGTGAATCATCGGCACAAGCGACCAAAGAGGCCCATAAATATGAGTACTGTCTCTGTTAAAGCCGCTGTACTGCAAGATCACCACTGTAAAAGAGTTTTATGGTCATTTTCTTCATAACACGCGTAAATATCACTGGTAATACGCTGATGTCTCGGCGCTACCTAGCAAAATTTTCCAGATCCAACTTAAATGGTGCAACAGTTATGTTCTGGTACCTGAGGCTGCTGCACCATTTAAGGTGGAACAGGGAAATTCGATCAAGCTGGTGATTAAAAAGCTCAGTTCAGCTTCATATCACTGAAGAATTCTTGGTGGCGATAATAAATAATGGTCATCCGCCTCTTTGAGGTCATATGATACCCTAAATGTATTTAAGCAGTGAGGAGCTGAACTCCACCCTCCTCTGCTATCACTGCAGACTGGCAGGGTCGCCTACAGAGCACCACTAGCAGCCTGTTAATGACGCCATGTAGTTTGCTCTTGTTTATTGGGGGACTCGTTAGATTGATGGATGTGTAAAACTGAAGTTGTGAATGAATCGCTTTTCGTCTGTTTACATAAAAGCAGCTGACGACACCTGATGACGTATCCGGTTCTTGAAGGGTGGTCCCATTTCATAGGGGTAAGATTTCAATCACTACCCCTTGTAACTCAGTTTCAAGAGGGAGGGTTACACTCGAAAACAAGGGATAAGGGTAAAAATAAGAAATGGAATTGGGCCTTACTCTCACTTAAATAAACCTGCGATTTGACCAAACGTCCACATACGACTAGAGTAGGCAAAACCCGGGTCTGGTTTCTGAACAAGGGTTTATAGGCAACTGCAACACATGCACGCACGCGCACACACATACACGAAACAGCACGGCTGACATTTCGTCTGAAAGCTAAATGAGCAATCTGCCAATAGTTTAGCAGATTAGGGGTTCAAATGCAATTAGAGGAACATGATCTGGCGGATGGTCCGGCGCTGTGTGCTGAAGCTCTGGGAGGTAAAGCCCATCCTGAGCTCCGTGACCTTTTCCATTTCACAGCTCACTGAGCCTCACTGCCACGGACAACCTTTAGCAGAACAGCATCCATCTCACTGGCGTCTGCCCTGCTGTCTGTACACACAAACAGACTCCCACTACGACCACCCATTCAACCGCATCACAGGGGGTACAGTATTCGTGTTTCACATGTCTGGCTCCGCCTCCGACTGTAAAGGAGTGGGATGAATCAAGAAATGTGTCACTGAACAGACTGTTTACACTGGACCAGTATTTTAAATACGATTTCTCTGGTTTGTTTATTAACCTGGGGAGCAGAACAGAACCTTCAGGTGACGCCGAGTTACTGTAACGTCATTTTATTCACTATAACTCTGCAACAACGAACGTTCTACCTCTCTGTTACAGTAATGCAAGTAGATTCTATAGTACAGTTTCCAGCCTCTATATACAGATACACACACTGAACATAACAGCACATAAGAGGACAGTCATGATCATACAGCCATGCATGTATGAGTCTAGCAATGACCCACTTGCAGAGCATTCAGAACTTCCAGTGCCAAAACAGAACTTAAAAAACACAGTATTTCATGTATCTTGAGAGAAGAGGTAGAGCAGGCTCAGCTCCAGCCTTCCAGCTAAGGGTTTTAGCAAAACCGCATGTCCTCAGATTGAAGTTACTGAAGCTGCCCTCAGTTAATGTGCTCTACACATCATCGCTGTCCAGTGTAAAACATGTCTCAATTTTTGTTGATATTTTGACTTTTATGCATCATTTGAACACAGCAGCTACTGTTTACACTGTGAGACAAGTTCATGATGAACTGACTGACAGAAATGCCCCAAAGTCACTTGGAAAAACGTCTGTTTCCTTTGACTTACATTAATGTTAAGAAAGGTTTTTGCCCTCTCCTGTGAAGTTACCACTTTGGAGATATTTGTTTCCTTTTGGACAGCGAGGATTATGCTGGCTGTGTTGTAGACAATGCAGCTGAACCCATGACGCACTAATAACGTGTCTGGTTGTGTGTGTTGACACATTAAAGACAACTAAGTTTGAATCCACTTGACAGCTGAATAAGCAGGAAGTGCACACACACATGGAATGCTGGCATAACGTTAGCTGCGTGAATGAACCTCATACATATGCAACACGTAGACAGACAGACAGACAGACGGACCACTAGCTAGCTTACTAAGACGCTAACCAGGTTAGCTTTGGCTAGCCAAGTTGCTCATACCCCGAGAGAGGGTAAGCCATGCTAGCCTTGTGATTGGTTAGAAAATGCTTATTGAAGCACTGAGCACTATTAGGACCCCCGTTTTACATCGGAATGGGAGATATACTGCGAAACACGGCAGACGTGTATTAGCCTTCGCGTCTGTATTCGTATGAGATACTTGGTGCATGTATATTGTGGTCCAGAGGATCAGGATTAACTCCATTAGTATGAAAACACAGACTAAGGCTCTATTAATGGGACTTTAAGTAAATGTACCAAAGTACTTCCTGGTTAATGTACTCGAACATCCAGTAAAAGCAGTTATTACAGATATATATTATATATTTACAGATAAAATATTACCATATTTTGATGAACACATTCTTTTAACGTTCTTGTGTGGCCACAGACATGAAAAAAATTTGCTCCATCAAAATATTCTACTTTGGATATTTGAGTACATTCACTACATTCAATGTATTTGAAGTACATTCAAGTATTTTAGTACTTTTATTCAGGTAGAAATGTAGACTGAATGAATGTACCTTTACTCAAGTAGTATGTTAACATGAGCATGTCTACTTTTACTCAAGTATAGAAGTACTGTACTCTGATCGCCTCTGATAAGCATTCAACATCAGCGTTGGCAGGTATGAACAAATATCAGGTATCGTAATCAGTGCATCCCTTTTATTTACATGCACTGAAATCAATCCAACTGATAAACACCCCCAACTCAGATTCTGTAAACATGTGACCGAGAAAAGTAAGTGCACTCAGCTGTAGTAACTGATCAGCTGAAATACCTGCACTCAGGTGTTAATGTAATAGGTTTACCAGCCACATTAATAGCTGCTAACAGCCTTGTGAGCATGTGGCAGGAGCGTCTGATGCTGACAGAACATCCACCACAGCACAGTTTCCCGGACAACCCTGAAATGCAAAGCGTTGCTGGTCGAAACGTCCCTGTGACCGTAAATGACACAACCTCTGTCAGTAATTACATAAGCATCACAGACAAAGGAAAATCTGATGACTCCAACATCGTCCAGGAAAAAGGGAAGCCTAGCTCGAGGCGAGATTTGGCCTGATTCATTCTCTGAATAATCCCATTCCACAAACAATTGCCTCTGCTGACACCATATCGCTTTCTGCTGCAGCTGGGCAGCAGACCCAGCAACGCCTTACAAAGCAGATTACCCAGTGCCAAGGGCAGAGGCCCGAGAGCCGCACTGAAACAGTGTCTTACTGTCTGCAGAAATACAGTCATCTAACAGACAGCGACGGCCTCCGAGGCCTGGCTGCGCAATCGCTTCCTTTATGTTTCCACGAATCCTTTCTGAAATTTCAGTGCAGCTTCTGGGGGTGTGATGCTTTCCAGAGAGAGCTGTTGCTGGGGCTGCAATTCACTGTTTTTTCCAGGGACGTTAAAGAGGAACTCCACAGACATGAATGTTTAACTGCTGCATAATTCAGTGGATTAGACTCAAACAAACTCATTCAGTTACGTGATGGAAGTCGAGAGGACGCTGACCAATCTCTGATGACGTCGGGAATAAAACCAAAGGACAAGGGAACGCTTCGCCATGGGTTAGAAAAGGCTGAGCTGTGATGAAGTCAAACTCCACAGCTCAACAGAGCAAGATGTGCCCTATCCAATGATCACAACCATCACAAAATCTCTAGATTGCTAGCCTTCATGGAACCGAAGACACAGATCCGGGAATCTCGCAAATTTGAATCCAACTCAGGTGCACCCTAGGTGACCATGCCCAGACGACTGATCCTGAGAATAGACCGGATTCATCACTCAGACTCACTGATGGCACAAATTCATCAATCGAACCAGAGTGTTGCCATGTTGCTATGGTTTCCCAGTGTTTCCGTGTCATCCCAGGTGGCTGTTATGGTGCTGCTGCGTCACTCCCAGGTGGTTGTGATGGTATTGCTGCGTCATTCCAGGTGGTTGTGACGGTGCTGCTGCATCACTCCCAGGTGGTTGTGACGTTGTTACCGTGTCATCCCAGGTGGCTGTTACAATGTCCTACTATGATCCTGAGAACCACAGGAATTTACAGTGCCCCAACTCGCCGAAAATGAGAGTAGTCGTCTTCAAACCTTACAGGATTATAGGGCAGGTGTTTTTTTTTTAGGTGTGGCTTGGTTTCCCAGGTAGTCGTTTTCCCCCCCTCCAATATATTGGGGGGACCAACAATGCACCTCACAGCGGGTCACAGCTGATGGCAGTACAAAGCCATGCAAACAGCGACTGGCGAAAAGGAACGATGCTCAGAGGAGAACTTAATCATGGTTTATTTAAGGTGGAGAAAGACAGGAGGAGCTCAGGACTCATTGTTATAACACTGGGTTCATCTGGAATTCAACAAAGAGACATTTGGCATCCACGACTCCCCAAAAATATCAAGATCCAGTTTATACCATCAATGCACAAAGCTGCAGTCTGCAGTAGTGGCACCAAGATCACAGATAGCCCTTTTCCACCGATGTGGAATGGGTTCCGTGCCGGTTCGTGCACCTAAGTTTGAACTGGTCGGTGCATTTCCACCAATAAGTTCAGGACCTGAAAAGTTCGTTCCCAGCTGGAACCAAAGAATAGCAGGTCCCTCGGCACGAACCGTGACAACACCTGTGGGCGTATCTGTTGTTGAGGACAGAAAAGACAACAGCTGCACCACCCAATGGTGAACAACCTCTTCCACGTCTTTTTATCTCTAGTAGTTGATCCGTGCTTGCTTTCCGGACATAAACAAACAACTGGAACAACAGCACAAACGCTCGCAGGTGATCTATACACTCCGTCATCTTGGTACTACTGTTTACTACCACTGTGCAGCGCCCTCTGTTGACGATGTATCCTTTGACATTTACTGGCTCAAGAAGAACCTGGTGAAAATGCAAATTGGTTCCCTGAATAGCACTAAGGTTCTAAGAAGCCTGAATGGAACCAGTTCAAGAACCAAGGATCTTTTGGGGCTGAGAGCTTTCTATTTTTCCACCTCATATGTTGATGTAAACACCTCTCTGGAGTAGCGCCGAACCCCGATGAACCAATGCAGCGCTGCCAGTGTTACCCACCCAGAATTAGGTTCCCTGCAGTTGTGCCACATCACTAATTTGTCCTATTTGAAGCCATATCGCCCCCCCCCGACAATGCCATACAGTTCCACAAGCCTCAAGGAATGACCTACTGTGGGAACGTTTAAGCAAACGATAAGTCCCCAATAAATACCACATGGACCTTTTATCATAATTGATGTCATCAATTTTGCTGGCTAACAGTCACAGCCCTAGCTGCTACAGCGCTGTACAATCTCTGGCTCAGAGACAGACTCTCCAAGATGCTCTCTGTTTTCCCAAGAATCAGGTCCCAGAGGTGAGGAAAACGAGCTGAAATAAAAACAATTAATTACCCCTAATGTGCCCCCCTCCCCCAAACCACCCCCCTGACACTCCACATGCTCAGCTCCCCCTGTGTCTGCGTCTGCCACATCGCATTGTGTTAATTAGCCGAGGCTTCACCAGAGATCGCAGAGGCATTGCTGAACTACTCAAATCCTAATTAGAAAATATTTTAAAGACCAGGGGACCTGCGCAACCCCTCCGCCCTCTCTCTCTCTCGCTCGCTGCCAATAATAAACTCATTCATGACTCGCTCGAAACGCTTAATCAAGGCTAGGCACGTTCGTCTTTGCCTTGTAAACTATTAGCGTCAATGTACATCAGAGAAAGCTACAGCTGAAAGCGTGTAGTCTGAAATCGTTACTGTGGTGTGGAGTTAGTGGAACGCTGACATTGTTAATCCCTGTGATGAAGCGCTACTTCAAACACGTCGCTAATGCTTATAAGAGGCAATCAACACGTTTCTGACTGTTTCTGAAAACAACCCTGGCTCAGTTTATACACGGTATTAACCAGATTCACCACTCAGACTCACTGACGGCACAAATTCACCAACCGACCCTGAGCGTTAAACACACTAGAGACGTGCCGAGTATTCTGGGCCAGGAAACGGTCAGGACAAACAAATGGTACTTGTTGTTGTGACAGTGTTGCCGTGTCATCCCAGGTGGTTGTGACAGTGTTGCCGTGTCATCCCAGGTGGTTGTGACAGTGTTGCCGTGTCATCCCAGGTGGTTGTTGCAATGTGGCAGCATTATCCCAGGAGGCTGTTACGTTGTTGCCGTGTTATCCCAGGCAGTTGTTACGTTGTTGCCGTGTTATCCCAGGCAGTTGTTACGTTGTTGCCGTGTTAACCCAGGTGGCTGTTACAGTGCTGCCGTGTTATCCCAGGTGGAAGTTATGGTGCTGCTGTGTTATCCCGGGTGCTTGTTACGGTGTGGCCATGGTATACCAGGTGGTTGTAACGGTGTTGCCATGGTATCCCAGGTAGTTGTTATGGTTTTGCCATTTTATCACAGATGGCTGTTCGTGTTGCCATGGTATTCAGGTGGCTCCTGAGACTGTTAAAAGTGTTGCTTGGCCATTGCTATGGTATCAATTTACTAATATGTGTGCAAATGCTCTTAAGGGTGCAGTAATAATCTGAACGAAAAAATGAATAAAAAAGAAAAAGGAAAAGGTACTTTTGAAAGAGGGGGAAAAAATAAAAGAATTTTGGCCAAAAAAAATGAAGATCGTTCTAAAGGAGAAAGCTGATCAAATTGGCTGAAAGTTGGCCTTTCTCAAGCCACAAGACAGAACTTACACACATGGCCAGACAGAGACCGAGAGATGATGTACACAAATACATTAGAACCACCTTGGCAACCAATACCACATTCTGTCTAGCATAGCTATGAAACCCCAGGTGGTTGCTAATGTATGTTGATAAATAAATAAATAAATAAATAAATAAATAAAAAAAACACTGAGTGTGTGAAAGAAAGCTGTATTAAAACTTCATGTAAACAGTACAATCTCACTAATTCAGTTGAGGCTCTACAATACCGCTTCATGGTTCTAGCTCTGAACAGTAAAACAAGAAATACACTACATTGGCTCAAAAAGACTTACTAATAATTGACCATTAATATGAACGGAAAACAAAATGAGAGATGGTCACACCGTTTCTTTTGCTTTCCAGAGTCGCTTTAAATCAATGGAGCATGTCCCTTATGGTTCTACACGGCTGACTAGTTATATATAATAGATATCCTGTGGAGATGCATCAAATAACTCTTTATTACAGGTGTGCTATAAAACACAACATCACACTCGACATGCAGAACACCAGAACAGAAAATCTCTGTGAGCACAAGAACACTATCTACAGCCACGGTTTTGAAAAGAAAGTGGGATGACAAAGAAACTTAAACGACAGTGGGCAAGGGGCAACACAGGTAGTAGAACAGATCCTTGGGTGACCAGCCATTCTCTGTTGTTGAAGATATTTCATCACTGTCCAAATAAAAACAGGTATCTCCAAAATGGCAACTTTACAGGAGAGACCAAAACTCATTTAATTTGAATGGAAGTCAATGGAACCGGACGTCTTTCCAAGCAGTTTTGGGCCATTTCTGTTGATTCTTCATGAAATTTCCACACAGTGTAAATAGCAGCTCATGTGATCAAATGAGGCATAAAAGTAAAAATCAACAAAAATGGAGATGCATGTTTTTCTTTGGACAGCGATGATTTGCTTTTATGGTCCATACTCTTGGTACATTTAACTTATGTAAACTCTCACGCACAAATGTCCTATACTTGGGTTTCGGTTCCTAAAACTTCCACAAAATACGACTGGGTCTGCACAAGACATCCTCACCACAACATTGTTGTTGATACTGATATTGAAGAAATTTGCACTGATGGAAATTAAATGAAACCGAGCCCTCTAACCGATCTCACTGCGTTTTGACGTGAGCATCCTGACAAAGCACTGCTCGAGTAATGTGAGCGTTTAGATAAATCAAGGGCTCACATAATCCAACAAACAGCAAATCATTTAGTTCAAAAATAATGGGGGTCAACCTTTGGCCGCCTCAAGACCAACGCAATCTTAATATTCTGCAAGGTACGTGCAGCAATGTAACACCAGCAGTTTGTCCCTATATGTGCAGCGCTACTAAAACGATTACAGCTTATCCCAGGCAGCAAAACGCACATGACCGGCCTCCTCTACATGTTAACAACGTCAGCATTTCTAGGTGATCTATTCTTCTAGGCTCAGCTGAAGGGTGCTCTCACCTCTGTGCTCCCTGAGTCAATGGCTTTGTCCACGTAGAGCTGGGCCTGCCCTCCTTCTCCACGCCACACACCCTCTGACCAGGCTGCACACCGCAGGTGCGCACAGCACTGCCCTGGAGGAAAACAAGCACAAAGCATTAATGAGACAAAGCTGAGCTGATGTTGCTTTGTAAAATATGATCCGTGAAGGTTATAACTAACTTTAATTCCTTTACTTCACAGGACTCTTCAAACATTAAGGATGGAAGTGTACAATATTCCAAAAACACCTATAAGCACTAGGGATGCACCGAAATGTAACTTTTTAACTGAAGCCAAAAGCGAACAAAAAGAAACATTTGGAAGAAATTTTTTTTTTTTTTTTGGTTTTCAAAGAAAAAACTGAATTACTAAACTGCAGTTTAAACATGTTTATTCAACACTGAACATCTTAACATCCCAGCAGGCACACTAACACAGCACACTATGACAAATATATTAGCAATAAAAAACATCCCAGCTGAGATGTCCGCTGCACTCCGAGAGCGCCTCAATCGAAGCTGGTCACGCTGTTGTATAACTGTGTTTCTTTATAGAGGACGTGGGCATGCACACCGAAAGTGCTGAGAAGCTGCTTGCTGTCTGCCTCGCTGTAGCGGCTCTGTTCTGGTCTTTACTCCGCCTGGAGTTCCTTTTGGCTCGAATGCTTGAAGCTGAATAAGAGTCGGGAGACTCAGCATGCGTGTGTGACTCGCAGTGGAGAAATAACCTGTTAAAGTGAGTATTAGCCTCGAGCATTGGCGCTAGCCCTTTCAGCTCGGGCCACTGAGTGAGAGCCAGTCTTGTCCAGTGTCATAACCTGCCACTCTCTCTTTTTCCCCCCCTCTTCCTCACTTGCTCTGCCAATTTCTTCGCCATGATGTCCATGCTGGGAATACCAAGCTAGCTGCTTCTCATAGCTAGCTCAAGACTCATAGTTGTCAAGGTGTCATCTGGTCCAGCAAAGCATAATGCAGTTCTCGAGAGAGGTTTCGTGCACGCTCTTCCACAGTTCCACAGCGCTATAGCAGGCATTCAGTGCCCGGAATATAATGAGGAGAAAGGCAAAAGATGCCATTCTTCATTTTATGTACAAGTCAGTGTGGAATTAAAATGAATTCTCTTAGGGTGTCCTTACATAATATTGATTCAACAATTTGTCTTTTTTCCCCTATTCATAGCTTGCCTCTATGGGCCGCCTCTATTTTAGCCCGCCTCTATTTTAGCCCGCCTCTATTTTAGCCCAACTCTATTTTAGCCCAACTCTATTTTAGCCCAACTCTATTTTAGCCCAACTCTATTTTAGCCCAACTCTATTTTAGCCCAACTCTATTTTAGCCCAAAACAAGTAGTAACCCAGCTATTAAATCAGTGATCCACACAAAATCCCATATGTACTACTTATTCCTGAATAGTAAACTCAGTAGCTAAGACAAGCCAACAGTGAACAGGTGGTCATGTGACTTTGCTGTTTTGGGGTAAAACAGATGCTTTGATGATGTTCTGACTTCGTCTTCTATCAACTCTCACCAGTGGGGTCGAATAAAGACTGGACATTGATGTCGTCAGGAAGGCCGATCTGTCCCAGTTCGTCCCAGAGCTTGTGAACGGGCTCCTCCCCGAAAGGGTCTGTGCTGCCTGGGGCTGAGGACGAGTGCAGGCCGCTGTCTGGAGAGCTGATCCTGTGGAACAAAGAGAAAGGAAGGTTTTTACTCGGGGATACGTCCAAATGGAGCCACAACGAAGCATAGCTGATCTCGAGAGATACAGTCTGATCATTTTTAACATGCCGTTAAAATAACTCTTCCCAAATCAATACACTAGACAAACGATATCACTCAATTATTAAGCCCTGCATCGAACCATTACACCTCCTGCTGTTCCCTCTCGCTTCATCCCATCATAGAGCCACCATCACTCATCCATCATACAAGGACTTGTGTTATATACGCTCATCATCAAAAGCACAGCTGCACAAACAGCTGTGACAAAAGCACGGATGGGCCTTATTGCTGTACCTGACTGACCCAACAGCCACGATTGCAGACATTCAGCGAGCAGTGATGTCCTCCATGAGTCATCCTGTTAGTGCCAGCACCATTGTCAGACGGCTGCACGACGCTGGACTGCACGCACGCAGACCGTTACAACGACTGTCCTTAACACCACGACAACGTCACCAAAGGCTGCAATGGTGTTGTGCCAGACTGTCACACCTTCTCATTCTGTGGTTTTTCTACATTGTAGATTAGTACTAAAGACATCAAAACTATGAAGGAACATGTATGGAATAATACAGTAAAGAAAAAAAAGGGTTAAACAGGCCAGAATATGTGTTTTACACTTAGTGTGCGCAAAGCGGCCATCAAAGCCAAAGGGGTGGCTACTTTAAAGAATCCAAAGTACAAATAATTTTCTCTTTAACAATCTACAAACTAGAAAATGATAACTATAAAGAAACACCATGAGATCGTGTGTCCAAACTTTTGACTGGCACTGTATATACACACGCGTACACACACAGGCACACTTAAGAGATGATAACACCTCACAAAATTCAGATTTGATTCTTTAGGGGTTCAACAGGAGCAATTAATCCCTGAAAAAAATACCTCATGTTAATATTTTCATTTTCAGTTCAGTAGACAATCTGAGAACTTAAAACCCTAAAATTCAGAAGCTCTGTTTTATAGTTTCTAGGGATGCACCGAATGTGAATCTGACCCAAATTGGTGGGTTGCTCCCGGTAGCAAGATGTGGGCCACATATGTGCCAGATTAGCCCCCGTCCCCCAAGCCAAAAGTAGGCAACTCTACCGTATCTGTGCCAGAAGTGGACCAGATCTATTTTGGGACAGGTGGGCCAAATGCATGTTGTA
>CM067479.1:7868884-7880267 GCA_034552555.1 Semaprochilodus insignis | reverse complement strand
CACACACACACTTCCAGCCTTCTAGCTATGCAGCAGTATTGTATCGGTGGGGGAGGAGGCGGGTGCCCAAGTCCTACAAAGCTCCTCAAGGCCCTGGGGGTGGGGGGGTAGCGGGGAGGGAGGGAGCAATGATGCTTGGAGGATGACAATCTGCTCTCGTATGGCACAGTAGCCGGAGTCCGCCTGGTTATGGCTGGCCAAACAATATGGACATGAACTGCTGTAATGTGGAACACTGACCGAGAAAAAGAGGCTCCATAAAAAAAGGCCAGAAATAACAGAAATCAAACGGTCTAGATGATCATTCAAGAAAGCCACGTGGCCTGGACAGGAAGGTCTGATTGGAGGGCTAAAATATTAACAGAGACAGAAGCGGACCAACTCTGACACTTGTTTGCCCAGCAGGTGCAGGTACGTGTGACAGAGACGAGATGCAGGTCTTTATCAGGACAAAGTTGTCCTTTTATTACACAGTCGAGTCACATTATTATGACCACCAGCTAACATCCAGAGTAACCGCCGTGTGCAGGACAGACAGCAGCTGCACAGGCTGGGAGTGACTCAGTAAGGTCCTGGTAGGTTGTCACAGGAATCTGGAGCCATACTGACTGCAGCCTATCCCACAGCTGCTGGAGGGGGTGTGGGGGAGGATCCATAGAGTGAACGCGACGATCGAGGTGGTCCCACAGATGCTCACCCACTAAGCCAGCTCACGACACGCGAGTTCACGCGAGTTCCTTCATGAACGGCCCAAAATTTGGTGCAGAGTGGAACCTGTTCCACGTTCATGGAAAAGGGCTAATAATGCTGCCTCTCTGTAGGCCCCCGATGGTGCATCATATTAGACCCTTCCAACCACAAAGTCAAAGCTTAGAACCAACAAGACCATCAGGTACAGATCACCTTCTATTCTAGAGTAGATTAACTTAAAATTCCAAATTTACTGTAAAGGGCTCATTCCTAATCCACATCTCCCGGAATGTATTCCCAAAGCGAGTCTCCTGAGAGACCGACAGTTTAGAGCTGCTAAAAACTAAGCACTTCCTCTCACCCATCTCTGGTGTGATGTCTGTCTCTGGCGGCTGTGTGGTGTCCGTCCCGTCCATGCTGTCCTCATCATCGGCTTGGGCTCTGCCTCGGCTTCGAGACCTGGATGAGGGAGAGAGAGCTAAGCTTTAACGTCTTGATGTCCACCAGAGTGAAGAGACAGACTCCGAGCCCTTCCATTCCAACCCAAAACACTAAAAGGAGATCGACTGCTTTAGCAAAAAATTCATACTTGTGGTCCTCACAAAAATATCCCTACAAGAACACACACACACACACACACACACACACACACAACAGCAATTTTAAATGATAAATTAAAACATTATCACACTTAAGTAATTGTATCATGCTCAAGTAATTATTCATGCAATAACAGGGTTGAGTTTTTGTGAACATCACAGGACTGTATTTTGCACACGGTTCTAGCAGCACATGACTTTAATGAAGTGGCTGGAACACAAGCCCACCATCACCACCGTAAGACAAACCGCCCCAGACTCTGACAGTTCCACCTCCGTGCTTTATAGTACTCGCTTAATGGGAATGCCTGGTTGGAATTCTTCTCCACACAGAATCAGTCATCAGTCTGCAGTCGAGCTAAAAGCACTTTTTCTCTGAATCAAATATACAACGTTTAACAGAATGATGAAGTAACCCAAAGGACCTGCGGCTGGGATGCACGGATCCTGCTGCCGTCAACGTAGAGGTCAGTCAGAGAGTCTGGCAAGAACTATATCTGCATCATCCCATACGGTGAGACATGCGATGAACTTGGACAAACCACCCTGATCAGACTGAATGCTAAACAAAGCTAGTGTCAGCGTCAGACTGACTTCTGCTAAGGTGCAGCCACGTTCAGAGCCAGAGAGACGAGCACGCACAGCTACAGGCCACCAGCTGCATGCCTTCACCACAGAACGTGTGGGGGTGGTTATGAAGGCGGAACCATTTCTTCAGAAGAGAAAAAAACAAAAAAACAAAAACAAACAAAAAGTTCTTCTGACTTTTCTGATTGCCATAGAAGAACCACTTCTGGTTCCCTAAAGAACTTTTCAAAGGCTGATAAATGTAGCTAGCGGCACTGAAATCCTACACCTTTGTTGGGCAGTACATTCATACTGATCTCCAACGATTCTATTAACAGACTCTCTCGGCTGCACACGCGAACAATTATAACCACAAGTACCAAAAAAAGACGCAGCACCTTTGCTGCTGAATCTGCATGTTTATGCTTCAAGTCTATTTTTTTTGCTGGATGACATGCTGGTATTAATGGACACACGGGTTTCTTTCTGTTTATAAAGTATCGGGCTTGGAAACTGGAAACCACAGGGTTCAACAGACTTCTCTGGTTTGTTTACTGATTGAACTCTGATCTCGTTTTGTTCTCGTTTGATCCGATAATAGGGTATCGGCTGCGATGTTAATTAAATTAGCTGGATCGGGCATCGGGTAATTAGGCCGGTCAATGGGGCCGATAGCTGCGTGCTATGCCGTCAATAGCATGTTTTTGGGATGCCTGTAGATGTAACGGGGAACTGTCGCACCTCAGCGAGGTTCGAACCACCGTGTTCGCTGTGATCACAGACCAGCGGCGCTACGAGGTGAGCTAACAGCTCCCCAGCAGAGTGGACTCAATTTGCAGAGGAAGAACTTACAAACGGGGAACAAACAAAGGCTGCCAGGAGGAAAAACTGGCATGCTAAACAGAGCAAAACAAAATTTCCTCAAATGAAATGGAGCCTCACAACGAAACCCTCCTAACACCCGACTCAAAAATAGCGCACTCTGAAGAGGGGGAGAAGCAACCTGCCTCGAGAGTCTCGAAACCTTCTACCAGCTAGTCACAAGCGCATGTGACAACGTGAACGCAAGACTGAGCAACCATGGGCCGGCACTCCCACGCTTAAGTAGCGTGAGCTGCAGGTGTTTGCCCCTTGATTGCTCACTGGTTGCCCTTTGTCTCTCCCCAATGGCCCGGAGGTGGATCTGCAGGAACCCAAGACCTTACAGCAGACTTGCCTTACGAACAGAAACAACATGGAGGGAGCCAGAGAGTGAGCTGTATGAGTGAGCTTAGTAAAGTAGTGTTCGTCAGTCCTGGTGCCTTACGTCGCTCCAACATGAAGTATACGGTTTATTCATTCAAAAATGGTATCGGATCGATATCGACAGATATGCAAAGTTTACGTATCGGTGCTGGTATTGGAACTGGAAAAGCTGGATCGGTGCATCCCTAGTTTGAACAGCTTAAAACAGCTTTTGGCATTCCTAATGCTGATCTTCATAAAATTTTCCAAATTAGACATTTAGTTCATCTGCAACTGAAGGGTGGTAATTTCAGACACCATGAACTGGAGAAACAGCTCATCTCCAATAGTTCAAGAAGTAAAATATCGTACCTATAATACTGTTTGATCTGACACCGAATCCTCACATTACGATATATTGAACATAACCTGGGTAAAAGATTTAGGGTTGACATTCAATAATGAAAAATGGTCAAATACTTGGATTAATCAGATTTTTTTCCTAAGTGTACATCTATTACCATCCACGAACAAAATTCACCTGGCTATACAAGAAATAACTAGTACACAATTCGCCATGTCCCCAGAGGTATATCTCTTAAACGCTGCAAATTGTTCACTGGAAAACGATACCATCTGTCTGTTACATACTTTATTTTATCTGGATAGAAAGTGTATTTTGACGTTATGAAGACCAGAGACCAAGACCAGACATTCCCTCCAAAAAGGTGTGGTTAAATCAGATTTCTATTTGACTACCTAAGAAACAGCCAACTTAAGTTGCACCAGAACTCCGAAAAGTTCGCTAGAATCTGGTCCCCTGTACAGCAATATCTAAAGAAGGTCAACTGAGATTTGTGAAAATGGTCCTGTTCTCTGTGTGAGTATTCCGCTGTGCCAAGTCTCCTTGGACTTGTATCAATGTATGTCGTGGATGCTTTTACAAATGCGCTACATACATTATTGTAAGAGATGCTGCTCTCGCTTTGTTGTTCATGTCCTGGACACTGTGTGCGTTCGTTTTGTTTGATTGCCAAAAAAATATAAATAAAAAAAAAAAAGTATAAATAAATAAATAAATGAAATGGACAGTAACCTTGTATTACAATGTAAATTCAGACAAATTACTGTCTCCAGGAAACATGTTATAAAAGAGATCATTGTGATCCAAATTCAGTTAATTCAGAGTCTTACAATTCAACTTATAGCTCAGTTGCTAATTATTTATTTATTATCATTTATAAATGACACCCTTCAGACGGCCAGTAACACTCTGTTGTTTACTCATCCCTTGTTCCTCTCATAGCAACCACAGCCTATTTTAGGTCATATCATCCGGCACTACGTACAATATCAAACTGGCATCAGCAGGTTCGAACAAACATTGATTAGATGTTTTAAGTTGATTAATATTACTATTATATTAAATTCCTCTTATATAACCTAACACTTCAACCTCAACCCAACAACTGACCTTACTAAACCCAACATGGTCATGAGCCCTAAGTCAAACCTAGCACTACGGTCATAATCCCAACCCTAAAGCCGATCTCAACTCCTCACCAGACTGTCTATTAAAGATATGAGCATTCCCAGATAAGGAGAAGTGAGCACTTCTAAATCTACACAGGTAAATGATTTGGGATTAACTGAACAGACAGTGTGGACCCCGTTTTGACCCTGACACACTCCATAATTGTAGACCCTGTTGAGCGTCTCGGCGCTGGTTAACTGCTCTCTGCTTTCACTCTGTAGCTGTAGATGTGAGCGAGTGTGCGGCTCTATCGCTCCCCTCCCCCTCCCCCCACCCCGTATTAAGCGGCGCTGTCAGCACGGGTGTCACAGCGAGCCGATTAGCCAATGGAGGCCCTCGGTCTGCAGCGAGAGCGCTCAGCTGCTCGTCACCATGGCTACCAAACCCAGTTCCTCACAACACACGCCAGGCCTGCTAGCGCAGCAAAAGCGCATCTGAACAGGAAAAGAAGCTCAGCGACACAAGAGGAGCCAAAACCAATACTGAACGCTCAGCGTTAGGAGGACTGAACGCTACAGACCATGCAATGCTCAGAAAACTACTGACCACGCAGCGCTCAGAGAAATGGACGCCAACGTTTAGCAGAATAGTCATCAGTGTTCAGATATCTACAGCCAAAAAACAGTGCTTAAAAGACTACAGACCAAACAGTGAAGACTACAGACCAGTGTTCAGAGAACTACAGACAAACAGTGTTTAGAAGAAGACTACAGACACCAAACAGCATTCAGAAAACAACAGACAACAAACGGCATTCGGAAGACTACAGACCAGTGTCCAGAAAACTACAGACACCAAACAGCAGAGGACTGCACATGCCAAACAATGTTCAGAGAAATACAGACACCAAACAGCGTTCAGAAGACTACAAACCAAACAGGTCCAGAGAATTACAGACACCAGCATTCAAAGAACTACAGACACCAAACAGTGTTTAGAAAACTAGACACCAAACAGCGTACAGACCAAACAGGTCCAGAGAATTAGACACCAGCGTTCAGAGAACTAAAGATGACAATGTTCATAGAAATACAGACACCAAACAGCGTTCAGAAGACTACAGACCAAACAGGTCCAGAAAATTACAGACATCAGCGTTCAGAGAACTACAGCTGCCAATGTTTCGAGAAATACATACCCCAAATTGCATTCAGAAAATGACAGACACCAAACCACATTCAGAAGACTACAGACCACTGTGGAGAGAACTAGACAGCAAACTGCATTCAGAAAACAGGTCCAGAGAATTACAGACACCAGTGTTCAGAGAACTACAGATGCCAACAATGTTCAGAGAAATACAGACACCAAACAGCATCCAGAGTACTAAAGACACCACACAGCTTTCAAAGAACCACGGACACCAAACAGCGTTCAGAAGACTACAGACCAAACTGTGTCCAGAGAATTACAGACACGAGCGTTCGAAGAACTACAATCGCCAACAGCGTTCAGAGAACCACGGACACCAAACAGCATTCAGAAATCCACCTCTTATCAGGAAAGTCATTGTTCTGCAACACAACCAACCACTGAGTGACACTGCATGTCAAGAGGCCGTCTAAAGCAGAGCCAGTCAAAACGTTAAACACCACATGTGAAAATCATTTGTTTGTGTCGCATGTATTAAAAAATGTTGACGTGTTTCCGGTGGCGCTCTCGCCTACAGTGTGAGATACTCTGAACGTTTGTGTGTTGGGTGTCCACCAAGCAGAAGACGCTCTTTGCCAAAGGTTAAACTAAGCAGTTACCTTTTCCATCTTGGCAGAAGCCACAGCTTATCAAAACTGATTTGGAAGAGTCAGTTAGCCATTCAGCCAGATTATCGGCTGACAAGTCCTGTTCCTGAGAAAACGGTGCCTTAGATATGACGGAATTTCACCACCGTACAACATCAGTCAGTGTAGTAAACCCCTCAGCATGTCACTGGGCTAAGAGAAGCGTCAGAGGCTTGATGCAACACCCTCAATGAATTCTCTTTGACAAGGGGTCAGCGGAAGCTGAGGCGCATGGTACGCAGAGGTCGCCCACTTCCTGCAGAGTCAATCGCTTCCGTTGAACGCAACGGTGTAAAGCGCCGCCACTGGACCCTAGAGCAGTGTAGACGTGTTCTCTGGAATGACTAATCAAGCTCCTCCGATGGATGAGTCCGAGTTTGGCGGCTGTCAGGAGAACGGTACTTGTCTGACTGCACTGTGCCGAGTGTAAAGTTTGGTGGAGGGGGGATTATGGTGTGGGGGTGTTGTTCAGGAGTTGGGCTCGGCCCCTTAGTTCCAGTGAGAGGAACTCTTTATGCTTCAGCAGACCAAGAGACTCTGGACCATTTCATGCTCCCAACTTTGTGGGGACAGTTTGGGGACAGCCCCTTCCTGTTCTAACATGACTGCACACCAGTGCACAAAGCAAGGTCCATAAAGACACGGATGAGCGAGTTTGGTGTGGAAGAACTTGACTGGCGTCCTGACCCGATAGAACACCTTTGGGATGAATTAGAGCGGAGACTGTGAGCCAGGCCTCATCAGTGGCTGACCTCACAAATGTGCTTCTGGAAGAATGGTCAAAAATTCCCATAAACACATTCCTAAACCTTGTGGAAAGCATTCCCAGAAGAGTTTAAGCTGTTATACCTGCAAAGTGTGGGCCTACATCATATTACACCCTATGGATTAAGAATGGGAATGGCACTCCACTCCATAATGAGACCGGATCGGGTGCAATCATTGGTACACCCATCGGAGCAATCTCATTTCTGTTAGCAGCTACTTCAAGCTGATTCTGTTGTACAGCCGTAACCAGTTTCGTCACTAGTCACCCTCCAAAGCTAATGAAACGCTGGGCAACAACAGATTAATGGGCCTAATGTGGCCATTCTCGGCCTGCACAAAGCATTGTGGGTAAAAAGTGAGGCATCAGATGTCCAGTATAAGGTTTCTGGACGGAGACAGATCCTGCTTCTGCTGCCTGCGCGCCTGGCGCCCAGTATGCTGATCAATGACCTACATCATTGAAAATGCAGGCCATTGTGCTGTGCCTGGAACAGGTTTAATCCAGGTCAACAACCCCCCTCCCTTATTCCCCGATACATGTTACATCCCAGATCGCTCCGAGCGACACGGCCAGCCAAAGGCTAGCCAACACCACAGCCACCGCTTGTCCTCTGAGGTTGGAATGAAACGGTAATAACTTGTGTCTGGAGGTTTAACACCTGAGTTCAAAGCTGAGAGGAAAAGTTAAGTGAATACACCTACATGCAGATCTCCATATATTACACAGACACAACGGCAACGCAGACAAGTCCTACCAGATTAGCACAACGCTAGAAGAGTGCTAGGTTAAAGAATGCAAGGTGTGAGCCTTCATGTTCTACGCATACCGACTTCAATAAACTCTCAGAGAACATAAAACACTGACCTGAAATCATGTGCACGGTGAAACCCGTGGTGGTCTACCGGGTCTTCCAAAATTGTAATAAACCAGGGATACTCTATACGCTTTAATATGGTTCGGAAACCACCCCGCACCCGTTTCCCCCACCCATCAAAGTAAATTACATGCATGCATACAGAAGTAAATAAATCAGTAAACATGTAAGCAAATCAGTAAGTAAATAAATAAAAAGTAATTAAGAAATTGAGTAAATAAATAAAGTAGTAAATAACTAAGTAAATAAGTAAGCAAGTTAATCATTAAAAAAGTAAACAAATAGTAAATAATTACATAAGTAAATAAATTAGTAAATAAATAATTAAGTAAATAAAGTAAGCAAGTAAATAAGTAAATAGTCAGCAAGTTAGTAAGTAAATAAAGCAAGCAAGAAAGCTAATAAATAAGTAATTAAGTAAATAAGTAGTAAGTATGTGAGTAAATAAGAAAAAGTAACTAAGCAAGCAAGCAAACAAACAAACAAATAAATAAAATCCTTGTTCCTTGAAGGGTTGCACAGAAATAGGAATTCCAGGCTGATGCTGACAGGCGATATTTCACATGTACATATCTTCATATCTTGAGCATACAAAACTAACTCCTGTAAGAGCCACCACATACTGGACAAAGTGCGTCACACCTGCTTTCAAAACCTGAAATAACCGTTTTCAAAAATCACTGTTTTCAACAGAGGTACGTCCACTGGCACCGACACGCCACATCGTCACTCTACAAGCACCGTCCAGCTCCTCACCACATCACAGCGCGGCACACAGCCTTTTACCATCACTAGATTAAAGCCACATCAGGACCACAGACAGTCCCCACAGATCACACATAGCTTGGTACGTATACAGAGACAGGCAGACAGGCTCCTAGACAAACAGACCAATGCTAACAGTCTTCCAGCAGAGCTAACGTTACTAGCTGAGGCTTTTTCAGCCCGTATCTTTCATAGCAGACTGTTTGGTGCCACGACGGTAAGTGATCGGAAGCCGATGCACCGATAGCCATCAGCCAATAACACATGATTCAGGCATAATCGTGCATCACTAGTACTAATGCTACTTTTAACTGAAAACAAAATAAATGATCTCTTGACTTCTACTCCCTACTGTACTCTACAGGTGAAGAGGTCAATTCTGTAGTACGCTGTGATTGAGCGAATAATACCACCACCCGCCAGGGAGATACCACCCCATGTTAAGGGAGACAGGGGTTCAATTCTCGGTCTAGGTGACTATGCTGTGCTGCACCAATAAGCCGAAGTCCTTGGGGAAGATTCCTAACATTACATTGGCCTGCCTGTAATATGAGTAACCTTACAAGTCGCTCTAGATAAGAGAATCAGGCAATTGCCAAAAATGTAAGTAAACATAGTACAGCACAAAATCCCTTACATTGCATTATCTAGTGCTGCACAATATACACATTACATTTACAGCATTTAGCTGATGCTCTTATCCAGATACATCCAGTATTACAGGGCAGTGTGGCGTCAGGAGTCTTGCCCAAGGACTCTTATTGGAGTAGTGTAGCATAGTCACCCAGACTGGGAATCGAACCCCCGTCTCCCACATGAGATGGTAGCAGGTATGCACACACGCATACGCGCACCAGCCACAACATTAAAACCACCTCCTTCTACACCCACCGTCCAGTGTATCAGCTCCACTGACCATATAGGAGCACTCTGTAGTTACTACAGGCTACAGTTACAGACTGTAGTCCATCTGTTTCTCTGCATACTGTATTACCCTGTTCTTCAATGTTCAGGACCGCCACAAGACCACCACAGAGCAGATATTATGTGGGTCGTGGATCATTCTCAGCACTGCAGTGACACTGACGTGGTGGTGGTGTGTTAGTGCGTGTTGTGCTGGTGTGAGTGGATCAGACACAGCAGTGCAGCTGGACATCTCTGTCACTGCTGGACTGAGAATCGTTCACCAACCAAAACTATCCAGACAGCAGATGAGCTCTCGCTCCCAGTTTTAATAGTCACACAGTAATTAAATAAAAGACAAAAATAAAAAGAGGTCAGGTTTCATCCCGACAGTAACGATATGCTAATGTACCTGACTAGTAGTTTAATAACCAGCTGCTAATTTAAGCCACATATTTCGCCACCTATTCACTTTCATCATGAACGTCTGAAGTACAAAAACGATCCAACCAGCAGCTCTTATTCACCCCTCCA
Source organism: Semaprochilodus insignis (assembly GCA_034552555.1). NCBI lineage: Eukaryota > Metazoa > Chordata > Actinopteri > Characiformes > Prochilodontidae > Semaprochilodus > Semaprochilodus insignis. The sequence goes on along the minus strand of CM067479.1, from coordinate 7,870,030 downwards.
GCACCACCGCACGTGAGGGACTACAGGACAAACCATACGCACACAGAAACAAATAATGCATCGACCCGCGAGAGGCCGGGACCGAGAAACAAGAGCTGCAGGGAGCGAGAGCGGCCGAGAGAGAGGCCCTCTGCCGTGTTCACAGCGCAGGCTTTCTGAATAAAACATAGCAGCGGGGCCCTACGTGGCTCTCCACATCCCTGTTCTGAGAGCAAGCTCGGTCTAAATGGATTTTACGTGTAGAGGTAACAAGACAAACAAGCGACGGGATTTGGGATAATGAGTAACCAGGAGGAAAAATAAACAACCGCCGAGTGGTCCGCCGGGGGCGCGGGGTCAGCATGGCCCCCGGAGGGAGGAGCCGTGGCTCACAGCGTTGCGCAGCAAGTGGCAGGGGCGATTAAAAGGAGCATGTTTGGGTGGAATAATCCTAAACTGTGAAAGAGGGAAGGTGAGTGAAGTCGAGCCTGAAGGCTGAAATCAAGGCATGTGGCAATCTGGACTCTTCAGATTCATTGAAGGTAAAATTCAGAGCTGCTTGCTGAAATGAGGCCCTATGACGGCCCAATGACAGCCCAAAGAAGGCCCTATGACAGGCCCCTATGAAGTGCCAAAAATGAACGCCCCTATGAAGGGCCCAAATGAAGGGCCCAAAGTTCAGTCTCAAATAGACCATAAACAGGTGAAAACCGAGAACTCTCATCTCTTCCCATGACAACTTATTCCTGCAAGCAGAACACACTGAGTGAGAGAGTTCGAGAGAGTGAGAGGAGGGAGGAGAGGGAAAAAAAAAAAAAAAAAAGAAAGGGGGGAAAAAAAAAAAAGAAAAAAAAAAAAAAAAGCTTACAGCGCAAGTAGTTCCAGCTCCAAGGGAGGAGCGTAAAACCCGGGCTGGAGCGAGTGGCTGAGACGGGACACACCCCCTTCACAACAACCCGGCCATCTCCCATCATGCACTTTAACTGTTTCCTCACCCATCTAGTTTCTAGTCCTCTCTCTCTCTCTCTCTCTCTCTCTCTCTCTCTCTCTCCCTCTCTCTCCGTACAGTACAACAGCCACCAGCCACCTCAGACTCTCACCGATCACTTCAGCTTCAAACAGACTCCTATTCCTTTAAAAGCACCACTTTAGAGAAGGAACCGGGGG
>CM067479.1:7853053-7868384 GCA_034552555.1 Semaprochilodus insignis | reverse complement strand
CATGCACTGTGTCATTTTAGAACTCTTGTTGTTTGTTGACAACTCATACCCACCGTGTAGAGAGAAAACCTGCCTTTTATATATTCACACTATACCAAAATGCTCCGTCTGACTGACATGAGGCGACATGGGTCTTCACACTGCACTAGGGTGGCCACACGTCCGGTTTTAGGCCGGACAGTCAGTTTTTTCAACTCCCAGTCTTGCATCCGGTGCAATACCTAGATGGACGACTATTAGTCCTCTTTTCGGGATGAACTATTTAAAATGTTCACTCGCCAACAATATTATGTGTGCCATTGGCTCACGTCCGTGTCAAAAGATATGCCTTGCATTTTATTGGCTTAACAAGGTCATGTGACATTGTGACTCACCTACCGGCTAACCGCAGGTCATCTCTCTTAATGCTAGTCAATTAGTAAGCTCCCGTCTGACTCACGGATGTCATCCATTCCACCCAGTTAGGTGAGTAAGGCAATCATTTATGTGTTATATAGGTTAGGATATGATTTTAATTCTGTTCTAGTATCGTGCCCCCCCTTATGATGTTCTCCTTTTGGGGGTGGGATGTCCTCCTTTTTTTATGAAATTGGCCACCCTACACTGTGCATGAAACACAGCCTATACAGACAACTGAGTTCTCTCTACAGACAATTTGCAATAAAGATGTTTAATGTAAAACTACACGCTGCACGTCCGAGTACTGAGCAAATACATTGGCTGAATCTCAAATGACTCCCTGCTCCCTCACCATGTAGGATAAGTGGCTCCTGCAACCAGCAGTGCATCATATGTCTAATACACAGCCATTTGGGATTCAGCCGTATGTACACAAATCCATACTGGACTGATGTTTCGGTGTAGAAACCAGAGCTTGCAAAGTGCACTACATAGGAAGGAGGAAGGGAGTGTTTGGGATTCAGCCACTGACAAACCAACTGTGCTACAGCAGCTTTGCTAATGTTACTACTCTGCACTGAAACTGTGAACCCGACGAACTACAGAGACCACATAAACATCACTGTAATACAGTCTGCATATACGGACGCTGCTATTGCAAATGCTGCCATGTTTCAGGAGAGAATGAGGTCTGAAATATCCAGCTTTGGGGGAGCGCTGGGTCTGTGATGTCTCCCAGAGAGAACATCATCAGTAAAGTGCAGTGATCTGTCATTACTGAGGTGTGGCAGCACAAACAAAAGCAGAAGTGGCATAATTACCAGTAGAATATATATACACCGACTTGCCATTTCAGAACAGCAGTGCTGCTGGAGTGTTTAAACACTGTGTCCACTCACTGTCCACTCTATTAGACACTCCTCCACCTTGTAGATGTACAGTCAGAGACGATAGCTCATCTGCTGCTGCACAGTGCAGTGGTGGTCATCCTCTAGTCCTTCATCAGTGGTCACAGGACGCTGTCCACAGGACGCTTCCCAGGGGACGCTTCCCAGGGGACACTGCCTACAGGACGCTGCCCACAGTATGCTGTTGGCTGGATACTTTTGGTTGGTGGATGATTCTCAGTCCAGCAGTGCATCTGAGGTATCCAACAGCGCTGCTGTGTCTGATCCACTCACACCAGCACAACACACACTAACACACCACCACCACGTCAGTGTCACTGCAGTGCTGAGAATGATCCACCACCCACATAATACCTGCTCTGTGGTGGTCCTGTGGGGGTCCTGACCATTGAAGAACAGGGTAATACAGTATACAGAGAAACAGATGGACTACAGTCTGGAACTGTAGATATCAAGTATCCATATCAAGGTGATATCTACAATATTTGGCCCTTTTACTGCTTGGTGACTATGTTTTCGTGAAGAGGGCTGGGTTTTATTGGGGACGCACTGATAAGGGAACTGTGGGCTGATGATAATCTCTCTCTCCCTCTCCCTCTCTCTCTCCCTTTCTCTCTTTCTCCCTCTCTCTCTCTCTCTCTCTCTGTCAATGCCTCTCAAGTTCAATAGAGGGGCAACATTTGACCATAAAGCTCTGGTGTCTACTCCTATAGTAAGAAACAAGGAAATGCCCTCCTCCGTCTCCTCCCTCTTCACTCCTTAGCAGGCCAGAAGACATGTTGCGAGTTCATAATCACAATTTTTCCCCTTTTCTCTCCAGGAGCGTCTCCGGCAGTGGGAAGCAGCACCAATTCAATAAAATTTTACGAAATAATTTTTTGGAATCCAAATTTAATTAAAATCAATTTATTAAAAAAACGATTTTAATGATGTTTTTAATTGTAGTTTGAATTACACGATTTTATTATTACATTCATAAAAATATCTGACAAGTTGATTTCCATTTGGCTGGCAGAATGGCCACTAGGAGGCCTGCAGACAGGGGTCAACAGATGTTAAAGGGCCCATATTCTACAATTTTGAAATATTCATTAATAATGTCTGTTTAAGGCTGGTAAATAGAAATGAACTCTGTTCTGATTGGCTGCCCTGTATTGTGTCTCATTTAAAAAGCACTCACGGCCAAAACACCCCTTAGAACTGACCGGCTAAACTGCTGTAGACTGAATAGGTGGGTATATGTAAATGTGCTGGTTTTTGTGACATCACAGAAACTGATAATTCAAAACAGGCTGTTTTTGCAGCTTAGTTAACATATATAGACTAAATGGACTGGAGAGTGAACGGCACATTGTGAAACCTTAACAATTGTTCTCCCACAGAGTTAGTGTTTCTGACGTTAGTGACGTTATGCACATCAGTGCTGAAAGTTAGGTCTGTGATCTCCCTTCTTCCAGGAGAGAATGAAGTGCCCTCAGAGGATGCGCTCATCCTGCACCTGCAGCTGGCCAAAGGGCAGGAGAAGCTGGTGGAGGCTCTGCGAGCCCAGCAGGTGGTGATCCGCGATCTGCAGCAGCGACTGGTGGATCAGCAGGGGGCACTGCTGTCCCAACAGCGCGAGATCCTGGAGCAGCAACGACGCATGTATGAGCAGATGGACGTGGTCAAAGCGCAGTACGGCCTGCTCTCTGAGACAGTCAAGCAGGTGTCCTTCCAGGGCCTGCAGGGGGAGCTGCAGAGCTACTTTGAGAGCCACCTGGCGGGCCTGCAGAGCCAGGCACGCAGCCACCTGCAGAAGTCACACGCCGTGCACAAAGTGGACGTGGATGCCAAGTTGATGGACGTGGCTGGGGACACTGATCACCCGCTGCTTGGCTGTCGCGGTGCCTGCGGGCCTGAGGAGTACTGCGACTTCCAGAAGCAGCCGCCGCGGTGTGAAACATGCACTATGTGCCCACCCGGGTTTTTCCTGGTGTCCCAGTGTTCAACCAACGCTGACAGGATTTGTCAGGTATCTTCACTGAATTTGAGCCCCGGAAAGTAAAATCAACGGTTTGGCAAACAATCAAACATAGCCAAGACTTGTATAAGCTCTTAAAGCTGCACTATGTACGTGAAATCAATATTATACTGATGAAAATATGATGACAATAGTAGATAATTCATTCCCATCCGCAGAAGACACGTGGTTCACCAAGTTTAACCGAGTTCTCGTTGAATACTAATTGAATGCACTCACAGTCATCTGATTCATCCCCTCGGGGAAGGGGTCACAAAACAAACATTATGAAATGGTGCAAATATGATATAATATTGAATATAGTGTTTCCACCAGAGAGGTCGCCAAATCCCCAAAACTTACACAGTGTAGGTTTAAGGCATTTTCACACCAAGCCTCTGCATGTTAATACCATCATTGCAAACTGTCTGAGTGACACAATGCATACAATTTTTAATCAGCTCAATTGTCTGCAGTGTGTGGTTCTGTTAAAAACCAGGTCGACCAATCAGAGCTTTGCTTTCATGATTACATCCAAGCGAACGTGGCCACAAAGATGGAGGCAGTACAGCTTATTCCAACATGGGGCCGTCGGCATAAGACTGCTTTTGTCAAGTTTGTCGTGTTTTCGCCTCAGTCAGCGCCGTGACGCCTGACGCTTGTTGTAATAAGCCTTCATAAATGGTTTATGTAAGCTGCCATTAAAAGCTTGTGCAGGTATTATGTGGCCTTATGAGCACTGTCATCCTTCTCCTTTGGCTACGTTTACATTTCCAGGTTGAAGTGACTTAAATCTGATGCTCTCAGAGCTGTGTGAACTCACAAATCTAATCTTTTCAAATCCGAGCTGAGCCAAGGCAATATGTATACGTCTCGGCATGGAGTTGTAGAGGTTCCTAATGGTGTCCTGTGAGAATCCATCCCCCATGCAGCTTGAATATTCTCACACAGTTCCTGCAGATTGTGTGTTGGGGTGGAGGTGGACGTGTGATGCATACCAACATACCGTTCATCTTGGTGCTGACCACGGTGCCTCCACACACGGATTTGTTGGTCATCTGCATCAAGACTAAAGCGGGACTCATCAATGAAAATGACCCGCTGCCATTCTGAGTCACTCCATGACAGTCTGGCACGACACCATTGCAGTCTTTGGCGACGTTGACATGGTGATAAGGACAGTTGTCGTAATGGTCTGTGTGCATGTAATTCTGCGTGGTGCAACTGCCTGCCAATGGTGCTGCACTAACAGGATGACTCATGGAGGACATCACTGCTTGATGAACGTAAATGTTGGGTCAGTCAGGTACAGCGATAAGGTCCGTCCTTGCTTACATCACATGCACGGTCGAGCGAGAAACTTGAATCAGTTTATTAGAATGTTTGCATGTGGGTCGTTTCGGGATGCTGGGTCATTTACATTAATGCCAGATTTGATTCACTTCCCTACATGAAGGTGACCCATCATGTGAACCATCATGAGAGATCGGATCTGAGCACAAATTCGGATTTGAGCAGTGAGGCTTGTAATGTGAACATAGCCTTTGTCTTCTTCCTGCAATATCAGAGTGTTAAGAATGCATCAGACTTGGTGTGAACAGGCCTTTATGATCATCAGCATTACGATAAGTACATACTCAAATCATAGCACACTTGCCTCAAACCGCATCAAGCTGGTAATCAACCTCAAACTTATTTACTTACGGGGTTTCTCAACTCTGTATGACATACCGCTATGTATAACAATAGACAGAAGTGCTTCCCATAGCTAAATGCAGTAGTTACAGTCTTGCTAAAGTCTAAATTTTCTCTGTACAGTTTTATAGACATCAGTATGTCATACAGCTCCAGAGCAAAACTTTAGACACCAAACATGTTTTGAAGGACGTAAAACAAATGTTACAAATTTAAATTTTTGTGCGAAACTATCGCTGAAATGCTATCAAACAAGTCACAAAGTACATTTACGGCATGTTTTATGATCCACAGAAGATTCCATTTTGTTGGGCCTAATGTACGACCTCATTACATTGTCTGTAATTTACTATAGGAGTCTAGAAGACTGTATACTAGGATGCAGAAAACAACCTTGTTAAGTCCTCAAGTTCAGCAAAGTAAAGAAAACATATATGTTATATAATGTACTAGAAATGTACTTTCATACCTGCACTAAATACAAATGCAAAATATATATATTACAAGCATAATAATTATAAGTACATTTTACCTCAGTAGTACTTTAGTGTACTTAATAGAAGTTTACTAAGTAAGTATATATATATATATATATATATATGTGTGTGTGTGTGTGTGTGTGTGTGTATTTTAATGTACTAGAAATGTAATTTAATATGTACTTAAGTATCTCTAAATGAATCTAAGAGGTGTCTCAAAATAGTACAGCATAGTACAACATTAGTTCTATGTGATTTTATCTTTAATAGCAGTGATGATTATATTTAGCATACTAAGTACATAGTTATTATACGATATAGCACACTTCCAGTACATTTATTATACGTTCAAGCAAGTATAATAAGTACACTTAAATTAAGTATACTTCAGTGTACTTTTTTTTTCTCCTGGGTCTACAGGACAGGGATGAATGTCTGGAAATCCCAAACCTGTGTGGAGAACGAGTGAAATGTCTTAATACTCCAGGTGAGTCAACTTCAGCCTTAACAATTAGTAACAACTGTTTCTTAACATGGTTTATTAACTTGCACTGCGCTTGGTGTTTAAGCAGTCCAGTTAACAGTTATTAATATAACTGATATAACTAATTAATAGAATTCCCATTCTAGCCAATACACTATTACGTCCCTGGGATACTCTGTTAACTGGGTACCAGTGTTCTAATACTGAAGTCACTATTTTGTTATGCTATGCTATATTTTGCAACTCAAACATGATGTTAAAGTCAGAGCCACGTAGAGAGAGAGTCACGTCAACAGAGATTCAAAATGCATCACGGTCACATAAATCAAGTAGCCATCAGATCGTTCCAGGAAGTTATTGGCAGGTAATTTGAACAGATAAACCTAAAAAGAGAGAGAGCACTGCGATTTCTGGTAATTAGCAGTCAATAACGCATTTATTTATAATAACGCATACATCCGACCTTTCAATCCAAGTTACGTTTCTGTTTACTGAAGTCTAAATTATGCTTTAAATCCATATTAATAGAGTGTATTACAAACATAGCTAGCTTTCTCCCTCATGATACCGTTAGCTCGTACTCCATAATGGATATCCACATCCACCCACCACTCTACCGTCACACACCATGTTATATTCAGTATTTAACTCCCCCTGCACAAAGCACATTTAGAAGACCATCTCTCTCCACAGCGTCGGATTAAAAGGCGTTAAGAAAAGGAGATTCACAGTTAACATGGTTAAAGTGGTTAATGCTGTGTGGGGTTTACCTTATTCAGTGTCCTAGCCCAATCTGTTAGCTGTTAGCGTTCCCTAAATCTACCAGTTTACTGGGGAGATAATCCACTAACACGCTTCACTGCACATGTTAACCTGATGTAGATGTGCTAATAATATACAGTCTAAGTATTTAAACATCTTCCCTCTTGAAAGTGCATCACAAATGTTCTTTTCTGCTGCTGCACCTCCACCATGCTACTATTATTTGCTGCTAACTTCTGGGAACCATTGTGAGGTCCCATGATACGCCATTGCTGTAAAAAAAACGATCCATTGGCACAAACAGAAATGATGCTCTCTACATGGCTCTGTTGAACGTGAGCCCGTTGTCAAGGATGCCTTGTTATTATGTGGCTGAGTAGCTGAGAACACAGATGTTGTTTTGCTAACTAGGCTAACAGCTAGGCTAACAACTCTAGCTGAAGTAAGCTAAGTCCCTATGAAATGTAAATATTGTAGCAACCCGTTACTGACTAGCATGAAACTGTGGCCACAAGAACCAGCTCTTGGGAAGTGCCACAGCTGCGGCTGTTACTGACCTGCCTGCTAACTCAGCCATTTGGTAGAGCTAGGCAGTGGTCTTCTCTGCTGCCGTGTTCAATTAAAAAGAGCCTTCACTTAAAGTGCCAACAACTGCTAGTCAGCTACAAAGGTATTTAGTAAACAACAATCTTTTCGAACCTTTCCAGTCCAGTTTCCGTCCATTCCACAGCACCGAAACAACTTTAATCAAGTTCATCAATGACCTGCTTGTGGCTGCAGATGCTGGTGCTCTCAGCATCCTCTTACTACTAGACCTGAGTGCAGCCTTACAGTTTGTCATTCCATTCTTCTGTCAAAGCTGCATGAGATGGGTATTGATGGCACTGCCCTGGACTGGTTTACATCATACCTAACTAACAGAGAGCAGTTTGTCACCCTTTCAGGTCATACTTCCTCTAAGTTCTGCTGTCACTCAAGGGGTTCCACAAGGCTCAGTCCTCAGACCACTCTTATTCATTGTGTACATCCTCCCTCTTGGACATATACTACATCACTTCAAACTTGACTTTCACTGTTACGCGGATGATACCCAGATTTACCTTAGCACTAAATCCATTAAAGATCCACCCCAACTCACTTAGAAACCGGCTTGTCAGAGATCAAGAAGTGGATGAAACATAATGTTCTCATGTTAAACAGTATTAAAACAGAACTCATTCTTATTGGATCCAAATCAACCCTCAGTAAAACTCCTCCTCTTACTTTATACATCGATGATGTAGCTGTCTGTCCTTCCCCACTGATCCGAAATCTGGGTGTCATCCTCGATCCAACCTTCTCATTTAGTGCCCATGTAAACTCTGTAGTCAAAACTTCTTTTTTCCACCTGCGCAACATCGTCGCCAAAATCAGACCATCTCTCTCTCAGCCTGCCATGGAAACCCTTATCCATGCCATTTGGACTACTGTAACTGCCTTCTAGCTGGCATCAACTCGTCTTCCATTTACAAACTCCAGATCCAAAATGATGCTGCCCGTCTCCTCACCCGCACCCGCTCACATGACCATATTACACCCGTTCTCCAGCATCTCCACCGGCTTCCTGTAAAATACCGCATACAGTTCAAAGTTCTCCTGCTCACCTACAAAGCTCTTAACAATCTCACTCCTTCTCACCTGTCCGACCTTCTTCTTTCTTAAAAACCCTCTCACTCTCTCAGGTCTTCTACAGCTAGGCTACTCACCATTCCTCCGTCCAACCTGCATGGCTTTGGTGACCGAGCATTTTCCAGATTTGCTCCTCCCACCACTGGTCAAGCATTCCAATTCCCTCTCTGCATTTAAATCTAATCTTAAAACACATCTCTCTTCACACTCGCTTATAACCTCCCTCAAGACTAAACAGCTCTTCAAAAGACCATGCTCATATTGTCTATTTGTATGTCTTCATGTCACACTTCCGGGTTTCCCTGACTCCACTGATCTCCTGAACTGCACTTCCCAGAGTGCATCACCGGGTGATGTCACACTCACATGTCCCCAGTCAACCAATCACTCACTGTCTAGCTCACCTGAGTACTGATTGGTGCCACATATCGCTCATTACTGTCTTTTTATAACACCCCCCCCCCCCCCACACACACACACACACACACACACACACACACACACACACACACACACACACACACTCTTTGCGAAGTTTTGCCGACCCTGTTAGCACTACTGAGCGTTTCCTTACTGTTATCTCGACTCTGGCTTTGACTCCCGTTGTTTATCGACTTCCTCTTTCGCCTTATCCCTTGTTCTGGTTACTCGTTTGCTCTACTTTCTGGTTTTCGACCTCCTTCAGTTCTCCTGACTGCTCTCTTTGTCTACACCTTCTATTTTGGTTGCCTTGTTGCCTGACTCCCCTGGTTCTGACCTTGGTTCTGCCTGTCTCTCGACTCTGATCTTGCATTCTCCCTTTATGTTTGGTCGTGTTCTGGTGCTGTGTTTAACTACTCGATTGTTGAATAAAGCTCATCTGACTTTTAGCTCTGCGCACGTCGAGCCAAGTTCTTTGCTCCTGACACTTTGTTGTTATTGATGCTCTGTTTTCTTTGTTGTCTGATACCCTGGCATTTTTATGTGAACTAACAATTGTAAGCGACTTTGGGTTCTTGAAAAGCTCTATATAAGAATAAAGTATTATTATTATTATTATTATACATCCAACACAAAAACCTACCGACATTATTTAGACTATTAAGCAGGTTCCTGTGCATGCTGCTATGTTTTGTGCAACACCAGCTCTGTCTGGCTAACTTCTGGCTAACTGGATATCCATCAATGACTTCATACAGATATTTGAATATCCAAATTAGTTGGAATGCACAACCCTCGTTCCAACCCTCATCCTGGAGTACCCCTGCTTTGTATACCAGTTGAAGTGGGTGTCATTGGTACTTCAGGACCACAAAACAACTGCTTTAATGTATACCACATACTTTTCTGTGCAGGTGGTTTCCGTTGCCTGGGCGTGTCTGAGAGAGAGATCTCTGCAGGCCTGTGTGGTCACGAGTACTTCTACAACCAGGAGCTCCAGGAGTGCCAGGCTTGCTCGGACTGTGATGGGCATCCAGTGGCCGTCCCATGCACACCTACCAGTGACGCTGTGTGTGGCATCCTCTCAGAGAACACGTTGTCTCAGTCATGGTCTGCATTGGTCACACTGCCCCCAGCTCGCTCGAAGAGCAGCACAGAGTTCCCCGGTCTGCCGCTGAGTATCAGAGGAAAGGGGGGTAGCGACCTGTTGGTCAGCCATGATGGTTCAATAAGCCTGCTCCAGCACGGCCTGCTCTGGGTGGACCACAACTTTGCCCTCAAGCACAGCTGCAGGAACTTCCTGCAGGTGGGAATGCGGCTCAGCGGGAGCGAGGAAGAGGGCCTTGACTTGAGCGGGGTACGAGTGGAGCAGCCAGAGAGGAAACACTTCCAGGGCGTGACGGTGAGCGCGGTGGCAGAGGTGGAGCCCAATCAGACGCTGTCCCTGGTGCTGAAGAGCCCCAACCAACACTGCAACCAAAGCAAAGACCTGCAGCTGTACGAGCTGGGCGCCTCCGCATTCAGCCTGCTGTGGCTGTCCCATGACACCGGTGCTGTGGCAATGACGGCCCAGATGTCCACAGTGGCTCACTATCAGGGCAACTACCGGCCAGCCTTCCGCGCCACTGCTGTCTCTGACCCCTACATGGTGTCGCTCACCCATGACAGCCGTGGTATTCGCTTCACAGAGAAGGGCGTGGTGAAGTTTGTCCTTCAGCAGGCGCTCTATGCCATGGGCCACACCTGTGTCCGTGAAGGCTTCTCACTGGTCGCCTACGTTAACACCAACGGGACAAACCGGGAAGTCGTGCGCTCTTTCAAGTCTGGGGTAAACTACCGGGACACATCCATCACACTGTCTGCTGCCACCACTGTGGATTCGGGGGACTGGCTGAACTTTGAGATCTTCACCCCATCGCAGTGCAACATCCGCTATTTTGGTGACAGCTCTGGGATTAGCATGCTAAGTCTGCTCTGGATCCCTGTCAGCATTTCTTCCTCTCTCACGGCCACTGTGTCCAGGACGGGCCTGCCATCCGGCGCCGTAAGGAACAAAGCCCTGTTCTTCCAGCAAGTGGGTTCGAACGCTGACCACATTCGGCTGGCTGGGACAGGAGAGCAACATGCACGGAGAAACTTTGTGTTCCAAGAGGCCGGGATAGCCAACGTGGCGCTAAACGTGAAGCTAATCCACTCCTGTAGTGTGGTGAAGCTAGTGCTACACCGGCAGGGCAAAGAAGGGGCAAATTCGACTCCTCTGGCGCAGCAGGTTGGGGGTCACATGCCCGAGGGCAGTGAATGGGCAAGTGTCGGGGTGAGGGTGTCTTTTGAGGTGCAGAACAGCACCGCCATCTACGTCACACTGGACTGTGTACGCGGGCGCATCAATCAGATCACACACGAGGGAGGCACCAACATTTCCATTCTTTGGGTGGCTGCGTGATCCTTGCGTTGTTGTTGTTTGCACTTGATGTGAAGAGGTGCTTTCAGAAAATGGTGCTTCCAGAAACTATTAGTTGCCAAAACTGAACGAACAGCCGGAATATTAATTCGTTGGGAACACAACAGCGGAAATGCAGAGGAACTATGTGAATTTGCAGAAATCTACTCTCTTCGTTGAGTCATTTTATTGCAGTATCCTTTAAGAGTTTGTTCTGTGCTCTGACGCACTCATAGAAAGACAGGGTCAGTATACATTCCCTGCTGGATCAATTAAACATTACGCAGCGATTCGAAGTACTGATCACCTTCCAAGTACTTCGGCTGGTTGAGCAGTGACCAATCTTTCCTGAGGGAGTGAACATTTTCTTTCTGAACATTGTGTTTTATGTTAACGTCAGTTCAAGCGTGTACGTGTGTGTGTATGTGTGTGTCTGTGTGTGTGCCTGAAATACAGGCAGAGAGAGAGAGAGAGAGGGAGAGAGAGAGAGAGAGAGAGAGAGAGAGAGAGAGAGAGAGATTGTGTTGGCATGTTTGCAGGGCTGCATTTTGTGCTTTGCTGTATCATGTCGGCCATTGTACAGCTACAGGTTGCCTGTGTGCAGTACTGTGTAAAACCACCCTTCTTTTATGTTATGCTGACCTATTATGCTCATTTGCGACATTCACAATTTTCTATTTGGGGTTCTGCATACTTCAGTTTTCCCTAAACCAAACATTTTCCTCACACCGTCTGTAATCACTTTCTGTCTGAAAGGCTCTATTAGAGCTCCTGTGTCTTTAAGCCCTGCCTCCTGATGAGCCTAGTGTGATTGGCCACTCTGTTCTAACAGTCTCACCCTCCTGCAGAACAAGCTGGTAGATCCACCTTTGCAAGCTAGACTGGAGCAGCATGTTTCAGAGTGGTCAGTTTTTACTGGTTTGGCCTCCTGTGCATTGTGCCAGGGTGTGCCAAGTTTGCCGGTAGGCGGGCAATAAGGACTGTGTTACGAGATGATGTCACCATGTAACAGAGAAAAGCACTGGAATTCCAACAAGGTGTTTCAGTCAGCTGAGAAAAGGCTACAAAACACACTAAAGGTAAAAGGAATAACAAATCTGGCCCAACTGCACAATTCTTTGATGCAAGAGTGTCTGAACATTGATGTGGCCTACATCCAGAAACTTGTCCAGTACATGCCAAATCCAGTCACAGCTGTTATTGGTGCTCGTGGAGGTGTTACACGCTATTAGGTACGTTTCAGGTACGTGCCCTTGTAACTCAGTGTGCTTATGCGCTCACTGGTCCCTTTATGACCTTGTATATAAATACTCAGTGTCCATCTTCTCAGCTCCTCTTACCATATAGGAGCACTCTGTAGTTCTACAGTTCCAGACTGTAGTCCATTCGTTACTCTGTATACTTTATTACCCTGTTCTTCAATGGTCAGGACCCCCACAGGATCACCACAGAGCAGGTACTATGCGTGGATCAGACACAGCAGTGCTACTGGAGTGCTGTGTGTCCACTCACTGTCCACTCTATTAGACACTCCTACCTTGCTGGTCCACCTTGTAGATGTACAGTCAGAGACGATAGCTCATCTGCTGCTGCACAGTGCAGTGTTGGTCATCCTCTAGTCCTTCATCAGTGCCTACAGGACGCTGCCCCCAGGAGGCTGTTGGCTGGTGGACGATTCTCAGTCCAGCAGTGACACTGAGGTGTTCGGCAGCACTGCTGTGTCTGATCCACTCACACCACCACCACGCCAGTATCACTGCAGTGCTGAGAATGATCCCCCACCCACATAATACCTGCTCTGTGGTGGTCCTGTGGGGGTCCTGACCATTGAAGAACAGGGTAATACAGTATACAGAGACACAGATGGACTACAGTGAGTGTATATAACACATTTTATATGAACACATATTATTTGTTCTGCTAACTGTAATTTATGTGGGAAGTCATATAAACAGGACATATTATTTGTTTCGTTTGATTTAAGTCACTATGCTGCTTTAAACTAGTGTGCGAATTGTTGACTGTAAGCTGCATATGTCTCGTGTTACTGGGAATATCGCTGCCCTGTGGAAGCGCTGCCGCTGCATACTGTATTTAATTACTTTTGTATGTGCTCTGCTCCTCCAACGATCACAAACTTGCAGTCGCTGGGATGCTTTGTACTGCGCATTGACTGCTAATCTCTTTACGCTCCAAGAACTGTACAACAAAACGGAGCCCAGGTTTTTCTGTTTATATAAAAGCTGAATAAAAGTTGTATGTTTTGCCCGAACCTTCCCAGACTGACCTTCAGGCTTTCTCCATATGCTGCACTCTCGCTCCCGTACACCAGCCTAGGCCTGCAGAGACACATGCAAATGTTCAGGTGGATTAGATTTAAACTGAGCTAGCTATGCACCATCTCACCCTGTAATAGTTTACTATTTCAGCTGCATTCTTAACCAGTTGCTTAAGAGCGGTCTGCCTTTTCTTTTCTTTCTTTTTTCTTTCCTCTTTTTTTGGCTATTTTCTTTGCACAGAGTCCAAAGAAAGCATTTGATAGAGTCATCTCTTGGTTAATGTTCAGCAGCTGTTGTCTGAACACACCTTTTCAGAGGAATGTGGGGAAAAGGAGAACACACACACACACACACACACACACACACACACAGTCTACAATGAGACTAAATACAACAACAGAACATGCACCAATGGTTCAATGTTAGTCTAACTAGGTGTTTGCTGGTGTGGTAAATGGTTAAACTGGGTTGGACTGGGTATGTGTTTGCCTTTGCTTGACCTAAGGTGACCAGATTCCTGAAATAAAAACTAGGGACATTTCCAGTTTGGTGATCAATATATCATTAATATTCAACGTTTTTATCAATCAAATAATAAGGAAGGGGTTGGGGGTGGCGCCGGGCGGGGGGTGGCGGCGGGGGGCCAGGTCCAGTTTCCTGTATTTTGACTACGGTAGCTCTAATACTGTAATAAACTATGGTTTACTGTGCAACACAATTGAATTAAATTCAATTTATTTTCATTAGCAATGTGCAAGCGCATATGCAAATGAGAAGAGGGTTGCAGCTTCACTAAAGACATAGAAACAAACAAATATAAGACCATAGGAAAGGAAAGGGAATTCAAATGTATTCGATTCGATACATGTATTCGATTTTGCGTTATAGTTCTGACAGACATGTCAAGTGCTTATGGACAACAATGACTGAAAATCATCGTACAAAAAATGAGGTAGAGCATATGTCAAGTCATAGTTGTGCAAATAGCAAATGGGTCCAGCACAGTAGGCAATGTGAGTCAAAGTGCAAAAAAGAGTGAGGGGGAGGTTATATGTATATATCCCGATCAGCCATAACATTAAAACCACCTCGATGTATCTACACCTCTTATCCATTATATCAGATCCACTGACCATATAGGAGCACTCTGTAGTTCTACAGGTAAAGACTGTAGTCCATCTGTTTCCCTGTATACTCTATTACCCTGTTCTTCAATGGTCAGGACCCCCACAGGACCACCACAGAGCAGGTATTATGTGGGTGGTAGATCATTCTCAGCACTGCAGTGACACTGATGTGGTGGTGATGTGTGTGTGTGTTGTGCTGGTGTGAGTGGATCACAATAGTGCTGCTGGATACCTCAGTCCACCAACCAAACCTATCCAGCCAACAGCATCCTGTGGGCAGCGTCCTGTGTGCAGCATCCTGTGACCACTGATGAAGGACCAGAGCATGACTGGTCATCTAGAGGATGACTGATCGTCTCTAGCTTTACATCTACTAGGTGGAGCAGCAAGGTAGGAGTGTCTAATAGAGTGGACAGTGAGTGGACACAGTGTTTAAACACTCCAGCAGCACTGCTGTGTCTGATCCACTCACACCAGCACAACACACACTAACACACCACCACCACGTCAGTGTCACTGCAGTGCTGAGAATGATCCACCACCCACATAATACCTGCTCTGTGGTGGTCCTGTGGGGGTCCTGACCATTGAAGAACAGGGTAATACAGTATACAGAGAAACAGATGGACTACAGTCTGGAACTGTACAACTACAGAGTGTCCTATATGGTC
>CM067479.1:7808858-7852553 GCA_034552555.1 Semaprochilodus insignis | reverse complement strand
ATGAGGCATAAATGGATTGAATGTGCTAAAGAGGCTGCGATCAGTATGTATGTATAAACTAACATTAGTATTTAGAATGACTGTGTACGCCAGTCATTGTTTATGTTGGTCATAGTACTGGTCTTTTTGCTGTTCGACCATTCATGCCATTTCATCCGTGCCTCATTGCACTTGCTTACACAGTACTGCTCGAGTAGAGACGATATGACATGCATGTTCTCTTGTTTGTTGCAGATGGACGACATTGACGCCATGTTTACGGATATGCTGGAGGAGATGGATCTCCTCACACAGGTAAGACGCGCCTAGCTTATCCAAACAATGCCTTTCCAATGCAGAGTCATGTTATTAGCATCTTCAGTATGGGTTGGCATATCAAAAGTCGGAACCTTCCAATGAGTTTTCCATTCTGCTACTGACTTGATTATTGAATTTTGGAAGAACTTCAAGGAAGAACTCTGGAAGAACTTTCCAGCTAATATCCACCCACATTTAAGGCACACAACCTCTCCGGAGCCACATTTTCATGAGAATTATTCACACTTCCCAATCACTCTGTCTCCACTCTCTTGCTCTGTCTCTAAAATCAAAAGGTTGAGTTTCAAGCTAAGGTTGAAAAGATTGCCTGTCATGTTTTTGTTCTTGAATATTTTGGTAGGAAATAAATTCAGGCTGCTATTACTTTAGGTAATAGGGTCTTTAGGTATACAATGTACCTCTTTCCAATATGGTGTTAGAAACCACATAAGCAAGTCTATGTAATGGTTTAGAGATGCGGTTTGAATGATGTTCATTGGTAGAGTATCCAGTACTTACAGTACATGTTAGCCCTGTAGCTCCAGTGCAAACCAAAGAAGCATATTCCTTTTCAAAATGAGTGGACCAAAAGAAATGTCCCAAAGGTACTTGTAAGGAAGTCTGGTTCCATTCACATACATTAGAAGTAAAGTAGGTTTTCCCCTTCTCCTGTAAAATTGTCATTTCGGAGATGGTGCATGATTTAAGGTGATCCGATTGGAATTCGTGCATGATTTCAGGTGGAAAATGAAAGCTGGTGAACGTCCTCATCAGACGGTGTGAAAGAGCTAATAAAAGCTGGGTTCAAGGTCATTCTAACATTCTACTCATATAAAGTGAATAAAATAAAGTGTTCAGCGTTGCTTGTAATACTTGGTATCAGTTAATTACCTCTTCACAGACTGGCTGTTTTCCAGCTAAAAGATACGAGCTGAAAAAAATAGGTTAGTAACATTAGCTGAGCTAATGGACCGTCAGCATTTATTTGCTTACCTTAAGAGCTATGTGACCTATTGGGACTTTCTGTGGTCTCCATGTGACCTGTGCACATGCACCACACAGATGCTACATATTATAGTTGCAATTTACAGAATGTAGATTTGCAAGCCCAAAGTATATGTATATACACTTCTCTTCAAAACACTAGCTGCATCCATATTCGGAAACATTTATACATCTCGGCATGGAGCTGTAGAGGTTCCGAAAGGTGTCCTGTGATAATCCATCCCATGCAGCTTGAATATTCTGTGAGAATATTCTCACATTGTTCCTCTCACATGAAGATGACCTGCTGCCATTCTGAGTCACTCCATGACAGTCTGGCATGACACCATTGCAGTCTTTGGTGACGTTGTAGTACTGTGTTGTGCAGCCGTATATATATATATGTATGTATAAATGTTGCATATGGGATATCAGCTGCATGCACTGCAATAGTGTCCACGCATCACCTCAACCAAACATTAAGCCAGTGTAATGAAAGATGACACCTTTGATAGGTGATGCATTAGGCTTAAACAGGCGTTGGCACAAGTGGAGTGTAATGTGTTGATGCTTGTCTGTGTAGTGGTGTGGCTAAACATGCTGGAGAATAAAGTATTGTGTTTTTTAGTTTTGTTAGCAGAATGAAATTATATGCAGACATCTGATTGGCCATTTGAAGCTGAGGGATGCAGGAGGACAATGATCCTAAACATAGAAGTAAATCTAATAAACACTGACTTGAAATATGTATAATCTGTTTTTTGGAGTGGCCCAGACCATGACCGAATACAGATACTCAGGAATCACCTCAAAAGAACACTAGACATCAGTAGTACATGGCTGAGCTGAGGGAGTTTTGTAAGGAAGAATGGTCCGATATTTCTCATTAATGTTGTGTAAGTCTAGTCCAAAGCTACCGGAAGTGCTTGCTTCAGGTTACTACTGCCAAAGGAGGTTCAACCAACTATTAAAGCCAAGGGCTCAATTACTTTTCCACCAGCACAGCAGTGAATATAAACTGAAGTGCTTAAAATGGTATATGTGCTATTAGCTTTAGCATGTTGTGTTTGTCAACGCTTCACACTTTTTCCCCTATTGATGCAGAACACGAGTTGATTCTAAAGGGTTCACAGGCTTATTCTTGCCACTACATTGTAGCACCAGTGTCACAGTAGAGGCCATGATTCTGCTGTGTGCAGTGTTTCTTTATTAAACTCCAGGCCAAATGGCACATACAGAACACTGAACTCACGGGGGAGGTAGCCACTAACCACAAGCATCATGCTCCCGGTGACTCCCCAACAACCCACATCCCTCAACACACAATAGCAGAATAAACACAAACACATAAACTAACAGGCAATAAGCCCCTTCTTCAGAGGGAGCACACCTCCCATGATCCTCCTGGAGTGGTCTGGTGGCCATTGTGGCTGAACTCTGGTCCAATGTTCAGAAAACTCTTTCTAATTTTTACTGTACTTTTGAGACATGTTCAAACTCTGGGTTGCTTATTTATGGGATGATATACTGATTAACCATTCGAGTATATGTGCACACTCTTTCATACCACAGTCATTTACTTAGTTTCCTTTCTTCAGTGGTGGATGAAATGTTATTATAGTGCACCATAGCCCTCAAACACTGAGCTAACAGACATGGTTTAGTTGTTGAGCTCTGTCATGTCAAACAGTGAGAATAAGAAGTGGGTAAAACTGATAGAACTTTAAACAGAGCTATAATGATGTGTGTGTGGAGCAGCGCTGCTTAATGTGGCCCACATTAAAACAGCTTATTTGGCCCTTTGACAGACAAACTGCGACACGAGCAGAGCTAAAAGAAAGGCGGGTTTTATTTACCAAATCAGACCAACCAAATCAGAGCAAACATACCAGATGGAGTGAGAACAGAGCCAAAAACCATGAGAACAAGAGAGGGTTGAAACCAAACAGTCAAACAGGGCCAGCAAACAAGTTAAAGGGAGAACCAGAAGACAGAAGCCAATAAACAAATGGCGGTCCAAAACCAGAAAGACTCAGTAAGACACCTCGCAAAGAGGTAGAGCAAACAGACCGGTATATACACAGGGAGGTGTAATGAGCAACAGGTGAGAGGGGTTAGAACTCGGGCGAGGAGGAACGGGAAGGTGGGTTGTGATTGGCGGACTGGGAACAAATGGGGATGACATCATGTGGAGATGGCTGATGGGTAGTGTAGTTCGGAAATATGATAGGCCCACATGTGCCAATACAGATCTGGGCCACTTGACATCAGCTACATGACAGTGACTTACGATATTTGAAACAGGGGTTAACAGGACCGGCCTCGGTCTTGCATGGCACAGTACACTGTAAATAGAGACCCAACCTGAAGCCTTTTGGCCTGTGTGTCATTTTGCTTGAATACAATCTTCATACTTTAGTTAGGACACAATCTGCCTGGGTGCTAGGAGCACTACGACATATCTTAGCCGTTTAATTAATTTAGTTTAGTTTAAATTGACTTGTACCTGAGTGCTGCAATGGCCTACGCATGTGCTCCATTATCAGGAGATCATCATGAGGTCAAATCCCATTAATGCCACAGCCATCTGCAGCTGCTAGTCAAAGAGGGGGAAGCCCATGTGAACCTCCACTCCTCAGAGCCTGTGGAAGTCCCATTGAGTGGTGGGTCTGGTCTGGCAGAGCTGGTTTAAGGCTGGCAGTAAACAGGCTGGGATACGGCTACTGCGACTGGCCTTCTCCCTTGAGACCGTTCCCAAGCCGCAAGGAAATGCCGCATGTCAAATCTGCTGTCTGGGAAGCAATAAATTCCGTGTATGAATACAGAGCTGAAAGTTCCTCTGCTGATATGTCGCTGATATCTTTGAGCTAATCTGTTTCTGATGTGCGTTTCTTTCAGAGCCTGGGGGCTGAAGTTACAGAGCCTAACCCCCCCTCCATCTCCAGCTCCAGCTCCAGCTCCAAGTCCAACTCCATGCAGGAAATCAACTTCTCCATCGGCTTCACGGACCTGAATGGTAAACAGTGCTGGAACGCAATTCTACAGTGCAGGGTGTTGTTCCTCCACCAAAACTCTACCTGCCAGACATATAACCTTTGCTGAGAGGCCCTGTTTGGCAAGCGTATCACTTTTCCTAGAAAATATGCCATTAATTAGCCATGAAATTGCCCAAAATGATGATGGAGCACAGGCCAAGTTGTGCACAAGCGTAAGTGTGTTTTGTAGGACCCACTGTTCCTCTGAAACATATCTGGCTACTGTGCAGATGCCAAGTAGAGTCAGATTAGCATCAGCCTATACGGTTAGCTATGCTAACTTGTGGGCACTGACTATAAAGGAGATCTTTGAGTAGTGGTTCATTATGGCTGTTTATAGGAGGCGTTTGTTGTGTTAGGCAGTTTTCTGTAATGCTCCTTTGTAGCCCTGACACTCATGGGGTTGAAAGAATTCACAAACAGTCAAAAGTTTAGAGACACCCAGCTAAATGGATGATGTTGGTGATCTTAAAAGCCCTACAGTCTTACACTTAACAGCTCCAACTGATGAGAGTCTGAAACAGTCCATATCCTGATACACCACATATCCTCTTGATGTACCACAGTATGATATTTCTCCATATCTCCACCTCTAATATATATCTAGTGGTGTAAAAACTTTGATCTCTTTTTCTGCACAGTGTAAAAGCTCTAGTTCTCCTTTCAGTTTAGTGAATATTCATGATGGACAGACCAATAGAATTGCTCCAAACCTGCTTAGAAATAAACCTTATTGTTGAGGTTTCTAAGGTGGACTTCATAATTCCATGAGTGCTAATTCATAGTTTAATGTCTTCACCTTTATTCTAAAGTAAAGCAATCAATTCCAAGGTCAGTAGCCCTTTTGGAAAAAAATGAAAATGAGATAATGTAAAGTTAGTGTGAAACATCAGGCAGCACAACATGGTAAATAGTGCGACCGGACCAGAACAGATTAGACTAAATAGATTAACTAAAATAGACGATAAAACCTTTAATAACACCAACTATATTTGAGATACAAAAGCAAATATATGGAAATGCAATTGTACAGTATATGTACAGATACTGAAAAGGAACATCATGTTTGGTTTAATATGATTTTAAAGTGTCATTTTGAAAACCTTATTTGTTCATTACCAAAATATACAGTATATACTGTATTATACAGCCATATACAATCAATATACAGTATATTATACAAACATGTACAGGTTCATGTTGTTCTTTGGATATATAGATAGATAGAAATGGCCCAAAACTGCTTGGAAAGAAGTCTGGTTCCATTGACTTACATTCAAATTCAATTAGGGTTTTACCCTCTCCTGAAAAGTTGCCATTTTTTGAGATTCTTGCTTTTCTATGTATACGTATGTATTCAAACACACTACATATATTACATGAGGAAAAGGCATAAACAGAATTTCTCAAAGTCGCCTGAAGATGTCTGAACACTATCTCAGCGCTCTCTCAAGTCTTTTTTGGTCTTTCCTTCCTTTTCTCAGAGTCCCTAAATGAACTGGAGGACAACGACCTGGACGCTTTAATGGCCGATCTGGTGGCTGACCTGAACGCCACTGAAGAGAAGTTTGCCGCACAGAGAGGGAGCGTAAAAGAGGCCCATCCGCCCCCCCCTGTAAGAGGTCCAGCAGTCCAGTTTGCCCCCACTGCCCCCATTGCCCCGCCTACCAATATCCCACATGCCACCCCTGCTGCCCCACCACCTTCGAAGCCTAAGAATGAACTGCCCCCTTGTCCAGCTGGTATCCCCCCTAATCTCAGTTCTCACACCTTGCCACCACCTCCACCTGCAACGAGCTCCAAGCCCTCTGTAGTAAGTAGCATTCTGAGTCACTCACACCGTTAGACCAGATAACATCTCCTCCACAGGTCACAGTTTATCAGGGTGACAAAGGCAGGGCGGATACGGTCGCAGCATGACATGATCAGAGAGATAAGTTTATTATAGTCCCCTCGGTTCAGTTAACGTTATTTTAAGCAGCAGTGGTTTCATTTCAGCTTTTTGGGGGACGGTGTACTGCGTTTATAGTACTTGATGCTGGATGTTGAAGACCAGTCACCTCATCAAAGAGTCTAGATTCACTTTCTAGCCATCTAGATAAACATATTAAGCAGAAATCATGCTGTTTTGCACTGGAGCTCCAGAGTTCCAGACTCGGCCATATCTGCTCAATCACACTGCTGTGGCAAGTTCTGTATTCCGGGCTACGCTGGATGATGCTGAAACTTGCAAACAGTCAAATATAGCTGTTCCCCTTTTTAAATATGCTACACTTGAAATAATTCAACATGGTTTGTCAAAATGCAAAAATATTCTTACAGGATTTTCTTGTATCTATATTTGTTGTCCATTATTAGCTCCATTTAACGCATAGTTGCACTCTGTAGTTCTACAGTTACAGACTGTAGTCCATCTGTTTTTCTGCATACTTGGTTACCCTGTTCTTCAGTGGTCAAGACCTCCACAGGACCAACACAGAGCAGTTATCATGTGGGCGGTGGGTCACTGCAGTGACACTGACGTGGTGATGGTGTGTTAGTGTGTGTTGTGATGGTGTGAGTGGATCAGACACAGCAGTGCTGCTGGACACCTCAATGTCACTGCTGGTACTGAGAATCGTCCACCAACCAAAACTATCCAGCCAACAGCGTCCTGTGGGCAGCGTCCTGTGACCACTGATGAAGGACTAGAGGATGACCAACACTGCACTGTGCAGCAGCAGATGAGATATCGTCTCTGACTGTACATCTACAAGGTGGAGCAGCAAGGTAGGAGTGTCTAATAGAATGGACAGTGAGTGGACACAGTGTTTAAACACACAGCACCGCTGTGTCTGATCCACTCACACCAGCACAACACACACTAAGTGTGTCACTGCATTGCTGATAGTGATCCACCACACACATAATACCTGCTCTGTGGTGGTCCTGTGGGGGTCCTGACCATTGAAGAACAGGGTAATGAAGTACACAGAGAAACAGATGGACTACAGTCTGTAACTGTAGAACTACAAAGTGCTCCTATATGGTCAGTGGAGCTGATAACATGAGTGTAGATACAAGGAGGGATCCTTTCTATGTGTTAAACACTCCTTTGTCTCACTTTATGTCAGCTTGAATTTTGAACGTGGCGTCCTACTATGCGTGAGCTAACAGTGATCTCTGACCTCGTCCTCAGGAAGATGTAGAGGCCCAGATGAAAGCAGACAAGATTAAACTTGCCCTGGAAAAGCTGAAAGAAGCCAAAGTGAAGAAGGTGAGTGATGGATCAGATCAGTCTTTTACGTTCATGAAAGAACACACCATCCGAAATGCTAACACTGTTGATCAGGGATGCCAATTATCACAGCTTTGCATGAGACAATGGCTTACTCCACTTACTTCACCACAATTATCATTATAACTGAAGGCACTGCGGACATGTATGTGGATGCATCTGTCAAAATCAGAATCAGTTACTGACCAAGTACACTGCATAAGGAACCTGTCATGCTGTAATCAATAATTGGACAATAGACTACAAATAGGAACCAATATATACACACATATAATTATATAATAACTAGTAATAGTAATAAAATAGTAATAAATTAGTAATAAAAGGCACTTTCTGTAAGTAGAGTTCATTTTAGGCCTCAAAACTCACCTTTTGTCTTTGGTGTTTTCACAAGTTTGCCCTCAGAAGATGTTCTGTTCCCACCTCAGACTGTCCAGTCAGAGCCTATATAAGCTGGTTACACCATAAATGACTGAATAGCAGGGTTGAAGTGAATAACAGGGCTTGAACACAGTGATGTTATTTCCCATTAGAGTCATATTAATGCAGTAAAATATATAGTAAGTATACAACACATGTATGTATACATACATAAGCTCATCGGACAAAGTCACCATGTAATACCTCCATGAGCACGAAAAACAGCTGCACATGGACTGAACAGGTTTCTGGATGTAGGCTACATCAATCATTAACATCTGCTTTGGAGCCATTCTATAACCATAATTATACTTGCATTTTAAAGGTGAACACAGACATTTAATGGGTTTTGTGATAATTGAAATGCTCATTTTAAGTATCATTAAAGTTAAAGTACAGATCGCTTTTAATATGGTTATGGGAAATGAACTCTTTACATGGAAAGTGCCACAAATAGAATATGTAACACAGGATATACTCTAAATGCAATGGCCATATACATATAGATCAGGCAGAGCTGCAGTAGGTGCATGTTAACTTTGCCCTACTAGCTAAATTCATTGTTAGCCACTTTAGCATGCTAATAGATCTCCCAAGTCTGAAAGACTATTGAATGTAACTTCCCCTGAATGATGCGTGTTTTACTAAGTCATACTGCTACGCAATATGGCTCATGAATGAAAGCAGATATTTAGAGCATGCTTGATTTCCCTCCATAGCTTCCATTCACCCTTAGCAGCTTTAGCAAAACATAGACCAGTATAGCTGGTCACCAAGCATGGTCATAGCTGTGTTTAACCAACACTGGACCAGCATAAACCAGTTTAGACCAGTTTTTTTCATAGAAATCAGTAAGACTATTGCAAGAGTGATTCATGTTTCAGGTCATGCCATTGCCTTACACATACATACGGTATTTGATGAAAGCACAAATGCTAAGGCAATCGTGACAACTTTTCCTATCTAGCTTTTATCCATCGTGAGCCACCTTAGCTTTTCTAGGGGGTGATACAGTCATTTACATTTATGGCATTTAGCTGACACTCTCATCCAGAGCAATTTACAATGTTAATCATATTACAGGTAGGCCAATGTAGTGTTAGGAGTCTTGCTCAGAGACTCTTATTAGTTTAGCACAGCATAGTTACCCAGACCAGGAATCAAACCCCCGCCTCCCACATGTGTTGTGCTCATTGGCAGGTAGTGGTATTGTCCATTGTGTTATCCATTGCACCACACCAACCAACACAGTCATTCTGAAGCAATCTTTTTCCAAGCAATTCACCCAATAAAGAAGGTCTATTGCTTGTGACCGTCACAGAATGATTCATGTTTTACGTACGTCAATTGATGAAACCACATATGCTAATGCAATCGTGCCAACCTTTCTAGATGTAGGATCGTGAGCCACCTTAGCTTTTCTGGGTAATACAGTCATTCTGAAGGAGTCTTTTTCCAAGCAGTTCATATTGTATGTGACCCAGAACCCCAGAATGATTCATGTTTTAATTGGTCATAATGTTGCTGACTGTATCCTTCCTTGCTCTAGCATTAGTCTGAAACTGTCATCATCTACCCTGCGTATGGATGGTGGAATACTGTATGTAAGTTTCCTCCACACATTCGATCCTGTGTGGAGAGATTCTCGATATGAGGGCTATGGGGCGGAGGATGTTGACACGTGTAGTCATAGTGCACAATGAGAGAGGAAGAGAGCAGGTTAGTTTGGGGAAGCTGGAGCTACCAGATAGAAGGTCAAATACCTAAAAGCACGATTATAGGTTGTTCAGCACTGTTGTAGGGTTATATGGTATAATAAACGACTTTAAGACAATTATACAGATGAACCTCAGAGTTGGCTCACATGGTTTTCTCATGATTTGTGTGCAATATTCAATATCAGCATAGTGCTGCGGTGTTTAGTGCCCAAAGGCCCTGGTAGCAAGAGGATGGCGGGCCGCTGTTGGCCCACTGAATGCTGGTGATGGTGGTCCCCTGTACAACTGAAAGTACGCTCTAGTACCCTGTTGGGCCGCCTCTAGCCTGGCTACAAGATGAGATACGGTTGGGCATGGAGGCATACAGGTTTTGTAGGGCATCCTGCGGCACATTTGTCCACAGATGTTGCAGCTGAACCTGTACATCCTGCACACTCGTAGGTTGCCGAAGCTGGCGTCCCAGCTGGTCCCATAAATGCTCAGTTGGCAATAAACCTGGTGACTGGGCAGGCCAAGGAAGTGTTGCAGTCTGGCATAGACACTCCTGGGAAACCCTTACTGTGTGTGGGCGAGCATTATCATGCTGAAACATGGCAGTTGAAAGCCCAGCCATGAGAGGCCACCCATGTGACCGGAGGACGTCCTGCACATATCGCTGAGCTGTTACTGTCCCTCGTATCACTGCTAGGGGTGACCAACTGTTGTATGTGATGGCTCCCCAGATCATCGCACCAACAGTCGGAGCCGTGTGTCGCTCCACAGTGATGGCAGGATTGAAGCATTCACCATGAGGCTTCCATACTCACACCCAACTGTGGTTGGATCCCAAACAGAACCTGGATTTATTGCTAAAGGTGATGCAGTTCCATTTAGTAGCAGTCCAGGTTTCTTGGTCATGACACTACTGTGAACAAATGCGACAGTGGCTGGCTAGACACGCAATAGGCACCGTGACACCAAATTTCCTTCTGCTAAGCTCCTGGAAATGGTCCGGGCAGAGACAGGGACAGGGGTATGTAATGAAGGGGCCACCTGTGCCTGGATGGTGGACAAGGAAACTGTGGGAGCTGCTTGTGCTTGTCGGCGGATCAAATGATCCTCCCTGCTGGTGGTCTGTCTGGGTTGCCCGGAGCCTGTCCACCGTGTGTGAGTACCCTCACGTAACCAGACCACACCTGTAATCATTCACATATCTGCCTGAGACATAACTGCATGCTGAGTTTTGCAGCAATCCCACGTTTCTATTCGGGTGGCTTATTTTTTGATCAACGAGTGTATGCTTAAGGGCATTAAAAGCTAGTTATAGCTTATATGCAGGAGAATGATCTAGGTGGTCCGAGGGTGCACCAGCAGTGGCAAACAGTCAGCAGGGCGTTGACCTTATTGAGCCAGCAGACCGATATATGCTCGCTATCTGGGGAGTACTTCCTTAGCATCCCACTGAGGCTAATGCAACACATGCCTAATTTGCCTGCACCTTTATCCTGTTTTACAGATAACAGTGTGTCACAGAGTATCAGAACCCACATCAGCAAGCCTGTCTGAGATTAGTTTAACAATGTGACGCAGTTTGACATGCTGGTGATTATTTAGGTGTGCTGTTTGCACAATGCTAACAAGAATCTCGTAGCTCCGGTGTAAAACCTACACAAAGTGAACCTCAGATACCAAACATGTCCTAGACCACATTCAGGGTAAAGAGAAACACTGTGTGCATTTGATTTTTAGGCCTGCCGTTGTTTTAAACCTCATCATTATCATCAGCCTACGTCTAGCCGTCCATTGTTACTTAGAAGAAACTGATGCTAATCTGAGTGTTCAGTAAATAGACTCACAGGAAATAGCGTTGAGACCAGCACCAGAGGAACATCTCAGGTGGTTTTGTGGTGCAACATGGCTATTCTCAGAGGTGATGTCAGAGACCTTCTGAAACTAACCAAGATGAAAGCAGATTTCAGTAGTGGCGGATAAAGTACACAAAGCATGTAGTTGAGTTAGAGTAGAGATCCCCAAGGTAAAATACTCCTCCAGTATCAGTAGAAGTTCCTCCCTTTAGACCTCCACTGGAGTAACAGTACTAAAGTATTTACCTTCAAATGTACTTAAGTATGGAGAGTAACAGGAGCATGATTTATTATGGCTCTAATGTCCTATTATCATTTCTGGAACAAGACTCTTAATCAGCTCAGTGTAGGTGAAGAGACTCTAGTGTCTCTCAGTCCACCAGTCTTTAATAGAAGCTCATTAATTAGTCTGACACTGATGTCCATTCAAATGATCATAATCACAGAACACTGAAGGAGAACAGGTTCCATTAGCTAGAACTATAAAATAACTTTTTGCAAACAAAAATGAACTTTTCAGTTGAAGATTTATTTCCAACTTAGTTACAAGTTTAAGTTTAATACAAACCTGCTTTAAACAGCTTTAAACAGGCTCACAAATAGAGTTTTCCTTTACTATATTGTATCTGTAGGTCTCTGTTCATAAACATAAACTAGCCAAAACAGGTTTACTATAAAAGGAAACAGTGTTTGTATACATTCAGAAAGACGTGCATGTGTACATGTTTCTATATTGTGGTCTATTTACCCACAAAGTCTGGAGCGGTATGTTTGATCTGATGCTTTGATGTGTGATTGTCAGTCAGTGTTTGCATTAACCCCATCCTGCCTTACCTACAGTACCTTACTCCAGGTGGTCCTTGATGTAGTCCAGGCCTGAAATGGACATTTCCATGGATGCTAAGAATCCATAAATAAGCTTGTTTCGTTTTGACATGTTACATTATTATGCACATATAAGCCGAAAGGAATGGCACATTGTGCATAATGTAGTGGGGTAACAGTAAGATGTCTGACCTTGAAATGTAGTGGAGTTAAAGTAAGATGTTTTAAGTTAAAGTCATCTAAAATGGAAATACTTCATTAAAATAAAGACACACGAAAAAACTGCATAAGTACAGAAACCAATTACATTTACTTCCTTACTGTCCACCACTGGGTATCAGCAGTAATGGCTTGTACCTCTTCTCGAGAATATTCTGGTCAAGCGTAAGCCCGGAATATGAATGGCATGCTCTGCCCAGCAAGAGGAACTAAGCTCTTCCTCCAAAACCCACAGCCTTCTCTTCCACAATCTCCTGGTTCTCCTTCCAGTTGCCTTTTCCATTGATTACTATGTAAAGAACCGTGTTATATACAGTAAATACATCTATTGTGAATATTATTTAGACATTAAATAGTACATACAACTAAGCTGCACATTTTAAGAGAGAATGGAATTCTATGGAAGTGTGGAACAGTGGAAGGTGGCCAGGATATGAGGATATGAGCACAGCCTCTTGGTCAAGCCATCATTCTTTGTTCTTATTTACAATACAGCTATTCGGTTATTCAGAAAAGGGCCCAGCCGCCATGCCAACATGATCCTGAATTTGATCCTGGATGGTTTTTGTATGAACCATCTGGCCGTAACCATCTGTACGATTTTTATGTGGAACTCCCTGCAGGCTGGAGCACATGTGCACTGCAGTGCTGCAGTGGGTCAGTGTTTATATGAGCCGTGTGTGATGTGAGTGCTGTCTGGTGTGGTCAGTTGATAGTGAAGGTGGAGCTAACCGATGGCAGCTCTAAGACTCTGATGGTGGATGAGAGACAGACGGTGAGAGACGTGATGGACAACCTGTTCGAAAAAACGCACTGCGATGGAAACGTGGACTGGTGTCTGTGTGAGACCAACCCAGAGCTACAGACAGGTGAGCAAGACGCACACACAAGTACCCATATGTAATAATAATACAAATATTGATTTGTAATAATAATGTGACCTATAAACAGCATATATAAGCTCACCTGAGTCCCCTGTGACTGAAATGTACCTGATAACATGTAATACCTCCACGAGCACCAATAACACCTGTTGTTTGATTTGACATGGACTGGACAAGTTTCTGGATGTAGGCCACATCAGTTGGGCCAGATTTGGTGGATGCCTTCCCTGGCACAATTCTGAGGAGAACTACCTGTAGACTGGGATTTTACCTCCGCTGGTAGACCCGTATGACCGTACACTTCCATACACCTGCAGATTCAGCTGCTTCCTTGGCACTATGGCCTTTGGCATGCCCATTTTCCACACATGGAATGAGACATTCACTGCACCGTATCACCTCCTCCCAATCTATGAATCCTGCTGGGTGTTAAAGCAGGCAACTCCCCAAAATGTGCCGGCCTCCAGCTCTCCATCCCTGAGCTAGATACACTGTCATGACGTAGCGTTGTAGCCATTAAGGCGGCCCTGCTGAGTGATTTCTCTAAAAGCTCTTGGAATGAGGCAGACTTGCCCACACACGTTGACAGTGTTTCTTCCTGTGCAGACAGATCTTCACCACTTTGCCTGCAAGCACGTGTTCACCACATTCACAGCCATATGCTGAAAAAGTTTAACTGCTTTCTCAAAAACTCACACCCCGACAGTAATCAGGCGAAGCCAAAGACCACCAGCAATCTCATTCAACCCGGTTTTAATCAACACATGTGGTCTTTCATTCAGGAACGAGCCGATTTAACACCCACATTTGCTACCACAGTGTTTGGTGGGGGTGAGAAGTGGTGAGGGATGCTTAAAGAGCTGCTAGCACCATGCCAGGTTTCATTAGCCAGCTTTGTTGGAAACAGCCAAGGCACCTCCCTACATGTGCTAGTTTTTACAGCGAGTGCAGCCAGCAGGTTTTGAGGTTGAGCTTATTGTGAAGTCAATGAAACTCCATCACACTCCAGCCTTCTAGTTTGATACAGAAAGAAGTGATACAGTATGTGGGCAAAAGTATGTGGACACCCCTGCTAATTACTGATTTCAGGTGTTTCAGCCACAACCATTACTAACAGGTGTATAAAATCAAGCCCACAGTCATGCAGACGTGTACACTGGCAGTAGAACCGGCAGTCGTACTGAAGAGATCGGTGACCTTAAATGTGGTACTGTCATAGGGTGCCTTTGCCACTAGACAGCCTTTAAAGTTTCTGCCCCGCTAGAGCTGCCCCAGACAACTATAAGTGCTATTACTATGAAACGGAAGAGTGTAGAAGGAGCAACAGCTTAGCTACGAAGCGAGAGGCCATGAAATGTGTGTGTAGCACATGAAAAGTCCCAATCCTCTGTTTATTTACTCAGCACAGTTAGAATTAGAATTTAGAACCATTTGCCAATGGTGCTTGCACACAGTGGTATTTGTCTACTGCATTTAACCCATCCCTGAAGTGAAACACCCACATACACACACACTAGTGAACAGACACACACACACACACACACACACACACACACTAGGGGGAAGTGAGCACACTTGCCCAGAGCGGTGGTTAGCCTTATCCATGGCACCCGGGGAGCAGTTGGGGGTTAGGTCCATTGCTCAAGTACACTTCAGTCGTGCCCTGTCGGTTTAGGGAGTTAAGCCAGAGGCTCTCCGGTCACAAAGATGGTTCCCATCCCAGCCCATGACTTCTTTTCTTTTCTTTTCTTTTCTTTTCTTTTCTTTTCTTCTTCCAAACTGCATCACTGTCTGGCAGTCTAATGGATGAATCTGGGTTTGGGTGGATGCCAGGAGAACGTTACCTACCAGAATGCATAGTGCCAACTGCAGAGTTTGGTAGAGGAGGGTTGATGGAGGGATAATGGCCAATTAATATAACGCTACAGCGTACAAAGACATGCAGCAGTTTGGGAAAGACCATTTCCTGTTTCAGCATGACTGCATGCCTAAGCACAAAGCCAGCTCCATAAAAGACATGGTTTAAGGAGTTTGGTATGTAGGACCTCCAGGGGGCTGCACACAGCCCTGATATCAACCCTGCTGAACAGCTTTGGAATGAATTGGAAAGTTGATTGTGAGCCAGTGCATCTCGTTGCACATCAGTGTCTGACCTTACAAACGCTCTTTTGACTAATTGGGCACAAATTCCTATAATCTTGTGGGAAGCCTTCCCTGAAAACTGGAGGCTGTTAAAAGTCTCCTGAAAGGAGATCAACTTGTAATGGCTTTGTAATGGGAGGTCCAGAAACCTCATACAGGTGTGGTAATCAGCATGGCCACACCTTACAAGCTTCTAGATGGCAGTGGCAGCCAGTAACCCTTTGCTACTTAGCCTTCCCTTTAAATGTCGACCATCCCTGGTGACCCATCAGCTTGAGTTCCTTGGAGTGTGCAAGCATACTGGGGCCATGTCCTCATGTGCTTCCCACAGGGTGCCATGTCAAGTGCCATGCAGCTGGAGAGCAGCAAAAACAGCCCTCCACCACTAATCTGCTTTCTCCGCTGCCAGCCAGTAGCAGGTCTCTATAACACTTTGAGGCATTTAAAGGTTGCTTATAGGTCTGCTATAAGTTGCCAGTATTTGTTAGGTACATTAGCCTTGGTGTTAAACTAAAGAAGCACACTTTAGACACCAAGCATATCTTGGCTAAATGATTCCATCTGAGGTAGAAAGACAGACTATCATTTTAAACGCACCTATGTTTCACAGTGTGCTCTGTCAGGTAAGCGAGACTGTGTGGTTGTAAACTAGTTGCTGTACCATGAAGTGACCTGAGTTTGTCCTCTCTGCAGAGCGTGGCTTTGAGGACCATGAGAACCTGGTGGAGCCTCTGTCAGCGTGGACACGAGACAGCGAGAACAAAGTCATTTTTCAGGAGAGGAAAGACAAGTATGAAATTTTCAAAAACCCACAGGCAAGTTCCTCTGGATCCTCTCTTTTCTCCTCGAACCATCATCCTCATTACGTAAAACAGCATTCCGGAGGCAAATACAGATATTACACATATAGACTGTAAAGACAAGACGCTCAAGCCCTGTCGACAGTTGCTCTGTGCACATGCCCATGTACATAATTTCCATAAAATAATAATTTACATAAAAACAGTTTTGTCTGTAGGTCAACATACATTGGACAATTACTGTCTTCATATGTTAATTATTTGTATGTTTGGATCATCTGGAAATAATGTACACAATCGCTAATTCAGTACTTCAGTATTCCAGTGTATATATGTATTCAAAAAAAACAGCAGAAGTCATCTTCTTATAAAGGCCCCCTAAAGACCAGAGTGGTCTTATCAGATCAGTGTTGTACAGTAACTCAGTAAGTGTAATGCGTTAGTGTGCTGTAAGTAGTGTGTCGGTGTACAGTAACTCAGTAAGTGTAATGCGTTAGTGTACTGTGAGTAGTGTGTTGGTGTACAGTAACTCAGTAAGTGTAATGTGTTAGTGTACTGTAAGTAGCGTGTTGGTGTACAGTAACTCAGTAAGTGTAATGCGTTAGTGTACTGTAAGTAGCGCGTTGGTGTACAGTAACTCGGTAAGTGTAAGTGTTTGGTACATCACGCATTAATCAAAGGAAAGAAATGCATGGCTCATTAAGGGAACCTCCAAAACAGGCGAAAAACTGCATTTTATGGCTACCGTGAAAACTCAGTAGAGTCACCTCTGTACCAAGTGGGCGATGTTTTTCTTCTTTATCTAATGTGGTCGTTTTTATTCATGGCTGTCATTATCTTCAGCTCACTTCTTGTTGTTAAAACACACCACTCGTGCACACGGAGAGATTCCATTTTTCTTGGCCGCCTCCTCTTGTTTTCCTACAGTTATCTTTCTATTATTCCTGCCTGCTGCCATGCGCTCCACGTCTTTGTTTTTCAATAATTATGAAGCTCTTGGATAAAGGCTGCGACCCATATGTTCGCCCTGTGAAGGCTGAGAGAAAGAAGGCAGCCCTCTTGTTGTGTTTATTATCATAACTGAGAGCTTGGTAATCTTTGATTATTAAGTCTTTGTGGCTGTCAGTGGCAGCAGGCCTGCATGTAAGAGGGAGTGGACGGAAAAAGTGATGGAGTGTTCATTTTGCATGCAAGAGGCCGTTACTGAACACTGTATTACTGACTGCCTCGATAAGACCGGGATGGATTATTATAGTAACGCTGATTAAAATGACTGAATGCTGGAGCAGGTTATCTGTAGAGTTGTCCTGATACCAGAATGTAGACTTCAATACTAATACCAAAACAACACTGTGGCAAAGAATTAAAAACAGTTCTCATAGTCCAGACAGCCAAGGCCAGATGTTCGTACGAGTCACGGGTTTATCCTGCACCTCCACAATGCAGCCTATAAGTCTATACATAGCCGATATTTATAAATGAAGAACTGAACGTACCAAAAATGGAATTTTTGGAATATTGGATTTTTTTTTTAAATGTATTTGAATTTTCCTCTGCAGAACTTCTACATGTGGAAGAAGGATAAGAAGTCACTTAAGGACATGAAAGACAAAGAAAAGGAACTACTTGTGGAGGTGCGTGGCCTTTATTTCACTCGTTTGTGAGAAAGACTTTCCATTATTTACGTCAGAAGGTCTGTTAGCAGTAAATGAACCGTATAGTGCTACCACACCTACACAAATTACACTACATTGCCAAAAGTATTCACCAAATAACTGAATCAAGTGTTCCAATCACTTCTATGGCCACAGGTGTATAAAACCAAGCACCTAGACATGCAGACTGCTCCTACAGACATTTGTGAAAGAACGGGTCGCTCTCAGGAGCTCAGTGAATTCCAGTGTGGTACCGTGACAGGATGCCACCTGTGCAGCAAGTCCAGTCGTGAAATTTCCTCCCTACTAAATATTCCACAGTCGACTGTCAGTGGAAGCGACAGAGCAGGGTCAGCGGATCCTGAGGCACATAGTACGCAGAGGTCCCCAACTTTCTGCAGAGTCAATCGCTACAGACCTCCAAACTTCATGTGGGCTTCAGATCAGCTCAAGAACAGTGTGTAGAGAGCTTCATGGAATGGGTTTCCATGGCCGAGCAGCTGCATCCAAGCATTACATCACTAAGCGTAATGCAAAGTGTCAAATGCAGTGGTGAAAAGTTAAGAATGGGATGTCACTCAAGTTCATATGCGTGTGAAGGCAGAGGAGCGAATACTTTTGGCAATATAGCATTTATTAAACCCGTATGGATCGGAATGTCTTTTCTAATAGTTTCCATTCTTAACATGAAACTACATTTTAAGAATGAATGAATGAAGTTTCCACTTACCCCAGCTCTCAGTCAAGGAATGTTTGGTGTCTAAATTTAGCTTCCGTAATTTAGTGCTGGAGCTATGAGGCAAACATGGCTAACAAACACTAGAAGTCAATAGTCACCCAAATCTGTTCTGTTAAAACATCCCCAAAACTTCTTCCAGCCTGCTCCAACGTCATCATCTTCATCTTCCTTAAGGTTGCACAGACTTGTCCATATGGCTAAGACACAGTTTATGGCTGATCACAGTGCTCAGCAACACAATGACGTTTCCTTCACCGTACAGCTTACAGTAACAGGTTGGTGTAGCTCAGTGGATAACACCACTACCTGCCAGGGAGCCATCACCACATGTGGGAGACTGGGGTTCGAATCCCGGTGAAGGTGACTATGCTGTGCTACACCAATAAGAGTCCTTGGGCAAGACTCCTAACACTACATTGGCCTACCTGTAATATGATTAACCTTGTTCTTCTAAGAGCATAAATGTAGTGGGTAGCCCTGCCACCCCACAGCAAGAAGGGCCTCGGTTCGATTCCCTGCTGAGGCATCCAGGATCCTGCATGGGTTTCATACCACAGTCCAAATACATGCAGTCAGGCTGATTGGAGATGCTAAATTGCCCCCTGTGTCTGCCCTGTGATGCACTGGCAACCTGTCCAGGGTGTTTCCTGCCCAGTGAACACTAGGATAGGCTCAAGTACCCCCCCATGACCCGGAAGGATAGGTGGCTTAGAATATGAATACGTTATGGAAATATATATACTTGTATTAATTGTTAGCCTTGTAGCTCCAGCGCTAAACTATAGAAGCCATATATGAACATGCAGCATGTCTTGGCCTGGGGTAAGACAAAGCTTTCTGCCACACTATACCTTTTAAACCTATTACAAAAAATATGTTCAATGTTTGAAAAATGTGGATATTGTTATGTCTAGAAAACAAGCTGCTATTTTAATGTTACTAATTACATATCACTACTTACTAATACATTAGTAGTTAGTAGTTAGTTAGTAGTTAATACATTAGTAAGTAGTGATATGTGGGGACCATTAAAGGTGGGACGCAAGGTCTGCCTGCGCTGCCAGTTGCTGTACCACCACTGCGTTTAACGTGATGAAGCCCGTTTACTAGCATGAACAGACGGTGTTCAAGGAAGCAGGAAAGATATAGACTGGTATGTGTCCTCTGTGGTGTGTAGGACCATTTCTGTGGGACCTCTGTAATCGTTCCTGACCTGGAGGGGATGCTGTATCTGAAGGAGGAGGGGAAGAAATCCTGGAAACCACGCTACTTCCTGCTGAGGGCTTCTGGAATGTATTTTATTCCGAAGGGGAAGACCAAGGTCAGCATGCCAGAGAGGACAGTGAACATGTACAACACAAACAAACCCCGCCCCTCCCTCTCTCTCTCTCTCTCTCTGTCTCTCTCGCTCT
The DNA here is from genome assembly GCA_034552555.1 of Semaprochilodus insignis. Lineage (NCBI taxonomy): Eukaryota > Metazoa > Chordata > Actinopteri > Characiformes > Prochilodontidae > Semaprochilodus > Semaprochilodus insignis. Next base: position 7,832,302 of record CM067479.1, on the reverse strand, counting down.
CTCTCTCTCTCCCCCTCTCTCTCTCTCTCTCGCTTTGGCCCCTCTGTCTATTCAGTTTAGCACACATAACTTCTGAGACCTACAAGCCGGAATTCCTAACAAGTTTTCTGTTCCCGGCTTCTGTGTGTTGTATTGTAATTGCTAATGTGTTAAACGTTTCTGTGCACAGGACAATGGAAGTTATGTATTTCATGTGTAAATATATACTGTAATGTAATATAATATATATATACATATTTTTCTGTCACAGTTTTTGATGTTCTAGCAAAATATATATTTTATTTATTTATTTATTTGCTAGAACATCAAAAACTGTGACATATTTCTGAATAATAGCTTTTAAACTTCAATGAATCCTCAAAACTCTCCAGTATAAAACTCTTCTAAGTAATCATCTAAGTAATCATCCACCTTCCACCTTCAAGAGTTCTCCTGCAGTGCTCGCACGAGAAATGAGGTGCCCACGGTTTGTCTTGACCCACAACAGGCATGCTGAAGTATGCTTTGTAGGCCTCACACATCTTAGCAGATGCTTTCGCTGAGTGCTGTTTCACAAATTGGCCCACAGACGGAGCAGAATGTGACTGCCGGATGCTGCAGCCTCTTGATNTGTGCAGAACCGTTGATGCAGTTTAGGACCCAGTATGAATCTTGTATCTTTACTTAAACCATTTAGCAACAACAGAAATTGCTTAATCTAGCGTCCGCATGTCTGTGTAGGGTGGCCACTTTCATAACCCCAAAAAGGAGAACATCCCAGCCCCAAAAGGAGGACATCCCAAAAGGGTGGGGGGGCTAACCTACCCTATATAGCACATAAATGATTGGTTTACTCGCCTAATTGGGTGGAATGGATCAGTCAGACAGGACTAAATGCTAATTGACTAGCATTTAGAGGGCTGACCTGCGGTTAGCTGGTAGGCGAGTCACAATGTCATATGACCTTGTTAAACCAATGAAATGCAAGGCATGTCTTTTGACATGGATGTGAGCCAATGGCTTTTGCGAGTGAACATTTTAAATAGTTCATCCCGAAAAGAGGACTAATAGGTGTCCGTCCAGGTATTTCTGCGGACGGAGGACTGGGAGTTGAAAAAACGGACTGTCCAGCCTAAAACTGGATGTGTGACCACCCTATGTCTGTGTGTCATGCGTGGACTCTCTGAGTAGGGTTCCTGCCATCGCCCGCTCTCTGTGTTCCGTCTCGCCTACACTGAGTGGTTGTCAAAGTAAGAAAAGGATTTTAAGTCTGGCACAGTTTCAAAGCAAACTGTGATTGAACGGCCAGGATCGTGGACTCCCTGAAACTGAAAAGCTCTACCCTCCCCCGTTACCCTTTCTACAACATACAGTCTACCCTAAGACACAGCACAGGCTAGTCATAATCACTCACAACTCTCGGCCCGTCATCGTATGGAAGCAGATCTTACAAATACACCACTCTGCAACCTAAATCATTGTTTTACCATGATGCTGATCTCTTCCGCTCTGGGTCTCTGTGGCATTGCATACTGATGTTTCCTTAAATGAATCCACAGCTTGTTGAGCTGCCTGTCTCTGTTTTCTCTCTCTCTCTCTCTCTCTCCCTCCCTCCCTCACCACCCCTTGCAGTCATCCCGGGACCTGCAGTGCCTGGTGCAGTTTGACAACATGAACGTATACTACTGCAAGGAGTACAAAACCAAATACAAAGCTCCTACTGACTTCTGCTTCATTCTTAAGGTGGGTTTACGGCACTGGCCTATTGTTGGAAGTAATGGTGGCTTTTAAAAGGCTTTTTTGGACATTGTTAAAGCTCTGAACATGCTCACACTCCCAGTCATATGCAAAAGTTTAACCCCCCCCCAGGCTGACTACTTTGGTTTGTTGGTTTAAAGGAGCAATATGCAAGATGAGGCAACCTGTCTAATTCATACTCCAAACAATAGTGGGGCAATGAAATGCATCCTCCTCCTCCCTCTTCACTCCTAACTGGTTTCAAAGAAACGTTGCACGTTCAGTATCTCTCCAAGATGGAAAGCAGCATCAGTGTTAACTCTTCTTCTACTTCTATTTATATCACTTCTTCTGTTTGCTGCTGAATGTGGTTTCTTGATGAGAGCAGCTGGCGACAGCAGTGGACTGATTAGACTCCATGTTACAGTGACTCGCTATCGCCTCTTCAGGTACAAAGTGGTATTACAAGACAGGACAGGCCGGTGCTAGATGGTTAGCATGCTAACTTCAGTATATATTTCTGCAGCACGATGCATAGACGTCTTTGATACATCACCAAAACTGTTATTTCTTCACATTTTGTTAATAATTTAACTAAACTAATAACTAAAAATATTACAGATTGCTCCTTTAATTGAAAATAAGTTCAAAGCTCCTTCACAGGGCACAAATTACTATACAGCATTTTTCTGAAAAGTGTAATATGCAAGTTTCACACAATGGACGAATCAAATATACAACAAGCTGTAATTTGTTTAATTATTAATTTAATTAATATTTTCTTAATATGTTACATTTGCTACATAGTAAACATGTATTCAAATGTGCTGACGTTTGCTCTCTGCAGAGGATGTGTTAACTAGAAGAGGATGTGTTGACCAGGGGCTCTCAAACATTTGCACATGACTATATATGGAAAATAATCTGCACAAATGGCCTCACCATAGACGCTATTTCACAAGAACACATTTACATACGGCCGCTCATTAAGACTGCAGTGGTTTAGCCCCGCCCACAATTTAAAACTGTGATGCAGGGTGTCGTTAAGGCTCACAAACTTCAGAAGTACAGTAGTTATAACAGCCTGTTTAATTCTAAAGCAGTGGCCCCCAACCCTGTACCTGGAGGACCCCCGGTCCTGCACATTGCAGTGTTTGTTTTCCTCCCCAAACACACCCACTTCAGCCCAGGAGGGGCCTGCTAAATAGCAGATTAGTTGCATCAAGTGTGTTGAGAGCAGGGTGGCGTGAGGGGGGTGGACCGCTAAGCGAAAGCAATAAGGAGAAGATGATAATCATGCAAAATGACCTACAATGCCAAACGTTATAAGCGGACTTCGGGGAAACCAGAAAACAGCAAAACCTGGTATATATGGGCCCTTAAATAACCTCCAGTGCAAAAACCATAGTTGCATGAGACTGTACTGGAAGTGCGTGCCACACTTCTTTATAGCATTATATTCTAAGCTCTCTTCGTGCTGGATTTTGTGCTCACTGATGGAAAACACTACTATCTGCCGTCTGCCTAAATGTCGGTTAAGCTCAGCTGGTTGTGGTTGTCTGAGTAGAGTTCCTGCCTTGCCTTTATTTAGCCTCTGCTGCTTTGCAAATGAGAACTAGACATGCTGACTTATCTAAAATTATGAGTTTTTGGGGACGTGAAAGTGTCAGTACATTTTTTCTGCAAAGCTCCTTGCAGGAACTTTCAACAGGCCTGAAAGGGGTTTCAGAGATGTAAACAAAGTCAGCCGGACAGTTTGATGTAAAATGGTTCATTATAGAGGAACTTACTGACTCGATTTCCTTACAGTGGTGGTGATGGGAACCAGGGGTCGCCATGTCTACAACACACATATAGCCATTCAAGTCAAATTTTCTTTATATAGATCACAAAGCAGCTTTACAGGGAATCCGGGTCGAAGCCCTCAAAGGCAAGCCAAAGGCGACAGTGGCAAGGAAAAACTCCCTCAGAGCAAGAGGAAGAAACCTCGAGGGGAACCAAGACTCAAAAGGGAAACCCATCCTCGTCAGGTTGACCCCGGATTGCAACAAACCCCAAAAGGATCAGAGTTTATAATTATAGGCAATACTGAATAAGAGCTGTTAGTAACTGTTAGATGGAAGACTGCGATGATAGTCTATTAGAAAAGTGTTGAGTGTTTTAGGAGGAGTGTTGAGTGTTTTAGGAGGAGTGTTGAGTGTTTTTTGAGGCCGAGGAAGAAATCTCTGATTAGCACGCGGGATGCAGGTGAAGCACCCCTTATAACACGAGACAAGGAGAAACTTCATGGTACGCAAACTGGTCAGCAGCAAGGCAGAGGCACCCAGCCGAGGCAGATGAAGCAGCAGCATCACGGCGCACAGGATGGGCAGTTGCTCCGCATTAGACCACAGAGTATTCCCATTTTATTTACTATCAAACCCACCAGTGAACCTACATGTGAGTCGATAATGGAAGAAATTATTTGGGACTATTTGGCTTCACAACGCTTCGTTTATCCCTGCAGTTACATGTTTAACTCCAAAGCCTTCTAAGCTCCCTGGAGAAAACATTAATCCCCTCTGTGATGATCTGGGGCTGTATTAATTACCTGGAAATGGGTTCTTTGGTTGAGGTGACAGTATATTTGAACCACAGTGCCAATACATTGAGCTGCTGGAACAACCAGGTTGTGCCTTTTGCTCATCATCTTACCGGGGAACATTCCTAACATTCCTATCCCTGTATTCCAAGAGGACAGTTCTGGTGTTCACAAGGCTGCTAATGTGACTGACCGGCATGAAGAACATTCAAGAGCATTCACACATCTGGACTGACCCACAAAATTCCCAGATTTGAATCCTCTTGGAAGTGTGTGGGACTACCTGGAACAACCAGTAAAACGGCAGGGAAGGCATCTGACCAGTTCTTTGATGCAAGAATGGCTGAACATTGATGTGGCCTACATCCAGAAACTTGTCTAGTCCATGCCAAATCCAGTCACAGCTGTTATTGGTGCTCGTGGAGGTGTTACACGCTATTAGGTAGGTTTCGGTTACAGGTGACTCATTTGTAGTGTAGGCAGTGTAGTCATAATGGAAGCTTTTAGAGTCGTTAAGCTGCGCAGACGTCTGGTTCCCATCACCACCACTGTGGACAATTCTTACCCAGTTTCTCTAGGCTGCACATCAAACCACTCTGAATGACTCTGTTTACATCTTAGCCGATGGAGACGGCTGCTCCGATGTGGAATTCCACTTTCACTGATCCGCTGAACAGAACGACCAGCTGGTTCCATGTCAAGGCTAAGCGTACATGACCTCGCTCCAGACACTTAATAAGAGCATTTTTTCTTCCCGCTGTAACGACAAAGGACCTGCTTTGTAAGTGCGTCCGTCTGGCTGTATTTAGAACCCAGAAGTCATTTACGCACCACATGCTAAATCTGTTTCCGTCTTGCAGCTGTTCAGTCCCGAGCTGTTATTAGGGCTGTAGGTACAGCTTACTAACCCTGAGCAGCTAATTGCCCCCCGAAGATGATTATTTCAAGGTGTTTGTCTCCTTCACGCCCTTCGCCCCAACATACTGTAATTACCAAAATGACTGCCTCCCAAGATGAAAACCAAGCCGAACCTCTAGAAGCACTGCCATATGTTTGTCCCAGATGATGGTAGGACACGTTAACAGGAGCACGGCACTGCGATCCGGAACCGATCCATTTCAAAAGGGTAGGCCAGGAAATCTACAAGTTGTGGCATTCCAAATGGGGACAGCTTGCTTCTCTTCAAGACAATTGTATATATCGCCATCTGCTGGTAATGCTGTGTAACTACACATTAGCGTATAGCTGCAAGGATATGAGAGTAATAATGGTGCACAGTTTCTGCAAACACAATAATGAAAGGAAAAATGCAACATGCAGCAAGGAAGGCAAACTGGAAATGCTGACTATTCGACCACAGCTTCCCATCTTCATAGGCAGGATGGGAAAGTGCACAGGCAGCCACAACTCTATTTTGCAATTCAGCTATAATGTATCTAATACAACAGACAGGTTTGACCTTGAGCTTGACCGTGAGCTGGTCCTTATGGTTTTTAGCTATTATATGCCTTATTTTAGCTATTTTGTCCCATTGCATAGATATCTGCATGGCATATGGTGACAGAAACCACATAAGCACGTCTGCTTGAGATTACTGAGCAGAGCATAGCTTGGGGCAAATGTGATGATTCAGGCATTAACCCTGCTAGAAAAAACAGCATAAACCGGCAAAAACAGCATATGCTGTGTTTTGGATGCTGGTGTGTTGTTTGGTAGCATTGGAAGTTGATATGCAGGCCACCAGCAAAACCACCATATGCCGTGTTTTGCATGCTAGTATTTTGGTCAGTAGCAATGGAAGCTGATATGCTGGTCACTAGCAAAACCAGCATATGTAATATTCTGAATGCTGGTATGTTGATCAGCAACATTGGGAGTTGATATGCAGGCCACCAGCAAAACCAGCATAACGTCGCTGTCCAATGAAAAACGTGTATCTCAATTTTATTTTTTTGTTGATTTTAACTTTTATGCATCATTTGAACACAGCAGCTGCTGTTTACACTGTGTGAAAATTTCATGATGAATGGACCAACAGAAATGACCGAAAACTGCTTGGAAAGACGTCTGGTTCCATTGACGTACATTAAAGTTAATTTAGGTTTTTGGCCTCTCCTGTAAAGTTGCCATTTTGGAGATACTTGTTTGTCTTTGGACAGTGACGATATGTTGTGTTTTGGATGCTGTTATGCTGGTCAGCAGCATTGGAAGTTGATATGCAGGCCACCAGCAAAACCAGTATATGTTGTGTTTTGGATGCTGGTATGTCGGTCAGCAGCGGTAAAACTGATATGCTGATCACCAGCAAAACCAGCATATGCTGTGTTTTGGATGCAGGTATGCTGGTCAACCAGCATGACCAAGCTGGGGGACTGGCTAAACCAGCACCAGGCCAACACTATACCAGTTTGAACAGCACACACTAGCTTAAGCCAGCAGTCTGTGCTGTTTTTGTGTTTTAGCAGGGCAATTAGCATCATGCTAAGTTTAGAGTATAAACTTCCATTACCAGCTACATTAGCCTTGCAGCGCCAGTGCATAACTAAAGATGTAAACCACAACCACAACCTTTGGTTGAACCGGCCTGTTAGCCAATTAGCTGCAGACCTCATCAGGAAATGAAGTGTGAACCAGTTAAATACAGCCTGCAGCAGTAACCGATGATGTTTAACCGTCAGTTTGTCATTCGGTTGCATTTTATAAATAAGCATTTCAGAAGTAACTGTGTAATAAGAATGTGTGTGGAGGAGGAGGAATATTTTGGGTGACATATGCTAAGCTTAGTGTAGCGTACACTCAAAATTTGTCAAATGCACACACAGCTGCATGGATTATAGGATTTTAACCCTTGAGCAGGTTTTAAAATCAGGATTTGATCAAACCAGGTCCTAAATAGGCATTAATCAGCACCAATGTGTTGTAATGTGTCCATTCATGAAGACAGTTCACAGCTTTGTCGACACTGAGAGTTAGTAACTGAACATGCATGCTAATGAAGCTTGTCTAATGTATCCCCAGCATCCTCAGATCCAGAAGGAGTCTCAGTACATCAAGTACCTGTGCTGTGATGACAAGTGGACCATGACCTTGTGGGTGACGGGAATCCGTATCGCTAAGGTGAGCAAAATACAGCAATACACCTCGTCTGTTCCTGGAATGCTTTTTTCCCCGGTTTCTGTGTGTTATATTCCAATTGTTTATCTGTAAACGTGAACAAAAACTGCTATACTCATCACACGCTCTGTTTCTGAGCAGGATCTGATTTATTTCATATGTTACCTAGCAATGTGTAAGATATCAAAACTCTCAAAGCTCTGGAAATAAATAAGAGCCCACTCCGGTTTCTTCTTAAATCAGCATCTCCACATGTACAGCAGCTTCTTAGTGAGGAACAGAACTTCAGTTCTAGCTTTACTGGCAGATACAGTGAGCGTCTGGTTCATAAGAACAAGGTCAAGCAGCAAACACACAGGACAACACAGCTACAGACTGGCAGAGGGCCAAAACCACTCTCTACTGACCGTGATGAGCGCCACCTCATTCCAATGTCCCTTAACCACCGTAAGATGACCTCAAGTGCCCTACAGAAAGACAGGCGAGCGGTGGCTGGGGTGAAATGCACAGCGAGCATAGTTCAAAAAACAGGCTTCTGGAGGCGTCATTAGTGATTTTCTAAATAAACAGATCTAAATACAATATTTGATCTGGAATTTGGGAGACGTGTTTCCAGTAGAGTATAGAATAAAACAGAACTGCTCATTTGGGTCAAACACAAACCCAGAAACTGTACAACTAGAGGAACTGATCATTTTGAGGTGGTCTCTTAAATTTTTCCAGAGCTGTATATACTGTACTATAATATATATTTTGCTAGAACATCAACATTTGTGACAGATTTCTTAATAACAGCTTTTTAAACGTCAATGAATCAAAAGTCTACTGTATAAAATTCTGCCATCTAAGTGAGCTGCAATCATCCGCCTCACCTTCAAGAGTTCTCCTGCAGTGCTCGCACGTGAAATGAGGTGCCCACAGTTTTGCCACAGACGGAGCAGAATGCGACTGCTGGATACTGCAGCCTCTTGATGCCCTCTAAAGTACCTGTAGCTCTGTATCCACTATCCACTCACTCAGCTGGAGCATCAACTGAACTGGCTGTTTTAACACACCTGTATTTATACTGCTATGGGCTACTGGACAGTCCCAGACAGTTCTAGAAAGTTCTAAACAGTTCTCCAAAGTTCTAGAAAATTCCTGACAGTTCTGGAGAGTTCTCACAGTTCCAGAAGTGAGATTTATAGACTCACTGTGACAGTTTTAAGACCAAACTGGGTGTTCTAGAATCATACTGCTAGCTCTAGATTTACACAAGAGTAATTCTAGAACTTAAAACTTATTTTTATTAAAGTTTTATAATCACACAGCACTGCAATACCACATGGAGAACTTGAATCAAACAAAGTTTGACTATACTAAAATTTCTATAACTACATTTCAAGAGTTTTAAAACCACAATGAGACTTTTAGAACTACTTTGAGTTCTAAAACTCACAATAGGGTTCTAGAATCCTACTGTAAGTTCTATAAAGTGTTCTAAACCCACCCAGTTCTACAATCATATTTTACTCCGAGCATGAGTCAGAGTTGGACTACACTGAGAGTTCTAAAACTAGAATTTGAGAGTTCTAAAACAACAAGTTCAAGAAGTACACCAGAGGCTCTAGACTCACACCAAAATACCTAAAACCACACCGAGAGTTCTATACTTGCAGTGAGAGCTACTGAACTACAAACGGTGTTCTAGAATCACACAGCAAGTTCTAGAATTACACCAATAGCTTTAGAATCCCATGGTGCTCCAAAACCACACTGAGAGTTCTATACTTGCAGTGAGAGCCATTGAACTACAAAGGGTGTTCTAGAATCACACAGCAAGTTCTAGAATTACACCGATAGCTTTAGAATCACACAGCACTCTAAAACCCCAGAAAGTTCTAGAATCATACTTCAAATCAAACTTGAATCAGAGCTTGATTAAACTGAGAATTCCTCTACATACTTAGGGTACTAAAATCACAATACGATTCTAGAGTCACATTTTAGAACCACATTGAAAGTTCTAAAACCACAATAGGGTTCTAGAATTATACGGTGAGTCCTAAAACCACAGTACAATTAATCATTGGGCACGCAAGCTCAGCACCACAGCCCATAACAGTGTCCTGTTGTACTTCACCATCTCATCTCAAACTGGACCAGAACCTGGCTGATGGCCCCTGAGGTCTGTACCAGAGACCTCTGTTTAAGAAATCACCCTGTATTCAGAAATAAACCAACGTCTGCTTGTATGTCCATCTTCTAGTATGGCAAAATCTTGTACGAGAACTATAAGAATGCAGAGAGGAAAGGCTCATCACTGTCTGCAGTTTGGTCCAGCCTGAACATTCAGCCAAGTCCATCAACCTCCAACGCCTCCACCCCTTCACCGACACCAAAGGGTACACAAAGCTATTAATGCAGACATGCATTGTGATGATGTATGTCCTATAGATCTGTAAACAAGTAAAAGCAATGTAACAACAAACTTCTTCTTTTACAGCCAAAGCTGCTAACGGACATGCTCCTCAGCCTCGTTCAGACCCAGTGGCCAAGGTAAACCTCCTACATCTATTAAGTAACTGCTGACCTTGCACCAAGTACACATACCATGCATTAACACATTCACCTGATGACCTGTTATCACAATAACTCAATTGGGCTTTAGCCCTTAAATACATGCTTCGTGGGTGGCTGGAAACCCAGGTCATGGTTGGAAACCCATGACCTCAATTCCACCTATCATTTGGTGCTTTAAATTATATATTTTTGACCGTTTGAAAGATTGTAGGTCAGTTTATGTTACACACTAAAGGTGTAACGATTCCAATACATACAGAAAAACAATCATGTACATAAATTAATAAATTAAAACAGTATCACCAAAACGCCCCTCGTTTCTACCTGCAGGTCTATCTAATAAACCCCTGTCAGTTATGAAAACTAGGCATCTGGGGTCAGCCTATCAGAGTGAAGTGGCTGGGAGTGGCAGGGGGGTTACGTTATGCACACACCCACGCTTAAATGAGCTTTTTTAATAAATTAATTTTTTTTTTTTTTTTTGGAGGCTCATTTTGTACGACAGCATTTCAGTATATACATCTATTAGTATTTACTCACTTAGGTGCTTTACAAAGAGACGGGTCTATAACAATATATACTGTTACTGTGGTAAATTATGTTTATATTACAGTACAGTATGTCTTTTCTGAACATATATGTGTATATAGAACACTGACCAGCTGCACGTTTCACTATAAAGAGAGCAAACTGAGTCCAGTTTTACTGGGTTTAATGCAACACAGGATACAGTTGTTCAGTACAGATACTGAAGAAAAAGCATTACGTTTATACACAGTTTTGTGTTCTCAGTTTTTGATAGTACGTTTTTAATGCAGCACTGCTGGTTCTTCAGATATCGTGACATATCTAGAAATCTGATATATCTCATTATGAGAAAACTGAAAACCACAGTACAATTAATCATTGGGCACGCAAGCTCAGCACCACAGCTCATAACAGTGTCCTGTAGCTCTTCACCGTCTCATCTCAAACTGGACCAGAAGCTGGCTAACGGGCCCTGATGCCTGTACCAGAGACCTCTGTTTAAGGTCTTAATGCTGGTTCTTCAGATATCGTGACATATCTAGAAATGTAATACATCTCATTATGAGAAAATTATACTAATACTAAATACTAATATGAGATTATTTAACTTCTTGTTTACATATACTTATCTATCTATATATCTAAATCTTTATCTTTACATAGATATATAAAAAAAATTATATTTTTGCAGGTGATCTAATCTAATCTGTATATCTATCTATCTATCTATATATATATATACACACGTGTGTGTGTGTGTGTGTATGTATATATATATACATATATACAGATTAGATTAGATTAGATCAGATTACAATCACTTGCCAAGTTATCACTTTTTGCACTGTGTGTTTGTTTACTTGATGATGAATTGATTCGGTTATTGATATATATATATATATATATATATATATATAAGCTGATCTATACATTTGTGAAACAGCATACTGGTCAGTAGGTCGAGTGTTTATCCACTTTGAGACTGAATGATGTTTAAAACCGTGGCAACTGCATGCAATTCTTTCTCTAAAGGGCCCCAGCAACCAGTCATCGTTTCCACCACCTCCTCCTCCAATGGATAACCTGCCCCCTCCTCCTCCTGACCCTACACTTCCTCCTCCACCTCCACCTCCACCTCCTCCACCTGCTTGCGCCATGCCTGTAAAGAAAGAGCCAAACCCACCGCGCTCCGCCCCTCAGCGCTCCCAGCCAGCCTTCCCTCCTCCTCCGCCGAAGGACTTCCCTCTCCCCCCACCTCCGGTCGACGACATGGAGCTGCCTCCTGATTTCCTGCCCCCTCCACCTCCAGTTATGGGTGGAGACCTTCCTCCACCACCTCCAGACCCATTCCATCATCTTCCACCACCTCCACCAGCTGCCTTTAACCCACCAGCGGCAGCTGCGGGAGACCTGCCTCCACCACCGCCTCCGCCTCCACCACCTCCACCTGCCGCCGCTGCAGTCCATCCCGCGCCGTCGGTGAAGAGAGCCGGCCCCCCACCTCCAAAGAGGACTACACCAGTTCTAGCGGCACCCTCTGGTGGCGATTTCATGTCAGAACTGCAGAAAGCCATGCAGAAAAAGCGTGGAGGGCAAGGACAATGAACTGGTCACCCGTCTGGTGTGGGAATGAGACGACTACGCCAGGTTAAAGTTCAGCGCTTGAACAGTGCCCACCAGCGTCTGTTTAGAGTAAATGCTAAATATGCTGTAAATATGTGTATTTTTCTCCTCGAGCATGCTAATGATCTATCATTTTTTCACTGTTTCAAAACAATTCTTCTGGTGGAGCAGCAGCTGGACCTGGGAAATGGGGGGCTGAAATATTATAGGAAATGTACAATAGAAGGAGGTTATGGCCTCCTAACTGGACAAAAGCAAACTGGCACATTTTCTTGAATACATTTTAATGAATATGTAATATTTTATGGCAATAAATGATTACAACAGGATCTGAACTGTGCACAGATACAGATCTCTACAGTTCTGCTCTCTGAAAGCTAAACTCTGTGGGATGCTACAGTCATAGCCTAAGTATAGTTCAAGTAAAGTTCACTCTACAGCTTCTGGGGCCTTTTTTATCGTTCCATAAGGTCAAGGTCCAATGTAGTGTGTAACGGAGAGACCTATAAACCCGCACTGACGGCCAAACTCACATTCTAAGAACTTGTTCTGAAAATCACTGGCAAAATCTCACAATTAGCACTGCTCCCGGCTTCTGTGTGTCATATTCCAATTGCTTATGTGTAAAGGTAAACAAAAACAGCTAGGCTATATTCATCATGAACTCTGTTTCTATAAGCAGGGCAATGAAAGTTATGTACGTTATGTACTCAGTAATGTGTAACATATCAACACAGTACATAAATATTATTGTAATGTCGTATATATTTTGCTAGACCATCAAAAACTGTGACCAATTTCTTAATAACAGCTTTTAAACTTCACTGAATCCTCAAAAACTCTACAGAATAAAATTCTGCCATCTCAGCAGCTGCAATCCTCCACCTCAACTTCAAGAGTTCTCCTGCAGTGCTCACACGTACCCACAGTTTGTATTGATCCATGATAGGCACGCTGAAGTATGGTTTGTAGGCCTCAGACATCTTAGCAGAAGCTTTCACAGAGTACTTTCTCACTCTGGTCTTGATAAATTGGTCCACAGACGTGGCAGAATGCGACTGCTGGATGCTGCAGCCTCTTGATGCCCTCTAAACTAACTGTAGCTCTGTATCCACTATCCACTCACTCAGCTGGAGCATCAACTGAACTGGCTGTTTTAACACACCCGTATTTATACTGCTATGGGTACTACTGGACAGTCCCAGACAGTTTTCACAGTTCCAGAAGCTACTTAAAATCAAGTCAGCACTGAATGTATTGGAGATGCTCTAGAGAATAGAGCATTCAAAGCATTCAAAGCATTATTGTCCTGACCACAAAAGCAAAGTTCATGGGGACCAGTAGCCATTTTCAGTACATTTTAGGTCTATGGAATTAGGAAAACACACTTAGTACCCGGTAACAAGAAAACAAAAATTGCAACATGGTGTTGTGGGATAAAATAATTTGTGACAACTGGCTTATATATAAAATGTGTATTTTTAGCTTGTTCCTGCCACTTCACACGTTCATATAATTTTAGGACATGCTTCACGGCCAATTCTACCTTCATGGCCATCTCAACCTGTTTTAGTGTTCTTTATGGCTGTTTCTGTGGTTTCAACCTTATTTACAGCTATTTCAGTGGTTTCAACCCTTTTCAAGTCAGCTTCTACAGGTTCAGTGTTTTGGGACTGTTTCTATGGTTCCGTTCTTCTTTATGGCTGTTTTAACCAATAACATCTCAGTCAGATGTTGCAAGGACATCTGCTCATTGGTCACTGTGATCACATACTGGCCAATCCTATTTAAACTTTATCCAGTGAACTGTCTCCTCCTCTGATTATTAATATTCAGAATCGCTCTTCAGCAGCTCCAGATGAGGAGCTTGTGTGTGGTAGGATAGGTCAGGAGGAACAGCTGACCCTCAGTTGTGAGGCCCATGCTGGAGGTCTGCTGGAGTATCCTGCACTGTCTGCCCGCTCCTGCTTCACAAAGGGCTCAGCCAGTGTCTGCTGCAGCAGCTCCACCTATAGGCCACGTAGGAGAACGACTTTTAGAGACTGAAGATGCACCAGCATGCCTTTAGCTGCAGATTAGTTAGAATTAGGGAATAGTGATTAGGGACCGTCTCTGTTTTCTATAACGGTGTTCTATATGGTGTTCTAATGTAGGGAATAGTGATTAGGGACCGTCTCTGTTTTCTATAACAGTGTTCTATATAGTGTTCTAATGTAGGGAATAGTGATTAGGGACCGTCTCTGTTCTCTATAACAGTGTTCTATATAGTGTTCTAATGTAGGGAACAGTGATTAGGGACCGTCTCTGTTCTCTATAACAGTGTTATATATGGTATATAGTATTAATAATAGTATCAGAGGAATATTATAACCAAAGTTCATATGTTTCAATTACGCATGTGTCATTATGCATCAATAGGCATCATATATTAGATACAATATACAATATATAAGTTAAAAACAGTGATGTGTTCTGCAATGTCTTTAGGTAAAGCAGCACGTAAAAAACGCCTCTCACGGACTTGAGCAACAGAGCCTCACCTCAGAGAAGTTGTTTTTCTCTGCTTTCCTAATAGCAGACTCCGCCATCCAGTTCCGCAACACGTATCGTGGATTAACAGCTAGATTTCGCCAACATGGATTACAAAACATAAAGACAAATTACATAACAAAGGAAATGGCTCATGAAGGAGCAATGCCACCCGCAGTCAACCTGTTGAAAGCAGCACTAATTATCACAGTGATCATCGCATACCTCTCATCCTGCGCTGCCGATGTTCATCCGAATCACCACGCTGACTGTAAGAGGGACATGCACTTATGCACTTCATGAGGAAAAACCTTAAACACCGATTGACTTGATATTATAAAAGGTGGAGCAGTACCTTCTAAGCCTCTGTAAATACAGTTGGACCCAATCTGGGAAATACTCATGAGAGGAAAGGTCCCAGAGAGCCCACATCACCTGGAAGAAAATACACCCAGCCTGAATATGAGCAAGGTCTGGGCTGAGCCTGTCACGATCAGTACATTTCAGCTCACCACCAATCGCCATAACATTCAAATCAATTCAATTGTCACAAAGCAGATTTACAGAACAATCGGGTCCAAACCCTAACTGAGTGTGGCCAAGGGCAACACTGCCAAGAAGAGACTCCTCGACAACAGTAACCAAAACAATAACACAACAAGATCAATATGAATAAAGAATGAAGAATCTGCCGGACTGAAATATTCCAGACAGTGAACAAAAGTTATTAGGTAAACCAATCCCAGCCAACGACAGACGTATTTTGATCAACAAAGGACAAAAGCTGAAGACTGTTAGAAGTGTATCAGAGTGAGAATCAAACCAAAGAATACCAGGGACTACTTTCACATTAGCATGACCACATTAGGACACATTAGCATGACCATGTGAAGAACTCTAGACTGAATAGCTCTAGGTTAAGTCTGTGCAGGTGCCAATATTATCCAGAGGTTAAATATACTGTATATAATTGTGATTAAATATTTAATGATCTTTTCTTGGTCATTGTACAGTTCCAGTCAAAAGTTTAGACACACCCAACTAAATGGATGTTGTTGGTGACCTTAAAGACTCTACAGGCTTACACTTAACAGCTCCAACTGATGAGAGTCTGAAACAGTACATATCCTGATATACCACATATACTCTATTATATTTAATATTTTAGAGCATTCGGTTTACTGTAAATCTATCTATCTAAATCTATTTACACCCCACAGTAGTCTAATAATCCAGACATAAATATCCAAAAAGCATATTATCATTGCGTAAAGAACTTATTACCGGGCACAGGGCACTACAGGTTTACTGTCCAGAGGCACTAAAGGATTTTAATCTACAGGGGTTGGACAATGAAACTGAAACACCTGTCATTTTAGTGTGGGAGGTTTCATGGCTAAATTGGACCAGCCTGGTGGCCAATCTTCATTAATTGCACATTGCACCAGTAAGAGCAGAGTGTGAAGGTTCAATTAGCAGGTAAGAGCACAGTTTTACAGTTTTGCTCAAAATATTGCAATGCACACAACATTATGGGTGACATACCAGAGTTCAAAAGAGGACAAATTGTTGGTGCATGTCTTGCTGGCGCATCTGTGACCAAGACAGCAAGTCTTTGTGATGTATCAAGAGCCACGGTATCCAGGGTAATGTCAGCATACCACCAAGAAGGACGTTTTCCTCCACCAGCATCACGTAGTGACCTGGCCACTATCCTGCAAGAAGAATGGCTTAAAATCCCTCTGACCACTGTGCAGGACTTGTATATGTCATTCCCAAGACGAACTGACGCTGTATTGGCCGCAAAAGGAGGAGGAGGCCCTACACCATACTAATAAATGATTGTGGTCTAAAACCAGGTGTTTCAGTTTCATTGTCCAACCCCTGTAGTCCTGGTATGCGTTCTTCATAGCTTCAATCTTCAGAGGAAAAATGTCAGCAGGCATACATGATAAAACCATTACAGACTCTGCATTTCCTATATTTATACCAGCTGCCCTTTATACTGTGTGAACATTTAATGATGATTGGACCAAAAAAAACCAACACAAAAGTTAATAGAATGATATCTTGCTGTATTACATTAAAGTTCAAAACATTTCCATAACCACAATATGTGAGAGTTTTTATTACACTGATGGCAACATGTCCCTCAAAAGGCATTTTAAAGCAGATGCGTTTTGTGGAAATGATACCAACTAATTAAGATATATGCTTCAAGTAGTTAACATGATGTAATACATTGACAATGATTATAGTGCTGTAACTAATGTTAAGTAAACATGTAACAACTACATAATTACATGTTAACTACTGTTAATGTATTACTTCATATCAACTAATGCATTACTTCATGTTAGTTAGTCAAAACGTAATATATAAAGCATTACCAAAAATGGTGCATCCTGTCAATCTGATGAGGCAGATATTATGTACCTGTATATCAATAATGCTAACACAACAACTACTATATTAAACTTTAGTTTTGGACCTGGCTTGTAACTAACTCACTCACTCATTCACAGCAGGCTAAAGATTTTCCACTAGGGGGCAGTGTTAGCACCCATAAGACTGGCGCTTTGCACCAGTGACACAGTGAAATGTAATGTAAAGTATTATCGAATTTTTTATTTCAATGTTCTTTTGTTGTTACTGTTCTCTCACTGCAATACCCAGCATGTATTATGCGAATGTGTCAAACATCCATTGAGGTTCCCTATAGTGTCAAACAATTCTGAATTCTAGCCAATCCAAAGCAAGGCAAAGTGTTTCTGACGTTCCTCTCACATTCATTATGTGTCATTAGAAGGGGGTTTTCTTCGTCTTTAATCCGGAAATCATATTGTAGAGACTAATCTGGAACAACTGTACAAGGCCACTAGGCATGTTTACAGCAGATGCCGTTGCAATGGTTACAGTTTCCATTTTGACCCAACTTGCAGATTTGTGTATACCTGAACATTTAGATGAGGCCAATCATTCTCTGAGTAGAGCATTTATGAGCCATTTTTGCCATTTGTGCTTGTGTCTTCCGCATTTAAGCCGTCTGGAAGTAAAACACCCACATACACACACTCCAGTAAACACATATACAAGGGGGCAGTGAGCACACTTGCCCGGAGCAGTGGGTAGCAGTTAGGGGATTAGGCGCCTTGCTCAAGGGCACTTCAGTCGTTACTTTTGGTTCAAGGAATTGAACCGGCGACCCTCTGGTCACAAGGCTGGTTCCCTAACCACCAGCTGCCCACTCAAGACAGTAAGTGGATCACGAGGTCTAGTAATTCATGTGTAGCTGAAAGAAGAAAGCTGAACCTGAGTGATGGAGTTGTTCTGGAGCTGAAGCAGAGTCACTTCACTCAGCTGCCTGAAGGTCATGGTGAAGTCTGAACTTGTGTCCTCCATGAGCTTTGAGCCAAGAGCAAGGAAAATACACAACACAGCAGATTAGAGGAAATCCAGTACATGAGTCCAGTCTGTTGGTCACTGGGACATTAACAACACAGATGATACGCCACATCATGGGAGTCAAATCATGTACCAGCAACAACATTTACTATTCCACTTCACACACCTTTAGCAGGAATGCAATCAGATATGCATCACCATCTTCATCTCCAAGAAGGCCTAACTTTGCTTTGAACAGCTCGTGAAACCTGCCAGGAAAGAGAATTCCCTTAAAAGTAAATTGTTTTTGTTGCTGTGGCTGTAAAACTGATATGTAAATGAGCTCTGTTTGGATTGGCTGTTCTGTATTGTGTCTCAGTCCAGACTGAAACACTTATAACTTGAGTCTATGTAGCGGCGGGGCTAAACTGTTCTAGTGTGAATATGCAGATAAACACCAAATTAAACAAACCTGAGACCTTGTGACTCGAGTCACATGACACCGGGAGGGAAAATGGCTAACTGGGCACAGTTTGGGGTGTACTCTCATTTGTTGCCAGCGGTTTAGACATTAATGGCTGTGTGTTGAGTTATTTTGAGGGCACATCAAATTTACATGGTTATTCAAGCTGCACACTGACTACTGTACATTGTATCAAAGTGTCATATCTTCAGTGTTGTCCCATGAAAAGATCAAAAAAAATATTTACAAAAATGTGAGGGGTGTACTCACTTTTGTGAGATACTGTAATTTCCATAGTTTTATACAGGAGCCATAATGCTAATATAGCTAACAAGTACTGTTAGCTAATACCTAACTGCTTAAGCATTGAGCCAGATGCATGCCTGAATCTTGCCTCAAACTTATACCGTAAGTAATCAAACTATATTACAAACTATACTATACTGTGTATAGTTATACAACATACTCCATTTTTAGCTCCCAGATAGCGAGCATATAGCGGTCCGCTGGCTCAATAATGACGGCATCCTGCTGACTGTTTGCCCCCGCTGGTTCACACTCGGACCACCCAGGTTGTTCTCCTGCTTACAAGGTCTAACTAGTTTTTCTCCTCAAACAGATTTCAAATGCACAGAGACTTTTATTTTGGAAAATAAAGATACATAGGCCTGACATAAAATGATTTCGTTTCTGTATGTAAGAAAAATGAGAACATGTGGCTGTGTGTGTCTATTACCCTCCCTAACCACCAGGGGCCACCCAGAAAACACTGAGCAAAATGCCAT
Source organism: Semaprochilodus insignis (assembly GCA_034552555.1). NCBI lineage: Eukaryota > Metazoa > Chordata > Actinopteri > Characiformes > Prochilodontidae > Semaprochilodus > Semaprochilodus insignis. The sequence goes on along the minus strand of CM067479.1, from coordinate 7,813,017 downwards.
TGGACCACCAGCTTTGCCCTTAGTGGGCTAACAGTAGTCTGCTGTCCTATCCTGCTATCAGGAATAACAGAAGCATATGTTAGCTAAATAATAAATAAATAAATACATAAATAAATATATAAATACTTAATTAATGATTAATTAATTAATTAATCAGCCATGGATATCCTGTGCGATACTAAAGAAGCAAACTTCAGAGGCCAAGCATGTCTAGGCTGACTGACTACATTTACTTTCAGATTTCAAATTTGTGTACATCTAATTTTTATGCTTTATGAAGTTGTTGTTTTAAAGAATATTTCACCCTAAAGTTCTTGCATATCTAACGAGCAGTGAAAGCCACTGTGCTAAAATGAGCTAAACATGAACTCTGTGTAGCTACCAGCTTGCATTTATCATCTGAAATGTCATTCTGGCCATAACATTCAACAACAGCACTTTCATCCTTGTTAAACATTAAAGCATCACCGTAACATTTACAGTAACCAATAAAACCATCTAGGAACCACATGCAAACCCAGATTCACCTTCTGTGGTAGATCTGCGGATATTCCCTCAGTGTTTGGTCAGCCCTAAATATGACATGAGACACAGCACTGAGTTACTTCAATCATGCAGTTGACAAAGACAACAAAGCAATCGGAAGGCGGGATTCGTTCCCACTTTAATTCAGCTGAATAACTTAAACGCTGCAAATTCCAGGAGGAACTAAACAAGTTGCTCACAGTGGTGGTGATAGGAACCAGATGCTCAGACCAGAGTTGAATGCCTTCTGAGAAGGATTTGGCCTGAAACATTTTTCAGTAACACTTCAGTGTAGGATACTGTTTGTAAGACTACTTGACGCCTACATAAGGTTGTCATGACCATCGATAGATAGATAGATAGATAGATAGCAGTTTCACAATACAGCACAGTAAAATAAAACAAAAGTAAAAGTGTTGTACAGTATGAAACCTAAGGGGGTAGGTACCGGCTCAGCAATATTATTAACTATTAAACTATAAACTATAAATAATACAGTCTGCTATAGATAAATATATCTCACTTATTACAATGAGGCAAGAAATATATACAATATATTTCATATACAATAGTCTATCTGCAAAAATACAGAGATACCTGTAGACCCGTAGAAAATATGTATAACTCGCGGAGATAAAAAGGCAGTGCAATAATAATAAATAAATGTGCAAGTTGCGGAGATATCAGCAGATAATGACAATACTGAATAAACATAATACACATGTGTTTATATTGGTATTATATAAGTAAAGTGTCTAGAGTGTCCAGGAGTGCAGATGTACAGTATATACAGTAAAGTGTAATAGTGCATAAATAAACTTATGATTTAACAAGAGAGTTTAGTCCTCATCTGTCCTCTTCCCTCTTCCGGCCCTGCTGGGAAGAGTTGAAGAGCCTGATGGCTCTCAGGACAAAGGATCTCCGGAGTCTGTCTGTGGAGTAGTTCTGTGACAGCAACCTGCCACTGAACTTGCTCCTTTTGTCCATGATGACGGTGTGCAGTGGGTGCCCATCATCATCCATAATGGACAGCAGTTTGTGCAGTGTTCTTCTCTCTGCCACCTGCACCACAGAGTCCAGCTCCACACCAACAACTGACCCTGCTCGCCTGACCAGCTTGTCCAGGTTACTGGCTTTGGTTATTGACGTAACCCTACATAGATGTTTAGGAATGCTGATTCCCATAGACGCCATGTGGCATAAGTTAGCGAAAGCAGCCTTTATGAAAGATGACACCTATTGCAATTACTATCCCTAAACACTTATGGGGGGGTGTGTCAGTTGTCATGAGAAGCTTATGTAGGTGTCATGTAGCCTTATGAACAGTACTCTACACTAAAGTGTTACCCGTTATTCTTTACAAAATTAATCTGTTGTAAGGATAAAAGTACCTTAAAAACATTCCAGATTCACCACTATTTTACCATAATCAACATTACATATCAACACATGTGGTTTTTGGACTGTTAATATAATGGCTATTGTCCTGTAGACACCAGGACCCCCGGTTCCCATCACCACCACTGTAAAGAAATCAAGAGTCGCCTTTAAAATTCTACATTTTTAGCAAAATAGTACATTTTTCTTTTTGTAGTTTCATTTAATATCTGCAGTCTGTTTTATTCAATATGCTACAACATTAGTTGTAGACTTACTGTTCCCTCTGATCTGGTGACAGCACTGGGTGAAGAGCTTCCAGAAGCTTCTGGAGATTAAACAGGCCCACGTTAGCCTGGGCTCCTATACTGTACCGTCCTTCATCATCAGACGAGTTGGGCACAAAATCTACATGCGTTTCAAAAAGACGTAAAACAGTAAAACACTTTTTTAAGGTTTGAAGTTCAGGTATTTGATCACAATGGTGGAAAATCAAACGGCGACTGAGAATGCCTGAGAATAAGGAGGGTAAAAAAGGAAAAACAATCAAACAAACAAACAAAAAAGTGTAAAAGATTAAGAATGACAGACTTACTCGGGTTATATGACTCCATAAATCCAAAAGGCCCATAATCAATGGTGATGGACAAAAGACTGAAGTTGTCCGTGTTGCACACTCCTAAGATTAATCAAATTATCAATACGGCGTGTGGACGAGAAACAGTAAGACGGGGTTTGATAAAATTACCCACCGTGTGCAAAACCAACAGACATCCACTTAGCGATCATGTGTGCCGTTTCATTCACCACAGCTGAGAAAAAGGCCTGCGCAAAAGTTAGTCACAGGAAATATAAGATATGATATGTTAAAAAAATATATATATAATTATAATAAAACAACTTGAGAAATAAAACAAATAATCTATCAAATATTAGATGGTGATCATATTTCACTGCTTACCACATATTTATCAGGGTCATTTGGTTTGATAGCTGTAAAATGCTGTTTGATTACAAAGTTTAGCAATGTCCTGTACAGCATAAAACATAACAAATAAACAATAAATTAAAAAAACAAAACACAAACAATAGATCAATATCAACAGCAGTGAATAAATCACATGATAGATTTTATTAACAATATAATTTTTTTATTTTACAATATTTTTATTATGGCATCACTCTGGGTAAGACTGATTATCTAATACATTTAAAATTAAAATAAATTCTCTCAGACAAAATTCACAACACAAAAATAATAATAATAATAATAAACCACCACACCTGAGAATATCCAACTCTCCAGCTCTGGCTAAAATCTCCAGAGAACCAATCCGAAACCACGACGGAGCCAGACGAAGAACAACAGCTCCTACAGAAACACAGTGTTAACTAAAATCAGAACTGTCGTGCTTCAGAACTACAGGCTTTATGAAAATCAGTGCATAACAGACCTGGAATCTTAATATACACACTACTGTCCAGAAGTCTGGAGTCACTCGCCACATTCGTTATTTTACAGTGCTCAATTTCCCCACTGAGGTCCACTTATAAAGCTTGTTCGGCTTTATGTACCAAAAACACACAATTAAACATCAACATTAATTTTTACCATTTAATCCTATTTTAAACTATTTCCATACATGTTAATGAGCTATGTTCTGATTAGCTGCCTTGTACTGTGCCTCAGTCCAGACTGAAACACTCCTTATAACTTCAGTTTATAGAATGGGCGGGGCTAAACTGCTCTAGCGTAAATATGCATAAAATACTGTATGTAAATATGTTGGTATTTTGTGGCATCACAGAAACACTGTAGCCATAATATGCTTTTTTTGGTTCCATATGTGCATGGAACAATGCATTAAACTCTTTTTAAAAAAAATACCGTGATAAATACCCTTTAAATACCGTAATAACTTACAGAATGTGGATTTAAATATGGACCAAAAGGTATTTTTAGACATTGTTTTTATTTAATGCAATTATCCATTTACATTCATTTACATTCAAGCCTTAATATTAGTTTTCTACTCTTCTGATGATTTCTGGATATTCATTTAATTTGAATTAATTAGAACCATCAATCAGTTTTGTTTGGTATCTGACCTCTGCATTTAACCCATCCGTGCAGTAAACCACCCATATGCACACATCCTGGTGCTGCACAATTTAGTGCTTTCCCTGCTCCCAACACACCTGATTCAATTGATCAGCTCATCAACAAGCCCTTTCAGAGCTGCGGGTGGGTGGGGGG
>CM067479.1:7754941-7783993 GCA_034552555.1 Semaprochilodus insignis | reverse complement strand
GTCACTGCAGTGCTGAGAATGATCCACCACCCACATAATACCTGCTCTGTGGTGGTCCTGTGGGGGTCCTGACCACTGAAGAACAGGGTAATACAGTAGACAGAGAAACAGATGGACTACAGTCTGGAACTGTACAACTACAGAGTGTCCTATATGGTCAGTGGAGCTGATAAAACGGACAATGACTGTAGATACAAGCAGGTGTGCCTAATGAAGTGATTGGTCAGTGTATGTAATTTGAGGGTGTTCAATCCTGACGGTACACATAGACTTCCTTCCATATTTGGTGTCCATGCAAACCTTTAGCACGTTTTTGCAGAGCAATTTGAAAGCAGAATTACGATACGTAAAATCAGCGAGGTTTCAGCACACGCAGCGGCCCTCACCTTTCTCAATGTAGTTTTTAGGAGCCCACTGGGGGTCCCCATCAGCGTAGGGGTCGCTGTATTGGACCACAGCCGCCTCCTCGTCCTCGTAGTCTACCGGCGGGGGTGGAGGAGGTGGCGGGGATTCGTCAAACATGGGCATGTCATCCGGGGGTGGCGGGGGAGGAGGAGTAGGGGTGTCTGCAACTGAGATGGTAAAAAAAGAAAGAGAAAGAAAGGTAGAAGGGTGGAGAGAAAGACATGAGTCAACACTTGGAAGACACTTGGAAGACGACTCTGGACTGGACATGCAATCCAGCTCATGCACTTGGAGCACCATGCAAGTGTTAATGCTCAATGCTGGTTAGATGATGGTACAGTGACATGCAGGCTGGTGATGCTTGCGTCCTGACTAGCCCCTGCGGGTGTTGACACACACATGTTGAAGGAACTGGCTAAAGATGATCACTATAGAGGATGACCTGGAACCACAATAATCAGCACCTGCTCACTGGATCCCATTATAAGCAGATCACGGTTGTTGTCTGTGGACACCGACTGTAGGCAACCGACGTAGCAGGTCGAGGTCAGGCTGGAAAACTCTGGAATTACTCCTTTAAATATCCAGCCAGTGCCAAACACTGTGTGCATCTGATAAGAGCATTTGTTTTTTTAAATTCAGCTACTTACTAATCAAACTGGAGAGGGGGGTGGAGGAAGTGGGGAGCCATAATATCTAAAATCAATACGTAAGGCTCAGGTGTTCAGACTGCCAGCCCAAATCCAATTTTTGACATAACCAGATTGTACATCCAGACTGATTCCTAATGACCTGGACAGCAAACGAAGACATGAAGTCTGTCTTTTGCAAAACCGTGCGTGGAGGTGGTTTGAAATTTCAACATGTGCGTCTCAGTCTGGTCGCTGTGGCCACTGAAGGGGATGTTAAAGTGTCTTTTGCATCACTCGCACCACGAAAAACAACAAATCCAGAGTGGCAGAAGTGCTGGGGTCTGCTATGAAGCCTATGTTGTTACCACAGCAAACCATGAAGATGGGTTGGTGATGTCTGGACACACAACTCCGATCTGACCGCTTGCAAATAACAGTGCGGACAGCCAGGAAACAAATCTGATTGGCTGGCAGTCTGAACATACAGCCGGAGTGGCAGTTAACAGACTTCTGTCTTAACTTCTCCTCATGTAGTTTTATCAAGTGATTCTAAAGCATTTCTATTGGTCCATTCAGCATGAACTTAAACAGCCATCGTGTTCAAACTGTAATGTAATGGAGATATTTGGACAGCAGTGATATGGAGATATATTTTTAGCTGCTAAATGCTAAACATTAGTGGGGAATTAAATTTTTTTTTATTTTTTTTTTTACAGTTATTACTATATTTATATAGAAATACATTTATAGATAGATACCAGGAGGGTATTTCACAAAGCAGGGTTTCTTAGTTAGCTGGATAACTTAAGCCTGAAAATGAGGAATGTCCAATAGGAATTGGACAGCCTTGACTTTGGGATTAAGTTATCCGGTTAAACTGAGAGATGGTGCTTTGAGAAATACTTCCCTGTTCACTTTATAATTGCATGCAACAGCAAAAGTTTGAGCACACCTGGTCAAATGACATGTTTTGAAAAAGAATAAATAAATAAATAAATAAATAAGACATTTTGAAAAAGAGTACATGAAAACGTAAATAAATAAATAAATCAACTAAATTTATACATTGTGAAAAAGAATAAATGAATGAATAAATAATTAAATAAATATGTAAATGGCGTTTTGTAAATAAATAAATAAATAAATAAACATTTAAATATAATAACAAATATAAAATGAGCCATAACCTTTGCAGTTTTGGACTGAACCATTTTTTATGTTTTACTTTTTCCCCAATATGTTAAATTCAGCAAATAAACAGTATTTCTGCCAAATAAATAAATAAATAAATAAATAAATAAATAAGTAAATAAATGTGCTCTCTGTAGGGGATGTGTAACTTGTGTTCACTTGGAAAATCACCAAAACATGTCATATGACCAGCGGCACAAAAACCTTCACAAAATCAACAAATCTGAATCACTCAGGCATATGCTCTCAGATTAGAACATCCACACGTATGGGGTGAATTTCATTCAGTGCTGCTGTTCGGTTGTAACATTACAGATCACCAGCAGAGGGCAGCCAAAATAAACATACTGCACACTGGAGTGATGCGAGCAGTCTGATCGAGCTGGTCACCATGAAAGAGGCCAATCTGAGTCCCAATGAATCAGTAAACTGAGCATGAAGCTGATCATAAATGCAGCACGGAAGGGTGAAATTAGGTGTTCAACCTGTCTGAAGTCTATTCCCGCCATGTGTTTCAGTGGCACCGAGTGTCCCAGATTTCCTCAAACTGTTTCACTGAATGTTCCACAAACGAGCTTTAGAGAAACAATAAGAGCTTTTTTTTTCCTCCTCCAATTGGGCCTGTAAATAAGGTCTCTCGCTTAGTAAGCTGCTTTTGGGCTTACATAAAAGAATACACACACTTTTACATAAACGTGTGACACAGTTTCTCTGACTGTATCCGGCCACTGGGTCTCATTCTTCTCGGCCCTGCTGGTAATATCACAGTCCGGCATGAAACCATCAATCACCGCACAGGATCAATGATGAAAGTGAAGAACGTCATGCAGGAGGACAGTGAGGGAGGAAGATGGCATGAGCTCATGCAGAACATCTATGTAGACATACTGTACAAACATGCACGCGCTGTACACACCCACACACGCAGCACTGGGTGAGGGGGGCAGGGGGGGTCATGAGCACTTACTGTTTTCCTGCACCCTCGCCACAAAGCCTGTGAGGGGAATCTGCGGAATCAGCTGAGGCATGGGGGGAGGCGGAGGGGCAACAGACACTGTACGTACACACACACACACACACACACACACACACACACACACGATTAACACATACGCATTCGCACACATAGACACACATCCCAAGAGAGAAGGAGGGCAAGAAAAAAGGGGGGAAGGCAACACATTAGTTTGAAAACCCCAAATCAGAGAGCTCAACTGAAAACCTGAATTCATTATAGAGCTCAACTAATGAGTCTGATGGGAGGGAGACTGAAGCCACAGTTCAGGACAAAATCCAGTTAGCACAGTTGCTAACTGTGGTCAACCAGTCCAGTCATGTTCTGTGTCTGAAGCTTACTTCTTCAGTTTTGTGCTACGAGTGATGAGGCTAATGTAGCTTGTCGTTTGCATAGGGAAGCCTGTGCACGTTGTTTACGAGCAATCATAACATTTGTTCATTAATTTCTGCTTAATTACGGTCCAGATAAGCTCCCTGGACAAAAACACTAGTCACCATAATTTGAGACCCCTTTTGCCTCACAATGTTCTGCATTTATCCCTGCAAGTACAAGGTTTTCTCCAAGCTGCCTTTTAAGCTCCCCAGACTAAAACCGTGTCCCCTCTGTGATGTTCTGGGGGTGTTATATATATGGAAATAGGCCCTTTGGTTGAGGTGACAGTACTTGAACCACAATGCCTGCATTGAGCTGCTGGACACCCAGGTTTTGCTTTTTGCTCATCATCTTATCATCATTCATATCCCTCACAGGGCTGCAGGTGTGACTGATGGGCATGATGAACATTCAGGGGCGTTCACACATCTTGACTGGCCCGCAAAATCCCCAGATTTGACTACTTTGCCCACCTGGAACAACCAGTACAACACCAGGGAAGGCATCCACCAAATCTGGCCCAACTGGCCTAATTCTTTGATGCAAGAGTGTCTGAACATTGAATCCAGAAACTTGTCCAGTACATGCCAAATCCCATCCCAGCTGTTATTGGTGCTACATGCTATGCTACATGCTACATGCTATAAAACGGCCACCCACCGTTTTATTTACTATCCAAAACCAGCAGCGAACCTACTGGATGCTTCTGATAATGCTGATGGTGGCACATGAGTGGAAAATCTGGAAAATCTGGCATTTTATTCACATTCATTTTGCCTCACAACATCCTAAATGCATTTTTAAAACAGTAACAACAAAAACATGTTAGGCCAAAATCAGGCAGGATATTCATAACCATCTCATGTAATAACTTTCTGTGAGGGAGCTTTTAGAGGTGGACGTCTGGTTCCATTCACCACCACGGTGAACAATTCTGAGTCAGTAAATTCCTCTAGAATGGAGCGTTTCACACCAAACCACTCTACCGATTCAGACCTGTACGAGGTTTGCACAATGTAAACTGAATATAAGCTTTAATTAGTGGGTATAAAGTAGGAGTAAGCTTCTACTACCTTAGCCTTATAGCTCCAGTACACCTAATGAAGCATATTTCAGTTCACAATCAACTGCATTCAGACTGTAATTGGGGTATAACGTGGATAAACTGTGGCAATGCTGTACCAGACTTTTCCTGCAAGACCTAAAAGGTATAAACGTTCATCTACCACCTCAAGTGCATCTTAATGTGAACTGGTCATATACTGGTTAGACTGATATGCTGATGTACACCACAGATTCAAAAAGCTCGTTCTGGGTGGAAGTCTGACATAAAAAAAAACGTTCACATTAACCAGCCTGGAGAATTCAAAGGCCATTGAGCTCTACGGCAGCCTAAAGGGACGCTGATGAATGGCCTAGGTCACTTTCACACATGATGATTTCCCACACTCAACACTTTTCACAATACCTGACCTGCCACTGTAACAGCTGTGGCTCTTTTAAAATGAACAGACTGGCAATTCCTTCAGCCTCGGACTGGTAATACGGCCAAACATATAAAGAAGCATATTTGTCTTTATCATTGTGTATTGACGGTTATCAGTAGCTACAGCCTGCATTTCCCAACACGCATAACTATGAAGTAACAACAGCGCGACAGTTCCTGACTGGAGCGATGAAACAGTGGCGAGCAACACACAGCCAGAGAGAATGAGGAGACCTCTAAAGAGACCTCAGGCGTGTGGGTGTGGGTGACTGACACTTCACTCAGAGTACACCTCTTGCTAACAGAGTCTTTTCCAAAACTGCTTTAACCCTCCAACCAGCATTCCAGAGTCCTTAATAGTCACTAATTTACCATTTAAGACTAATTTATGATCATCTGTAAGCATGCACCCTCTCAAACTGTACACTTATTATGAATCTATAGACTCTATTATTATCCAATAAGTGCTATGAATTATCAATGTGACTCAAATTTGTACATCGGTTCCACATATATGCATTACTGTACATCAATACAAGTGAGTGAATCTAATGTGGAACGGATGTACACCGTTTTCAGTAGAACCAAGAATTATTCAGTGACTCCTTTTGATTATTCAACAACCACTACAAATGATTAAGTATTGCTCAGCTACCACTATATGATCTCCACTAATTATATTTATATGGCACATGCTCACCAAGCACTTTATTAGGATCACCTGTACACCTACTCTCTCATGCAGTTATCTAATCAGCCAATCGTGGAGCAGCAGTGGAGAATGGGCAGACTGGTTTGAAAGGCTACGGTAACTCATTATGCAATTATGCCAAAAAAGCAACTTAGAATGTACAACATGTCCAGCCGTGAGGCGGAGGGGTTTCGACAGCAGAAGACCACGTCAGGTTTCCAGGCTGGTGGGGGTGGTGTAATGCTGTGGGGAGTGTTTTGGGTCTTGACACACTTTGGGTCTGTTAATACCGATCAGTCACTGTTTGAATGGCATAGCCTGTTTGAGAGTTGCTGATAATGTGGGTGCCTTCATGGCCACCGTTTACCATCTTCTAACAGCTACTTCCAGCATTATAATGCACCATGTCACAAAACAATGGTGGTCTCAAACTGGAATTCAGTTTTATTCAGGGGCCTTCCCAGTCACCTGATCTGAATCCAGTAGAACAGCTTTGGGATGTGGTGGAATGAGAAACAGGAGTATGCTGGTGCCGAGTTCTTCCACCTGTGGCTCAGAGGCCGACCATTCAAGCGGCGCTACATTGCAGCTATTATGCAGGCTGGACCAGCCACTTGAGTGACGTTGTATTGCAGCTATGAGGCTGCCTGGACCAGGCGGTTGTCTGACGATACATTGCAACTTACATGGTTGCCTGGGCCAGCTGGTTGGATGACCGGTAGTAGCGGTCCACTGCCTGGCCTGTTGGAGCTCAGCTACGTGAAAACACTGTGGCTAAGAAACATTTCTGGCCTTCGAGGCTTCCTAGGCTGGCCGCCTGTGTGATGTACGGCAGTCAAAGTGTGCTAAGTGACTCTATACCATGCTCTGGGGTATTCCCCCAGTAGCTGCAGGAACTGTGTGTGTGCCGTGTGTTATTTTATGTATTGTTGATTATGTATTTTGTTATCTTTGTAAAAGCGTCCTTGAGCATGGGAAAGGTGCTATATATGTAACACGTAAAAGTGAAAAAGTCAGGACAGTGATCCTTTCATGCAGGAATTGCATGATGCAATCTCAAAGGAATGTTTCCAACATCTTGTGGAATCCGTGGCATGAGGAACTGCGGCTGTTTTGAGAGTAAAGGGAGGGCCTAGTATTAGTATAGCATTCCTGATAAAGTGCTTGGGGAGTGCATACATGTAGCAGTTTTGAGCTCACCCCCGGGTCCTTCATTTCATGTAATGAGTTAGACAGCATTTAAGCCCGGGCTTTAGTTCAGTTCTTAGTGAGGTACTGCCAATGTCTGCATACCGAGCGGTGATTCGATCTCCAAGCCCCCTTGTGTATGACCCGTTTTTCGTATTACCTTGACCAGTCTTTTTGACCTGCCATTTTCTGATTGCTGTGTTTGGGTTCTCCAGTGGTTTGATCCTGGCTGTTTTTGGATTTTCCCTCCTTTCGTTTTGGCTGGATTTGACCATTCCCTGTTTTGTGTTTTGTCTATGTCTTCCATGCCGACCCTGAATTCTCAAGTAAAGGCCAACTGAGTTTTATTACAATCTGCAAGCGCCCACTCTGCTTTGGTTTCGTAACAGCTGTCTGGGAAACGAACGTGAGAGGTTCACTGTTTCACCTCTCTGAAAGTTATTCATCAATTTCCTTCTGAGCATTTAGAAGACGGTGTCATCATCGTGCAGTATATAGTAACAACAGTCTGTTATTACTGCCAAAGAAGGTGGCACCAGACTCTCTGACCACTGAAATAAGTCTGGTTTGTGGCCCATATAATCATTCATCATGCTGGAATTAGCATCTGCTGAATATGTAAATAACTAATGCCTGATTAAACTAACTAACTGTGCAAAATTAATTAATGACTAATCACTTAATATGAACCTTCTGGAAAAACTGTTCAATTAGCAGTTATCGGTAGTGGTCTGTTATTATAGATACAGTACCAGACAAAAGTTTAGAGACACCCATCTAACTGGATGTTGCTGGTGATCTTAAAGACTCTACAGTCTTACACTTAACAGCTCCAACTGATGAGAGTCTGAACCAGTACATACCCTGATATACCACATATACTCTTGATGTACCACAGTATGATATTTCTCCATATCTCCACCTCTAATATACACTCATCATCAAAGGAATAAGTTGCACCCAGAAGTCTTTTAGACTGATATGGGCACTATTCATTGAGCTGCGTCCTGTGATAATCCATCCCATGCAGCTTGAATATTCTCACACAGTTCCTGCAGATGGTGCGGTAGGGGTGGAGGTAGAGTGACACCGGGCCTTCTGGACGTGTGACGCGGGACAACAAACCGTTCATCTTGGCCCTGACCACGGTGCCTCCACATAGGGATTCGTTGGGCGTCTCCACCAAGACAAAAGCGGGACTCGTCACTGAAGATGACCCGCTGCCATTCTGAGTCACTCCATGACAGTCTGGCACGACTGACAGTATTTGGTGACGTTGACGTGGTGTTAAGGACAGTCGTCGTAACGGTCCGAGTGCATGTAGTCCTGCGTGGTGCAGCCGTCTGCCAATGGTGCTGGCACTAACAGGATGACTCATGGAGGGCATCACTGCTCACTGAATGTCCTCAATCGTGGCTGTTGGGTCAGTCAGGTTCAGTGATAAGGCCCGTCCTTGCTTACGTCACATGTGCGGCCGAGCGTGAAACACAATACCAAACCTACCCACCGAGTTTCACTCCTGTCGGTTGATTCCTTCTGGGTGCAGCTATTCTTTTGACTATGAGTATATTGAGTTTAGTGAATATTCATGAGGGACAGACCAATAGAACTGCTCCAAACCTGCTTAGAAATAAACCTTGTTCTATCAGCCTCCACTGCAGGTTAAGAAAGCTGGTTCATCCTCCTGTAAAGTTCAATTCTGGAGCTTTTTAAGGTGGACTGTATGATTCCAAGCGTGCTATTTTATAGTTTGATGTCATCACTTTTATTCTGAAGTATGAAGACAAACATAAGGAGAACCTTCTATGAGTAGCCGTCTCTAAATATTTGACTGTTTCCGCACATCTCTCTTCCCTTCACTCCATCTCTGTTGTTACCCTTTGCATTGAAAACTGCAGACAGTGGCGTAACGGCGTCCCTGATTTAATGCCTATTAACATCAGACGATGCAATCAGGCAATTTAACGCTCAACCAGCACCCCTTGATTTCCAATCACAAACGACCCAGGTGTCCCCACTGGACAGAAGTCTGAGGTGCTTAAAAGAGCTCAAAGACATTACAGCGCAACAGCACACCGCAAGAGCGCAAGTGCCAGACAAGCTGCTCTTCCCCTAAAGTCCAATATGCGCACTAGACATGGAGGACAGGGCTTAAAATACCAGTCTCTTTAAAGTGGATGCTGTGAGACATCTTCCACCTTGCCAGCCTCGGCTTTAAGCTTTCATTTCTGATGTGTTTGCGACTTGCTCAGGGGAGGAAACTTCAACAAGTTCCTGGAGGACGCTCGGAGGAATAATTAAAGGCTGACTCGACAAAACCGCCGCGCGGTGCCGCAGCCCTGTCGTATAGGCCCCTTCTGACCGCCGGCCCCGGAGAAGGCCAAGGACATCCTGCGTCAATGCAACAGACGGCAAACACAAGCAGAGCAGAGAGCAGAAAAGCCTTAAACTGCACTTTCAGACTGGAGGAGTTCAATACTGCCTTAATGAAACAGCTACTGTCCTTCACAGAGACAGGAATGCTGAAGGCTGCGTAACAAAGGCTGAAATCAAAGGACAGGCCGAGGCGTTCGGAGCTGAACTCTGTAGTCACCTGCCAATAACTGGCGTTACTTCGGCGTATAGTTGCCAGTCAAATTGTCAATCATGCTGTCTATCATAGCACAGGGCTGTGAAGTCTAAGGGATCTCAAAATCACCTGAACGTCAGACAGGGCTCACTTTTTTTTTTACCCTACTTGCTCTCTGACAAAGCTGAACAGAATCAGCTCCCGCATGGGGCTCTAATTCAACCTTGCTTGTTCAGCCTGTGTTAATGTCCCTGCATTCATGTCTTCTAAATATCCTTAACATGCCACCTTATTAATCAATCATCTTTTTAATAAAAGACTTTATTTTGACTGCTTCCATGAGTCGTGATGCTCCATACGTGCCCCATATCTCCACTGACATCTGCTTGCATCTCTGGATGAGCACTTATATATATTTAAATTCATAAGGCATTATTTGCTAAAACATTAAAGGATCAATCTGTAAGTTTTTTAGTTTTAAACATTCCAAACTGAACTAAAATTATCAACAGATTATAGAGAAATAACCGTTCTGACAGTATATTCATGACATCTATGTATCGTTTTGTAGAGATATCCACTGAAGTTAGCATGCTAACCAGCTAGCTCCCTACTGTCTGGTCTCGTAATACCACTTTATGCCTCAAGAGGCAATAGTGAGTCACTGTATGGATGAAGGTCTTGGTGAGCGACCATTATAACAACAACAACAACAATAATCTGCAGCAAACAAAAGAAGTGACGTAAATAGAAGCAGAAGAAGAGTTAACATTGGTGCTGCTTTCCACCAGGGAGATGGGAGACTGGTAAGGAGGGAAGAGGGAGGAGGGAGTATGCATATCCCGGTGATGTGTTGCCCCCTATTGCTTGAAATATGAATTTGATAGGTTGTGTCATCTTACAAAGTGCTCATTTAAATAAATAAATAAATAAATAAATACATAAATCCTGCATCACATCATTAGCATTATTAGCCTAGCCACATTACGACAGTTCTGCAACGCTGTATTGCTTCACTCTACTGTTTGCCGTAAGCTTCCTTTACTGGACTAAACGAATAACTATTGAGCAGAACATAAGACGCAGGCTCTACACTGCCCCCTGGTGGAGTATAGGGCTCTGGCATCTCATGGTCATTAATGTTCGGGACCAGCTTAATTACTTAGCACAAGTTTTTATTTAGACCTGCTTGATATTTGAAAACTGTGACTCGTCTGTACTAGCTAACATGAACCTTGCGATCAACAGATCCTCCATGTTCTGAACTACGAAACCCCTGAATGCGAAGAACTGTACACAACTTCACAAGCAAGGAACAGCACCTGTAGGAAGCAGAAGGCATCTGAAACTCCCGACTGAAAAAAGGGGCCGTCTTACTTGAGTTCTGCGTGTAGGCCGCTGGAGTGGCGCCGTTGATGTGCGGCTGCTGCAGGGGGAACTGGGAAGAAACCGACGGGGCGCGGCGATACGTCCCTGTGGCCGAAACCATGGAGGCCGACGAGGTGGTGGAGTTGTGGCGGGAAATCTGCCTCGATATCGTCCCAAACTGAGAGACGGGGGCCGGGCCGAGCCCTGGGCCTGGAGCCACCGCTGCCAGAGCAAAGACACAGTCGAAAAGAGCGAGAGAGAGAGAGAGAGAAAGAGAAAGAGAAAGAGAGGGAGAAAGAAACCCAGAAAGGGAAAGTCAGTTAGACCCTTCAAACAGAACAGAAGAAAAGCTTCCCCTAATATCCTGCAGACTTTAGTCCCACGGACTTGTTTAAGGAAAGAATTCCAAAAGTTTTCCGACCATCAGAGCTGAACATGAAATGGAAATGAAGACAGATGGGGAAAGGAATTCCAACAGGAGACAATAGGATTGCACCATTATCACAGAAACCCAGATTCAGATATACAGAGGTTATTATTAGCGATGCTAATATTATTCCCAACCATTTTGATTCCGCTGGTTAACGAGGAAGGAGGAATCAAACTACAACAGGAATGTTCCACAGTATTAAGGAGAACAGAAGTCGTGTTAAAGGGACTGGTCCTCTAGGCAGTGCTGATAAGCTAACCAGGAATGACTGCAAAATCTAATTATACACACTTTTCCACCGTCACTAGATGCAGCCGATCAGCCAAGACACGTCTGGTGTCCAAAATGAGCCACAAAGTCAACATCACTAATGAACACTAGCATTCAATGGTCACCCAAACGTTTTCTGTAAGTACGTCCCCCATACAGGCTCCACAGACCTGGTGGATGCAGACCACACTGCATAGCTGAATGCAGCACAAGGTGTTGTGCCAAAATCAGACCTCCACCCGTGTGCGCACACATCCAACATGGTGCTGGTGCCAAAATTTCGAATCATGCTGCGCTTTTCACCTCAAAAAACGAGTTCATGGCCGGAAAAATCTGTGCTGTTCCAGCACCATGAACTCTCTGGTCTGGAACCGTGGAACCCGTGACGCAAGTGGCAAAGGGGCGTGGCGCTGCATTATGAACTGCACTGAGCTGAACTCGGGAACAATCGTAATGCACCAGTGATGTGCTCATGGATGAGCGCATTAAACAGCAGGCGTCCGTCTACTAATGAGCTAATACGTGAAGCAGTGAAAACATTTGTCGTTAATACGTGCAGGAGATCCGGAATGTGAGAAACACTACAGACAGATAAGAACCTGAACGCGCTGCTTTATAATAGTACACGTTCACACGTACGAGTGTGTAATCTCTGTCTATGACAGTCCCTCTGGGCTGCGTACAGATGCTGAAAGAGTTGGTTCTGGATGGTAGGATACGGCCTCAAAGCAGGAAGTAAAGTTTGCACCTGAAGAACATGTTCCACCATGTTGGCATGTTGTTTGTCGACTTCTGCTTACGAACTAAGGACCGCCCACATCCAGACACGTAATTGCTCGGCTCTCAGACCAGTGGAAAAGGGGGCCTGTTCTTAATGGGTTCAGGAGAGTCTGGGAACCAGCACCAGCATGGGCACCAGCACTGGCACGCTGTTGGTATTAAGAGGTACTATTGTACTTTTCCCTTAGAGTAATACCCGTTAGCAGTCTGTGTTCTTGCATGTATGCTCTCACCAAGACATGTTCCCTGTATGTGTGACATACTTGGTGAAACAAAGATTCTGATTCTGATTTGGATTCTGAACACCGTTCAGTTACAAGGTGTAGTGTTTGTAGTGTAACAGTAAGTCATACCACTGAGGCCTAAGCGTAAAGAAGACCCGGAGGCAGTCTGGGAGACAATTTGGGTGACCATTGACTCCTAGTGTCTGTTAGCAACGTTGGCTTCATAGCTCCACTTTTAAACCAAAGGAGCAAAATCTGGACACCTTGGCTGATCCACTACATCTGGGGTAAGGGGGGCAAATGTGATCATTTACTCCCTCTATGATTTATACTGGCTTATACGTAATAAACCAACATTTAGGAACAATCAAGCAAGCACTAATAAACTAATAACTCTAACAAAAGCAGAACAAGACGTGATTTTCTCTCATGGCCGTTACATTAGCATTTCCTGACTGTTAGCCATATCAACACTGCTGGGCTCGACCTGCCCCTTTAAGCGCTTACAAACAGACCTTACAGCCCAACAGGAAAGAGATCCAAAGGAAGCAGTTGAGCTGCAGCCCATGATGACTAAACATTAGCTCTGGCTTGGGCTTCTGCAGAGCCTGTCCGGTTCATGAGAGACTGAGTCACACGGGTGTGTCCCCAGAGGCGCTCGCACATAGCTCAATGTGAAATGGAACACACCCTGGTGAAAAATAACACGCATTGTTCGGCAGGGCTGAAAGGAACTCGGTGCGCTGGGGGAGATACTGCAGATGGACTGGAAGTATTTCAAACAACCGCCATATTGCACATACCGTATCACGATGGATGGTTTAATATGGTAAAAATAAGCCACTCCGACTGTTAGATCATCGAAGCGGCTGTGAAATACTGACACCCCCCAACCCCGCCGCCTTGTCCCAGTCTATTCACAGCTAATATTTCACTGTTTTAGCCACAAAATGTAGTCGGACACTTTAAAGGGCCCATATCCTACACTGGTGGACTTATAAGGGTCCACCTATGACACCAATGACGTGGTTCAGTCGTAACCCATTTTTACCATTAACACTGATACACAGTATATCAATGAGATCTGTTCTGATTGGATGCTCTGTCTTGCACCTCCAGACTGAAACACTCCTTATAACCTCTGGGTGAATGGGTGGAGCTAAACTGCTGTAGAAGGGGCTGAGCTTTCTGGTGAAATGGTGACAGGCCAGTGCTACTGCACTGGTTGATTAAGAGCAATATAAACAGGGTCAAAATGAACCAACATTTTGTACTGAACGCATATATAAGGTGTATATTTTTTAGGCAAACTCAGTGGTATTAATGGATACTTCAAACACTACAACCCGAGGGGTCCTGGGGGTCTGGGACTCCCTGAAAGCCAAATAAATAAATAAAAAATAAAAAATAAAATAAAAAAAATAAATAATAAATAAAATAAAATAAAATAAAATAAAATCACATTTTAGTTCATCAAGGTCAGGCATATGACTCAATTTGGCAATTTGATCCAGCATTTAGATCTTCTTTAAGAAATATTATGATGCATTAAAAAGCTTGAGAATAATCCGGACGCACAATGCCTACATACTGCTGAGGACTTATCCAAGTTGATACTTCCTAAATTAGGGCACGAGATATTCACATGCACAGGTACATTTGTGTTCATCAAGGTACAAACAATGTAAATTCAGTCCTTGCTTCAAAACTGAATCCTGGAGTCAAACTCTCTGTACGGAGAAAGCCTGGAGAGGAACTCCAGCCAGGCTGCACTAGGGGTAGTGAGTAACTGCCTAACCCAAAAGAAAGCCAACAAGCCATCGTTGGAAAGAACGCTTTGCCAAATGACTGTCTGGGATGGACTGTTCAAAATAAATGGCACCTGGTTTGATGCTCTGTTTTCATAGACAATGAATGAAATACCTGGCACAAATACTTTTCAGGGTTAATTAGAGTACGTCTGAAGTTCAGTAAGTAGAGTAAGTCTGAAGTTCAAATGTGCGCATGACGACTCAGACGTTCTCACATGTCTTTGCTTCTGAGAAAGAACACATGGTCTGTTCTGATCACAAACTGCCTGGATGTGTCTGTGTATGTTCTCTATTGCAGGGCATTTCCTGATCACAGTGCCAGATAAACCATGCTGCTCAGAGACATACACGCCTGAGCTGCAGATACAGTAGACGGGTCAGGTAAACAAACAATCAATCAAACAAACAAACAAACAAACACAAGCTCTGGAGTGCATTTACGGGTATGAATCTGTGAGCTCATAATAAATTAACTGTGTTCAAGATTAAACTCAATTCAACTAATGTTTCCAGTTCAAAAGGTTTTTGTGAGGACGGTTCAAATCCATACACTAACAATTTTGATCTAAATCTTCAGACTTTGGACGTGTACTCTGTGATGTTCACTCAGGTGATCAACATCAAGGTTACACAGCTGTAAATGTATAAAACATGCTATAGAGAAAGAGAGAGAGTACTTTAGCTTAACCCATTTCCAGCAGTGCACATTTGGACATAAATAATGTGTTGCTTTTATCTATTAATTTTTGGAATTTCCCCACAATACATATATACACACACACACAATGAAAACCATGTATCTCCATTTTTGTCGATTTTGAGTTTTATGCATCATTTGAACACAGCAGCTGCTGTTTACACTGCGTGAGAATTTCACGATGAATGGACCAACAGAAATGGCCCAAATCTGCTTGGAAAGATGTCTGGTTCCATTGACTTCCATTAAAATCCAATTAGGTTTTTGCTCTCTCCTGTAAAGTTGCAATTTGGGAGATACTTGTTTTTCTTTGGACAGTGATGATATACATACACATATACAGGTTTATACATACACAAATACCTTTTGCTGCTGTCGGAACAAAATGCATCTCCATTTTTACCATTCCTCAGTTTTGGGCATAACGTGTAAACTGAAAATATGTGCCTAAATATAAGTTCCATTGACTCACATTCCCAGCAACGTATGTTTTCCCTTCTCCTCGTTTTGGAGATACGAGGTTTTGTTCCAACAGCAGTGAAACGTGTGTTTTGTTCATCAATAAACCAGCATTCATTTGATTCACAGACGCACATTCCACTGAAATTGCAATTACGACTGACTTCTTTCACATGATCATAAACAAAGCATCGAGAAACCGAATCAATCGTTACACCATTCCATACTACCCACCACCTTTACTCACTCACACACAGAACTGAGAGCAATCTATTACAGTTGCATTTTACAGTCATAAACAATGCACGTTTTAGCTCTGTGCACATAAAAGCCGCTCGTGTGCAAATCCATCACCTGCTGCAATGAAAAAACACATCTGCGTCACACGCAGGAACATACAGCATTCTGATCATGTGACTGCATCGGTGGTAAACAAGCAGCAGTTTCCAGCTGGTGAAACAGGGGGGTCCACAATAACAGAAACGGCAGAAACATCGGGCGACGTCTGAACACATCAGCTAGAAGGAGGCGGCCTGCCTTTTGTCTGCGGAGCCACTTCACTTCTTTCTGGAATGCTGTTGAGCACATTTTCAACAGCTCTGGAACCAGAGCATTCTTCACGAAGAATAGCCCCACAGTTGGCACAAAGCAACGTGGGCTGCCTGCTTCCTCTGGCATTCTCCAAAGAAAAGCCCATCAAATGTAGAAGCTTACACAACAGTTCGCTCTGTTCACACCAACCGTGATGGAACGCACTGAAGTTGTGTGGTTTTGTCTGACAGCAGATATTCCCTGCCGTATGTGCATCATTCGGCTAACCAGTGGCTGTTAATCAACATCAGTGGCTGCTTTTACTCTAAGCAGCTTGACGTAGTTGAAACTGCTGATTTGGGTGCAGTTTGGGTTGCAAAACTGTTCACTCACACGTCCAGAAGGCCTGGTGTCACTCCATCTCCAGCCCTACCGCACAATCTACAGGAACTGTGTGAGGATATTCAAGCTGCATGGGATGGATTATCACAGGACACCATTAGGAACCTCCATGCCGAGACGTCTGGCGTGTTGGGTTAGCAAACATGGCGGCCCGACGCCATACTGAGAGACACTACTTCTGTATGTGTAGCTCAATAAATATTGATCATATCAGTCTAAATGTATCATCATTTATGGTTCCTGGTAACCTTCAGTGAGAAAAGCAGGTGACAAGCAGGTGTGAACAGGTGGCTGGGGTTAGGCTGGTACTGTTGGTGACTATCTGTACAAATATCCATCTGCGAGGTTCGTCTTCCTCTTTCCTAAAGCAGCTTCTCCTGCCTGACACAGACTGTTCTGGCTTTTGACACAATTCCGCTCGACACTATAAGACGACGCTAGTTTCTGCAGCTGAAGTCTTGTGCACTTGTGCATCTTGTGCACCCTACACTTCAGCATTAGAGTCTCTCTGGTGTATTATAGCTTTACATTAGTTTGTCTTTAATATTTATAGCATTCCAAATACATCTTAAAGGGGCATTTGGCCACCCCAGGACCAATTCTGGGCCCATTTTGGTGAACGGACTCAGTTCAACAAGAATTCTGTGGGGTCCATCCAAACTGTGGATCAATTTCAATTCCATACCTCACTTTTCTGCACGCAGGTTCCTTCTGGTTACTGCGTTTTCTTCTGGTTACTGCATACAAACACTCAAGTGGTGAAGAACAGTGCTTTTTGGATCCATGGCATTTCACAATCCGCTCCCGGCCATCAGGAAAATTGAAAGGGGAAGTGAGTCAAAAAAGTCACACTGCAAAATGAAGCAATCGTGCAGCCCAGTTTATGGAGCGGACAGCGTTCCCACGTGTAACATACTGGGACTAGGGTTTAGTGGTAATGATCCCGAGACCAGTGACTCCAGGAGGACCAGAGATTGGTTCTCAGGGACTGCTCCCAGGCTCAAAAACAGATGTCAGGCGTTTCCAGTATTTTGACCCCCCTGAGCATCAGCCTTCACTGAAAGGACGTGGATAAACTCTTACCAGCTTTAAAGTGTCCCGTGCAATGCAGGTGCTCCTTCTGCAGTCACACCAACAGCAATGCTGCAAACCTTCCAAAGCTGCCCCCTTTAGCTAGTGTTGCTGGCTACGTTCACATGACAGGCTCGTACAGTGGTAAAAATCAGATTACTTCGTGTAACTGGGCACCCGACCATAGCCCAACAAACAAATCAGGTTTGGGCCGGGATCGGGGCGATATCTCATGTACAACTTGGTTCAAGCTCGAGTTTGTTTTCTAATGAAGGATTTTTATGCAACAGATTTGATGGCATTTGAAGGACTTAGCATATCGTAGCTGTCCAATGAAACACGTGCATCTCCATTTTTTTTTTATTTTCACATTTATGCATCATTTGAACACAGCAGCTGCTATTTACACTGTGCGTTATACTTATTTTTCATTGGACAGCGACGGTATGGAAATTTCTCTAATGCTTTACACAGTCTATAGCCATGTTCAAAATAGCTCTGGAGTTTAAGGAGTGGGTGAACGTGCCCCTGAACGAAACCATGGATGCTGAGGTATAAGCTGGGTTGGTAAAAGGTCATGGCAAACCTCTCCGTCTTCTTGCCAAGTTATTTAACACATTACATTTCCACGGTCGTCAGTGGCTGGAAACTAGATATGCACACAGGTTCTGTCACTGAGCAGGTCATATGACCGACACGAGCCTCTTACAAACGTAACCCGTCCAGTCAGGACGATCAGAATTGTGCAGTAAAGCTTGTAATGTGAACGTAACCCATGAAACCTGGTGATTTATGCCAAAGCATATTCACACAGACCACCATCCAGTTACAAATACAGACAGCAGAAAAGCCAAGAGAGACCACCATCAGCACCATCAGCACCACCACCACCAGACTTGTGAGGATTCATCATTTACAGACACCACCATTTTAAACCCCAGTCAGTAAGAGACAAACAGTCTCTTTTGCCTCCGACCATGCAGGTGGTGATGAGGGGGGCTCACCTAGAGCTGTGCCAGACATGAGGGGACCTGGGCCCCCGAACATGGGTGGGGGGGGGGGAGGAGGAGGGGGAGGCGGGACTGCAAGAACATGTTAGAAACACATTAGACAATTCGACACAGAGAGCCTGTTTACACTTAAACCACTTCCTACGTCTCATATCCGGATAACATCCGTGGACAACGTCTCTACATTCCATTCAAACATGGCCAGAAGTTTGTAGACACCTGCTCATCCAGCGTGTCTATTGAAATCAATGGTATTAATAGGGAGCTTGTCCTCCTTTGCAGCAGTAACAGCCTCTACTCTTTTGGGATGGCTTTAGACACTGGAACATTGCTGTAGGGATTTGACTGCATTCAGCCACAAGAGCATTAGTGAGGTCAGGTACTGATGCAGGATGATCAGTTCACTCCGTGATGGACGGAGCTCCATCACTTCAGAGAATGCAGTTCCACTGCTCTACAGCCCAATGCTAGAGGGGCTTTATACCCCTTTAGCTGACGCCTGGCTTTTAGGATAGTGACCTCAGGCTCATGTGCTGCTGCTTCCCATTCTACTGGTCAATGCTTTTCTATGGATATTACACAAGCTGTGCACTCATTTTGTTGTCAGTAGTGCACCTGTTATCAGTAGTGCACTTTAGGGGCTGTCTGGATACTTGTGGACACACAGTGCATGAGATCTAAAAGGCAACAGGAGCTGCTGCTTGCAGGCACTTTACTTTTTCGCTTGTGATTTATATAGTCAGTCTGACTGATGTAACAGTTTCTGAGAAGTAAAGATTACGTATGTGGCTTCGAGGAAGGGACCAGTTCACACTTGCTCTGAACGACCCACTAGCAGGCTGTCTTCGGCTGCATTTACACTCAGCCTTTTACTATCAGATAGCTGTCCAATCAGCATGAAGTGGCGAAGTGAAAACAGGCTCACAGACAGAGACATGCATATACAGTCAGGCTCCTTATCTGTAGCTGGAATAGAACAAAGTTAGAGATTCAGAAGCACAACAACAACAACAACAACAACAACAACGTGTACAGAATAACGAGCACATCATACACATACAATGTTCAGAAGTACGAATGCTGTGTTTGTGTTTTCTCCTTCTGCTCATTTGTACATTGTACTACATTAGACAGTCACACGTATATGCAGTCATACTCCTAAACAGCATGAAGAGAAATGAGCATAAACACAGTTACAGATCCAGTAAACATGAACAGAGTCACACTCGGACACAGAGACACGCAGGCATCCCAGCAGCGATGATGGAGGGAGTTGCCATGGTGACAGTGTGATGGAGAAGGGGGTTCCATTTCATACCAACAGCTAACACTGTCTGTCTGTCTGTCTGTCTGTCTGTCTGTCTGTCTGTCTGTCTGTCTGTCTGTCTGTCTGTCTGTCTGTCTGTCTGTCTGTCTGTCTGTCTGTCTCTGTCTATCCAACTTTCCATTTATCTCTTTCGCTGTCTAGCTACCTATCAGTCTTGTCTCTTTCTCCATCATCCATCCCTTTCTCTGTCTATCCATTTATCTCTCTATCTAACCATCTAGCTCTGTCTATGAATCAATCCAACTATCTATCCATCTTTTACCCACTGGTCCTTCGATCAATCTATCCATCATCTGTCCATCTATCTATATACATCTTTCATCTCTCTAAATATCTACCCACATATCCATTTGTCTCTCCGTCTATCTACTTACCTGTTTCCATCTACTTTCCTTCTATCCATCTCTTCATCTATCCATCCTTCTGTTAATCCAACTACCTATCTATCCATCCATCTGTTCATCCATCTATCCATCCATCTATCCATCCATCTATCCATCCATCTATCCATCCATCTATCCATTCATCTCTATCTAACCATCTAGCTCTGTCTATGAATCAATCCAACTATCTATCTATCTAACTCTTCATCTATCTATCCATCTTTTAATAAACACCTATTTACTTCCGCACCTCTCCATGTATCTGTCCGTCTCCCTTCACCTCTTTTTACTTCCTCTCTCTGGTTCTATAGCTGTCTCTTTCTTCTGTTCCTCTTTCATTATTCTCAGTCATTCTCGACCACCCTTTCTATTTCTCAGTCCTCACACATACTCTGTTGTCCAACCACGCTCACATTTTCTGTTCCCTCTAAACCTCTATGTACATCCTCCTGCTTTCTCTACGCATTCTCTCCATCCACCTGCTAGACGGTAAGGCCACTCACTGCTGTTTTCTCTCTCCACCTGTTCCTGTGTCCTCTGCAGAGCAGCGCCCTACTTCTCACTGAAGCTGATGCCCACTCTCTCGCGGAGAAAACGGGCCATTCTGGCAGAGCTGAAAGCGAAGTGTAAAGTGCTGCACCGACTCCACTCCACTTTAAAGCTGGATTATTCTCTGACTGAATGCTGAGTGTTTACTTTGGTACAGAGAGCGACAGAGAGGTTAAAACACCAGCTGTAGAGAGCGGAGCACATTAGGGTCGATTAAACACGAACTTTGTTCTCACCTCAGATTCTAATTTGATTATACCCACATGGCACATGCTGCTGTGTGTGATGGAGAAAGATTAGCAGGGAACTGCTATTACAATAATTCTCAATTACAGCTTCTGTGAACCTGTTAGCGCACTGTTCTCGAGCTGCTTGACCACAGCATCACGAATCACAGATAACATGAACGAGGGCTTCAATGATTTGAACTGCATGAAGGCTAAGCTTGCTGCTAGTCGACTGCTAAGGAGTTGCTGAAAATGAATGAGAGTCTATGGGAGTGATGAATAAACGACACATAGAGGAGTCCAGGTCAGTATGGCTGTGGATTAGAATTTGAGGATTTGCCCTGAGTGAGTAGTGTTTGTAGTTTGATGGCTGTAGGTTAAGGGAAGCAATAGGGATTGGGTAGGGCCAAAAATAAATGGGGCTCTATTAGGGGAAAAGAGGGATGGAGAAAAAAGACAAACAGATGAATGCGGGTCATACTAACACTGAATTTGTGCTTGGGGGTCTGTCCTGAGATGGTGTATCAGAAACGGTGTCTCTCGATCGAGCAGAAGTACAGTAGATGGGCGTGCACTTTTCCATCCCATTCATTCTTAATGGGAAAACAATTCAGCAAAGATGTTGCTATGTGGACACCGTGCATCCAATCAAAAAGCTGTATACAAGGAAACCATTCCTGAACAGACCGAACATTGCGGAATTGGATCGGTGTGGTTATCTTGAAACCTGCGGGACTAGCTAGCAGACAAGAAATGTGTACCAAGAAGGAGAATACACCGTAGGAGAACCAAAGTGTTGCCCATTGCGCAATCACTAATAATGCAACACCTTCAAGATGCTCCAAAGACTGGTGCTTGCTCACTTGTCTCCTCCTAAAAAAGGAGACACTGGCTACCCATACCCTTCTCTTGATATTCAAGGACCTATAAGGTCTAGCACTACCTTATATAGCTGACCTCAATCTCCCCTAGACCTCTGATGCAGGCCTCCTGGTGCTCCCTGGTTTGTTGTTATGACCCCAAACTATTGAGAACTCTTCCATTATCTCTCCACTACTGGACTACTTTTCACTTAATCAACACCGAAAGTGTTTTTTCCCGTTTGGTTGCCAAACATTCGGTGGAGCCCTAGGTTTACCACACAAGCTGCAGTGCACGAAACACGTCGTCAGACGCATGGGTCAGTATTTGCAGCCCTTCATTTAAAACAATGCTGTAGTCAATCAATACGGGTGTGGTGGTGGACAGCTGACCGTGTTGGCTAACCAAATAAAAATATCCATAAAATATTATCCACACCAGTCCATCTTCATTTGGGAGCCATTACATGAAACACCTGGGCTTTGGAACAACTGCTGATCTAGGACCAGTTTCTGCCTTCCTAAGCAGATCATTGATGAACCTGCATAAATACAGGCCTTAAGGAACACTGCAGTGCTTTTTTAACCCTATCTCTGTCTGATCGATTACCATGACCAATAATTTCCCTGTACTTAGAAAAGAACTGACAACATATTGATCTAGGTGTGAGTATAAGGGAAATCAATAGGAGGTGCTGAAGCTGAAGCCCCTGGCTTCTACTACACTCTACTTACTCTTTCACTCAGTTCAGAGAGCTGTGTTGAAATTACTCTGGCTGACAATCGACTGTATGATTCAGACAAAGCACCCATAAGGGCTCTGGGCTATGAAAGAGGAGGAGGAGGAGAGAAGTAGATAGGGAGAAGAGAGAGAGACAGAGTGGGCGCTCACCTGGTCCAGAGTTAGGGATGGAGGGGGTAGGCACGGCAATGGGAATGCCGATGCTGCTGCCTCCGCTGTTCTCACGACTACCACTACCGCCACTACTACCACTGCAGGGGGAGGGGGGGGGGAGAGAGAGAGAGAGAGAGAGAGAGAGAGAGAGACTGTGTTATAACCCATATACACAGACAGTCAGTGACCCACCAACCACTTCATTAGGTACTCCTCCTTGTATCTACACTCACTGTCCATAGCTTCACTGACCACATAGGAGCACCTTGTAGATCCACTGTTGTAGTCCATCTGTTTCTCTGTGTACTTTATTACCCTGTTCTTCAATGGTCAGGACCCCCACAGGACCATCACAGAGCAGGTATTATGTGGGTGGTGGGTCATTCTCAGTACTGCAGTGACACTGACGTGGTGGTGGTGTGTTAATGTGTGTTGTGCTGGTGTGAGTGGATCAGACACAGCAGTGCTGGACGCCTCAGTGTCCCTGCTGGATGGAGAATCGTCCACCAACCAAAACTTTCCAGCACAACAGCGTCCTGTGGGCAGCGTCCTGTGGGCAGCGTCCTGTGACCACTGATGAAGGACTAGAGTATGACCAATACTGCACTGTGCAGCAGCAGATGAGCTATCGTCTCTGACTGTACATCTACAAGGTGGAACAGCAAGGTAGGAGTGTCTACTAGAGTGGACAGTGAGTGGACACAGTATTTAAACACTCCAGCAGCACTGCTGTGCCTGATCCACTCACACCAGCACCACAACCACGTCAGTGTCACAGCAGTGATGAGAATGACCCACCACCCACATCATACCTGCTCAGTGGGGGTCCTCACCATTGAAGAACAGGGTAACAACCTGTTCTGTATACAGAGAAACAGATGGACTACAGTCTCTTATATGGTCAGTGGAGCTGATTAAATGGACAATGAGTGTAGATACAAGGAAACAGGGGTCTGTCGAAAATAGGGCATTGCATTGCTGCTGGTGTACAGATCTTCGCTGATTATAAAGGGAGCGTTTTTATTGTGACGTTTCGTCCTTCAAGTTTTGACAAGAGTTCTCTTTGAATTCTCCCTTAATTTGACAACAAGCATCAGATTAATGCGCTCAGGGAAGGCGTCTGAAGCACAGCAGACATTACAAAACGATCTTCTTTGCATGCAATTACACAATTACACAAATCCCCCAAACTTGCACAGTGTAGCTTTAAGTTATAGGAGTGAGGAATGGAAGCCCAGGCTGGGCAGGCTATTTCAGGGCTACATGAACTCTCCAATTTCTTATTTTTCAGCAGTTCTGGTCACGTAAAGACTTTTTGAAAGTCATAAAAGTTGTACAAGGGCTGGCAGAGAGATGGCGTGGCTGGGTTCAGCAGGCTGGCAGTGTTAAAGTTCAAGCCCAAACACAGTGAAGTGAAAGACCATGAAGTGTAAGAAATTCTCGGTTGGCTAATCATGTTTCAGAGGGACCCTAACCACCCCTTTGGCTTTCAAATTTACCATTTCAGCCTGTATTACTGGTTACTGGCCAACTTTGTAGTCTCTGTAAAGACTCGCACTCGATCATAAGCCGTTCAAATACTAAATAAATAGACGACTTTCCTCACGTTAGACGAAACTAGCCACTTATTAATGTCTGTGCTTTATTGGTGACACTTTCCTGAAACCAGCGAAGCAGTATAACCTCAACATCTGCCGACTCTACAAATGACACATCAGCCGAGCCCTAGATTAGAGAGCAGGAAGAACATTCAGATCAGATTTGTTCTGAGATCTTGACTGCGGCTCTGACTACCCAACTCCTCATCTACTCCTACGCTGATTCAATTACTGATCACGCAGTTCAATTAAAGCAAATAAAAGAGACCATACTGGCAGTGACCGATGTTGCTGCCGTTTGGGCTGACGGAGGCCGAGCTGCTTATTGAATCAGGTTGAGACGGAGCCGCCACACGGCCGGCCGCAGCAGCTGAATAAGCACTACAGGCCTAACTCTGATCTCTAATCACACGAGCAGGAATATGCTTTTATACGCTGTACACATTATGGACGATGGAGCTACGTATATAGAGTGCTTACCAAGCTGCCTGTTATGCGGAAGATAAATATGTTAGGCCAAGGATAGCGTGGAAGGAGTCATGCCCTGATATCTTCTGTGATAAATATTGAGATATGTAAATAACCAGATACATTATTTTCAAGCAGAGCTGATTATGGCTCTCTGGTCTGTTTTGAACTTTCCAATATACAGTAGCAGGCAAAAGTTTAGAGACACCCAACTAACTGGATGTTGTTGGTGATCTTAAAGACTCTACAGTCTCACACTTAACAACTCCAACTGATGAGAGTCTGAAACAGTCCATATCCTGATATACCACATATCCTCTTGATGTACCACAGTATGATATTTCTCCATATCTCCACCTCTAATATATATTTAGTGGTGTAAAAACTTTGATCTCTTTTTCTGCACAGTGTAAAAGCTCTAGTTCTCTTTTCAGTTTAGTGAATATTCATGATGGACCGACCAATAGAATTGCTCCAAACCTGCTTAGAAATAAACCTTGTTCAATCAGCCTCCACTGCAGGTTAAGAAAGCTGGTTCATCCTCCTGTAAAGCTCCATTCTGGAGGGTTTTAAGGTGGACTGTATAATTCCATGAGTGCTGTTTTATAGTTTGGTGTCTTCACTTTTATTCTACAGTAAATCATTAAGATACACATAAGGAGAATCTTCTATGAGGAGCCGTGTCTAAACTTTCGACTGGTACTGTGCTAAAAACTAAGGCTGTAAAAGTTGCGTAGTGATAATAGAATTAATAGAATTAACCAGCTAAATTATAAATGCCACAGCTTTTTCAAAGCATCAGACTAAATCAGGGGATTTGAGTGTAATGGTTTATACAGTCCATGTTCCAATACTGTGTACGCAGTACATTTGCGTATTTAGTGTGTTTCAGATTTCTTGATCATCACCCTTTAGAATATATTTATATCTATAATGTATATGCATAATATTTGTAATATATATTTCTTTAAGAAATGAAAATTTTGTTATTTATTAAAGTAAAGAGCCACAAGAACTCATTAGTTACTGTGATTTTATCACAGGGAAGGGCGCTCTTAGGCATGAAGACACAACGTGGAGTAGAACCCCCTACATTAGGACCTCAGTGCTCCATGTGAGCAGCATCAGAGTCACAGATTACTTCATTAACAGCACAAGGACGTTGCACCATGTGGGGCAGTGATTCAGAGTTCAGGTGTTATAAGCGCTCATGTTATATGTGTGTGTGTGTGTGTGTGTGTGTGTGTGTGTGTGTGTATTGTGCTTTTACAACAGCTTCCAATCCGGCCCAGTCAATCAGATTTCAGATCTGTTTTATAAAGTAACTTTTAAAATAACTGAAATATTGTTTATTTTACAACAATAAAAGGTTTATTAAAAATCTGTACAACTGAAAACGTTACTTAGAACAACTTTTCCAACTTGAGTTATTCATAATAACCTCGGGAAATTGTGTGTTTGAATTAGAGGACTAAGGAAAATGACTGTGCAGACGCATGTGTATGTGTGTTACCTGTGCGTTCGGGGTCTCTGGTTGAGGGAGGCGGTGCGTCCTGGGCTATGTTGACTACCCAGGCGAGCAGGGCTGGTCATATAATCGGTGGGCACTGTGGGGGGCTTTACTGGCTCAAGAGTTTTATAGGGAGTGTTGCGCCTGTGAGAGAGAGGGCGTGACAGACAGGTAAGATGAACAAACAAACAATTAAACGAATAAATAAAGACCATCACACAGACACGGAAGCCCTATCCTATCCAGGTGGCTTTACCTGAAATGTGTCTGGCCTGGGAGTATGGGTAAGTGCCTTATGCTGTTGAGTCATCACAGTGTAACTAAATGTGACATCAACAGTGTAACTAAATGTGACACTGTGACCGTGACCTAGGGACGCGCCTGACTGTGCTAATAAGCTCCCCGGAGTAAAAAAAAAAAATTAGTCTCCTCTGTGGCGTTTAATTATGTGGAAATGGGTTCTCTAGATGAGGCGACAGTAAAGTTGAACCACAGCCTTTTGCTGATCAATCTCTTACCGAGGGACATGACATTCCTATCCCTGTATTCCAAGATGACCATTCTCACGTTCACAGGGCTGCAGATGTGACTGATTGGCATGATGAACATTCAGGAGCATTCACACATCTGGACTGGCCCACAGAATCCCCAGATTTGATTCCTCTTGGAAATCTGTGGGACCAGTTCTTTGATGCAGGAGTGTCTGAACATTGATGTGGCCTACATCCAGGAACTTGTCCAGTACATGCCAAATCCGATCACAGCTGTGCTCACTGAGGTATTACACTGGATTGTCGGGTGATCTTAATATGTTAATTTCCAAGTTAGATACGATTTTCAATTCAAGGTAAAGACTTTTTGATTTCTGTTTATTGCAGGTCGGGATCTCCCCAGTAAACAGACACCATGTTGAGCGTTTTCGGATTCATTCCTGAACAGTAAACTTCACCTCCTTTAAAGCGTCTCTGATTTATGGCTTTTCTAGTGTATTTGAACAGGTTAGCTGTCAACAAGTAACTCCCCAGTTTGATATTCTGACCCACAACCACTGCTTACCCCAGAGTGCCACGTCCTGCCATGGGTGGGCTTGGTGGCTTCTGTGTTGGTGGATTGGTCCTCGATAGCGTTCCTCCTCTGACTGGTTGGTTGTTCCCGTGTTGCTGATGGATCAACAGTAAAGAAGAAGCTGTAAGTGACCAATCAGATGCTTGACCACTAACTACAGACAAGAACAGAACTAGGGTAATGAAGCTCATTGGGGCTCATTGAGGATTTCCCAGACCTCTCTCTTATCGTCATATTATTGTCTCCTTTAGGCTTATATGTTTAATAAATTAATATCTTGGAAGAATTGAATCTAGTTTACATAGTTTACCCCCTTGACCCGACCAGCCAAGTGTCTTGTTTGGAGTATGAAATGTGCTTCTTCAGTTCTGCGGAAGCTACGAGTATAATGCAGCTTACAAGTTATGGAAGCTCATGACCTCTTGATTAATGACACTCAAACTGCTTGTCCGAAACCACATAAGCGAGTCCCTATGAGACTACTCAAGTACCCCACACAGTTTGAGGCAAATGTACGGTGATTTAGACATGCAGTTAGCATGATGCTAACAAGTAGGGTATGATTCAGTCACTTGTTAAGCTCCATTTGCCCCACAGCTCCGACTCTAAACCTAAAGAAGCAACTTCCGACACCAAATGTCTTCCACTACATCAACCAGTTTTGGTAGCCGGAGAGGCTGTGCACCATCTCTTAAACGGTCCACTCAGGACACGATGCTGCATCAGTGAATGAGGCCCGGGTGTAGTGTTTACTGCACACTGGCAGGATTATTGGTTTGCGACTCATACTGATGCCGGATATGAGCCAACGGAAGACTCTGGAATTGTCAGCACCAGGATTCAAATATTAGGCCTGCGTTCCTCAAACATAGCCATGATTCAGTGTTTCCCTCACAAACACACCTGACTCATGGTGGGGTTGATAGATGGGGCTGAGTCAGGTGCATTACAGCAGAGTGAACACAAATGCGCCACACCAGTAAAAAGTTTGGACACAACTGATTGACTACGTTTTATACATACGCTATATATGCAGATGTTTGAGCACTCTCGGCCAACTCGTATAATAAGCTGTTGTTGTGAAAACACATCCATTAAAGGGAACAAATCTTATTTTAATTGGTAAAATCAAATGGAATAAAACATAGGAATTTTATGACAGTGAAATTCACACATAGTTTTGCTCCCAATTCAGTGAATAGACAGTAACTGTGTATTAAAATGTGCTGTTGAGTTGATATGACACTAATAAGGATGAACAACCCTATAAGACAGAGGTCCTGTGGCTGGACTGTGGCTGATTCGGGCTGGATTGTGGCTGATTCGGGCTGGATTGTGTCTGATTCGGGCTGGATTGTGGCTGACTGTGGCTGATTTAGGTTGACTGTGGCTGATTTGGACTGGGTTGTGGCTGATTAGGGCTGGGTTGTGGTTGATTTGGGCTGGGTTGTGGATGATTTGGGCTGGGTTGTGGCTGGACTGTGGCTGATTGGGGCTGGACTGTGGCTGATTGGGGCTGGACTGTGGCTGATTGGGGCTGGACTGTGGCTGATTGGGGCTGGACT